>OU342744.1:194174497-194774497 GCA_910589775.1 Avena eriantha
TGCATGTGTGCTCTGTTCAGAGACCACATATGGATCCACCGGTGTCATTGCATTTGTGTTCTTTTTACTAAAAACAACCAGAGTCATTGAAATGTGTGTTCTCTTCAGAGACCACACATGGATCCACCAGTGTCATTGCATGTGTGTTCTCTTCGAAGACCACACATGGATCCACCAGTGTCATTGCATGTACGTTCTTTTTAGTAACAACAACCAGAGTCATTGCATGTGTGTTCTTTTCACATACCACATATGGATCCACCATTGTCATTGCATGTGTGTTCTTTTCACAGTCCACCTATGAATCCACCAGTGTCATTGCATGTGTGCTCTTTTTACTAACAATGGCCAGAGTCATAGCATGTGTGTTCTCTTCAGAGACCACATATGGATGCACTATTGTCATTGCATGTGTGTTCTTTTCACAATCCACCTATGGATCCAGCAGTGTCATTTCATGTGTGCTCTTTTTACTAACAACAACCAGAGTCATTGCATGTGTGTTCTCTTTAGAGACCACACATGGATCCACCAGTGTCATTGCATGTGTGTTCTTATTACTAACAACAACTAGAGTCATTGAAATGTGTGTTCTCTTCAGAGACCCCACATGGATCCACCAGTGGTATTGCATGTGTGTTCTTTTTACTAACAACAACTGGAGTCATTGCATGTGTGTTCTTTTCACATACCACATATGGATCCACTAGTGTCATTGCATGTGTGCTCTTTTCACAACCCACCTATGGATCCACCAGTGTCATTGCATGTGTGTTCTTTTTACTAACAACAACCAGAGTCATTGCATGTGTGTTCTTTCCACATACAACATATGGATCCACCTGTGTCATTGCATGTGTGTTATTTTCACAATCCACCTATGGATCCACCAGTGTCATTGCATGTGTGCTCTTTTTACTAACAACAACCAGAGTCATTCCATGTGTGTTCTCTTCAGAGACCACATATGGATCCATCAATGTCACTGCATGTGTGTTCTTTTTACTAACAACAACCAGAGTCATTGCATGTGTGTTCTCTTCAGAGACCACACATGGATCCACCAGTGTCATTGCATGTGTGTTCTTTTTACTAACAACAAGCAGAGTCATTGAAATGTGTGTTCTATTCAGAGACCACACAAGGATCCACAAGTGACATTTCATGTTAGCTCTTTTTATTAACAACAACCAGAGTAATTGCATGTGTGTTCTTTTCACATACAACATATGGATCCACCAGTGTCATTGCATGTGTTTTTTTTTCACAATCCACCTATGGATCCACCAGTGTCATTGCATGTGTGTTCTTCTTACTAACAACGAATAGAGTCATTGCATGTGTGTTCTTTTCACATACCTCATATGGATCCACCAGTGTCATTGCATGTGTGTTCTTTTCACAATCCACCTATGGATCCGCCAGTGTCATGGCATGTCGGCTCTTTTTACTAACAACAACAAGAGTCATTTCATGTGTGTTCTCTTCAAAGACCACACATGGATCCACCAGTGTCACTACATGTGTGTTCTTTTTACTAACAACAACTAGAGTCATTGCATGTGTTTTCTTTTCACATACGTCATATGGATCCACCGGTGTCATTCAAATGTGTGTTCTCTTTAGAGACCACACATGGATCCACTAGTGTCATTCCATGTGTGTTCTTTTTACTAACAACAACTGGAGTCATTGCATGTGTGTTCTTTTCACATACCACATATGGTCCACCAGTATCATTGCATGTGTGCTCTTTTCACAATCCACCTATGAATCCACCAGTGTCATTTCATGTGTGTTCTTTTTACTAACAACAACCAGAGTCATTGCATGTGTGTTCTTTTCACATACCACATATGGACCCACCAGTGTCATTGCATGTGTGTTCTTTTCACAATCCACCTATGGATCCACAAGTGGCATTGCATGTGTGCTCTTTTTACTAACAACAACCAGAGTCATTGCATGTGTGTTCTCTTCAGAGACCACATATGGATCCATCAATGTCATTGCATGTGTGTTCTTTTTACTAACAACAACGAGAGTCATTGAAATGTGTGTTCTCTTCAGAGACCACACATGGATCCACCAGTGTCATTGCATGTGTGTTCTTTTTACTAACAACGACCAGAGTCATTGCATGTGTGTTCTTTTCACATACCACATATGGATCCACCAGTGTCATTGCATGTGTGTTCTTTTCAAAGTCCACCTATGGATCCACTAGTGTCATTGCATGCGTGCTCTTTTTACTAACAACAACCAGAGTCATTGCATGTGTGTTCTCTACAGAGACCACACGTGGATCCACCAGTGTCATTGCATGTGTGTTCTTTTTACTAACAACAACCAGAGTCATGGAAATGTGTGTTCTCTTTAGAGACCACACAAGGATCCACCAGTGACATTGCATGTTAGCTCTTTTTACTAACAACAACCAGAGTCATTGCATGTGTGTTCTCTTCACATACCACATATGTATCCACCAGTGTCATTGCATGTGTGCTCTTTTCACAATCCACCTATTGATTCACCAGTGTCATTGCATGTGTTTTCTTTTTACTAACAACAACCAGAGTCATTGCATGTGTGTTCTTTTCACATACCACATATGGATCCACCGGTGTCATTGCATCTGTGTTCTTTTCACAATCCACCTATGGATCCACCAGTGTCATTGCATGTGTGCACTTTTTACTAACAACAACCAGAGGCATTGCATGTGTGTTCTCTTGAGAGACCACACAAGGATCCACCAGTGTCATTGCAGGTGTGTTGTTTTCACCTACCACATATGGATCCACCAGTGTCATTGCATGTGTGTTCTTTTCACAATCGACCTATGGATCCATCAGTGTCATTGCATGTGTGCTCTTTTTACTAACAACAACTAGAGTCATTGCATGTGTGTTCTCTTCAGAGACCACACATGGATCCACCAGTGTCATTGCATGTGTGTTCTTTTTACTAACAACAACGAGAGTCATTGAAATGTGTGTTCTCTTCAGAGACCACACGTGGATCCACCAGTGTCATTTCTTCTGTGCTCGTTTTACTAACAACAACCAGAGTCATTGCATGTGTGTTCTTTTCACATACCACATATGGGTGCACCAGTGTCATTGCATGTGTGCTTTTTTTACTAACAACAACAAGAGTCATTGCATGTGTGCTCTGTTCAGAGACCACATATGGATCCACCGGTGTCATTGCATTTGTGTTCTTTTTACTAAAAACAACCAGAGTCATTGAAATGTGTGTTCTCTTCAGAGACCACACATGGATCCACCAGTGTCATTGCATGTGTGTTCTCTTCGAAGACCACACATGGATCCACCAGTGTCATTGCATGTACGTTCTTTTTAGTAACAACAACCAGAGTCATTGCATGTGTGTTCTTTTCACATACCACATATGGATCCACCATTGTCATTGCATGTGTATTCTTTTCACAGTCCACCTATGAATCCACCAGTGTCATTGCATGTGTGCTTTTTTTACTAACAATAGCCAGAGTCATTGCATGTGTGTTCTCTTTAGAGACCACACATGGATCCACCAGTGTCATTGCATGTGTGTTCTTTTTAGTAACAACAACTAGAGTCATTTCATGACTATTCTTTTCACATACCACATATGGATCCACCAGTATCATTGAAATGTGTGTTCTTTTCATTAACCACAGCTAGGGTCATTGGATGTGTGTTCTCTTCAGAGACCACATATTTATCCACCAGTGTCATTGAAATGTGTATTATTTTCAACTACAGTCATTGGCCACAAACAATCGGGACGCAGAGCTAACCAACAACTGCTCTGGGTTTCTAGAAGACCCTATCCCCGATTGTTAGGCGTCGTTGGATCGGGGTGCGTGGACGATAAGTATGTCCTTCGCGAGGGCGATTCGTGAGAAGTCTGTTCTGCGAACTGATTGGCAGTGGCAACACGTTGGGCCTACATCCTTGCCCTTATCCCCTTAACCTCGGGGCTGAAGATCAAATCGTGTTCCTTCATCGCCATGGAGAGGGAGAGGCCCAAACTCAACTTGCATGAAGCTCAGATGTTTGCCCACTATGACATACTCACGCCGCTATTTGCGAGGCTTCTGGTTGGCTTCGAGCTCAGCTACGCCGGGGTTCCTGTCGCGCCGCTCTTGCGCGCCAACGTGTTGGCGAGGCAGATGGAGGAGCGCCGCCGCCAGCTGTCGGAGCGGAAGAGGGGAATGGCGCGGTACTCGCGTACGAGCGCGTACTGGCGAAAGTTGTTCAAGAAGGAGCGGGCTACGTTGATTGAGCTGTGCGGAACCCATCGTTGGGAGATCTGATACGTCCATTTTGCATCACTATTCTATATCATAATTCACTATTATTCATTGATAAATTTCATATTAAGAGATGATACTTATGTAATTTCATCTGTTTTTGCATGGTTGATGACTTTTGGAGCATGGACCACTACAGTCAAGATTCTGACGGAAAAGGTGTTGTTTGGAGGTAAAATTCGCGAAGATCAGAAAATCCAGGAAAATATATGGAAAATCCTATTTTTCCAGAAGACGAAGACTATCAGAAGGACTGGAGATGGGCCACAAGGGGCCCACAACACCCCCTGGCGCGGGCCACCCTGGGCCACGCCACCAAGTGCTGTGGCCGCCCTGGTCCACCTCCAGCTCTCCCCTCTGGCGTAAATTATCTCCACGGAACCCTAATACCGGGGGAGCGACCACAGAAAGATTTCGTCGCCTCTGCGGGGCGGAAAACACCGAGAGAGAAAGATCTCTTCGGTAGACAGAATTCTGCCGGGGGAATTCCTTCCCGGAGAGGCGATATCGTCGCCATCAACACCACCATCAAGCTGGACTTCATCGGGATCATCATCATCATCATTATCACCATCATCACCACCAGCACCCTCATCACCATCTCCATACCGTTGTAACAATTAGGTTGAATCTTGCATAGTTCTTAGGGAAACTTTCCCCGTGTTGGTTACTCTTTGTAGTTGATGCTATTGAGTGAACTTTGGAATTATGTTTATGTTCAGATTGTTATACATCATTATTCCATATCTGATCATGATCCATATGATGTCTTGTGAGTAGTTCGTTTTGTTCTTGAGGACATGGGAGAAGTCATGTTGTTAGCAGTGGAATTGTGTTGAGAAAGATTCAATAGTTTGATATTTAAGTTGTGGTGTAGTTCTTCTAGTGGTGTCATGTGAACGTCGACTACATGACACTTCACCTATATGGGCCTAGGGGAAAGCATTGTGTATTTGGCTACTAATCGTAGGGGTTGCCGGAGTGACAGAAACCTGAACCCCTGTTAGGAAACCATTGCATAAGGGACGTCAGGGTCTTAGAGTTTAAAGTTGTGGTTAGGTGTCTACCTTAATTACTTTCTTGTACTTACGGATGTTTGCAAGGGGTATAATCACAAGTATGTATTAGTCCTAGGAAGGTTGGTACATTATCACAGGTTCATTCACACAACACTTAGAAAGCTAAAGAAGATTAATCAACTATATGAAGCGAAAGCACTTGACAGTCTTCCCGTGTGTCCTCGAGAACGTTTGGTCATCTTAAGTAATACAACCAGCTTGTCCTTTGCTAAAGAAAGGATTGGGCCACTTGCTGCATTTATTCTTATTGTCTTTTATTTACTCGTACTTTATTTACTTGCACTATCAAAAACCCCTAAAAATCCATTTGCCAAGTATTTGCAGAGAATTCCCGACCCATACCACTAGCCAGCACCTTCTGTTCCTCGTTGGGTTCGACACTCTTACTTATCGAAAATACTGCGATACACCCCCTATATTTGTGGGTCATCAATACTATTTTCTGGCACCATTGCCGGGGAGTGAAGCGCTATTGGAAAGTGGAACTGGTAAAGGAAACCTCTACTGTGAGTATTGTTTACTTCTGTTAGTTGCTTTATTTTCATTATGGATAATTCGCTGAGTTTCTTATTTCGTAATGCTACTACCACTGCTAAGGTAGTAGATGAACCACCACCCGCTGAGAATGATACTTTTAAAATACCTACAAGAATTATTGATCGTGTTATGGATAACTACTATGTTGGGAATGGAACTGCCCATCGCGGTGATCATTTGCTCTTTTTACACGAATTATGCGGGTTATTCAAGTGTGCAGGTATTACTAAAAATTAATTTAAGAAGAAGTTATTCTCATTATCACTAAAAGGAAGAGCTGAGGAATGGTATAAGCTGCTGAAGAATGGTCAAGCTCTTGAATGGGAGGAAATAGTGCCTCTCTTTTATTCAAAGTTTTATCCTCCTAGTGAGATTCATAAAGATCGGAATCAAATATACAACTTTTGGCCTCTTGATGAAGAGAGTACAACTCAAGCTTGGGGGAGATTGAAGTTATTAATGCTCAAATGTCCCATTTATCAACTCCCCAACAATATTATTATCAATAACTTATATGCAAGGCTTTCTCTTCATGATAAGGATTTATTGGATGCTTCTTGTGCTGGATCATTCACTCGCATGGAAGAAGAAGCTAAATGGGATCTTCTGGACCGTATTCAAGACAATGCTGAAGCATGGGAGAATGATAAAGGAAGAAAGTCAGGTATAAATTATGATTATGAATGCATTGAATCTTTTATGGGAACTGATGACTTTCAAAATATTAAAAATGCTTATGGTCTTGACTCTAAAGCTATTGCAACTTATTTTAAGGCTTTTGCTTCCTACAATGAAGTGCCTAAAAAGAAGTGGAATAAGTATCATGAACCTTATAAAGATGTTGCTAAGTGTGTTCCTGCAAGAAATACTGAAGTTTATACTACTAATCATGTTTTACCTGAACCTTACATTGAGAAAATGCCTTTCCCAGTTAAGATAAAGGAACATTCTATGATGGCTAGTATGGTTAATGAAAGTACAAATAAAGCTGTTGAACCTGATAGACAAATGGATGATGAACCTATAATAGCAAATGTGAAATATTTTGTCACTAAATATGAAGAAGAGGGACACACTATCCTTTGTAAGGATACCTCAAATATTATTTCACAAAGTAGTGTTATGAGAGTTAGTACTCCTATGTTTTCTGTTAGAATAAGTGATCATCGTTACAATGGTTCTTGTGATAGTTATATTATTAAGTTTATGCATGATAGTGAAAGTTACTATGAGAGAGGGAAAAGTGTTCTAATGCATCTCAATAATATCAAGTTTCCTCATTTTATGCTGAAAGTTTTTATGTTGCACTTCTTTTTCCTTCCTAAGCTAGTGGCCTCTGGTTTCAACAACTTGTTTGTTTACAAAATTCCCTTGCATAGGAAGTGGGTTAGACTTAAACGTATGTATTTTTGCTCCTTAATGCTCACTTTCACTTCAATTCATATTCCTAGGCGAGCATCATCAAAATTATCATGCCCATCTTAATGGCTATAAAGAAAGAGCTTTTTGGGAGACAACCCAATTTATTTTTGCTTTCAGTTTGTTGTTGTTTCTTTGAGCCTTGGAATATATTACTTCGGTAATAACCTCTCCTTATCCCTTTTGTTTGGTTTTTGTGTCAAGATCGTCCTCTAATGAGAGAGAAGTAATATTTGGGGAAGATGCTTTCCTGAAACAGATTTTTGTGCTTCACCGTAAAAATTCGTGAGAGATCTCTGTATGTCGGATTGAGCTGTAAGGTTTTCTGCTTCTGCCTCAGGATGTTATTTAACTTTCATTAGTTTTGCACCTTTTGATTTGAGCAACAGAAGATTTTCGAAAAAATTGATCTTTACCTGCTGGTCTGTTTTGACAGATTTTGCCACTCTTGCATTTGCTTCTTTAATCGATTTCCTTTTTGAATTCTTTTTGGGTTTCGGAAGGAGTTGCTACAGTAGCTTATGTTTTGATGGTTTTTAGTTGAAATTGGACTAAAAGGTTTTATCACTTCACTTATACTAATGTTGCTAATAAGAACTGTGTGAAGTTTTGTGTGAAAGAAATTTCCAGGTAGTGGAGATAATGGTGTAATAAGGAAGTGAAAGGTCTCATTACTCAAGCAATTTGTGTATGAAGATGAAGATATTGATGTTATTCAAGTTATAACTCCAGAAAAATTTATCAAAGACCAAATTCAGAGACCTGCAGAGTCCGTTTTTAAATAGGTAATAGTTCTGGTAAGAAAAGTTCCGCGAAAGATTTGTCCAGTTATATTTTTGTAGTTTTTATCCAACAAGGAAAGCTACGAAGCAAAAGAGGGACGGAAACAGAGCCAGGGTGGCTCACACCACCCTATGGCACGGGCCCCCTGGCAACGTCAGCAGGTGGTGTGGCCGCCCCGGACTCCATCTCCGACTCGTTTTCTCCCAGTACCTTCCTTTTGCTGTAAAACTTCATAATATATGATCCCCGGATCTCCCGAGGTTCGTATATTGTGTTATCGTCGTGTTTTTGTTTCAGTCTGTTTTGTTCAGATGTCGTTCAGGGGTTCATCTTTGGAGGATTACGAGCTGCGACGCCGTCGTGAGCTCCATCACAATCTTGAGCGCGAAGACATGGATCAGAACGGCAGGGAGGAAGTAAAGGACATGACAACAGGCATGAAGGGGCTAATACCTCCGACTTTAGATATCAGTTCTTGCCCTGCAGCAGTGGAAGCTCTACGAGTCACTGATGAGTTATGTGACAAGTACCGAGTCTTGAGGAGGAAGGTGGATATGCTTCAAGAGGAGAATAACAGGCTTCGCAAGATGCTAGAAGATTTCCTCGTGCCAACCGAGAGGATACCACCACCACCGAAGGAGTAATTCATCATCATGTTTGGCATCCCCTTGGTTTGTTCCAAGCTTGGGGGAGTGCCACGGTATCACACCACTTTCTTCTATCTTTTTACCTTTTTAGTAGAGTCATATCATGAATAGAGAAGTTATCATGTAGGATGGTTTGCATTATGGAAGTGCCCCCTCTCTCGTTAGATGTGTATCCCTTGGTGTGCGTTGCCGTTATGGAATATTAATGAGAAGTTCTATCATTTACTCTTTTGCATATCTTATATTAGTTTTCAATTCGTGGTTATATGATTGATCTTGTTGTTAGTATTGGTATCACTTTGGGATCATTGAGTTAATTTAGTTGGTTTTGGCAAACCTGGCTCGGTCAGTAGCAACACTATTTTTGAGAGTTGAATGAAAAGATAAAAGTACTCTAAAGAAAAATAATTTCATCATCTTTCTTTGTTGATTTGCTCATAAGTTTAGTATTCTCTGGTTAAGATCTTTTGTGCTTCCAAGGAAGATTGCATGTTTGTTTTTTGTCACTTGTATGTTTGTTTGTTTCCTTCAACTCTTATGCTTGCTACCCAGCCTTGCTAGCCAAAAACCTGTACTGAGAGGGAATTCTTCTTGTGCATCCAATCCTTAAACCAAAACCTATGCCATTTGTGTCCACCATACCTACCTATTAGCATTATTGCTATTCCAAGTAAATTCGTGTTTTTATCTACCTTCCAAATTAAACTTGTTGTGTGAAAATTAGTGATTAAAGCTCTCACGAACTTGATGGCACACTTTACTTTCTTGCATCTAATAAACTTGAACCATTGTGCCCATCTATGTTGCGTATATACTTGCGCTTTGTAAGTTGTGAATTAGCAGAACCATGTTGTCATGGGGAACGCTTTCAACATTACACTGGTACTTTGTACCTAGTTGATATCATGTTCTTTTGTCTATGGATGCCGTCGGTGTGAAATGAAAGGGGGGCTTGTAAGTCCATGGAGTTATGCATGTGTGTTAGAGAAACGCCTAGGCCGCCGGTCCAATCCATGTTGTCATGGTGGAAACCTGCAGCGTAAGCATAATGAGCATCTATGAAGCATTCTTCTTATAAAAAAGAGATAGATATTGAGAAAAAGAGGAAAAGAGAAGAAAAAAAGAGATGAGAAAAGAGGAAAGAGATAAAAAAGCACCATATTCCCATGGTAAATAAGAAGATTGTTGAGATGCTTGTTGTCTGCTTGCCTTGTCATTTTGATATGGGGATTCTTCTGTATCATCGGGCAAGGGGTACCCCGTTGGCGGTTCTCTATGATACACATGTGCTTACTATGACAAGAACTTACCGGTGACTAAACTTGAGTAGCATGAGGAGCGGCCCTCGTATTCAAGGGACATGAGATTTTCAATTTAGAACTTGTCAAGCATATCCTCGTATTTGATCACTTTAACCTTAATCACCTAAAGATGCCTATGATAGGGGCAATGAGAGCTGAAAGCTAATAAGTATCATATATTTTTGGAGCTCTTTATGAAACTTGAAATCCCTGCTTCCCTTTGCGAAGGGCCTTTCTTTTACTTTTTAGCTGAGTCAGTAAACCTATTCCCTTCTATCTTAGCAAGTATTTTGAGTTGTTGTGTTTCATTCATTCATATGATGATTTATTCAATTATGTCTCTTATATTCCTTGTTTTGCACGTTGCTCTTATCTTGGTGTTTACTACTTTGAAAGCTATCATTGAAAACTAGTTATTTGTGAACTCTAGCAAATTATCAACTATTCTTCGACCAAGAGCTAAGTTTGCCATTACCAACTATGATTTACTTTATGTATCTTTATTGTGTTTCATTTACTTATTGCAAGTTAAGTTGTATAATAGTGAGTTGTCTTCTACTATAATCTATGTATTGATGAATGTGATGCTTCTTGTCCGTATTCTTTTATTGACTCTTCACTCCATAAACCTGAGGCCATGTTTATTGAGCTCAGTTTCGCTTAGGGACAAGCGAAGTCTAAGCTTGGGGGAGTTGATACGTCCATTTTGCATCACTATTCTATATCATAATTCACTGTTATTCATTGATATATTTCATATTAAGAGATGATACTTATGGAATTTCATCTGTTTTTGCATGGTTGATGACTTTTGGAGCATGGACCGCTGCAGTTAGGATTCTGATGGAAAAGGTGATGTTTCGAGGAAAAATTCGCGAAGATCAGGAAATTCGGGAAAATATATGGAAAATCCTATTTTTCTAGAAGACAAAGACTGCCAGAAAGAGGAGTGGAGATGGGCCAACGGGGGCCCACACCACCCGTGGGGCGGGCCACCCTAGGCCGCGCCACCAGGTGGTGTGGCCGCCCTGGTCCACCTCCAGCTCTCCCCTCTAGCGTATATTATCTCCACGGAACCCTAATACCGGGGGAGCGACCACAGAAAGATTTCGCCGCCTCTGCGGGGCGGAAAACACCGAGAGAGAAAGATCTCTCTGGCAGACAGAATTCTGCCGAGGGAATTCCTTCCCGGAGAGGGGAGATCGTCGCCATCAACACCACCATCAAGCTGGACTTCATCGGGATCATCAGCATCACCATCATCACCACCATCACCACCAGCACCCTCATCACCATCTCCATACCGATGTAACAATTAGGTTGAATCTTGCATAGTTCTTAGGGGAAACTTTCCTGATGTTGATTACTCTTTGTAGTTGATGCTATTGAGTGAACCGTTGAATTATTGTTTATGTTCAGATTGTTATACATCATTATTCCATCTCTGATCATGATCCATATGATGTATTGTGAGTAGTTCGTTTTGTTCTTGAGGACATGGGGGAAGTCATGTTGTTAGTAGTGGAATTGTGTTGAGAAAGATTCAATAGTTTGATATTTAAGTTGTGGTGTACTTCTTCTAGTGGTGTCATGTGAACATCGACTACATGACACTTCACCTATATGGGCCTAGGGGAATGCATTGTGTATTTGGCTACTAATCGTAGGGGTTGCCGGAGTGACAGAAACCTGAACCCCCGTTAGGAAACCATTGAACAAGGAACGTTAGGGTCTTAGAGTTTAAAGTTGTGGTTAGGCTTCTGCCTTAATTACTTTCTTGTACTTATGGATGTTTGCAAGGGGTATAATCACAAGTATGTATTAGTCCTAGGAAGGTCGGTACATTAGCACAGGTTCACCCACACAACACTTAGCAAGCTAAATAAGATTAATCAACTATATGAAGCGAAAGCACTTGACAGTCTTCCCGTGTGTCCTTGAGAATGTTTGGTCATCTTAAGTAATACAATCGGCTTGTCCTTTGCTAAAGAAAGGATTGGGCCACTTGCTGCATTTATTCTTTTTGTCTTTTATTTACTGGTACTTTATTTACTTGCATTATCAAAAAACCCTAAAAATCCGTTTGCCAAGTATTTGCAGAGAATTCCTAATCCATAGCACTAGCCAGCACCTTCTGCTCCTCGTTGGGTTTGACACTCTTAGTTATTGAAAATACTGCGATGCACCCCTATACTTGTGGGTCATCAAGATCCATCCGGATCTGTGCAACCCCAGCGCTTCTTGGCAGTGCCTGGGCGTACGACCTCCACCGTTATCAATGCAGTGCGCCGTGAAGAATCCATGAGGAGGAGGAACGCTCTCGGGAACGTCCGCATCGATTCTGACGCGGAGGAGGCTGGCGGCGACGCGGACAATGTCATCAATGATAGAGACTATGGGAGCGTCATAGTCGATTAGGGACACTTAAGCATAAATTAAATCTATGTACGGTATCTTAATGCGCTCTTTGGATCTGGGTCACTCGAGTCATGGTCGATTATCATCATAATATATATATGTTGGCCATGTTTTAGTTATCTTTGTCTTTGAAACTAGTCGATCGAAACTTGTCCGATCCTGAAAATAAATTTCGCGCGTTCCTGGCATATCTGATGGGACAATACGTTGACTCTGCTCCCAGCACTTGAAGGCACAACCATAATTTGGAGTGCGCCAGAGGAGAAGGGAACGAGCGTGTTGTAATAGTGCACTACTCCTGTACAGATATAACTGACTTAGTTTTTTTAGATATTTAGTAAATGTGTCTATACCCAAAACATGTCTAGATACATGTTTTAGGTTTCTCTGTCTTTCAAACTACTCAAAAGTCATCAAATTCTGAGCAAACTAAGTCACTGAGTTCACATCTGATGGGACAATACGCTGACTCTGCTACTTGATGGCACAGCCATAATTCTGGAGTGTGCCAGAGGAGATGGGAATGCAAGGGAGATGGGAACTAGTAGCCACGTACAAACGCAGGAAAAAAATTAATGTAATAATATTTAAAAAAATTGTAATCTGGTCCACATGACCCCATCACAGACACGTTGCATGCACCAGATATAAATAAAGACGACACGGCTAGTTTAGTTTAAATGATATAATTCAACATACGATGTTACTGTGCCCCATCTTTCTGCTCCTCTTATTAGTCTGCTAGCCCACACTGCATTAAGCATCAATTGATGAGGATAAAAATGATAAAATGGCGAATAAAACATTTTTTAAGCTTACCTTTCATCCGGAGAATCGTACAAAGATGAAATTGGCAGGGATTTATTATTTCACCTGTAGTTAGCCAAAAGATCCTCAAGAACATCCTCAATCACCCCTGCAACTTCTTCATATTCTAATACACCTCCATTATTTGCCCTTTCCTCCCTGTTCCCGTTACCCTTTTGTTTCTTTTCACACCCTTTTCTCGCTGGCACCTCCACTTCTTCATAAATTGGCTGCTTACATACGTTTTCCTCTGAGTGCTCATCACCGTCTTCGCGCTGCTCTTCCAGTTCTGGCTGAGAAGCCTCATTTTCTGCCATCGGGGTGCGAACAGGGACAATATCATGTATAACTGGGTTTTTGCACAACCTCTTGATATGGCCGAATCTGCCACAACATTTGCATTTCCTTTTCCTAGCTCCCAGCCTTGAACCTTTATCGGTGGAGGCTTCGATCCTTAGCTTTCTAGGCCTCCCAAGTGGCCTCCTAAGAACTGGTGGTTGAAGTTTGAACCCTGGATCGACAATCTCTCAATCATTTTCATCAGCCATAGGTGGTACATTTTCTACATAAGTTGCAGCAAACTTGTCCATGGAGAAATATTTGTCGACATAGTTCTCTATTTCAGCTCCGCTACCTCTAAGCTATAAGATGAAGTAAATTGCATGGTGACATGGCAGACCAGTAATCTGCCACTACCTGCATGAACAAGTCTTGTTTCCAATGTCTACAGTGTACCTCCGTTCACTTCCACGCTTGTATTCCGCATAAACCTCAGCCAATGTTCTGGAACATCTGACCATCCTCATCTTTATCGTTGTCATTGCCCTGGTTCTTGCATTCAGTAACATAACCACCTTTGGAACTATTTTATGGCCCAAAAAATTTCTTGCACAAATTCTTTGCCTTAAATCTATCTTCACCATTATGAACTGTCTTATTGCATCCAACAAAATAACAATTCCAAGTGTCTTCATGCCCGAAATCTTATCATTGAAACTCTGTGCCAAATTATTGCAAACAAAATCCACCTTGCTTAACTCACCAAACTTGCTTCTGGCCCATAGCTTGGTGTAATGTTCTTCAAGGTATTTTTTCACCTTTGGCACTACATACATGTTCTGCAAGTAAGTAGCATGCGTGTGTGGGGTGTATGTGTATGCTGATCGCCACAAGTCCTCTTCAAAGATCTTTCCTTTGAACTTCTTCGTGAAGTTAGTAGCGAGGTGCCGCATGCATTCCCTATGCTCAACCCCAGGAAACACAGCATCAACAACATTCTCAAGACCCTCGCATGCACCGGTGTATATCACCAAGCCTTCAGGGTAACCAGTTACTTCCCCTAGTCTCTGCATGAACCATGTCCAGCTTTCATTTGATTCACCCTCAAGAACAGCATAAGCTACGGGTAGAAGCCAATTATGTGCGTCCAAAGCACAAGCAGAAGCAACATGTCCCCTGAACTTCCCTGTTAAAGAAGTTGCGCCTATTGCCAACTATGGCCTGCAGTCGTCTAGGAACCCCTTCCAGCATGCCTTCAGGCAGACAAAACATCTCCTGAAGCATATCTTATCTGCCTGCTTATACCTGACCCCCCTCGAGACCTTTTCTCTTCCTTTCACAACCTCGTAATCGATGTCAACAACACTACAAGGTGATGTTTTCTCTACCTGATCTTTGAAACTATACAACATATGAAAACTGTCATTCCACTTGCCTTGAATGAAGTCTAGAGCCATATCCTTCCCATCAAAGACTCTGTGGTAAGGAATCAGAACGTTAAACTTTTTGCTAATCTTTTCTCTGAGTTCAGCAGGTCCAATGTTATGATCTTACCTCACCCAGTCAAGTATAGTAGCAGCAATCCACTTGGTAGTCGCCGGTCTAATTTTATCACTTAAAGAAGTATTAGGGCAGTTGTGTTTCTTCATGTTTACTTTGATCTGCATTCGATAAGAATCCAAATAATTCATAGCTAGTTATCAGCAGAATAAATATGAGAAAGACTGCTAAATGTAGCTATTGCAACCTGAAATGGGTGTCCACCCTGCATTGGAGATGCATGTAATCTCCATTTACACACATTACTTTCCCTACAGTGCACTCTAAATCTCTTTTGGTCGCTCTTTTCAAGAATAAATTCGAACCCAACTCTGATTGCATAGGTTGCAACTGCATATTTCAGTCCTCCACATTATCAAAGACAGTCCCCTCATCAATTGTAGGACTGTCCCTGTCAAAGTGTATCACTGTCCTATCCTCGTCTTCATCGTCGTATCTACATCCCATTTCCACATCTTCACATTCCTCTTCCTCATCAGTCCCATAGTCAGGCTCAAAGTTCGAATCAACCAAATATTCCCTACTCTCCATCCTATCAGGGTCAGCAGCCACGTTTGGATATGCTTTCTCATCATCATCTGCACCGCCACACATTTCAGTGACTTCATGCTCTCTTGACAAAGCATCATGCTCAAGGACAAGCTGTACAGACGTCCTACGGTTACCAACACATATCCTTACCATCACCACGGGACTAGAAACACTAATTGGGGTATGCAGAAAAGGAATCACGGTTCTTACCCTTCAATGTGGATGCATGGCACCTTCTCTGGGCTCCATACCTCCAAAGCTCTGCACCCCGCTTCCTCTCCCCCTTTTTTGTTGTCCTCTGTGCTCTCTAGACTTGAAGGAGATTTCTTGCTCTCCAGCCGCGTAGGACCCATATCCGTGCTCTCAAACCTCGCAGGATCCATCTCCGAGCGGGATCTAGATCACCAGCGTCGTTGGACCCCTAACCCAACGGCCGACTCTCAGTTTTCATTTCTAGACGTGCCTGGGCGATGGACGATGACAAGGAGACAGGGCAGGGAGGGGAGGGAGGGGATGGCAGGGAGGGGAGGGCGGTAGGACGACGGCCCAAGGGGACGACGAGAGCGGTGCACGACTGAGCGGAGTGGCGGCGATAGGAGCAGAGGAGCAGAGCAGAGCTAGTTGCGACAAAGCATGGAAAATTGCACAACAATGTGTTGGTGGGTGGCACCAGCCCTCGAACCTGGGACGCGCACCGTCGAAGGTGGAGGAGGCGGGCCCGCCAGTCAGAAAACATGCCACCTGTCAGTGCACTATGCATGGTAGCACTTCACGGAATTTTTTAGCAGGTCCCACATGTTAGTCTGTTTTATCAAAACATGCATGCAGTGCATGGCTGGTTCACGCGCTAGTTCCGAAAAAAAGCCCGCTGATCCAAACTTGAAGTGGCAGTTCCGCTTCTTCTCCCTCATCTCCTCGTCTCCTCGCAGTGGCAGTTCCGCTTCGTCTCCCTCGTTTGTTATCCTCTTCTTCTTCTCCTCGCAGTGGTAGTTCTTCTTTCTTCCTCGATCAAAACATTCCAGCACGTAAGCCATTGCCAGTAGCCGGATGAAGAGGAACTGGTCCGATCTCCTGGCTGACCCACTTCACAAGATCGCCGACTACTTGCTAGAGAAAGAGGAGTACGTCGACACCTATGCTACTTGTCGGGAAGTCTGGACCGATTGGCACCGCACTTTAAAGGTACCCGAATTCCATCTCAACAACTAGATCATGATAGATCACACACTTCCAGACGTTGGCGACTTCACCTTCCTCAACCTCGCCACTGTTTGTTGCTTCAGGACAAATCTAATGAACGTCCATCATAGGTTCACACTCACATCCGATATTTATTGGTATTTTCCATTGTAAACATCTTAGTGCTAACTGATGCCCTCTTCTCCAAAATATTCTACTTCGTTGGTGTTTCTCGTGGCATCATCGTGCTTGCTCAGAGGGTGGAGCCGTACCAGATTCAGCTTCTGAACCCAATCACTCATAAGTCTAACACTGAGTTTCAAGCAAACATACCATCTGATCTTCTGCAATCTTTCGTCGTGACGAAGTCCCCAACGATGGTGTTTGTTTGCACTGATTATCCAGATCATATTGCATGGGCCGATGAGAGCACCCCAACGGGGCAAATCAATGAATCATTTGGAGAAGGATTGTATTCACCACCTCCTGCTATGCTTCTAGACTACATGACAGCATTCCGAGGGGAAGTATATGCATTACTTGAGAATGGAGACATCTTGTCAACCAACATCCAATTAGAGCAGCGCGCGAGCACTGTCACGATGGCCAAAATAATTTCGGCCCCAGTCTTTGAACAGGTACACGGAACTTACAAATTTTACCTTGTGGAGTCAGATGGTGATCTACTTCTTGTGTTGAACGGGGATTTCGCCAAAGGGCAACCAGTGTTGTACCGGGTGGACACAGAGAACCGCTCTCTCGAGGTCGTCGATGACATTGGAAGTCGTGCCCTCTTTGTTGATTACAGTCGGTCTATCTCCATTGACACCAGGTTAGACCCCACAGTCAAACCCGATTGCATATACTACAGGAATTATATCAGATTGTATGATCATGAGGTTCAAGATTGGGAAGAGGAACCAACAATGACGTATGGCTTAAGTCTGGAACATACACCGAGGCCTTACCCTCTGGACGAGATACTGGTAGCACATTGCAGACGGTGAGAGTTCTTTGAATATGTGTTGTAGCACGCAGGAGCCAACAGGGACGAAATATATAGGGGAGAATGAATCCTATATTCATCCTAGGTTATTTGCTAGCATTTTCAGGTCTATTTTTCGAAGTAGAAATTTGTACTGTATTTATATTATTTCGATCAGCAGTATGCGTATTACCTTTCAGACAAAATTGTAATTTATTTAATTTTAGTACTTTCAGAATTCAAATTATTTATTTTTAGTAGCTTCTTTCAGAATTCTCTATGTTCAACATGGGCATCAGCTCAGCGCCGGAATTCAGGTTCCACATGGAAAATTGAACAATAATGTGTTGGTGGGCGACACCGGCCCTCGAACCTGGGATGCGCGCCGTCGAAGGTGGAGGAGGCGGGCCCGCCAGTCAGAAAACATGCCACGTCGGCATCCCCTGTTTCTGATGCCCTTTAAAAAAAGAAAACACGCCACATCGTCATCCCTGTTTCTGATGGTGTTGCTACAATCGACAGTACATGGTGGCATATAAATAATATCGTATAAACATAAGGGCACAGTCATCAACATTTCTAAAATGAAACCCGGTCCCGTCTCCTACCTGTCCTAGTACGTTGCCCGATGAGGTGGATAGCCACGACCGATCTTTTTAATACGTTCGCACTCTTATGTTAAGAAAGGAAATAAAGATTGAGCGGTTAATGCAATGAGTGTCGAATTATTACCCTCTAAGGAAATAGGAGATGGTTATTTTCACACGTGCCCGTAGTCCAAACCTACTGTCAGTCTTTCACTCCCCTTCTCCGACAAACCATAGTTCACCTTGCGCAGCTCCTCCGTGGCGCACCAACTAGGGTAACATGGCCCCGCCTAAGCAGCCGCCACTGTGATAGCCGCCGAAACTAGGGTATTTAGCCCCTCTAAGGCAGACCATGAAGCTCTACTTCAAGGCCGGTCTCCCATTGCCCTGCCAGGTGGATGATTTCCCCAAATGTGCCGAATCAGCTGCGATGGCAACGACGGTGTCGTCGGCGCCAGATGCGGCAAGCAGGGCCAAGAGAGCGATATGGAGAAATCACGCGGTGGCATTACGGCATGCTCTAGGTAGTGGGAACAAGGTACATATCAAATCGTTCACGAGAGCATGCCGCCGAGGGTACACACCCTCGAACAGGGCAGCTCCAAGGTCTAGGAAATCTTGCGTCCACGCTTCGGCGCGGACTATCTTACCGAAGTGGGGGAGGCTGGGAGCACGTTGTCTTCGGCAAAGACGCTCCATCCTACGCACCATCGAAGGCTGTACCATGGCGGCGACCAAGCGTCTACACTCAGCATGCTGGATTGTTCGACAGCCAGAGCTAGCGGCGGACATCAGCTCAGCCCCGGAATTCAGGTTCGAGTTCACACAGACCTACGATGCCAAGAAGGAGATGCCGAATTTTAGTTTCGAAGAAATTGTTGCGGTGGCATAGATGGTCCAACTGAACTGGGACTGGCGCATGCAAATCGCTCGTGCATGAACGATGCAGATTTCTTGTATTTGACAGGAAGGCAATAGATCAGTTTGGGTTAAATGATCAAAGAACTTATGTCCTCTCAAGGCAATTGGCCAACCAACTTGTCTGGTGGAGATCTGTAGTTTCTTCAGTGTAGAATAGTTAAGTTCAGACTGAAGAATGGCTTTTGTAGATGAAATGCTGACGAATTGTTCTATAAACTAGTAGAAAGTTTAGCCCACTTTTTTGCAGGTATAAGACCCTTTTGTATGGAAGTACTACTGTTGTAAGCAAATACTATCAAGTATCTATTTCCTTCAATTACTAGTCGTGGTTAAATCTAGTTAACTGGCATCTTTTTATCCCAGACTACAGATTTTGCGTCTGCTGTCTGTGCTGTAAACCATTTTCCTTTGTCTTGTGTTTCCTGCAAAATGGTCCTGCAGTTCAACGTGTTACAAATGTAGCTACCTTGTACTTGAAGAGGAGATGTACTACATTTTCCTGGCATCCACAGAATCGACATTGCTCATTGTCAAACCACCCTCTTTTCATGAGGTTGTCCTTGGTTATTCACAGAAATTATAAAGCACGGTGTTCAACTATATCAATTCAAACTATTACACACACTACATCAACTTCATTACCCACACATACTACATCGATTCAAACTATTACACCGTGGACATCGTCCGGTCTAGGTTACTCCGTGATTCGACCTGCCTTGAGGTGACTCAGCCAACACTCGCTTTGACCTTGTCGTACCTCGGCTAACTAGGACTTTATACCCCGGTGTGACCCTACCCGAGGGTATCCCCCCAACATTAGTCCTAGAAGCTGGTGCGGTCTAGGCAGCTCCAGCTGCTAAGGCCACAACAGGTTCAATTTTCCGAACCTTTTGCTCTTTTTTTCGAGTTATCTCGTAGTCTGATTCCATAGGCAAACGTTCCCTTGGAACTTTCCGAGTCTTCACTCGCTGGCCGGGTCATCCTTTGGTTATCCGGGTTATCCTTCCTTCTCTCATACGCTTCCCCACGTCCCACGTGGAGGGTAATCATTATTTTGCCTCATTTTAAGGGCCTGCGCCAGTCACTACTGCAGTTAATGTCAAGTTTTACTGTTGCACACGTCACATCTTGTATGTCTCCTCGTTTAGTGTATCACCACGTCTCGTCGTGGGATCCTCTGCGCCGTGTGGTCCTTCCTGTGGCTCGCCTCTGATTGGCTGGCCTGGAAAATACATGGCCACACCGTGTGGCCCTGCCGCAGCGCACGATCCCACTACCACCGTTGGGTCGCGGTTAAATAGGGGAGGGGCGCGCCCCTGGTATTTTTCCCCATTCTCGTACCCCTCTGCCTCTTCTTCTTCTTCTTCCCAGCGACAGTGCCGCCGCCACACCTACTTAGCAGCGCCGCCGCCACCCGTGCCTTTCCACGCCAGCATCACCGCCACTCTCGCGCGGCTCCACCGCCACGGGTCCATGCCAGAACAAGGCACTGCCGCCCACCTCCGAGAGGGCTAGTGAGGACAGCGATTTGGACATGACCGACGAGGAGATCACCATCACGGAGGTAGAGATGGAGGAGGGAGCGGAGAACGCTGAACGCGGCGCCTGGGCTGGCTCCTGGGTGTGCCAGGATGACCTAGACTGGTTGTATCGCACCCGGTGCATCCCAGAGGGCGTGGTTACCCGTCTCCCCGCCGAGGAACTTGCTCCCTCACCTAATCCGGGTGAGTTCGTAGTGTTCCTCTCCCACTTCCAGTGTGGGTTCGGCCTCCCCGTCAGCAATTTTTTCCATGATTGGCTCAACATCTATGAGCTTCAACCGCGCCACCTTCCGGCGAATGCCATCACTTCCCTTTCTTCCTTTGCCTCCACCATAGAGGGGTATGTCGGATTGTGGCCCACTAAAGAACTCTGGATCCGTTTTTTGGTCTTCGCTGGAACATGATTCCGAATAAGGAGCTTGACCCGGGGGACAAACATCTTATGCAGTTCAGTGCTGCCTCCATTTGTCCTTGGAAACTATCCGTCTTTCCCTGGGTCACGGGGTTAGATTCCTGCAAGGGCTGGGCCCGAACTTTCTTCTATGTCAGAAATGGCACGAACGAAGATCTGATTCGGCTGCGCCCCTACGCTTCGGGTCCTCCTAATCCGGATCTGTGGGACCGGGTTTCCAAGAAACCCACCGTATTGGCGAGTCAAGTCAACAAGCGGTTTAAGGAGCTGAAGGATGCGGGGCTGCGTAACAAGGATGCGATGATCACTTTCGTCCGCAACCAGATCTCCCCTCTCCAGAAACGCACACACGAGTTGTGCCATATGAGCTGGCGTCTTGACCCCAACCGGACTTCCTCATTTGAACTGAGCAACACTGAGATATTCCGCCGGGTCAAGGCCCTCTTCACGACCGTCAAAGACTTCTCCGCTGATTGGGAGTGGGTAATTGAACATTTCTGCAGGGACAGGCTTCCTCCTGTGGTAATTCTCGTGTTCCAATTTCTTTCCGAGTTATATTCTATGTCGGAGTATGTTGTTTATCTGATCTTTTTGTATTTCTCTCTTAGCTGTTTTTTCAGCAAACTCTCGAGGATGGCGCCGAGCCTTCGCTCAAATGGGCGAAGGATCGAGATGCCCCGGACGAGGAGCAGCCGGATCAGGAAATGTTCTTGCCATTTGACGCGACCAAGCGACCCACCGGTAAATTCTCTTCCTTAAGAGATTGGCCTGACGATGAAGATGATTCCAACGTTGAGCTGATTGAAGCATTTGATGTTGTCCCCCTTTCTTACCCCTTTCCCGCATCAGCTAACCCGGGTGGGCAGATCCATGAAGATCCTCCTCTCGCCATGGGCGAGCCTGTCCCGGTCGTGTCAAAGAAAAGGGGAGCTGCTTCTACTTCTTCCTCCGGACCTTCTAAGCCAACCAAAAGGCGAAAGAAGTCCGCAAACAAGACCGCCACCAAGCCTCCGACAAAGGTCACGACCCGGAGAGCTCAGAAGCCCAAAGAGCCCTTGACTTCGGATGAGTAAGTCACTTCTCTCTTTGTCTAGTTCTTTGCTTCGTGCTTTGCTATTCACATGATTTTCCTTTGTTTTGACTTATCCCTCATCGTTTGGTTCGACAGGGCTGCGGTGGAGGTTCCTCAGAGCGGATCCAGGATCGCTTCGCCCCTCCGGCATAGCCCTTCTCCCCCTTGTGGCGACGAGACACGCCCGTTGAGCCCATTCAGGAGGGTTCAGCGGATGATCCGGGTTCCAGCCCACCTCGTCCAGAGGAGGGCAACCTCGGAGCAGGGGGAAGTGGTTCTGCCGAGGCAGCGAAAGCTCCCAGCTCCTCTTCAGTTCAGCCGCAACCAGCCACCACCGAGGTACCAATAGCACCACCGCCAAAACCAGCACCAGCACAAGCACCAGCGCCAACACCAGCAGCAACACAAGTGCCAGCAGAACCAACTCCTTCCGCCTCGTCCGAGTCTTCCAAGACTGGGCGAGAAGACACAACTAGCACCGAGGCTATGCCCAAGGGCAAATCCATTGCACAAACATCAACTTCTCAGCAGCAGCCTAAGGACAAGAAAACCTCTAATGCCGCCAGGGCTGCATCTATCGAGGCTGGACAGCGCACGCTCACGTCCATGTTTCCAAAGAAGACCCCCCCCCCCCGAAGAAGGATGTCTCCCCGGGCCAGCTAGCACGCAACTTGCATTGCACACCTGCCCCGCTGCTGCCCAAATTGAACGGAGGGAAAGCCCATGCCAAGGGTTTGATAGCGCCCCATATGCTTAGCGGAGAGCGCTATCATCCAGCCTTGATCGAGTTTGTCAATAACTGGAACAAGGCGGAGTTCATCCATAACGACGATCTCCCGAAGAAATTTAGGCCTAACGAGTTTGTCGCGCAGATGAACACAGCCACCAAGGCTATCAACCTCGCCGACCGGATGATGGAGGTACGCTACCTTGTCTTTTCTTTAACATATACTAAACATTAATGATATAACCATTAGTTCCCGAGCCTCCGGGGGAGTAACTTGTTACTCGGCCGGATGCTCCTTAGAGAACTAGTGTATCTCCTTAGTAGCTTCGAATATGCACCTAGAGCCGGCTTAAGTTCCACTTGGCCCGGATTTTGTACACTTCGAATATGCACACACCTAGAGCCGGGTTAAGTTCCACTTGGCCCGGATTTTGTACACTTCGAATATGCACACACCTAGAGCCGAGTTAAGTTCTACTTGGCCTGGATTTTGTACACTTTGAATATGCACACACCTAGAGCCGGTTAAGTTCCACTTGGCCCGGATTTTGTACACTTGGAATATGCCCACACCTAGAGCCGGGTTAAGTTCCACTTGGCCCGGATTTTGTACACTTCGAATATGGATATGACTAAGCTATCCTTGCTCATTTCAGGTGACTACCAATCGCCGGAGCACTGAGTTTCAGCGTCTCTTGGACAGACATAAGGCACTACGCTCGAAACATTCTACGCTTCTCGCTGAGTTTGAGAAAAGGGGTAAGTTTTCTCCTTGGCCTTTTCCCACCTTTCTTTGTCTTTTCCCGCCGAACTAATTTGTTATTCGGATTGGGCAGCTGAAGTGGAGGCTGAGAACACCATCATGCGGAAGAACATGGATCAAATAAAAGGTAAGTCCGCTTTGCTTAGTCTTCTTCTGCGCCCTCTCTCCTTTTCTTCCTGGCTCAGCAGATATTCATACCTCGGCTTTGGTGGGTCAACAAACCATTTCAGCATCTCTTGAAGATAGTGTGCCCGTGCTTGATATGATGCTGCATTTTCTCGAATAAGCAAGGTAGCATCAGGCCGAACTTAAGAAGAAGGATGATGAGCTCGCCCTCCTCCAGACCAAGGATGATGAAATTTCCAAGCTCAAGGCAGAAATGAAAAAGCTCAAGGCGCTCCACAAATCTGAGATGGATAAAGCTGGACAAGATTTTACTGAAGAGCGAGAACGTCTCAACCTCCAAATTGCCAAAGATCAAGAACTGCTGAAGGAGGCCGACATTAAGCTTGAGTCGGCGAATGCTGAACTTGTGTAACTCCGGGAGAGGCGTGACAATTGCACCAAGGAGCTGACTCGGATCCACAGCCACGTCTCCCGTAAACTCCTTTCTTTAAGCTGAGGTGAATTTCCCCGGGTTAGGTTCTTTTACTTATTTCACTTGGTTTCTCTGCAGATAACTTCCCAGAGGGCGATGCCATTGCCTCCAATGTCGTTACCAACTTCCGCCTGAAGAGGGGTACTCCATCTGGTCCCGGCTCCATTCCTCTTGACTTGGAGGATCTGATAGCCAGCCTATCCTCCCGGATTGAAATCATGAAGAACTATGGTTCAGGCCTCCTAGATTCATCTGTCCGGATCTTCTATGCCCTCTGGCCTGATGAGGATATTCTGGAGGGATCCACGGCTCTGATTAATAAATTAATGGAGTGCGAGACCCAGCTTGACCGCTGGAGGGAATCCACCGCACGCGCCGGAGCTTAGAATGTCCTCCACTACATGCTCACATGGTACGAGAAAATAAATCTGAATCTTCTGGAGCGCATGCGCACCGGTTCAAGGTGGTCGAATGATCCGGATTGGATAGCTCGGCGCAAGGCTTGCGCCCATAATATCATTCAGTATGCCCCCATCCATCAATGGAACGAGGGACCAAGCTTTCTCGATGCCGTTGACGACGAATATGTCGAAGATGGTTCGGGTGAAGAGGAAGAGGACGAAGCCTCGGACGTCGAAGAAAACGAAGATGACACTGAAGCTGAGGCCGGAGCTCCACCTGCTGGTGCCGAGTTACCTCCCACTGCTGCTCCTTGATCACCAACAAACACTTTTGAGGTTTATCAGATCCCCGGTATGTCGGGTTCAAATGTATTAAGCACACAAGTTATATTTTGCTACTAGGTTGCTCATGTCGAATTAACTTGGGCGTAGTCCCCAAGTTTCATTTTCCTGTTTCTCCAATTTTCTGGCTCGGCTCGTGTCTACCTTGATTCAGTTTTGTGACTTACGAGACCGAGTTTCAAATATTGACTTAACAATACTTGGAAACTTTAGGATTAGCTCAAAATAATCCAACACGGTAAAGGTAAAACAAAAATGGGGTTAGTCCGAACAATAAACGTCGGCTCGATTACGTTGCTTTCCTTAGTCGTTTTTCGTGTGCTGTGCATTTCCAAATTTGTTCTCTCGCTTGCCATGAAGCCAATTCTTGTTGGACAGCAACAAGTCGAAGAGTTGGGTTTTTGGTGCTCACACATTGCTAATCCGGCTAAGGTAGAAGTAACTTAAGCCAGCTGACATATAAGTAAATAAATAACACCAAGGACAACAAATATCATTATGGCAGTCCTCGAGTTACTGCTCGAGGTGCCCAGATTTCATTGATAAACTCATTTCCGGCATACATACTAACATATGAAAGGCTCGGATACACACACTTCTTTGTTAAGTGTAGAAAGGACGAAGTAGAGCTACATTCCATGGACGCTTAGATTCCTCGTCGGACCTGTCCGCCTTGTTCTTCTCCTGTGGTTTTGCGTCGATTAGATAATAAGAATCATTGTGCAATGCTTTGCTCAGAATGAATGGCCCTTCCCATGGGGGGATAACTTATGCATGCCAGCAGTGCGTTGCACCAGCCGGAGTACCAGATCACCTTCCCAGAAAACTCGGGGGTTTACTTTCCGGCTATGATAGCATCGGAGATTTTGCTGATATATGGCGGATCTGGACAGTGCCAGTTCTCTCGCTTCTTCCAGCAGATCAACATCATTTTGCCGAGCTTCTCGCACTTCGGCTTCTGAGGGTGACTCTAGGCGAATCATGCTCTATGTCGGCTGGTAATACAACTTCTGCCCCATATACCAGAAAAAATGGCGTATAGCCTGTTGATCGATTAGAAGTTGTTCTTAAACTCCACAGTACCGCTGGTAGTTCTTCTATCCAGCACCCCGCTGATCTTTGCAGCGGCTCAATGAGCCATGGTTTTATCCCGGATAATATTAATCTGTTGGATCTTTCCACTTGTTCGTTCGATGCGGGGTGGGCTACCGAGGCAACGTCCAGCCGGATCTTCTTTTGTCGGTAGAATCGTGCAAATACTCCTTCAGCAAAATTGGTGCCATTATCTGTTATGATACTGTGAGGATAGCCATATCTCAAAATGATATCTTTGAGGAATGTCACGGCTGTAGCTCCGTCACATTTTCTTATTGGTTTCACCTCAATCCACTTCGTAAACTTGTCCACCATAACCAAGATATGGGTCATATTTCCTCTTGTCGGCTTAAACGGGCCAACCATATCCAAGCACCATACAGCAAATGGCCAGGTAATTGGTATGGTCTTGAGCTCCGACATTGTCATGTGTGTCTTGGTAGCATACCTCTGACAACCATTGCATTTTCTTACTAGATCCTCTGCTTGTTCCAAGGCACTTGGCCAATAAAACCCATATCGGAAAGCTTTCGCTACCAAGGCTCTGTACGAGGCGTGATGCCCACATTCCCCTCGATGTATATCTCGGAGGATGTCAAGCCCTTCCTCCGGGTCTACGCATCGTTGGAGGACATTTGTAACACTTCTTTTGTATAGCTCGGAATTGATGATCATGTATGCCTTTGCCCTTCTCTGAGTTTGCCTTGAAAGCACCTCTTCACTGGGCAAAGTTCCATCTTTCAGGAATTGGAATATGGGCAGTGCCCAAGCCGGTATAGCTCGCACTAGAAACACATCCTCATCAATTTCCATCTGATCCAACGGCATAACCTCAGCCAGATCATGTTGCGCAGTCCCCGGGTCTTGCAAAGTAGTCCTCGGGTTTGCCGAAGCAGTCCCTGGGTTTCGTGAACTACTTCCCACATCAATGTCCATGGGCATAGCTTCCGATTCCGGTTCGGCTGGGATATAAATTGACTCGGACTCTGGGGATGGCCTGATAGACGGTTTTCTGAGGTGCTCTAGTGCTACTCTTGGCAGGATTGCTTGTCGGGTTGATCCGAGTTTTGACAGTACGTCGGCAGCTTCATTCTCTAGCCGGGGTACGTGGTGAAATTCGCATCCCTCAAAGTATCCTGATATCTTTTGCACATGAAATCTATACAATGCCATATTTGCATCCAAAGCATCCCAATGCCCTGAGATTTGCTGGACTACCAGATCAGAGTCACCAAAGCACTGGATCCGACGTATCCCAATTTGTTTTTCCACTTTGAGCCCATGCACAAGTGCTTCAAATTCTGCAACATTGTTTGATGCTGCGAAGTGGATCTGTAGCACGTATTTCAGCTGGTCCTTCTTGGGCGAGGTAAGCACAACTCCGGCACCTAACCCGGTTTTTGTTTTTGACCCGTCAAAGTGCATTCTCCAGTAGTTCGGATCTGGCAATGGTGGCTCATATTGCACCTCGGCCCAATCCACAAGAAAGTCGGCCACATCGTGAGACTTGATTGCTTATATCCTGTCATATTGTGGCGCATAAGGGTCTACCTCAATTGCCCATTTTGCAATCCGGCCACTTGCATCCTTATTGCTCATTATCTCGGATATGGGGGCTTCACATATTACTTTTATGGGGTGATCTTCAAAGTAATGCTTTAGCTTCTTAGCCGCCATATACACACCATATGCCATCTTCTGATAGTGGGGATAGTTTTGCTTCGAAGCTGATAATACTTCGCTCAGATAATATACGGCCCTTTGCACTGACTTACCCTCTTCGTCGTGGTCTACCACAATTACTGCACTTACAACTCGGTTGGTTGCGGCCATATAGAGCAACATTGGCTCTTTTGATAGTGGAGAGGCTAACACTGGTGCAGTGGCTAACATTTTCTTTAATTGTATAAAGGCTTCATTGGCCTGCGGCGTCCAAATGAACTTGTACGACTTTTTCATGAGTTGATAGAGAGGCAGTGCCTTTTCTCCCAACCAACATACAAACCGACTTAAGGATGCCAGGCAACCAATGAACTTCTGGACATCATTAAGACACTTTGGCAATTCCATTCGCTCTATGGCCCAGATTTTAGTTGGGTTAATCTCGATACCTCGGCTGGAGACAAGAAATCCGAGTAATTTTCCAGCCGGGACACCGAAGGTGCATTTCTCCGGGTTAAGCTTCATTCGGAACCTCCTTAGGTTCGCGAATGTTTGCCGGATATCATCAAGGAGCGTTTTGCTTTCCTTAGTTTTTATAACTACATCATCTACGTACACCTGCACATTTCGACCAATTTGATCATGTAAACACTTTTGCATACATCTTTGGTACGTTGCCCCTGCATTACGTAAACCAAAAGGCATGGTGCGATAGCAATAAGCCCCATACGGGGTGATAAACACAGTCTTTATTTGATCATTCGGGTTCAGAGGTATCTGGTGGAAACCAGAATATGCATCTATGAATGACAACAGTTCACAGCCAGTAGTAGAATCTATGACCTGATCTATCCTTGGCAGTGGGAATGGATCTTTTGGGCACGCCTTATTCAGGTTCATGTAATCGATGCACATACGCCAAACCACTACCACATTCGGATCATCTTTCTTCTTTTCTACCAGCACCAGATTAGACAGCCAATCTGGGTAAAGCACTTCCATGATAAACCCCGCTGTTAGGAGTCGAGCTATCTCATCTCCAATGACTTTTCTCCTATCTTCGGCGAAGCGGCAGAGAGGTTGCTTCACTGGCTTTGCTCCGGGTCTCACATTCAAAGAGTGCTCGGCCAACTCCCTCGGAACACCTTGCAAGTCTTGTGTGGACCAAGCAAAAATATCCCGATTCTCATGGAGGAAGTTGACGAGCTCGCTTTCCTATTTATCATTTAACCCGGCACCAATTGTTACGGTTCGCTCTGGGAACAGATCATCAACAGGCACTTTCTTGGTATCCTTTGTTGCTTGAAATGAAACACTTCCATGCGGGTTACTCAGCGCCAGCATATACTGCTGAGCGGACTGAGCCAATGCTGCCACCTCCTGGATCTTTCTCTTCTCTTGCGCGATTACGAGTGACTCGGCCAGGTTAGACCCGGCTGACGCGCACTCAATGGAACGTCAGAAATCTCCAGCTATGGTAATTACACCATTTGGCCCGGGCAACTTCATCTTTAGGTAACTGATGTGACACCTTGCCATGAATTTGTTCAGGGCTAGCCTGCCGAGTAACGCGTGATATGCGCTCTCCAAATTGACAACTTCGAACTCCAGATTCTCAGTCTGGCAGTTATCTCTCGTACCAAACAATACGTCAACTCGGACTTTGCCAATGGGTTCACACGAAATGCCTGGCACAATGTCATGGAAAGTTGTCCTTATAGCCTGGAGCATGTTCTCCGTGATACCCAACTTGCGCATTGTATCCACGTACATAATATTGATGCTACTGCCATTATCGATCAGTACCTTTGAGAATCTCACATTGATATTTGGCCCAATGAATGTTGGGTCCAGCACCAATGCATACGAACCAAGGCTCGACATAATCTTGGGATGATCCTTGATACTCCATGTAATTTCCTGATCCGACCAAGGGATATACATGGTCACAGCCGGCATAACTGCATTCACTTCCATATGTCGATGCTGCAAACTCTTTCTATTTGTTTCCTCTGTGGTAAACACATAGTAACTCTGGTGATGTTCTATATACTCATTTCTCCCCTCATTGCCGGGTACCTTTGATCTGGCTGATACTGATTTTCCACCTGATGCACTGCATCCCTTCTCTCATGGTTTTCATACCTCGGCGGAGGTGGTGACAACATTAACTGTTGCGTGTTCGCTCCGGAGAGCAATTGCTGCCGGGGTAACTCCTGCCGAGGCTGATCATTCCGAGGTGCCTGAGCATTCCCCGAACCACTTTGTTCTATCTTTCTCATCCACTCACATTGCCGAGTCGTGTGACCCGCTGGGTTACTCGGATTTGGCGTGTGAAATTTACACGGCTGATCCAGCATTGCCTCATACGTATACCTCGGCCTGTCTTTCTTCTCTTGCCACTGTTTCTTCTGCTCTGGCGTCCAAGTTTTCTTGCATCATTTCTTGGAATCCATTGTTGCCCTCCAGTTTTCTGACGCTGATTACTCCCTGCTCCGAGTTGATCTTGATTTACAGCTGCAACTTGTTGCGAACTGTACCTGTAGTCCAGCCTATCATCTCTTCTCTTACTCCGGTAATCATTCCGCTGGGATGATCCGACTCCATCTCACTGGTAGTACTCCTCATTTGACTCGTTTGACATGAGCCTAGGTTGAGTCGGATCACCCAAGGCATATGAATCAGCGATCCAGATTGTCTCTGCCAGTGTAGTTGGCATATCCCTTTGTAACATTTGCCACATCATGCTTGCATATCTGCACCCTTGCGCAAACCAAGCTATGGCATGTGATTCAATCACGCCCTCACATGAGTTTCGCACAGTGCACCAGCGGGTCAAGAATTCCCCGTCTGTCTCATTTGGTCTCTGTTTGCACATTTCTAGGGTATGTGGCCTATTCAGCGTCTGATACGTGCTCGAGAAGTTGTTGACAAACATTTCCTCAAAATCAATCCAATAGTTGATACTTCCGGGTGGTAAATTGTTTAACCATACCCTCGCTGGCCCCTCCAGCATCTGGGGTACATATCTCACAGCCCATCTCAAGTTGCCTGTAGCAATTTTTACCACTGTCGCGTAGTTTATCAACCAATCCTCCGGCTTAATGCTACCGTCATATGTTTTTGTCCCTCTAGGTAGCTGGAAGTTAGGTGCCGGAGGCTCCTTCATGATCCGGAGCCCAAAACATGCTGGACCCGGAGGACCCTGACACTCAATTTGCTCCGACCTATAAAGCCGATCCAGTTTTAACCTGGCGTCGTCAGGCATCAAGTTCCTGCTTCCCAATCTTGACCCTATCACGTGATAGTCCGGCGTAGGATACCTTGAGTTCACCATTTCCAAATCACCATCATTGTATCTATCTTGCTCTTGTGGAGCTGCTCTCTGTTGCATACCTTGGCCGGCACTGCGCTCTTGCCATGGTATATTCCGCTGCTGCGGTTGCCCTGCTCCCGCCGAGTTGCGCTGTCCGGCATTGCCGTTCATAGCGTTCCCTTGACCGGCATTGCCTTGGTCGCGGTTACCTCGGCCAGCTTCACCTCGGCTCACACTTCGTCGATCCTCATTTCCCTGCACTTCTTTTCCTTTCCCTGCCCTTGTTGGGTCATATGGGACTATCTATTTTTTTCTCCTGGCCGAGGTTACTACCTCTTCTCTCCTAGGACCACCATGAGGAGACGATGCAGCTCCAGCAGATTTCTCCGGGTTACCTAGTGCTCAATGAACAATTTTGGAGGCCCCATCCCTTGCCGGATTAGCCCTGAGCAACTCTTCATTTTGTCTGTTAGCAATCCGAACTAACTCATTGACTCTATCCTGTTGTCTTTGCCGGGCTTCACCCGTCAAACCCTCTAATTCGGATGCGGCTACATCTGCTGCTCTGAGGTTCTTTGCCGGGGTACTGTACTTCGGCAGCCCCACGGACAGACAGTTCTCTGATTCCTCAATTCTAGTATCACCCTCTTTGTTCATTTCACTCATGAGGTTTCTCCCCTTCACTTTTACAGCATCAACCTTATTTGCCTTTGCATACTCACGCAGTGTCATGTTCAACGACTGCTGAGATGTGGCTATCTTTTTCGCACCCTCTAGTATTTTCTGCCTAGTCTCCTCTAGCTCAGCCTGTGCTTGAGCCAGATCTACCACTGCTGCTACTGGGCTTGCTAAGCTGTCTATTGCCTTCTGCAACACATTTTCTAGCCTCTCTAGCGGAGGACCTCTACTTTTCCTCGGTGCTTTGGGTGTTACCTCCGGATTTGGTACCGGATCCTTGCTCGTGCCAGCACCAGGTGCAGTCATCATCACCTCGGCACGGTCAGGGGAGCGAGTGATACGCGCCCTGCGAGCTGCGCTAAGGGGTGGCTCGCCTCCCTCGACGACGTGCCGCGGGTGAACGCACGACACATCGACAGCGACGTAGATCTTGTGCGCGCCAAGCTTGACGAAGAGGCCGTTGCACGGGAGAGGTCGCTTGCCGAAGCAGCCAGCATTGTCGCTGATGATGTCCAGCGCTCCAAAGCGCTGAACGAGCCCGGAGACAATGCGTTCGCCGGTGCCGATGAGGTTTCCCATCCGGATCTTTACTCCTGCTAGCGCCGCTAGCCCCACGGTGGGCGCCAACTATCGTGGTGGTGTCACGGCAGATGCCATGGATAGGCTAAAGGTGGGGACTATATGCACTAGAGGAATCCAGGGAGGGATAGTGTGGTGATTCCACACAGAGATGTTTTGTATTCAATAGGTTTTCAAGGTTACAAATGCTCCTTGAGCTGTATTGGGGAGAGGAGGAAGAAGGAACTCTCTTACTCTCACCACTAGCTAGCTCTCAGGAATCAGGAACTAACCAAGTAAAAATCCAACCCTTTCTACAAAGGCCCTAGCCCTCCTTATATAGGGGTGGCTAGGTCTCTAATTAGGGCATACGTGGCGGCATATTCCAGGGAATATGCCTCTTCCCAAAATAGTAAACCGACTAGGTCTCTTTTCCCCATCGTAAGCCGTGCAGAGGCTACGTGAGCCTCTACGGCGCCAGTGTCATCCGACACAGGCACCGTCACCCTTGTCGGCCATGCCTCGGTGGTCCGCCCCTCTGTCTGCTTCGCTCATGCTCCAGCGTACAGTGACCTCCTTTTGACCAGCGAGATACCTTCCTTATCTTGCAAGCCTTATATAACCCGGATCGTGCCTGGTTAATCCGGCCACACTGGTACCTGCATACAAGCTAGATAAATCCTGCCGGCATACTACATATGTTGGCCGGGACTCAGTTAGGTGGACATCCTCCGGTCCGGGTTACTCCGTGATTCGGCCTGCCTTGAGGTGACTCGGCCAGAACTTGCTTTGACCTTACCGTATCTCGGCTAACTCGGCCTTTATACCCCGGTGTGACCCTACCCGGGGGTATCCCCCCAACACATGAAGCTCATTTTCTCCCCGCAACACTCGAAAGAACGGGAAGAATGCAGAACGCGCTCGGTGTCTGAGCTGTGCTCGAACCGGACAAAAAAATCGAATGGCGTCGCGCATACCTCAATCTTGACCTCATTTTGTCTGATCCCAAAACAAGACCTGAAAGCCAACATCAACTCTGTCAGTGACACGGCGGGACAGACGCCCAACACGGTGGCCATGAGAGCATGGTCGTCGAACTGCTGTTCCAGGGCTACCATGCCTGGGGCACGCGGTAGCACGCAACTTCCCGGGGCCGGTCGCCGGCCTGAATCACCCGACGGGACGCGCTCCGTCATGCGAGAAGGACTAGCCATAGGCGAGATATTAGTCCAGGGACGCGAAGCTCCGATACGGCAGGACGATGCGACAACGACGGCTGCGAGCTTCGATTAGAGGCGTGGGAGTTTGACCGGACATGGAGGGGACGCAAATTAGAGCAAGTGCAAGCTCCGATCTGAGACGAGCAGCTGAGCTGAGCAAATGTTATGAGGAGGGGAGCAGGGGAGAAGACCAGAGCAGAGCAAAGAAATAGATCTGGTCCACTCAGGGATCTGGTCCACGCAGGGGTAAGCTAGTCCACGACCACAAAATATAATGGGGAATAATGACATGGCGGGCCAAGAAGAGTTGACCTAATGGCGGTATTTGAGTTCAACCGTTTTTTGTTTTGTTCAAACGACCGTTTGGCCATTAGATTTGTATTCACCCTCATTTGGCCCTTCTGGACAATTGGCGATTCTACTACGGCCCCTCCACGCGATTGATGACAACTCGGGTACTGCGGTGCACTCACCCAGGAAGTTTGGTACCGCAAACAAACATTGCCACTTCTAGTAGGGGAAATGACTCTATTTGGGTCATAGTTGATAGATTGTCCAAGGTAGCCCATTTTATACCTGTCAAGACTACCTACCAGAGTTCGAAGCTGGAAGAGTTGTATATTGCTAGAATCGTCAGTTTGCATGGAACCCCTAAAACCATAGTGTCGGATCGAGGAACCCAGTTTACCTCAAGATTTTGGCAGAAAGTCCAAGAAGGATTAGGAACCAAGCTGAATTTCAGCATAGCTTATATCCCGTAGACCGATGGACAGACTGAAAGAGTCAACCAAATCTTAGAAGATATGTTGAGAGCTTGTGTGCTAGAATATGGATCAAAATGGGAAGATTGTCTGCCTTTCGCAGAATTCTCATACAACAACAGTTATCAAGCCAGTTTGCAAATGGCTCCATTTGAATTTCTGTATGGAAGAAAGTGTCATACCCCCTTGAATTGGTCGCAAGTAGGAGAGAGTCAGATTTTTGGACCCGACATCCTACGAGAAGCTGAAGAGAAGGTTCACAAAGTCCGTGAGCACCTCAAGACTGCCCAATTAAGACAGAAGAGTTATGCTGACAAGAGACATCGAGACTTGACCTTCAATGTCGGAGATTTTGTGTATCTCAAAGTATCGCTCTTGAAGGGAATGCAACGTTTTCAACTGAAAGGGAAGTTAGCCCCTAGATATATTGGACCCTTCAAGATTTTGAATCGCCGAGGAGAAGTATCTTATCAACTGGAACTACCAGAGGAGATGTCAGCCATCCATGATGTGTTCCATATCTCGTTACTTCGCAAATGCCTAGAAGTTCCGGAGAAGACCGAAGAGTTCAAAAACATCGATCACCGTGCCATTGATATCAATAAGGATCTAACGTATCGTGAAGTGCCCATTCATATTTTGGAATAAGCCTTCAGAACCACCAGGACCCGGAGTATCAAGTTTCTCAAGATCCAATGGAGAAACCATACCAAAGAAGAAGTTACTTGGGAGCGAGAAGATTACATTAGGACTGAGTTTCCAGATCTCTCTAGTTCCTAGTTTTTCTTAAATCTCGGGACAAGATTTTTTTAAGGAGGGAAGGTTTGTAACACCCCAAAAATACTAATCAAGATTATCAAGATCTAATCACCCAATTTTAGGGTTAACAAAAACTTTTATTCCAAAAAACTATATGAATGCATGTGTGTTTTGCATTAGTGTAGAATTGATTGAATTTGCCATGTTTGATCGCTACAAATGATGAGAAATGGTTTAAGGATGAATACTACATCATCTAGGCCAATTACAAACAAAATCAAAAGATAAAGAAATCAAATATGAATTAATTAAGCAAATGGTCATTGTGACCAAAGTTAACCACTAGGCCACTTTGAGTGTTCCTAGAAGAGAATTTCTAACAGAAACATTTCCACTTCTTTTCACCCCTTGCTAGACCAAGTAAAAGTGAACCAAGGCCCACTTTACAAACCCACAAAAACTATTTCCAAATCAATTTAAAGGACAGTTCAAATTTGAATCTAGTTCATATGGTAAGATCACACTTCTGCAAAAACCTATCAAATCAATTCCCCTTGCCTTTTCCAAGCAATCATAGACACTCAAGTGTAAGACCAAATCACTCATCAAATTTCATTTGAAAATTTCAAACTTAATTTCTTTCGGCCATTTCATCAAACACCTGGTAGACACTAAATAATCATCTGCCTAACTTCACTATTTTGGAGTAGTGATCATCCACCCCATTGTCCCCTCTTCACTCCCTTGTATCTCCTAGTGTCGAGCAGCACCAGACCAGCTCATCCTTAGCCGTTGTGCACCAGTGCAGCGCCGCCCGAAAGTGGTCATCGCCGACCGACCGTGGACAGAGTGACAGAGGCCATGCCGCCCTCTTCCACGATGCGCACCAGACACGCCACCGCCCACCGCCACCCCATGTCCAAGCCTCGACCACAGGAGAGCCTTGGACCACCCTAGAGACGCCGCGCCCTATGTCTCTGTGTCGCACCGGACCGCCTCACACAGACCGCACCTCACCCTCTCCATGCACACGCCCACTCGCCATGATCACCAGCACCTCCCAGACACCCCCGTTAGCCGCCGCGTGACCGGTAGCACCCGTGCGCCATTGCAAGACCCCCACCGCCGCATTAGGTTAAATTCCACGTCGGAGCTATTCGTCGTCGACAATGAACTGCCGCCGTTGGATCGTCTTTTAATCGTAGGGCCTAGATTTACAGATACCATTTCAGTAAATTTAAGTCGCTGACTCATGGAACCCCCTGTCAGCAGCCCGCTGCGCTGTGATGTGCAGATTGGGCCGGCCTGTTTAGTTTCCCGCGTAGCCTAGTGAATTCAAATAAGTATTTTCCAATTTAGTTAAAACCACATTCTGTCAGTAGATTCAAAAATCAATTCAGAGAGATTCACTAAACCAAATTGCATGATTCCAATTTTGTTAGAACGATCTTTAAATTATCTATCCAAGCCTGTTGGATTTAAATCATTTGGAGTTATCGATCACTTATACCAAAAATAACAAGACAGAGACATTTCCACATTCAAACATTTTTCAAAAATAAACCATAAATTCTTTTGAGTAGATTCCAACTCTCAAAAATCACATTTGATAAGATCTATCTGAATATGTAAAAACATTTAGGTTTGTAGGTAGTGACATTGGACTAGTACCAAAATAATGCTATATAGGCATTTCTAGTCACTTTAATTCTATTAAATAATAATCTCAAACTTTATAAAATATGACCAAGACTTTGAATCACATTCCCATGTATTAGAATAGGTGGTGATGACATGTGTCCACATGATCCCATATTTTAATTAGAGTATTAAATCTTAATTATTTTCAATGAGTAGAAATTACTTTTCTAAAATAAAATAAATAAAACTAAGTATTTATTCCATGTGATGATTGTGATGATGCTAGATCATCAGGTGTGAGCCTTAGTGTGCTAAATAGAATTAGTTAAGTATTGTTTGGTGATTGTGTACCCCGTATTCATTTATAGACGATAGTACCGACCCGGGATATGAGGAGGAGGAGGAGGAGTACTACCAAGAAGAAGAAGAAGAAGAAGAAAATTTCAACCACTGCTCTACTCAAGGAAAGCTAACACTTGCAAGCATTATACCTATGCAAGTTAACATTGCAAGATAACCTAAGCAAGATGCATTAGGCATGCTTTGGTTATATAACTTTGATTATACCAATCCCAAGTTTTACTTACAAGCTTTATTCTTTTACTTTACCAAAGTTCTTCACTTTTAGTTACTGCTTTGTGTGTATTGGAAAAATAGTATAGATAGCATAAAGAGTATAAAACTAGGCCTATATAGTATACTTAGATGTCATTCGATGGCATGCAATTGGAGATTAGCACCCCTCATTAGTGAACACTCTTAACTTTAGTGGCTAGTGCTAAGCATAAAAGTTGATCACTTTAGATGGGAATACTTGGTGAAAATGATTATAAACCTTGTAATGATGCTTCATTCTATTGAAATGTTTTGACATGTGTTGAGAAACACAAAAGGATTTGAGGATGAAAATTTTGAGGAATGAGCCTTATCCCCTTTATAAAAATTGATGATTGGGTTCAGATGAGATACCATTCCAATTTTATCGTACAACCACAATACCCGAATTGGTAGGGCTTATTTGGAAGTTTATATGCCTTAGTATGGGTTCCCTCGTGGAAGAGGTTTGAGCTGAGGCTACCTCGTGAGTCTGAATGTCCACCTATGTAGTGCCCAGGACGGCAGATGGCCATGGCTGGGAGGCCAAGCTCATAGGGGAGGTGCCTATACTAGAGTGTGTAATTGAAAGGTTATGATTGATTATCCGCATACTAAGTATGATGATTCAGGGTTATCCCTGACGGATGTATAAAATTTTGTGGTGAAAGTGTACCACCTCTGCAGAGTGTCAAACTATTCGAATAGCCGCGTCCGCGGTCATGGACAATTGGAGTTGCCATACTGTTCCGTCGTCAGATGTTTTCAAAATGACTTGTGAAGTGAACTATGATTTTGAATTGACCCCAACAGGGTTGTGAATATGAAAGCTAGGTTCCCACTTAAGTGATTTAGAACATTAACTTAGTTTTTTTACTTCTAAACTCAGTTTAGATAAATATGGCTTTTTGCAAATAAACCTAGAGCTTAAGATTCCTACTAGAACTACCTTACTTGTTAGTGATAGTTTGCGAGTACTTAAAGAGTACTCATGGCTTTGTCCCTCGCTATTCCAGTGGCCAGTTTATGAGGACGACTATCAGGATGATGGCCAGCAGGACGTCTATGACAACTAGGATCATCTCCCATCGTCAGCATTGCCTGTGACTTTGAAGATGGATCCCCTACTATGTTTCTTTCCGCTGCTTGATTTGTATTAAGACTGGATCATGAGATCCTTTATTTGTAAGACCTTATTATGGTTTGTAATGGATGATGTACTGTGATATCAATCTGTTATGTCTCGCAAAAATGGTTATCCCGGGATTGCGAGGTATGGCATAATAGGCATCTAGGATTAAAAATCTGGGTGTTGATAGAGGCGCTGAAAGAAATTAATTTGCAAGCCTAGCCAAATTTTTAACAATCTCATTTGAGTTATCAGAAATATTAGCTAGCGAGTTGCATTCAGGAATTGAACTAAGTGTAATTGTTCAGATATATTATGCCCATGTTCATGGTTGCAGTATTTGAGACAATGGAATATGATACAACCTCAAACTTGTAGGTTTTCATCTTAACTTAGTTATTCGCTATTACTCATTGTACCTTTGTCACTCGAGGGCGAGTAACCGCTAAGTTTAGTTATGTTGATAGCTCTAAATTTCATCACTTTTTACTATTGATTTTACTTTTGTTTATTGCCAGATTTCACTGAAGAATACCCCTTTCTACTAATGTTAATGTCGCAATCAGAGAATCCTTGTTTTCTTGTGATGGTTTTCAGGTAATGAACATTTATTGAAGATTAAATAGCATTTATGGGCTAATTGCATCCAAAGAAGTAATTCCCCAATTAGAGCCCCTTTTATTGGAGGCGTTCAGAGCACTTAATGACTAGCGGTACGGTCGGGATGTTCCCGTACCATCCGCCCATACTACACGCCGACGGCTCCCTTATATCAATACAAGCAACTTTCGTGAAGGAGATATGACGAGAAGAACAACAGAACCAAAAACATAGCCACCACAAGCCATCTAGAGGGGGTTAGATCAGATCTGGAAGAGGAGAAGAACTTCACCTCATTCCTCGACGATCTCCAACCTCCAATCCACACACTCCACCATCATTCCCATCATTACTTAGTGAGAGAGATTGGCACTTGTAAGATTAGGGTTTGACACTTTGATCTACCTTTGGTTTGTATTTGATTTGATCTTTGAATGCTATTGTGGTTTGCTACAATAACTTTGAGATGATTCCTACTTTCAATACAATTATGCCTTTTCCTCTCATGTCTGAGTAAATCCCCATAGGCGTGGGAGATGTAGGGGATTGGTGAGATGTGTTGTGCCTCCTTCAAATCCATCCATTTGTGATTGTTGTAGTGTTTATTTAATAGTGGGAATGATTATCTATGTTTGCCTAATGCTTGTTATCTAATTTAAGGGCCTAGGTAACATGATCCAAACATCTCATAGGTATGAACTTGTATGCTAGTAATTCGGGTGACCCTCGAGTGACACGACCGATATAAAAGAAGAGCTAGCACTACTCAAGGACAACAAGGAACCATCAAGACTAAAGCGTTGATCCGGTTGCAAGACCATAATTAATATGCCGACCATTCCCGTGGTAACAGGCATACGGATCATTGGGACTAGGGAGAATTGGCCATGAGGACTCCTAGTCGGTATATGGGTTGCTTGTCTACTCACTTATAAATAAGAAATATCACTATCACTTATTCCACTTTATCCATTTGGCACTTTCACTATCATCATCAACTGTTTCTCTCCACGCCTAACTTCTCATCTGCAGGACCTTTACACACTTTTCGCATCTTTACTTTTATGGAATTTACTTATTTCCTAAGCAAGTTTCCTCTATCTTTTACTCACCACTTCTACCATCATATTTTGCAGTTAATTCACTCAAGACATGTGAGACCTTGAGGGCGATAGAAACACCGCATACAAACACTTACCTAGGCTCCTTATTAGGATCGATATAAAAAACTGGAATTAATACTTCCGCAAAAGCATTCTCTGATGAACATGTGCACTTGCAGTTGTGGGTGTGAGTCAAGTCCTAGTCCGAGAGTGCTTCTTCTATTTTGGGTATTTGCCAAGATCATCATGATCTCCAGCAACATCCACCAGGCCTAGCCACCCATCAATTGCATAGGATCTTGGAGGAGCAAGGATATGTGTTGAAAGAAGTTGTCCACAGGCTCCATCATTGGTCTTTGAATATAAATTTCCACCGCTTGAGAGAGCACATGATTAATCTCCATACCTGCTTTGTACCAATCGAAGGCTGACCATTAATGATCAAATCATTTCTAATTTTCCATAAGCTCCAAAGAATAGAAACACAAACAAAGTTTAACATGGAATGTTTTTTATTTGATACCCATAGTATAGCAATAGATTCATAGGAATCACCAACACTAAGCCCAAATAAGTTAGCAACCCGAGGCTAGATTTGTCTAGCTACAATGCAATCGAAGAATAGGTGGTGCCCTATCTCTAATTCAGAGCAGAAAACACAATCTTCAGGTTTGTGCATATTTCTCTTCTTTAGGTTATCCCTGGTCATCAGTTTATTTTATGCTAGAAGCCATAGGAAAATATGAAGCCTTGGAGGCACAACTAGTTGTCGCATAGCCGGAATGAAAATGGGGGTAATTCCACCGAAACTAATGATGTTGTACATGGTAGAGGGGGAGTAAACCCCCTTAGAAGAATATTGCTAGAATAAAGTATCATAGTCATCATTCAAAGTAATGTTAGAGGTAATTTATACTAATTCATACCAACTAGACAAGAGGGAGGGGTTGAAACTCCTTCTGAAAGTGAGCATGAGCTAGGAGCCATCCCAAACCTATCTAACAGTGGCTCCTTTCTCATTCCTAAGAACATACATATCGAAAAATTGGACAGCCAGGGGGGAGGTGCCATACCATGTGTCTTCCCAAAATCTGGTTGTTTTCCCATCTCCAATTTTACACTATAACTAAACTAAATGGAATTTATAGCCCACATAACACATTTCTATAAAGATAAGGAGCCAACGACATTACTACAGAAAATATTTGGGTTTAATTATTATACTTATTATCTACCATATTTCTCTAGATTTTCCCTTCATCTTGAATGTAACTTTTGATCTAAGCGCTCAACATGCAAAGATTTACATTAGCAAGGTCAGGTATGCCTAGGCCACCATCTTCCTTCTTTTGGCAAATTAGCTTCCAACTAGCTAGATGAATTTTCCTATGACCCTCAAAGTCATTACACAAGTAGTTGGCCATTTGGGAATTAATCAACTCTAAGGCCCACTTAGGGAATTTAAAAAAAGACAGAAGTTAAATAGGAATTCTAGCTAGACAGGTTTTCAGAAGGATAACCCTAGATGCATAAGAGAGCAGCTTGCCCCTCCAACCAGCAATCCTTTTTAATATTTTGTTAATTAGGAGTTGCAAGTCAGCTCTCCTCAACTTGTCATGATGGAGAGGAATACCTAGATATTGAAGGAGATATGCCCTAGAGGCAAATAATGAAGATGTTTATTATTATATCTTATTAGTTCATAATAGTTTGATAACATGATATAATGATATCCAGTGGAAACATTGATACAGGTGTGATATATAAACAAACCAAAGGTCCCTAGTAGCCTCTATTTAACTAGTTCATTGGGAGCTGATGATCATGGTTTCCTGATTATGGTGCTTCTATGCCAGCTGACAATGAAGTCACATATCATCTAAAGATGGTATGATGGGAATTACCCACCAATGATTATTGAGCATGATCATGGCACATAGTTCCCAATTGCAATTGTCAAAAACGGAGTGTCCTAATCCTTAGACCGTGAGATCATATTAATCACTATCACCCAAGGTTGCTTTGACTGCATCAACCGTTATGACTGTAACTGGGTGACTATAAAGATGTACGTTGGGTATTCCAGAGGGGCATGTTGAGGCCTATGTATCAAGATCGGGATGTGTTCTCTTGTGTGATGGAAAGATACACTAGGCCCGCTCGGTGAATTGCATCCATAAGCTACGCAGTGTATGACTAGGTCATGGGGGGTGGAATTTCACATGAACGAGTAAAATAGTACTTGTTGGAAATGATATTGAACAAGGTATCATGGTACCGATGATTAGATCTCAAACAAGTCAAGTATCAAAGTAACAAAGGGAATTAGATTCATCGTTTATTGTTTGACACAAAGGTGTTTCATGGAATTCATGGGGGTCATTATGGGTATCCCGATCCCGCTATTGATCATTGGTCGGAGATCGTCTCGATCATGTCTATGACATTCCCGAACCATAGGGTAACACACTTAAGGGCACTAAAATGCATAGAGATCTTCCTGTAAAATAGATTCATGGAAGAGAGAGAAACCGAAATCGTTCCGAAGAGAATCCGAAGTTATTCGGAGGAAGAAAAGGAAAAAGGCCGAAAGGTGTTTCAGATAAATGGCAATTTATAATATGCATTTATTGTATGTTAATTATGAACTAATATATTGAGCATGATCATCCATAAGCTACACAGTGTATGGTCATTTATTGTATGAATTAAATATTAAATAAATATTTAAATTAATATATATAGGGCAACTTCCTCAATAGGGCCAAACCCCAGAGGAAATAGGCCCAGGAAGAAGTCATCGAAAAAGATAGCAAACAAAAATCAGTGCCGTTGCTGGGTTGCATCAACTCGGACCACACGGGCGGACAGGTGATGGGTGCCACACGGGCGGCAGAGTGCTGATAGCTATGAGATTCAACACATTTTTTATGGTTTTTATTGATGGTTTTCTCCCGGATTTGGTTGTTTTCTAGCTTTACCTAACGCTAATACTTTGGTAGCAAAGAAAACTTGGTTTTTAATGTGTGTGTTAGGTTCTGAATGTCAACAGATGGTTTTAACTAGAGAAACACAATATTTAGGAAAAAACAAGCAAGTCTCTCTTTGGAAGGAATCGAGGGAAGCGTACAGAGGCTTTAACGAGCAACTATACGGCAGGAACAATTTTCCGGCCGTATAGTTCAAACCGTATACCTGTCGCCGCCTCTTTCTTGTCAAAAGGGACAACTTCCATGCAGGGACAAAGGATGAAAACACAACACAACAGCCGCCACACCATCCAAAAGGGAGAAAGAAGAGATCCAGAGAAGAAGGAGGAGACGTTCTTCATCTTGCTCCACGATCTTCGACCTCCTAGCCAATACACCCTAGCCATTACTTGTACTTGAGAGAGAGAGAGATATTCACCTTGCAAGACTAGGATTTGAGATTGTTTCTTCCTATCTTGAATTGTGTTGGATTATTTTTCTATTCTTATAGTGGATCTCCACAGTAATATCGAGAAAACTCCCTTTATTTAATTATATTGATGATACTTTCTTCTCTCATGTGTGAGTAAGTTCCTTGGGCATGGGAGATGTTAGGGATTGGTGAGATGTGATGTGCCTTCATATATTTTCCATTAGTTTGTGATTCATTGTAATTACTATATTATGTGTGCTTGACTATTTGTGGGATGCCTAATGCTTGTTGTCCAATTAAGGGCCCAGACAACATGATACTTTGTTCTACATGGATAGGATCTTGTTCGCTAGCAGACCGGCAACCCCCGAGTGACACGGGGATATCAATGGAAAACTAGTAGACTCGAGGATAACAAGGAACCATCGTACTTATTGCATTAGTCCGATCCAAGGAGCTTAATCACTAAGCGACCTGAAGGGTCTTAATCGTCTAGTGCTTGAACATGGTTTTGGTAACAGACTAGTAGGATTATTGAAGTTGGGATGAAATCTACCTAGAGGAGTTCCGGCTAATTATTGGTTGCTCTCCTATAGATATACTTATAAGATTACAATTGTTACATTTAACACTCGTCCATATAGCACAGTCACTATCACCATGAACTGTATCTCCTCGCGCCCTTTTCGTCATCTACAGAAAACAACAAACAACCGAATCATTCTTTACTTTTATGCTTTTTTATTTCTGAAGTTTACATTTTAGTTTTATTTAAATACATCTAGTTTAATCCAAATCTCATTCTCATTTTCACACTTGCAGTCAATTCAATCGAAGACCTGCAACAACTTTGGCTGTGACAGAGACTTCACCATAAACACTTACCTTTGGGCTCCCTGTGGGATTTATATCTATACTTTTAAACTAGCTACAAACAATCTGTGCACATGCAGACATCAAGCTATTTTCTGATGCCATTATCGGGGAGCTAAGCGCTAAGTGTTTGTCTCTTGACATTTCAGGTGTTACTACTACAAAAAAATTCTCCCTAGGAGACAAAGGGTCTACACATTCTGGTAGGACCTATTTACCAAATTATACTGATCGTGTGCCTGCTCAAAGACGCGAGGAAATTATTGAAAAACTTTTAAGATCGAATAAAGTTGAAGTTGAAAACCTGAGTGATATAATTGAAATTATGTCTATTTACAGGACAACTCCCAAGAAGCCTGAGAAAACTCTTAGAGAATACAGTGCTCCAAGTTCTGAATTTCTTAAGTAACCAATAGAATCCCCTAATCCTAGAGTTAGAGAATATCGATTTCATGGTGGAATTATTAAAAATTTGCAGAAAAAAGCTTTTAGTGGAAGGGAAGATGAAGACCCAGGAAGACATCTTAGAGAGTTTGACGATGTGGTAACATCGCTTGGACCAAACGGTTTGCCGAGAGACTTCTCTCATCTAAAATTATTTTGTTGGTCTCTTAAAGGTAAGGCTCTAGACTGGTTATATTCTCTCCCTTGCCATTACATTAAATGTTGGGAAAACTGCATTGTCAAATTCATAAACAGGTATAATCCTTTTTTAAAGGTAACTGAACTAAGAAAGAGTACAGGAACTTTAGTCAGAACGTGGGAGAAAACTACCCATAAGCCTGGGATAGATTCTTTGGAATGATCAATAGTATTCCTAATCATGGCTATTCTGAATCAAATATTTACCATTTAGTTTACCACGGTCTTAATACTCAATGTAGAGAGTTACTAGACATCTTGGCGAGAGGATCGATAAATACTTTAACTATTAAAGAATGTTTAGAATTGATTTCTACTAGGGCTAAGAATGATTCTTTATATAATCCTAATTTTGGCACTAAGCTGGAAAAAGGGATACTTAGGATAACTCCTGATCTTATGCCTGAAGTATGCAAAACAATGAAACAAAAAGGTATACCTTCTGAACTTGTTAAGGAAAACAAAGTAGACTTGTTACAAGTTTTTACTAAAGAAGATGAAACTAGAAAAGTTTTTCAAGAATTAAAACATCGACAAGAAAAATGTCATAATAACCTGCATAAGCACTTTCAAAATCATAAAAAGATTTTGGCGGAACTCACGGAAAATTATGATGACATTGGCCAAGAAATAAAATTATTTCACAAGTACCTTAGTATGATTGAAACCCAGTGTGAACAAATAGCATCTGGTTATCAAATTTTCCTTTAAGATGATATAGATATTCATGTTTCTACTAATGTTGTTACAAGAAGAGGTGCAGTTGTTATAGGACCATTAGGACCACCAGAATATGAATCTGAAAGAGAGCGGAAGGAAAAAAGCCTTGCTCGAAGCAAGCCAAGAAGATGATACACTGGTCGATCCTCAAGATGAAACTGCTCAAGAAACACAAGATCAAACCAAGGAGGGCCAAGATGATGCATAGGATGACCGTTATGACTCTCATGTGGAGACGGTTGATCCAAGAGAAGAAAAAGAAGTGAGCAACGAAGATGAAGTTGTTGTAATAGAGAAGAAAAAAAGCGATAAGAAACAACAAAAGAAAGCAACAAAAGATCACGATCCCCCACAAAAGATAAAAGACAAGAATAAGAAAGGTGAGAAAAAGCTTCCTTATCCAGATCAAAAAAACAAAGCACCAGATCAGGTAATCTATGATTCTTTTACAAAAGAACTTGGTGACCTTCATCTAGAAATTCCATTTGAGGATGCAATTAAAGTTCCTATCTATTCAAAATTCCTCCATGATATTCTTTGTAAAAAGAAATAAATAACTGAAAACGTTGCCATGGTGACTAGTTATCCTGCTAATGGGAAACTGTTGTCTAAATCAGGAGTTAGTGTAATTCCATACTCCCTCTACAAAAGGTTGGGATTAGGGGAGTATTTCCCTTCTACTATCACTTTACAGATGGCTGACAAATCCTCTAAACAACCCACTGGTATGATTGAGGATGTTCTACTTAGAACAGATAAGCATGTTATGCCCACTGATTTTATTATTCTTGAAATGCTAGAGGATGAAAAATTATCTATAATACTTGGAAGACCTTTCCTTAGTACTGCAGGAGCATCAGTTGATTGTGCTGAAGGAAAAATAATCTTCAATGTTTATGATGCTGAAATCATCCGGTATTTTCCAAAGAAGCTAGAAGCAGGAGAAAGATATATTCCACCAGTGAAACGAGTTCATGAGGTAAGTTCCTTTGATAAGGGGCAATCCAAGGTAAGAATTCGAGAACAGAGAAAGGGTTGAGTTATTCAACCATTCTTAATAAAATGCTCAATGGGAGTCAACCCATCACATCAATAAAATAAAATAAAGAATAAAAAGTTCATCACATTCCTACAACTTTTTCACAGACATTCTTACGGAAGCGTGCCCGTGAAGATGCAGCAGTCAAAAAGTAGTAGAAACATTGATTGAAAGAATGTAGGATAAGTATAAAAATAAAAGTTTGAGTTTTATCTACAAAGGTTAAAATTCTGCTCTTTACATGCTATTGTTGGTCGACAGTTTCTACTATCATTTTCTGTCAAAAATAAGGTATTTCATTAAGTTTCAGAATAAGGAGGTATTCTCGAAGAAATAGAATTATTTTGATGACTACTAATGGTTTAACAACCAACTATACAGCGGAAATAAAAATTCTGGCCGTATAGTTTGGTCGTATAGATATCTTTGCCATCAACAAGTTCTCTTTCGAAGGAACAAAGAATTTAACGACCAACTATACGGCGGGAATAATTATTCTGGCTGTATAATTCTGGTCGTATAGATATCGATGCCTTCGTACAATTTCTTCCCAAAGGTACTGACTGTTTAAGGACCAACTATACGGCGGGAATAAAAATTCTGGCCGTATAGTTCCGGTCGTATAGATATTCATGCTTGTTTTTGAGAATTTATCTCGAGGATACAGACGGTTTAACAACCAACTATACGGCATGATCATTATGATCTAGCCGTATAGTTGTGCTCGTATAGCCGTGTTCTGCTTAAAGAAACCCTAGTTGGCGGCGCCGCCTCAACTATACGGGCGGAACAACATATCCCGCCCATATAGTTCTGGCCATATAATTCGGCGCGACCACAAAATCGGGTCGGGGCGGATAGGTTTCTTCTCCTCCCTCATTATTTCTCTCATATTCTCTCTCCAAACATCTCAAAACCCACCTAGAACTCTCGATTCTTCGCGGATTTCATTCGTTTGAGTGGGGGAATCAATAGATCGGTATGTTTCTATCCCTATCCATGCTTTATTTTCAGATTTATATGGTTGAAACTCTCACATTAATCTAGTGGATGAACTCAAGCTTGTTTAGCATTTTCTATTGATTTCTCACGTTAGGATTGAATTTTTCCATGTAGAATCGTCTGTATACCATATAGAAACTATATGCCTAAGGTTTTATGGTGAAATTTTTCATTGCATCAAGATGAAAAAAATCGGCAACATTTTTCGCAAGAGCAAGCGCCAACATGGTGAGAGCTCAGGGTCCCAAGCCGAGCGCAACCCCAAGTTGGCCATAGTTTCATCAAGGAGGGTGTTGCCCACACGCTGGGCCGACCACAGCTTTCTCACCACGGTGGGATTGAAGGTGGACTTTGACCTCATGTGTAACAAGGCCTTGGCTACGCAAGCCACGACTCCTACGCCAAGCTTACCTATGAGTTCCTTGCCTCCTTCTACGACAACCATAGGGAGAAACGTAATGTGTGCATGGTAAGCTTCACCATGAATCGGCAGCCTTATGAAATAACTTTTGAACAATTTTGCGATGCTTTTGGCTTCCCTCACGTTGGGGAGTCAACTGTTACTAACCTCTATAGCGTCACAAGTGGAGAAACTTGGGAGGCTACTTCTGTTAATTGTGGCACAGAATTCTACCAGAAGAAGATGTCCACCATTCAGAACCCAAAAATTTGCTACTACGCCTTGTTCCTCGCCAACACACTATTGGAAAGAGGTGATACTGGTTCCATGGCCAATGCGGACATGGAAATGATCACCAAGGCTCTCTTTCCCACTGCACCACAAAGCCCCAATCCTGCAGCTCTACTCATATGGCACTTTCGCCACCAAAGCAACAAGACGAAAGGTGATATTTGAATTGGTGGATTGATAACCCACCTTGCCCATGCATTAAATATTATATTACCTATTATGCAATCTGTTGACGGCTCCAAACTTATGGACGTCAAGTATTTGACTACTTGTGGCTTCCTTGGTGTTTACCAAGCTAACCGGAGGCTCCGAGTGTATCAATTTGGTTATCTTAGTGATGCACAGGGTGAGCAGGTTTCGTTACTCTGTCCCCAAGCCTTCTCGATTGTGGATAAGGACACTTGGATCCTCACCAAGGACCAAGTGATGGAGATCATGGCTAAACTCCAGCCTGATCAAGAGGAAGATGAAGAAGGAGAGCAGCAGGATGAGCATGAGCAGGAGCATGAGGATGAGCAAGGACACAAGCCTGCTTGGGAGGGACAGCAACAGCATCAAGGGAGGGCCTGGGACCCATGTCCCAACTAGCCGTAGTAGGGGTGCACCTACGTCCCCTATCAAGAATCCAGCAGCTCAACCGGCGTGTTGGGGAGATCGACCACACTCTTCAAGGAGCGAATGAAGATGTGAGTGCCTTAACTCACAACTTCCGTCACTTCATGACCCACTTCCCCGACTACTACTAGCAGTATCCTCACCAGCCGCCGAATGATGGCAACAACTGAGCCTGGCAATAGCCTAAGCTTGGGGGAGATTTGAAAACCTCCAAACCATGCATTCATATTTTTATTTCTTATTTTGATTTATTTCACTTATTCAAAATTGCATGTTTACTTTCAGTTTGCATTCCTAAAACAGAAATACAAAAAAATTAGTTGAAACTTTTATTGCAAGTTCACTTCTTTGTTTCTCTCGGAGATTGCTCAATTTCAGGTGACTTGGTAATATGGAAATATAGAGGGGGTTCAACTAAAATACGAGAACGAAGCAAGCAAGAGGAGGTATCACATTCCTTTCATCACCTTTTCTGCAACCTTAAATATGCCCTACAATTATTTACTTGCTTGCACTGGAGTCACTCCCCACTTAGCTTGTTACCCTATAAATTCTATTCCCCTGCTAGTGTCTCCTTTTTAGCTTTGAAACAATGAGCAATGAACTTGGTTAAAATATTTCCTACATTTTTACAACAAGAAAAAGCATCCAAAAGATGAGTTGAGTCCATGTTTAGCCCAAAGAAATTGATTTTAGAACTACTCCATCCCGTTTGAGCTTAATATAAATAGACTCGGTAGTACCCTTGAATGAAATTGTTTGATAAAATGGATGCTTTGAAGTAGTAGAGATTATGCCACTGCTTTTTCTAATAATTACCGTAAGATATTGCTTTACGCGTGTTATTACAACACTAGCGTGCTACATGGGGAACTATTAACTCCGTTGGCCAATGAACGATCTAAATGTGGGAAACCACTTGATTTCAGCTATTTAGATATGTAAACGTATGTAGCAGCAATGCTATGACGGGTAAAATTTTAGTCTCCTCGTGGTTTCACGTTCCAAGTGAAGTTGTAGTACTCCTATGACCCATTATTGCTAAATAATCATCTATTGGCATATCACGAGTGCACAACACAGTCCCAATTAACATATTAAGAACAATGGCAGGATTTCTCTATGGAAGAGCTGAAGTTTTTGAAAAGCAAAGGAAGGAAAAAGGTGCTTTCAGAGTCTTGAAATTTTGACAAGGGAATAGATGACTTGTTCTTAAATTTAATATTTTGGTGCCAACTTGAGAACTCTTAATTGATTAAAGAAACAAGATCAAAAAGTTTTCATCTCTCAACAAAGAGAGATACCAAAAGAATTTGCCTCACTTTCCTAGCTAAAACTTTTGACACTTTCTCGGGCATATGATTTATTTTCTAGCAAGATATATGTGGATAGGAAGTGGACTCAGTGCAATCTTGCAAATACTTGTATGATCATGTTCAAGATTGCAGGGATTGTCAAGAAAAGAATTTGACACCAATTCAAGCTTGTAAGTTCTTTTATTTCTGTCTCGAATCTCTGCTATACTTCTTTATTTCCTTGTAACTCGAGGGCGAGCATCATCTAAGCTTGGGGGAGTTGATAGCTGTGAGATTCGACGCATTTTTGATGGTTTTTATTGATGGTTGTCTCCCGGATTTGATCATTTTCTAGCTTTACCCAACGCTAATACTTTGGTAGCAAAGAAAACTTGGTTTTTAATGTGTGTTTTAGGTTCTGAATGTCAAAAGAGGGTTTTAACTAGAGAAACACAATATTTAGGCGAAAACAAGCAAGTCTCTCTTTGGAAGGAATCGAGGGAAGCGTACAGAGGCTTTAACGAGCAACTATACGGCGGGAACAATTTTTCCGGCCGTATAGTTCCCGCCGTATAGCTACCGCCGCCTTTGTCTTGTCAAAAGGCACAACTTCCATGAAGGGACGAAGGACGAAAACACAACACAGCAGCCGCCACACCATCCAGAAGGGAGAAAGAAGAGATCCAGATAAGAAGGAGGAGATGTTCTTCATCTCGCTCCATGATCTTCGGCCTCCTAGCCAATACACCCCCATAGCCATTACTTGTACTTGAGAGAGTGAGATCTTCACCTTGCAAGACTAGGGTTTGAGATTGTTTCTTCCCATCCTAAATTGTGCTGGATTACTTTTCTATTCTTATTGTGGATCTCCATGGTAATATCGAGAAGAACTCCCTTTATTTAATTATATTGATGATGCCTTCTTCTCTCGTGTGTGAGTAAGTTCCTTGGGGGTGGGAGATGTAAGGGATTGGTGAGATGTGATGTGCCTTCATATATTTTCCATTAGTTTGTGATTGATTTTAATTGCTATATTATGTGTGCTTGACTATCTGTGGGATGCCTAATGCTTGCTGTCCAATTAAGGGCCCAAACAACATGATACTTTGTTCTACATGGATAGGATCTTGTTCGCTAGCAGACCAGTGACCCTCGAGTGACACGAGGATATCAATGGAAAACTAGTAGACTCGAGGATAACGAGGAACCACCATGCTTATTGCATTAGTCCGATCCAAGGAGCTTAATCGCTAACCGACCTAAAGGGTCTTAATCGTCTAGTGTCTGACCATGTTTTTGGTAACAAACTAGTAGGATTATTGAAGTTGCGATGAAATCTACCAAGAGGAGTTCCGGCTAATTATGGGTTGCTCGCCTACACATATACTTATAAGATTATAGTTGTTACATTTATCACTCGTCCATCTGGCACAGTCACTATCACCATGAATTATATCTCCCCGCGCCTTTTTCGCCATCTGCAGAAAACAACAAACAACCGAATCGTCCTTTACTTTTATGCATTTTATTTCTAAAGTTTACATTCTAATTCTATTTAAATACATCCATTTTAATCCAAATCTCATTCTCATTTTTACACTTGAAGTGAATTCACTCGAAGGCATGTGGCAACTTTGGGTGTGACAGAGACTTCACCATAAACACTTACCTTTGGGATCCCTGTGTGTAACATCCCAAAACTTTAATCCAAGTGATCAAGATCAAATCTACCCAATTTAGGGTTAACAAAAACTTTTCCATTTAAAAATCTTTAAGCATTCATATGTGTGTGCATGTAAAATAGGAGTTGTTTTGAATTGCCATCATTGAGTGATCTAATGGTTGTAAAATGACTCTAAGGTGAATTACACATCATCTAGATCATCCCCAAGCAAATCCCAAAGAAAAATAAATCAAAAAGAATTAAATAAGCAAATGGTCACTTTTGCCATTTTAATCACCTAGCCTACTTTGGGCATTCCTAGCACTCAATTTCCAACACAGACAATTGTGGACCTTTGCACCCCTTGCCAAAAACATTCAAACTCTAATTTTAAATGACATTTGAAAATTGAATCTAGTTCATATGTCTAGATACCACTTTCAAAAACCACTCAAATGAACTCCATTTCAAAATCTCAAGCAAACCTAGATGCTTAAGCATAAGATAAATCACTCCACCAAAAATCTTTCAAAACTTCAAAAGTTTCTCTCATGTGGCCATTTGATCGGATAGTTGGCAGGCAGACAAAAAGTGGCCTAACTAATACTGTTTAGGAGCAAATCTTGTCGAGCCAATTGATGCACATTGATCACCTTGGTATCCCCCAGGCCCAACCATACCAAAGCCACTCCTGTCCCTAGCCCCTGGCGCCAGTACCACGTCGCCCCGAAGCCATGGTCGCCGGCCGATCGTGCCCGAGCCACAGCAGACCGCCAGCCCCTCTCCGCCGCTCCAGGGAGTGAGGCGTGACCTCACCGCCGCCCACGGTCAACCCCATGGCCCCTTCCAGCCACTGGACCACCCCAGAGCAACGCCGCCCTTTCTCTGTGCGCCATGCGCAGCGCATGCCAGAGCGCGATCGCCGCGAGCACGCCACAGACCGTGCCTCGACACCAAATCACGCTCGCCGCTCCACCATCAACCCAGTAACCCGCCAGACACGGCCGTGCACCGCCGTGCGACCCACAGTCGCCATGATCACCATCGAGCATCGCCTCTGTCTCTCAGAGCGCGAGAAGCTCCCGACCGTTAGGCACCGCCCCTAGCATTGCCATTATGCCGTAGAGGACCGCCAGCAGACCACCCACCGTCCACCTATCTCGCCCACGCCGGTATCTCTCTGTATCGCCGTCACCGACAAGCCGTGCCCATACCTCACTGCCTCACCGTCGAGCCTATATAAGGAGGTCACCCCAGCACCATTTCTTCACACCATCTCACTCCCCTCTATCCACTGACCGTTTCCCCTCTCTCGTCGGAGCTGCTCGAGCAGCACATCGCCGGAATTCTGTCGGAGGTAGCTGTTGTAGAGGAGGAGAAGTTGTCGTCGATTTCGTCCATGTCAGCCCCTATCGCGACATCGCCTGAGCTCGTCGTCGTTTACCAGTTCGTTTGCCTGCCTCGCCGCACTAGCTGGAGCCCTGGTACATCCCCAGTAGACCCCCACCGACCGTTTATGGTTCAGTCTAGTCGGTGACGAGTCCGTCGTCGACGACGAGCGTGAGCCGTCGATCTGTGTTCTAATCGTGTGGCCCAGATCGCTCCGTACCGCTTCGGGTTTTAAGTGCCGCTGACATGTGGGACCAGCCTGTCAGTCGCCCTCTGCGCCGATGAGCACAACTGGGCCGGCCCATTTACTTTCCCCGCGTTGACCCAGTAATTCAAATTAGGATTTTTCTATTTAGACTTAAATCAATTTTGTCCCTTAGTTCAAAAATCAATTTAGAGAGTTTTATCAATCCAAATTGAGTGATTCCAATTTTGTTGGAAAGGTACTGAAAATCTCTATCCAATCCCGTTGGATTTAAATCATTTAGAGTAAGAGATCTCTCCTAGTGAAAATAACAAGACAGAAGTATTTGCAAACTCAAACATTTTTATAAAATCAACCATAATAGATTTTGAGTTGATTCCAACTCTCAAAAATCAAATTTAACCATACCTATTTGAATATGTAATAATATTGAGGTTTGCATGCAGTGACTTTGGACTAGTACCAAATTAATGCTATATAGGCATTTCTAGTCACTTTAAATCATTAATTATTAAACTTAACTTATTAAAATGTGATCCAACCTTTTAAATCACCTTCCCATATGTTAGAATATGTGGTGATGACATGTGTCCACATGATCACATATTTTAATTGGAAAGGATTAAATCTTAGTTAATTTCAATGAGTAGAAATTACTTTTCTCAAATAAAAAGAATGAAGCTAGTTAATTGAACCTTGTGATGTTTGTGATGATACTAGATCATCAAATGTGTGCCTTAATGTGCTAAGTAGACTAGTTAAGTATTGTTTGGTGATTGTGTATTCCGTATGTATTTATATATGATAGTACCGGCCAAGCTTTCGAGGAGGAGGAGTTCTACCAAGAGCAGGAGGAAGAAAACTTGAACCACTGCACTACCCAAGGCAAGCTAACACTTGCAAGTATTATACTAGCAATCCATCATTAACAATGCAAGCTAGATAACCTAAGTAAAGGCATTAGGCATGCTTTGGTTACATGTTTTTGACTTATACCTACTCCAAGTTTCATTTACAAGTTTTACCTTCTTTACTTTACCAAAGTCCTTTACTTGTTTGAAGGTAGCATAAAGAGTATAAAACTTGACCTATCTAGTTAGACTTAGATGTCATTCTATGGCATGAGATTGATCTTAGTATCCCACATTAGTGAATACTCTTAACTTAGTAGCTTAGAGCTAAACCAAAACTTGATTCACTTTAGATGGGAATACTTGGTTAAAATGACTTGTGAAAACCTTGGAATGATGAGTCATTCTATTGAGATGCTTTGACATGTGTTGAGAAACACAAATGGTTTATGATGATGAAAATGTTGAGGCATGAGCCTTAGCCCTTTTATAAAACTGATGGTCGGATGCGATACCATTCCAATTTTACCGTACAACCACAATACCTGAATTGGGTAAGGCTTAGCCAGAAGTTTATATGCAATAGTATTAGTTCCCTCGCGGGAGAGGTTTGAGCTGAGGCTAACTCTCAATGCTGTCCACCTATGCAGTGCCCAAGATGACAGATGGTCATGGTTGGGAGGCCATGCTCATAGGAGAGGTTCTTATACTAGGGTGTGTAAAGGAAAGGTTATGTTTGATTATCTACATACTAAGTATGATGATTCAGGGTTATCCCTGACAGATGTATCGAATCTTGTGGTGAAAGTGTACCAGCTCTGTAGAGTGTCAAACTATTCGAATAGTCGCGTCAGCGGTTATGGATAGTTGGAGTGGCCATACTGTTCTGTTGTCATATGTTTTCAAAATGACTTATGAAATGATATGTGACATGACTTGACCACAACAGAGTTGTGACTATGACAATTAAGTTCCTACTTAGGTGTTTTCAAACTTTATTTTTATATTTCTTTGCTTCTGAACTCAGCTTAGGTTTCAAACTTAGTTTTATAAATAAACTTAGAGTTTAGCATTCCTACTAGAACTATTCTACTTGTTAGTGGTAGTTTGCGAGTACTTAAAGAGTACTCATGGCTTTTGTCCCTGGCTATTCCTATGGCCAGACTATGAAGGAGATTACCAAGATGAAGGACAGCAGGACATCTATGATAACTAGGACTATATTCCATCGTCAGCATTGCCTCTGACTCTGAAGATGGACCCCACCGCTACGCTATTTATTCTTCTACTTGATTGTACTAAGACTGGATCATGAGATCTTTTATTTTGTTGTAGGACCTTATTATGGTTTGTAATGGATGATGTACTGTGATATTCAATCTGTTATGTCTCGCAAAAATGGTAATCCTAGGATTGCGATGTACGGCATAACAGGCATATGGGATTAAAGATCCGGGTGTTGACACTATGGGATCGATATATATACTTCTAAACTAGCTACAAATGAGCTGTGCACTTGCAGACATCAAGTGACAACCATCGCTGGTGGGCCGTAGTCGCTCGGCCCAACATAGGCGCGAGGGCATGCACTGCGCGGACGCTGGCAAGCTGGCGCGAGGTGGGTGGTGCCAAGGCTCACCCGGTCACTGCCCCTCCTCCCCCTTGGCCACGCAGGCTGCTGGCAACGTGGCTGGGCCACGCGCGGGTGGCCGTCCCACCTAGAAAGGATTGTTGCTACTATTGCTGCCGCCGTTGCCTGCTGGGCTAGCGCGGGTTGTCGCACCCGGCCACCCCAATTGTCCTAGTCAGTTGGCTCTCATTTTCCCCTATTTCCTTTTGTATTTGTTTACTCCCACATGGGAGATCCTTTGTGAAACGCACACCCCCTCCACCTATATAAAGGGGTGCCAATGGGTGGAAATAAACAGACCAATCTAATAGTTCCCTTTGTGGTGGCATGGTCCCGGAGAAGGACTATACACGCAAGGACAACACCATTGCGGTAGCTGTTGTGCTACAGGGATTTTGGCCAGGAGATCTATTTCCACAATCATGGCAGGGATCAGAGATCGGGAGTCGTCGTCTTTCACCGTATGTGTGTGATACCTCAGGGGTGCTGCCGTTACTGGCACCGGGCCGTCGTACGAGTACTTGGACAAGGGGTGACATGTGAGGAGCTTCATGACCTTGAGGTTGGACGAGTACGACTACATCATCCACATTCCTGCATGAGCATTATACGCTTATGTTCTACAAGGGTATGTTACCGTTGTCTTCCTCCGTTATTGCATTACTTCTTAGATAGATCCTAGCCAGGTGTGTTCCTGCGTAGTAATTTTTTTGTTTTCTGCCTCGGCACCCCTTCAGATTTTTTATGGGAAATTCTCCTATAGAACACCCAAAAACCTAGGTGAAAGCATCAATCTCAGCTTGGTTAAGTCCAAGAGGAACAAGTTTACTTTTTTTATTATAAGTGATTCTAATGCCTGAAACTTGCTCGAAGAAAGTCAGGACACATTTAAGATTGGCAGCTACTTCTAAAGAATTATCAACAAAAAGGATGGTGTCATCTGCATATTGAAGACATATGACACCCCCTGGACAAATATCAGAAAAAATCCCTCCAATCAAGCCAACATCAGTAGCTTTGAAGATCATCCTAGACATACAATCTACAACATGATTAAAGAGCAAAGGATAGAGAGGATCATCCTGCCTGAGCCCTCTGTCAGTAGTGAAAAAAATCCAAGTACATTGTTCATTTTGACTCCTACAGAGCCACCATGGACAATGGACTTTAATTAATGAAACCTACTTAACTCCAAAACCTCTTTTAACAAGTATATCAAGGGTAAAATTGGGGTTAACCTTATCAAAAGATTTTTCATAGTCAAGTTTTAAAACCAGACCTTTGTTTTTTACTACAGAATGCAAAGTTTCATGGGCAGTTACTACACTTTCCAAAATTTATCTACCTTTGATGAAAGCGGACTGATTGATAGAGGTAATTGTACCTTTGATCCAGATTTACAGATATGGTATAGTAGCTTTTTCCCTAGTAGACCTAGGTTTAATCGAACCTTGGGAAACAATGCTAAATGGAAATTAAACGAGACATGTCTACAAGACATCTTTGTTCATTTTACCTTTGTTTACCAAACCTTTCTAGTTTACTTGTAAAAACGTTGTTTTTTGCAATGGATGGAGATAGGCCAGTGTTGAAGATTCACCTGCAGTTGCACATAATATAGGATAAAGATAGTAATACGCATATTCATGTGTAATGATTTAACAAAGATAAAATTTGTGGGCAGCACATCGTAATATACTAGATCCCCTATGAGTCACAGGTATAGCAATAGTATTTTGATCCAACCGTTATACCACAAAATACTAGGCTACAACAATTACTAAGTGAAAACATAGATCAAAGCCTTAAGAAGTGATGTTGTTGTTATTCCCAAATGGATCGCTAAACAAAAACCGTACTTCCCTTTTTGTCACTGGGTTTGCTACGAGATCGCCGCTCACCAAGCATCTCACCTCAAGCCTTTATCAATCTCTAGGATTTTGGGTACGTACAAGTCCATAGATCGAGACAAGAGACAAAGAAACAAATCTTTATTCAATCAATACACAATACTCCCATGAATTAGATGCACATAATCATTGTGAGGTTTCACCCCAACCCGCAGCCTGTGAGGACTACTCATAACAATAAGATCAAGGATAGAAAACATTGTGCAATACTTAGATTGAAATCAAATATTCTTACAATCGTTGCCGAAACACAAGGATACCTCAAGTACAAGCTAATGGCTATGGCTATGGAGAGGATGGAGGATGGAGAGGATGAACTATGGTGGTGGATCTCCTTTGGTGGTGTTGTGATGCAATCTGAGAATGGAGGCCTCCCGCATTGTGGTTGGGGCCTCAAAATATATAGGTTCCTTCACAAAAGTTGTAGGGTTTGACTTGACGGAGCTGCTGCCACCTGGTACAGGCTGGCGGTACGGGGACCTTACCCGTACCATTGGTCGTTAAACCCTTTGGAAGCTGGGTTTTGACCCATGTTTGCTTTGCCATGTAGACATCCTCAGAATCTTCATTAATAGTTCTGATTTTGCCTTAAAAGTGTGATTTCCTACACAACACAATTCAAAACAAAGGATTGCACATCTTTGTAATAATTAGTCATTAGTAGCAAGGATAGAGAGATTCTTTGTCATTTTTTTGACTAAAAATGCAACTTAAACACGGATAAAGATGGCTATTCTCACAGCTATCAACTTCCACAAATCTCAAACCTTGATCGTCCTCGAGCAAGAAAACAACAAAAACATAAAGAACTTAGTGTTTAAACCTAAATAATGATAGGATGAATCCACTTATGGGTGGTAGTCATATGCATCCAACACTTATTCTATTTGAAAGGCTCATCAAAGTTAGAGAGGTGCCAAGAATACTATACAAGCTTCGATAACTGAAAATAATCAAAGTATAGTTTGATATAAGTATAAGCAACTAGAGGTAATGGTTATTCCAATTACTCTAGTTAATTCTTAGATTGCCAAGGAACACTTGAATATTTATTAAAAGAAAATTTAAGTAAGAGAGATCATGTCCTAAGTAGCATAACAGTGAAGTGTCTCATTGCCGCCCACATCAATAAATCAAGACTATCAAAACACTATTGTTCCAATCATTGTATTTCAAGAAAAATCATAGAGTAGTAATGAGACCATCCGAAAGACTATTTTGTGAGGATCTTTTTTTTCAAAGATAATTCTCAACAAGGATCATTGAATGGTCCTTTTAACAATGGTTTCCAGAACCTTTCAAGAGTACCAATACTTTTGCCCATTGAGGTAATAAGTGTTACCCATGTCGTCAACCCATGGCCAAAATTAGGGGTTGTTCCATTGATCGTTCGTAGGCCAGCAGAGTTATTGGCATCCAAAGGTGTGCATAAAAAACATATAAACTTTAACCAGTATCACATTTTGGTCCACAAGGTTTAGCTTTGGCATGAATCACAATTATCACTAGACTTCATTTCAATCAAACAACTCCTTTCAAGAGTGCCATCAAGTCTATCAAAATATCTATGGAGTTAAGTATCTTCAAAGGTAAACTCATCAAACAAGTCATAAATTGGAGACTTTTCTTGTTGTAGTTGTTTGGAAATATTATTTCCAAGGAAAGACTCGGTTAACTACAAGAACTAGAGCAAAAGCTTACAAAACTAATTACTCATACAAATAAAAAGCTTTACTCTAACTATTTTGAATTACTCCCATGAGCATAGCATCTTAACAAATCAACTAAATAGGATAAACATTTCAAACTTCTAAACTGGCATACATAGGACATACCTCTCAAGAGTGAGTTCATAATTCTCTTCCTTATGGGGATGTGTTCCTTCAAAACTCAAATTAAATCACTCTCATAATAATATTGAAGCAAAGGGGCAATAGGAAAATCCACTTTTGAAAAAGGATAAAAGGAAAAAAATCTTTTTGTATTTTTGAGGATGGGATTAAAGAATAGAAAATGCTTGCAAGCAAGCAACAAACTAAGAAAAGAAAAACAAACAAACAAAAAACAAAAGCAAACGAAAAAGAAAGAAAAAGCAGAGTGTTGGAATAAACCAACACGAGTGTTTCAAAGCTCCCAAGGAGCTAGTCTACAACCTCAACATTAGATAAATATAAATGTAGGGGACACATTCCCAAGCTTAGGCTTTTGTAATCCCTTTTATTGCTCATTGTGGTGGTGGTGGATAATCTCCCAAGTTCCATCGGCTGCTCCAATTGGTGAACTAGGTTGAGAGGTTGGCGGTAGCATCTCGAAGATTGATGGAGAGGTCGCTCATATTCGGAATGCTTCCTTCGAGAGAATATATATCTTCATAAGTGGTGTAGTAGTTTAGTGGTTGTTGCTCTTGTTTGGGTCCTTCTTGTTCTACTTTTTCATCTTCTCCTTCACCCACGGGTTCTTCTTGTTGGGGTAGACTTGCTTCAACCTGTGCATCAAAACGCAAATGTCCATCCTCGATAGAGAACAAACCATTAGGCAAAGGAGATGGGATCAAGTGATCGACTCCACGTATATCAAGAAAGTATCTACCAATTGATTTAGAAACCATACCACAAGCTCTAAGAGTAGTGAAACCGAGACGGCGAGAACCTACCAATGGTTGGATACTACCTAGGTTGATGAGGAGTCATCGAGCAAGAACGGTGACAACTCCTCCTCCACATATGGGACCATGGGATTCAAGAGCTTGATGATTAAGATAAAACACGAGAAGGGCACCAAAATTCGGTGTCAAGTTACAATTTGGAATATTAGATTTTGCGAGGATTATCATGTCCTCTTCATTGGCTCTAGTAAACTCACCACGTTCCTACAAAGTGTTAGAAATAACATAGAAAAAATAATGAACAACATGATGATCAGTTTGATTTCCCTTAGGTACGTTCCCACAGATTCTCATTAAATTAAAGTACTCCAAGGGTGTAGGATTAAGAACGAAATCGGTGGAGCGTATGTCGGTGGTGTTGATGCAAAACCCAAAATAATTAGACCAATGGTTGAGTGTCAAGGTATACTCAAAGTTCATGAGGCAGAAGGGAATAAGATCACCTCCCAGGCCATGTTCCTCTAAACAGTAGTACAGATTCACCATATGCGTCAAGGTACTGAGGAACTCAAGCGTCAAGCGGCAGTATGTGGTGGCATCCTGAAAGAGAAAGTGATGCAAACCAACATTGTTGCAAAGTAAATCAAAAGCATGATGGATGCCTAGTTGGTTAAGTATATAAGGACACACACATTGGTGGACTTGATTTCTTGATTCTTGAGATGGTTGAAACAAGTGAGTTGGAACTCCTCGGTGAACGCGATGCCAAATGACTCGGGGGTTAGCACATCAATGTATAGTGTGGCTTGTTCCATAGCCACTCCACATGTACGGCTCCTTATGTTCATCTAAAAATAAAATTAAAGCGAATTAAGAATTTTTTCCAATAGAAACATAGCAAAAATGACCCTCTACACTTCTTACAAATGAAACTCCTATAAAAATAAAACTAAGAATGCTCATAATCAAGGTTAGCTCAAGAACAAAACCTAAGTCTAGATTGATAATGATGAAAGATTGAGCAAGGTTTTGATGCAAAAACTGGGGATTGGAGGAGAAACATACCTTATATCGATTGGGTGCAAGGAATCGAAGAAATAACAAGCAGAATTGAAGATCCAATGGAGATAGTTTGGAGGAACAAGAAAGAGGGATTAGTGATTTTAGGTTTAGGTTTACCTCCTTCATGGGGTTAAAATTGCAGCCGACTAGGTGGTACGAGTGGGTTGTACGACGGAAGCCCGCCCTTACCGAGTGTATTACCTTGGGGGTCGACGTCCCTTCAGGCGGTGCACTTGGTATGGGAGCGCAGTACGGTCACCCGCGCCTATACTACAGTTGTTAAAGGCTCAGATCATTTATTTCAAACTTGATATTTTGCAGGGGATACGGTACGGGCAGATGGTACGGTGCCCTCTGGTCATACGGGTGGTCGTTAAATGCTCTGAACCCTGTGACAAAAATCAAAGATTGCATCCTTTTGTGTCGAGATGTGGTACGGGTGGATGGTACAGCCTGGTCCAGTCATACTGTTGGTCGTTAAGTGCCCAGTAAGCTTCAAAAACATGAAAATTTTAGTTAGAAGCTTCATACGCCTTTGCACATCAAAAGAACAAAAGAATGACAACAAATAAACTTCATAAAACTGTAGTATCTTTTGGCCATGTGTTATTGAATATCATAGAGTGAGGATTACCTTATTTTCTTCTCCTCTCTTCAAAGGACCTCCTTGAACACTCTTTATTAAAAGCAAACAAAACAAAAGCAAAACTAACACAAGATTAAAAAAACTTTATTTCACATGGGTTGTCTTCCATGGAGCGCTTATAGTTAAGGTCAATTAGCTTGACCAAGATGGTGATTATTTAGGCTTTACGAGCGGAACTCCCACTCCAAAGTAATTAGCTTTTAAAGTGATTAAACCATCATCATTAGGCTTCTCCTTATTATTCCTAGGGAAGTGGACTATAAAAGGATCTCTAGATGGTAGTCCTATTCTCACATTCATGTAAATTAATCAACGCTTTAATAGTTCTTAGTAATGGCCTACCTAGAATTATAGGTGCTATGGGATCTTCAAGCATGTCTACTATAACTATATCAATAAGAGTAGGACATCCTTTAATTTAACAACTATGTTTTCTTTTATCCCAATGGCTTGTTTATAAGTTGAATCAGCAAGGTGGAGTCTCATTTCAGCAGTTGTGAATGGCCCTAAGTTTAGCTTATCAAATAGGCTCTTAGAAATAAATGAAACGCTTGCACCAAGATCACAAAGAGCAGCTATTTCATTCATTCCTATTTTGATTTTAATAGTGGACTCAAAAATATCATCTAGCTTAGCTAGAAGTTTATCATCTAGCTTCTTATACTCCATCTCTAGCTCATGAACTTTAGATGCTACTTCTTTTATAAATTGTTGGTATGTAGCATCATTACCTTGTTCTATACTTGGATTCTTTCTGGTGATCATATTTAGTAGATCTTCCACGGTATAATCTGACGATAGCGCATTGCTATAATCTAGCTCTTCAGGCTTCTCATCTTTATTTTCCACCATCATCGTCTTGAGGTCTTCTACCGTGTTTAGCTCAGGCTTTCCAGCAAATTTTGAAAATATGAGAGCTCGACTCTTGGCCACCTTGCCCAATTGTGCCTCCATGGTCTTGGTTCTTTCCTACAGATCATGTACATTATTTCTAATTACATTGGCCTGGTTAGATATTTTTCCAATACTATTTTCATGGTTCTTCGTGGTTTTAATAAGCATATTATTTTGCTCGGTTTGAGATTGCATAAAAGTTCCAATAGAATTCTCTAAAGAGAGATTGCCATGATTTTCTCTACTATGATTATCAAAATTATTATTATGTGGAGCACTTGCAGGATTAGAATATTGTTTTTGAAAATTTGAGCCAAAGTTTTGACTCTTCCAATTAGGATTATAAGGATTACGAGCTATAAAATTTACTTCATTAGCATCGGTAGTGATAGCATTAATTTGGGTATCTTCCTTACCCTTCACAATATTGAGTAACTCACATCTACCTTTGTAGTAAGCTCTTCATTATGTTTCTTGGTGATTGAATTCACCCTTTTTAAGAATCTCTCTACATGTCATTGGGCATGGTTGTTTTGCATATCATCAAGTAGTTGTTTTGCAACATTCACTTGCTTTCCCATGATGGTTCCTCCTGCTGCGGTATCGAGCATAGACTTAGACATTGGGTTAAGACAATTATAAAATAAATGTAGTATAAGCCATTCTTCCATCCCATGACTAGGATAGCTCATTACGACTTCTTTCATTCACTCCCAAGCAAGCGTTAGTGGCTCGCGTTCTTCTTGTCAAAAGCTGGTAATGTTGGATCTTAGCTGCGTAGTATTAGTTGGAGGGAAAAACTTAGTCATAAAATATTAGTGAACTCCTCCCAAGTTTTAGTAGTGCCTTTAGGCAAAGCTAGCAACTAGTCCTTAGCCTTTCCTGTTACAAAGAAAGGAAATAAACGTAATTACACTGCATTGGGGTCAACATCTTTAATGCGCATCATGTCACAAATTTCAGTAAAAGTATTTAAGTGCAAACCTGAGTCCTCAGGAGATGAGCCTCCAAATTGATTCAATTGAACCAAACTCAAAAGGTTAGGCTTAATTTCATAAGTTTCCGCATCAACAGTGGGCTGAGTACTAGGTGCACGAATAAAATCATTAGTGGGAGTAGCATACTCCCCAAGTTTCTTTTGAGACATGCCTCTTTTCTTTTTGGTATTTTGGAATAAGATAAACAAAAAAACAAGTAACTATTTTTTTTGGGTTTTTAAACTGTAACAAAAAGTAAAATAAGAAATAAACTACAAGAAAAAATAAAAATAAAAACAAGGTCTCTAGTGACCTCACCATGCTAGCGAATTGCTTCCCCGACAATGGCACCTAAAAGGGTTGATACCTTCGTTTCAGATGTATGGATGCAGTCTAGGTTTAATCGAACCTTGGGAAACAATGCTAAATGGAGATTAAATGATACACGTCTGTAGGACTTGTTTGTTAGTTTTACATTCATTTACCAGACCTTTCTAGTTAATTTTAGAATGTTGTTTGTTGCAATGGATGGAGATAGGCCAGGATTGAAGATTCACCTATAGTTGCACATCATATATGATAAAGATAGTAATACGCATATTCGTGTGTAATGATTTAACAAAGAAAAAATGTGTGGGTAGTACATCCAAATATACTAGTCTCTGCGAGTCATAGGCATAGCAATAGTATTTTGATCTAACTATTTTATACCATGAAATATCGGGCTACAACAATTATTAAGTGAAAACACAAATCAAAGCCTTAAGAAGTGATGTTGGTGTTGTTCCCAAATGGATGACTAAACAACGACCATACTGGAAGGAATATGCCCAAGAGGTAATAATAAAGTGGTTATTATGCTATTCCAGGTTTATAACAGATGTTTAATTGTGTTAATAGGAAACATTAATACATATGTGATTTATAAACAGAAAAGGTTCCTAGTAAAGCCTCTCTTAATACTTGCTTGTTGATTAACTAATGATCACATGTTTCCTGATCATGAACATTAGATGTTGTTAATAACATGGTCATATCATTGGAGAATGATATGATGAACAATCGCCCGAAGTAGATGTAACAATACGATCATGTACTCAAGTTTATATTGTTATCACATTTGTAGTAACTCAATATCCCTAGACCATGAGATCACGCCAATCACTTTCACCGGAAAGGTATTTTGATTACATCAAACATCACTTCGTAACTGAGTGATTATAAAGGTGTCACCGGGTAGTTGGAAAGTGTTAGTTGAGGCTTGTGGATCAAGCGTGAGATTTTTCCATCCAGATGACAGAGAGATATGCTTAGGGCCCTCTCGGTGATATCACATTGACATAGCTTGCAAGCAAGTGATTTGATCACTAGAATGTTATATCACAGGAATGAGAAAAAGAGTATTTGTCAGGAACGAGATTAAACAAGGTATGGATGATAAAGAGTGATAGAATCTCGGACAAGTAAAATGTCGCAAGACAAAAGGAATTTGATTACAACGAAAAAGGTTCAGATGATTAATTGGATTTACGTGGAACTAGGGGAGTCATTATGGATCTCTAGGTCCCTCTAATGATTATTGATCACAAAGAGTCTCAATCATGTCAACATAGTTCTAGAACCCGTAGGGAGACACACTTAAGGTAAATCGATGCAATTGAGCGGATATGGAACACAGGGGAAGACAATGGACATCACAGGAATTTGTTCTGTCGAATCTGCCGAAATGGTTTCGGGGTATCGAAACAAATCAAGGGGTTGAATTGTTAATGTGTTCATTTAATAAAGTACTCATTAAATGAAGTGTTTATTAAATGGGTGACATTAAATCAAGTGAATTAAAAGTGGTTTTAATGAAAAGACTCTTGATTTTTGAGTGGAAAATGAATGAGAGAAAGTGGAGACTGTTTTTATGTAAGTAGAGAGTCCACCACATAATTGGGGAAGAGGTGGGGGTAGCCATATGGCTATGCTCCTAGCCCCCTTGGGCTACCCCCGCCCCCGCCTCACCTATATACATTCCCCCTCCTCTCCTCTCTCTCACACACATTCATCCCTCTCTCATATGCCCTTTGGTTGGCATCTTCTCCCTCTTGCTAGCCTTGTCCATTGCCACTAGAAGGTGCTGAGGCGAAGCCCTGCTCGAGATCTTCCCCTCCACCACCTCTACCATGGCGTAGTGTTGTTTGATTTCCCAGGGATCCTCTACTTCCGTTGCCCGACTGGAGTGATGGATCGGGAGTCGTCGGCACACCGTACGTTTGACCGTTTACGGACGAGCTGCCTCTTGTGGTGCTAATTGTCTACGTGCCCTTGAGGATGGTCGAGTACATTCTAAACTATCCACACTTGTTTGGGGGAACTTTATTCCGTGTTACGGTCTTCGAGGGTGAGTCCATCTGAAACCGTTACATGTATCTCCTAGATATGATCTTGGTGGTTGCAACGGTAGGAAATTATTTTTTTATATGCAACGAACCCCATCACATACTCCCATTTCTGTCACTAGGTTTCTTATGATATCACCGCTCACCAAGCATCTCACCTCAAGCCTTTATCAATCTCTGGGATCTTGGGTACCTACAAGTACATAGATCGAGGCAAGAGACAAAGAAACAAGCAGACAAATCTCTATTCAATAAATACACATACTCCCATGAATTAGAGGCTATCACTACATGGTTTCACCCTAACCCGCAACCCGTGAGGACTACTCACTCATAACAATAAGATCAAGGATAGAAGTGCAAAATACTTAGATTGAAATCAAATATTTTTACAATTGTTGTCAAATCACAAGGAGATATCAAGTACAAGCTAATGGATATGGCTATGGAGAGGATGGAGGATGGAGAGGATGAACTATGTTGGTGGATCTCCTTTTGTGGTGTTGTGATGCAATCTGAGAACGGCGTTCACCAGCGTGGCGGCTGGGGCCTCAAAATATATAGGTGTCTTCACGAAAATTGTAGGGTTTGACTTGACGGAGCCGCTACCACTTGGTACGGGTGAGGGGTATGGGCGAACCTTGCCTATACCATTGGTCGTTAAACCCTCTGGAAGCTGGGTTTCAACCTACGTTTGCTTGGCCATGTAGACATCCTCATAATCTTTATTAATAGCTCCTAGTTCGCCTTAAAAGTGTGATTTCCTGCACAACACAATTCAAAACAAAGGATTGCACATATTTGCAATAATTAGTCATTAGTAGCAAGGCTACAGAGATTCTTGGTCATTTGTTTGACTAAAAATGCGATTTAAACACGGAGAAAGATGACTATATTCATAGCCATCAGTAATGGAATTCATAATGATAGCTAACCTATTAGTGAGAAATTTTGTGAAGATTTTAAAAAATACAGTTTAACAAGATGATAGGAATCTCTCCATAGAAGAGGCATCAGGTTCCTTAGGAATCAGAGTTAAAATGGCAAAATTAAGCCTAAAAATATCTAAATTACCAGCAAACAAATCATGATGTCAAATTTAACTAAGTCCCAAAAATTCCTGTAAAAGAGAAAAGGGAACCCATCAGGGCCAGGTGCTCCATCAGAGTAGGACTCAAAAATGGATTTTTTGACCTCCTCTTTAGAGAAAGGAGCCTTCAGCCAAGAGTTTTGTTCAGCAGTAATTTTCTCTTAAGTATAGTAGAAATCTAGTTTAATAGAGAAGCCAGATCTCTCCTCTTTCCTAAAGAGATTTTTGTAGAAGTATGTAGATACAACTATCATCTTAAAGGTTTTAGTAATAGGTCCATCAAGGCCATCCAAGGAGTGACTTGTCCTTTTCCTCCTTCTTTGGTTGGCCACTATATGGAAATAATAAGTGTTTCTATCTCCCTCTTTGATGTCTCTACCCCTAGATCTTTGTCTAACCTTAACTTATTCTTTCAACCATATAGTATGCATCTCTGCATATATCTATTTTAGCCTAGCATGCTCAGCATCAGAGAGGTCATCAGACTCATCATATTCTTCCATAAGGGATTTTTAAGTTTCCTAAGTTCAAATTCTATGTTAATGCTCCAAACTTTGGTGTCACTCCAAAGTATTCTAATTTTATTTTGCCAGATGTCCATAGAACTCCCACCTGCAGTAGGTTTGTTCTAGTATTTCTCAACAACAGCATGGAAGTCATCTCTCATGAGCCACCATTTTCAAACTTGTAAATAGTTGATTTTGGGACAGAATCAAGTCCAGCATCCCAAAGGGTTGGGGTGTGGTCACTAACCACCCTGGAAGTGCTTTAATACTTGCAAGAGGAAAGACAAAGTCAAGCTCACGGTTACAAAATAATCTATCAATTGTGGACATAGTATAAGTATCTTGATTATTTTCCCAAGTGAATTTTCTACAGCTAATCTTGACTTCTAAGAGATCCCAGATATCCACCCAAGCATTAAATTTGTCACTCCACCTATGATCAATAACTCCATTGCTTTTATCCTCTTGATACCTAACTAGATTAAAATCACCACCAATAATGGTGTGACCACGAAAATCAACAAAAGGCTATGTAACTCATAAATGAAAATATATTTTTGTTCTTCATAAGAAGAACCGTAAACATTAATAAACCTAAGGACAATGTTTAAAGATTTATGCCAAACAATTACAGTAATGGAAAAAATCTTTAACTTCCCAACTAAGAATCTCAAACATATCCAAGTCAATCCCCATCAGGATGCCTCCAGCGGAGCCTTTGGCAGGGTGAGACTTCCACTCAAAAAATCTACTTCTAAGTAAAGTTTTTAGGTAATTATCATAAATATATTCCTTCTTAGTTTCCTGAAACCCAACCACATTAGGTTTATGCTTGTTAAAGGTATCAACTATGGCAGTTTGCCAACCATCAGCTTGCACCCCTCTAATGTACCAAGAAGCATAAATCATTTAAACTTGATTTTCATGGGTGTTTTCCCCGCCTATGTGATAGATGTGAGATTCAACATATTTTTGATGGTTTTTATTGATGGTTTTCTTCTAGGTTTGATCGTTTTCTAGCTTTACCTAACGCTAATACTTCGGTCGCAAAGAAAACTTGGTTTTTAATGTGTGTTTCAGGCTCTGAACATCAATAGAAGGTTTTAGCAAGAGAAACACAATATTCAGGCGAAAACAAGCAAGTATCTTTTTGGAAGCAATTAAGGGACGCATATAGAAGCTTTAACGAGCAACTATACGGCGGGAATATTTTCTGGCCATATAGTTCTCGCCGAATAGTTGTCGCCGCCTCTGTCTTGTCAAAAGGTACAACTTTCGTGAAGAGACGGGACACGAAATCACAACACAGCAGCCGCCATCCCATCCAGAAAGGAGAAAGAAGAGATCCGGAGAAGAAGGGGAAGATGTTCTTCATCTCGCACCACGATCTTCGACCTCCCAGCCATCACACCCTCATAGCCATTACTTGTACTCGATAGAGAGAGAGAGAGAGAGAGAGAGAGAGAGAGAGATCTTCACTTTGCAAGATTAGGGTTTGAGATTGTTTCTTCCTATCTTGAATTGTGTTGGATTACTTTTCTATTCTTATTGTGGATCTCCATGGTAATATCAAGAAGAACTCACTTTATTTAATTATATCGATGATGTTTTGTTCTCTCATGTGTGAGTAAGTTCCTTGGGCATGGGAGATGTAAGGGATTGGTGAGATGTGATGTGCCTCCATATATTTTCCATTAGCTTGTGATTGATTTTAATTACTATATTATGTTTGCTTGACTATCTGTGGGATGACTAATGCTTGTTGTCCAATTAAGGGCCCAGACAACATGATGCTTTGCTCTACATAGATAGGATCTTGTTTGCTAGAAGACCGGCGACCCCCGAGTGACACGGGAATATCAATGGGAAACTAGTTTGACTCGAGGATCATTTGGAACCACTGTGCTTATTGTATTAGTCTGATCCAAGGAGCTTAATTGCTAAGCAACCTAAAGGACCTAATCGTCTAGTGACTGACCATGGTTTTGGTAACATACTAGTAGGATTATTAAAGTTGGGATGAAATCTACCAAGAGGAACTACTTTTCCCGCTCGTATAGTTGTGGCTGTATAGTTCGGCGCGACCACTTAAACGCACCGGGGCGGCTAGGGTTCTTCCTCCTCCTCACTTTTTCTCACATATTCTCTCTCCAAACCCCTCAAAACCCACCTAGAATTCTTGATTCTTCGCGGATTTCATTCGTTTGAGTTGGGGAATCAACAGATCAGTATGTTTCTCTCCCTATGCATGCTTTATTTTTAGAGTTCCATGGTTGAAACTCTCACATTGATCTAGTGGATGAAATCAAGATTGTTTTGTTTTTACTTTTTGATTTCTCATGTTAGGATTAATTTTTTCCACATAGAATCGTTCGTATATCATGTAGAAACTATATGCCTAAGATCTCATGGTGAAATTTTTCAGTGCATCAAGATGAACAAAATTGGTAGCATTTTTCACAAGAGCAAGTGCCAACGTGGCGAGAGCTTGGGGCTCTTGGTCGAGCTCAATAGCAAGTTGGCCATGGTTTCATCAAGGAGGGTGATGCCCACACGTTGGGCCGATGATAGCTTTCTCACCGTGGCAGGGTTGAGGGCGAACTTCGACCTCAGTGTCAAAATGCAAGGTTATCACTACTCGCCTACGCAAGCCACAATACCTACACCGAGCTCACCTATGAGTTCCTCACCTCTTTCTATGATGACCACAAGGAGAAAGGTAATGCATGCATGGTAAGCTTCACCATAAACCAGCAGCCATATGAAATAACTTTCCAACAATTTTGTGATGCTTTTGGTTTCCCTCACGATGGGGAGTCAACTATTACAAATTTATATAGCGTTTCAAGTGGAGAAACTTGGGAGGTTATTTTTGTTAACGGTGGCAGGGACTTCTACCAAAAGAATATGTCCACCATTCAGAACCCAACAATTCGCTATTTCGCCTTGTTCCTCGCCAATACACTATTGGAAAGAGGAGATACCAGTTCCATGGCCAATGCGGACATGGCCATGATCACCAAGGCACTCTTCCCCAATGCACCCCAAAGCCCCAATCCTGCGGCTCTACTCCTCCAGCACCTTCGCCACCAGAGCAACAAAAAGAAAGGTGATATTCGCATTAGTGGATTGGTAACCCACCTTTCCCTAGCATTGAACATTACATTACCTGTGATGCAACCTGTTGATGGCTCCAAACTTATGGATGTCAAATATATAACTGCTTGTGGTTTCCTTAGTGTTTACCGAGCTGACAAGAGGCTCCGAGCATATAAGTTTGGTTATCTTGGTGATGCACAAGTTGTGCAGGTTCTGTTGCCCTGTCCACAAGCCTTCTCGATTGTGGCAAAGGACAACTAGATCCTCACCAAGGATCAAGTGGTGGTGATCATGGCTGAATTCCAGCCTGATCAAGAAGAAGATGAAGAAGGAGAGTATCAGGATGAGCATGAGAAGGAGTAGGAATACAACCCTGCTTGGGAGGGACAACAACAGCAACAAGGGGGATCCTGGGACCCATGGCCCAATCAGCAACAACAGGGGTTCAACAACATCCCCTATCAACAATTTCAGTAGCTTAACCAGCGTGTTGGAGAGATTGACCACACGCTACAAGGAGTGAATGAGGATGTTAGTGCCCTAACTCACAACTTCGGTCACTTCATGACCCACTTCCCCGACTACTACCAGCAGTATCCGGACCTGCCGCTGAACAATGGCAACAACTAAGCCTGGCAACAGCCTAAGCTTGGGGGAGGTTTGAAAACCTCCAAACCTTGCATTCATATTTTTATTTTTTATTCTTTTGATTTATTTTACTTCTTCAAAAATGCATGTTTACTTTCAGTTCGCATTCCTAAACCAAAAACATACAAAAAATAGTTGTAACCTTTATTGCAAATTTGTTTGTTTGTTTTTCTCGGAGATTGCTCAAATTTCAGGTGACTTGGCAATAGGGAAATATAGAGGTGATTCGACTCAAGTACGAGAACGAACCAAGCAAGAGGAGGTATCACATTCCTTTCATCACCTTTTCTGCAACTTTAAATTGATCCTACAATTATTTACTCGCTTGCACTTGAGCCACTTTCCACTTAGCTTGTTATCCTATAAATTCTATTTCTTTGCTAGTGTCTCCTTTTTAGCTTTGAAATAATGAGCAATGAACTTGGTTAAAAATATTTCCGACATTTTTACAAGAAAAAGCATCCAAAAGATGACTTGAGTCCATGTTTAGCCCAAAGGATTTGATTTTAGAACTACTCGACCCCATTTGAGCTTAATGTAAATAGACTCAATAGCATTCTTGAATGAAATTGTCTGATAAAATGGGTGCTTCGAAGTAGTAGAGATTATGCCACTATTTTTTTCTAGTAATTATAGCAAGATATTGCTTTACGCGTGTCATTACATCACTGTCGTGCTCCACGGGGAACTATTAACTCCGCTGGCTAATGAACGATCTAAATGTGGGAAACCACTTGATTTTAGCTCTTGAGTTATGTAAGGGTCTGTAGCTTCAATGCTTTGACGGGTAAAATTTTAGTATCCTCGTGGTTTCACGTTCCAAGTGAAGTTTTAGTACTCCTCTGACCCACTATTGCTCAACAATTATTTCTTGGCATGGTCACGAGTGCGCAACACGGTCCCAATTAACATGTTAAAAACAATGGCATGATTTCTCTATGAAAGGGCTAAAGTTTTTGAAAAACAAGGAAAGGAAACAGGTGCTTTGAGAGTCTTGAAATTTTGACGCGGGAATAGATGAGTTGTTCTTAAATTGAATGGTTTTGGCGCCAACTTGAGTACTGTTAATTTATTAAAGAAACAAGAGCAAAAAGTTTTCATCTCTCAACAAAGAGAGACACCAAAAGAATTTGTTTCACTTTCCTAGCTAAACTTTTGACACTTGCTCGGGCATATGATTTATTTGCTAGTAAGATATACGTGGTTAGGAAGTGGACTCAGTGCAATCTTGTGAATACCTGTATGATCATGTTTAAGATTGCAGGAATTGTGAAGAAAAGAATTTGACACCAATTAGAGCTTGTAAGTTCTTTTATTTCAGTCTCGAATCTCCACTATTCTTCCTTATTTTCTTATCACTCGAGGGCGAGCAATATCTAAGCTTGGGGGAGTTGATAGCTGTGAGATTCAACATATTTTTGATGGTTTTTATTGATGGTTTCTTCTGGATTTGATTGTTTTCTAGCTTTACCTAACGCTAATACTTTGGTAGCGAAGAAAACTTGGTTTTTAATGTCTGTTTAAGGTTCTGAACATCAACATAAGGTTTTAACAAGAGAAACACAATATTTAGGCAAAAACAAGAAAGTCTCTTTTTGGAAGCAATCAAGGGAGGCATACAGAAGCTTTAACGAGCAACTATACGGCGAGATTTTTTTCCAGTCGTATAGTTCCCGCTATATAGTTGTCGTCGCCTCCGTCTTGTCAAAAGGGACAACTTTCGTGAAGAGACGGGACGCAAAATCACAACACAACAGCCGCCATCCCATCTAGAAAGGAGAAAGAAGATATACAGAGAAGAAGGGGAAGACATTCTTCATCTTGCTCCACGATCTTCGACCTCCCAGCCATCACACCCTGATAGCCATTGCTTGTACTTGAGAGAGAGAGAGATCTTCACTTTGCAAGATTAGGGTTTGAGATTGTTTCTTCCTATCTTGAATTATGCTAGAATACTTTTCTATTCTTATTGTGGATCTCCACGGTAATATCGAGAAGAACTCCCTTTATTTAATTATATCGATGATGCTTTCTTCTCTCATGTGTGAGCAATTTCCTTGGGCGTGAGAGATGTAAGGGATTGGTGAGATGTGATGTGCCTCCATATATTTTCCATTAGCTTGTGATTGATTTTAATTACTATATTATGTGTGCTTGATAATCTATGGGATGCCTAATGCTTGTTGTCCAATTAAGGGTCCAGGCAACATGCTTTGTTGTACATAGATAGGATCTTGTTTGCTAGCAGACCGGCGACCCCGAGTGACATGGGGATATCAATGGGAAACTACTTTGACTCGAGGATCAGGAGGAACCACTGTGCTTATCGCATTAGTTTGATCCAAGGAGCTTAATTGCTAAGCAACCTGAAGGATCTTAATCATCTAGTGACTAATCATGGTTTTGGTAACATACTAGTAGTATTATTGAAGTTGGGATGAAATCTACCAAGAGGAGTTCAGGCTAATTATGGGTTGCTTGCCTACTCATATACTTATAAAATTATAATTGTTACACTTATCACTCGTCCACCTGGCACAGTCACTATCACCATGAACTGTATCTCCCGCGCCTTCTTTGTCATCTGCAAAAAACCACAAACAATCGAATCGTTCTTTACTTTTATGCTTTTTATTCCTAAAATTTACATTTTATTTTTATTTAAATACATCCAGTTTAATCCTAATTTCATTCTTGTTTCTACACTTGTAGTCAATTCACTTGAAGACCTGTGATAACTTTGAGTGTGATAGAGACTTCATTCATAAACACTTACCTTTGGGATCCATGTGGGATCGATATCTATACTTCGAAACTAGCTACAAACAATCTTTGCACTTGCAGACATCACTATGTTTACTGATTAAAGCAGTTAACATAGTTCCCTGATTAAACCAATTATCATAGTTTCTATCATTAACCAATGTAGAGTCTAGTTTATACAATTACAACACCCATGTTCCATTTCTATTTATTTCCATAAGTTTCTACCAATCTATTGTACAAATAGACGAACCGACAACAACGCGCACCATGATATAGGTTGAATACAAAATACCCATGGTTTCACGATTCAAGCAATCATCTATTGGCACTGCCCAGATTGTTATCTTTGAATGTTGCATGTGGAAATTGCCCTTTCATTTCTCAGCTGCTGACAGAGGCAATAGAGTTCATGCCTGCCACTGGGTTGCTGTTGATTTTCCTCGTCTCCTGTGGCCTTAGGCCCATGGAGGCATGGTGGATATCGGTTCTTATCGGTGTGAAGGCTCTTTTTCAATCTATTTTTCACTTTGATTAGTGTTTATGTCCTACTCAGAAAGGCATGGCAGGGATGACTCGCTGAAGATGGAATAAATTCCTCACCCCAACGGTGTGTCTAGCATCATAGGAGGGTGTGTGGAGGTCTATATCATGTGGATCTTACTAGATTAGGTCGATGTCCCTTCTGATTAAACCTTCTCTTCATCGATGATGTCCTAGTCCTTTCGGGTCTTAACACGATGAATATAAGTACATGAAGACATTCACCTAAAGAGGACACGCCATAATCTCCCAAGTCTTAGTCATAATCTTAGTCATAAACTCTAGATTCATCTCTCGTCAGGTAACATTATAAACCTACAGAGATCATCTTGTAGCCATTTTGTATGATCTATCAATCACCTTATGAATAAAGTTTGAGGTAATCCTCCCCATTATACATATATTATCGTCTTTGTCTTTGGAGATCCAAACCACTGACTCGAGCCGATTGCCGAACAAATAAACTATTTTTCGTTCCTCGAAAGTGAGACTGCGAGGGATCATCAAAATTGTCCTTCGTCACACCCTAGATATGTACTTCTAGGCGGCATGCCGGCGGACCCTGACAACCCTCAACACGAACAGCTACAGTCTTGATAGCATAGGCGGCGAGTGGGTCGTCAACTTTGACTGTGGCGCGTCGAAGGAGAAGGCGGTGGTTTCCCCTGATGGTGATGACGGCGATGAGAAGGAGATGGTCAAGACGAAGAAGCGCATCCTGGAGTGGCAAGGTCTTCCTCCAAGTCGCCACAATGATGAAGCCGATAGCTCCACCATTTTTTAGGTGAAAACTTGTTATTTTTATTTGTCTTTCATGCTTTTGAGAAAACTTGTTGTGCTTTTTATTTAGCTATGCTTGTTTGTAAGCTGTCATCGATTTGTCTTGGCTTTTGAGGCCAGTTGTGGGTGCGACTCCGCCACTGTGTGGCGTATTCGTGTCCAATTTGAGGCCCAAGACTGAGAAAAGTCTGGTTTTGGCTTCATTGTTTGTATGAGATCACTCGTCCGAACTATTTAGCCTTTGTGAGTCGCACATATGCGAAGAGGATAACATAGATCAAAAAAGTTTTATCATAGGAGGTGAGACACCTAGTGTTGAGTCGTGCCTATTGGAGACACACCCTCTTTGGAGACTCGCATGATCAGTGGAGCGTATGTGAATAAAACAAAGAATGGAAAGCATAGGATCGAAACTGTGACTTCGGGAACACCGGTAGTGCAAGCCTTATTTCATTGATCATGTTGTACCATGATTACAAGGAGATTTTCATGTGTAGAATGGGTAAAGGAGATTCATGTTCCATGGACGTTCAATATCCTCCTCCAACTTGGTGCTTTCCTTCTCCTCGCGCGTGTCAATTAGATAGTATGAGTCATTTCCCAAGACCTTGCTGATGATGAAGGGGCCCTCCCATGGTGACGATAGCTTGTGCATCCCCTTGGTCCGCTGAATCAGTCAAAGGACCAGGTCGTCCTCCATGAAGGAGTGACTCCAGACTCGACGACTATGATAACATTGTAGGACTTGTTGGTAGATGGTCGTGCGGGAGAGGGCGAGTTCATGTTCCTCGTCCAGGAGGTCGAGTGCGTCCTAGCAAGCGGCCTCGCTGTTGACTTTAGTGTAATTGACGACTCTCGGTGAGTCGTGCTCGATGTTGGTCGCCATGACGGCCTCCACGCCGTAGACCATGAAGAATGGGGTGAATCTAGTTGACATGTTAGGAGTCATCTGGAGTCCCTAGAGTACCGAGGGTAGTTCCTCGATCCAGCAGTCGAGAGTCCTTTCCAGAGGTACTTGGAGTCGCAGCTTCATTCCATGAAGGATGCACCGGTTAGCGTGTTTGGCCTGACCATTGGACTATGGGTGGGCGATTGAGGCGAGGTCGAGTCAGATCTCGTTGTCCTTGCAGAAGTCGGCCATGCCACCTTTGGTGAAGTTGATGTCGTTGTTGGTGATGATGTTGTGCGGGGTAGCCGAATTGGAAGATTAGCTCCTTCAGGAACTTGGTGGCGGTCACGCCGTCCAGTTTGTAGATGGGCTTAGCCACGATCCACTTGGTGAACTTATCAACAACAACAAGGAGGTGGATCATGCCCCCCTTCGTCTTCTTGAACGGGCCCACCATGTCGGGTACCCAGACCGTGAATGGCCAGGTGAGGGGAATCGTCTTCAGTGTCGATGCCGGCATGTGCGGCTGGTGGGCGTATTTCTAGCATCCGACGCACCTACAGACGATGTCGATGGCGTGTCCGTGGGCGTGGGCGGTGAGCCATTAGAAGCGCGCCGAAAGGCCTTGGCAACGAGTGAGCGCGAGGCGACATGATGCCTGCAGTCCCCGACGTGGATATCATAGAGTGATCCGCGAAGTGCTTGTTCTTTCGGGTGTTAACATGACGACTTATCGTTTGTTTACCACAACAAGCTCTACTGCAACAAGCTTTGTCTATGACAGTGAGGGAGGACTAACAAGGTGACACATCTCTCTACTTGCTCGAGTGGTTGTAGACATCGCTAGGTGGTCAAAGACCCGTTTATTTTTTTATTTTTTTTGAGTTTCCTTTTAGTGCTATTTAAGCTTTGAGGATTGTAAATAAATCGGTGGACTTTTCAAAAAAAATACTAGCCATTTTTATTTTGAGAAAATAAACCATATTTTTTTCTTTGAATTGATCAAGTCAGTTTTCTTATGTGATTAACAAGTTTTTTCCTCATATCTCAAAAGGAAAAGAAAAAACAAGTTTTTTCCACAAGAAAAGTTTTGTTTTGGAGCGGTGGGATTGACAAAGTTCGCTGTGTTGAGACTTGAGAGTAATTGGGCTGACCAATCTCCTCTAAACGTCTACGTCGCGTGGAAATGTGCGAGCTCAGGAGGGGCCAAAAAATAATTATATGGGATCTGGTCCACGAAATTCAAGACATGGACCAATTTCAGCAAAACATGTGAGTGGAAAAAAATAGGATTAAAAACTGTTTTTGCAAGTTGCTCCAGTGGACCAGGTCAATTATTTTCGGGAGGGGCCAGACTATCTTATCGTCGTCCACGAGCGGCTCCTGCCTCTCAAGCTGTGTGCCCTGCCTCTGCCTGCCCGAGTAAACTGCAGGATGGCCATGGCCGCGCGTTTCTTCTCCTACACCTCTCCTAAACCCTGCTTCTCCTTCACGCCGCGGTGCTCCTCCTCTTCCCCATCAGGTTATCTAACCTACCTTATTATGCACCTTCAATCAATTCTTGGTAGCTCGATGCACTGAATCGAATTGCATTGATTAGGGGGAAAGGGAAAGGGGAAGGGGAAGGAGGTGAGGGAGGACTGGAGGGAGAAATCCAAGCCCATCCCTCCGGGAGGCGTCTACCCGGCGAAGGACCAGTGCAGCCGCTGCGGCCTCTGCGACACGTACTACATCGCCCATGTCAAAGATGCATGTGCGTTCCTCGGGGACGGCATGTCCCGTGTCGAGGTAACGACGTTCGTCTTTCTTCCCACTGCTATTGCTACTACTGCTATGAACGTGTGTGCCATTCATGGAGACCTTTTTTTTTTTGCGAGAATGGAGACCTTTAGATTGAGTAATGATTAAGGCCTTATGTAGGATATGGAACCGGTAGTCCATGGGAGGGGCAGGAAGGATAGCATGGACGAAATGTACTTCGGGGTGTATGACCAACTCCTGTATGCCAGGAAGACAGAACCTGTTCAAGGTATCACTCACCTACCTTCTTCATTTCATCCCTATACATGCAGTTACCTCTTGCCGACTTAATTTACCTGCGTATATATATCTGTGTGATATTTGCCTCCATTACATGTAGGAGCCCAATGGACAGGAATAGTCACTACAATCGCAGTCGAGATGCTAAAAGCAGATATGGTTGATGCCGTGGTTTGTGTACAAAGGCACCCAGACAAGAATCGGACACCACATTGTTGTCTTTCATTGTTAAAGGGTAATTTGGACTTGGCTAATGCTGTTTATTTATTACCTTGATCTGCAGTGATCCAGACGATAGGTTTGCTCCGAGGCCTGTTTTAGCCAGGTATCATGGGATTGATTAGTTGCCAGTCTAAGAGATATTCTGTATCACTTGAGTTATGTTGCACTTCTCATTAGCCAATTGATATACATATCCACCTTTAGTAATTATTCCTTGCGTGTGAGCTAAAAACCTTGGTATATTAATCTCGAAAAAAACATGGTATTGTTCTATCCTTTTGTTCTTCATGATGCCAAAAACTGTGTTATTGGTCTATCCTTTTATTTTCCATTATACCAATTCCTGATAAAATGGAAGTAAGATTCAAGTGCTTTGCTAGGACTCCAGAAGAAGTGTTTGCAGCCAAAGGCGTCAAGCCAACATTATCACCAAATTTGGATACGCTCGCCTTAGTAGAGGTAAACCTGTCTTTTCTTCATGCTATATACTTTGCTATTCTCGTTAGCTACTGTATCGTGTCTCCCCGCTCTTCTCAACCTATGGAAGAAAAATGGGTCATGAATTTGGATTTTTTTGTTCAAAATTTTGCTCCTATACCCCAATTCTAAGGAATGAAAATTTATGTCCAGGAATGCCCTTTCCAGTTATGGCTCCAAAAGCAAAACAAAACCCACTTTAGTTGCTATTGCCGAAGACAATGCTATGATGTATTGATTGTTCTGTCATACATTCTGTTTCTGATCACTCTTCTTGGACCTGGATTTCATGATTTCCTTTGGCAGGCTGCTGGTGTAAAGCGTCTTCTTTTTTGTGGCGTGGGTTGCCAAGTGCAAGGTATTTACCTGTTATGTAAAGATTCTTTTATTTCTACCATGATGATTTATTTTATCTGTCAGTTATCCAACATTCTACCTTTTGAACTACAGCTTTGAGATCTGTAGAGAAGTACCTTGGCTTGGAAAAGCTTTATGTGCTTGGCACAAATTGTGGTAACTACTGATGGATCTCCAAATCAGTCAATCTTGAAATTTTTAAGTGTTGTCTTGCATGGAAGATATATCGGAGTTTTTGGCTTACACAATTAAATATTCTCAGTGGACAATGGTACTCGTGAAGGACTTGATAAATTTTTGAAGGCTGCAAGTACTGAACCAGAAACTGTCCTACATTACGAATTTATGCAAGACTACAAGGTGATATTTAATTTGAAACATTCGTTACCTTCTCCCCCCAGGAACAGTTTCATATATGCCCCATGAATAGAAATACCATTTACTTCTAGGAATCAACAGTTGATGAACCATTTTTAGGCTGCGTTCGGAACAAACAAAACTTTAAAGAATTTTGTAGCATTAGTTTCCTGTGGAATTTTTTCCACGGATGGCGTTCGGAACGAAGGAAAGAGCTCCCAAATTCCTTAGGAAAGGCATCCTTTCCTGCAATTTCATGGGAAACGAAACATTTGCCCTGAACCATTTTTTTGCGCGGAAGCCCGAGGCAACCGAAAACACGGGATGCTAAAGAGTATAGTCTGAGTGAGCAGACTAGATCTAGCTGAACCAACCAAAGGACATGTGACTGGACAGAGGTGGTGTGCGTAGTCTAGGTTCATCGATAAAGTTGATCAGCAAAGAAGCATGTGGTCCTGGTCCGTCTGAATTGTTTAGTCTGCGTACTTAGCCGTGATTAATATATAGTCCGATGTATTTGCTTCTGCGTCCTGAACGATAGTGGATGTACTTTTTCCTGCACTTTTCGTTCCTAAGTTATACACACATGTCCCTTTCCTGTTCCTATGTTTTGTGCTATTCCTATATTTTTCTTTCCTGCGTTCAGAACAGGGCCTTAGGATGTATTGAAATAACAGGAGTTACCATTTTGTTGCTTTTCCAGTTTTGATACATGATACTGTTCTATAACCGTGAGTATATGCAGGTTCACTTAAAGCATCTGGACGGGCATATAGAAGAGGTAAGTCACCTGCTTGCGTGTTATTCTACAGCATTGAGTCTGCCAACATTGTTGCATCATGGCGTAGTTTAAAGCAGGTACCATATTTTTGCCTGCCAGCAAACGACCTGGTTGATGTTATTGCCCCATCGTGCTACAGGTATGCTACGCTCACTGTATATATCGCTTGCGGTATCTCAAAAATCTGTAGGCATCATTCGCTAATGGTTTTACTTCTGTCATCCTGTAGCTGCTTTGACTACACAAACGGCTTGGCGGTGAGATTTCTCCTGTTTTTATTTAATTTGATTTGAATGTGTCCTTTTCGTATTCATTTCAAATAGGTAATTAGATACTTAAGTTGGAATTTTAGTCATATTTGATAAATGAGTCATCGACATTCTGGCTACAATAGAATTAATTGCTCCTTCTGCTCATGTGCATAATTATATTCTCATATCGTATCTGGGTTGAAACCAGTAACTAATCCCTGTGGCAGATGATTTATTTTCCTTGTACAGTTGTTTCTTTTTGCTCTTTCTACTCCAACAGTTTATTCACCTGTATGCCAAAGCAGCCTGTAGCTAAAAGTGTTTGTTGCTAAAGTGCAGGACTTAGTGGTGGGATATATGGGAGTACCTAAATATGCCGGTGTTTCCATGACTCAGCATCCTCAGTATATCACGGTCAGGTAACTAAACTGAACCACGAAAAATGACCTGTTAGCGAGCAGTTGAATTGCTCAATGTTGGCTTGATATTTTTCTTCTGATCACAAGGAATGACCGTGGAAGGGAGATGCTCAGCCTGGTAGAGGGACTTTTGGAGAGCACACCAACAGTTAGCAGTGTATGCATCCATATCCATGCATAAAAGTAGTAGCACTTTGTAATTCGTGTACTATGGGGGTAGTGGTCTTACTGTTAATTGTTCTTTCTCAGGGCACTAGACAACCGTTTGTGATGGAGACAGTGAAAGCTGATGATGCAGCGAAAATGGGTATGTATAAATGAATCCCGTATGGTGTTCCTTTGACTGCAGCTGCTCACCATTGCTTGGCTCTAAAATGTGACTGTCTGGGGATGGTACTTTTCAGGGAAAGGCCCTTCTGACCCAGCTCCCAGATTTGTGGGCAACATCATCGCTTTCCTGCTAAACCTGGTAAGTGGTAAAATGCCACGTTGTGGATGTTAAGGTGGGTTGAGTAGCATTGGTGAACGCGTGATGTGATTGGGTTTGTGCAGATTGGACCGAAGGGGCTGGAATTTGGTCGATACTCCCTGGATTACCACACGATCAGGAACTACCTGTATGTGAAGCGAGCATGGGGAAGTGCGAGGTAATGCACAACACTTTCTTCCTCATCCGGTGTCCTGATCCCGCATCTCACGCCCTAGAAGTACATGTTAGGACGATGCGTGCATGAGCTAACAGACTTATATGGTGCGTACATTGCAGAGCGGAGCAGCACATGCCATCCTACGCCAAGAAGATTGTGGAGGCATACAACAAGGATGGACGCATCGACTCGATGCTAAAAGAAACAAAACAAATAGTCAAGTAGGTGTACGATGCTAAGAAACAAAACTCATGGTGGTATAGCAAGCTAGCTAGGCACTATAGATTGTTGTGTATCGAGCTTTACACGCATTGCCGATGGATGAAACTAATAGATGTGGTTCCGCCATCATTATCTTGATTTGATTGATGGAGAAATCTACCTAGAGGCACCACGTTGTTGTCTTCACTGTGTGGGGGCATATCTGTACATGCCTCTTACAGAGAGAGTAAATGCTAAATGGGAAATTTAAAATGATTCATCTCCTAAATAGTTAATCCGATTAGCGATCTGTTTACACTTCGTCTCAGCAACAGTTTAAAAACTAGATCTCGTGATGTATGTTCTGATGAATTTTTTCGTCCCACCAGTTAATGTACTATGGTTCTCAGGCAACAATTTCGGTAGTTGTACATAGTTATTGCATAATTTTTTACACGTAGTTTAAACATTGCGATGATATGCACGGCTAAAGAGCAGATGTGACAATGTTTTTCGTCACACCAGTTGCTAGATTAGCAGCTAAAGAGCAGTTGTGACAATGATATGCACAGTTGAGAGCGGATGTTCTAATGTGTCCAAGAACCAATATCAACTATAGCGGATACTGCAGATCCGCCTGAACCGCAAAATTTGGGCCGTATGCGGTTCATGTCCTAAGAGCATCTCTAACTAGTCTTGTAAACTCGTGAACTGCAAAACTATAGTACAATCTCCCGAAAACACGAATACAGGGCTAGATCGACATGGCACATAACGGAAATGGTAAACACGGCACATTCGAATATTTGCACTCGTGGCAAAATTCATCGAAGAACAACGGAAGATTTGCGCTATTTAGTTAATTACACATATACTAGCAGCGATCCAAAAGATGCGCCACTAACTACATCTAATTTAACCTATATACGTGGACGGCGCCGCAACTTAGACCAACAATGAGCTCAACCTACGGCCGGAGCTGCAGGTTGCGGCGGCGTTTGGGCGGCTCCGACTCTAGTTGTCAAAGATTTCCATGTCCGACGCCTCTAGCTTGACGATGGGCCCGACGGCAGGCTCCCGCTCCCTCGCCAGCCGCGCTTGGACGAGCGCGATTGCTCAGCGCGCGTCGGCCTGCTCGACAAGGATCGCCGCCTCGCGTTCTAGCTCTGACTGGCGGAGCATCATCTCCGTCACCAGACGCTCTTCGTCTGAGTCGTGGGCGTAGTCGGTAGTGACAACCACGTGCGCACGCGGAGGAGAAGGCGAGCTCCACTCGTCCTCACTATCGGAGGCTAGAGGCACGGGGCGCGCGAGGAGCAGTCACCGCGCGAAGAGCCCTCACCGGCCAGCCACGCCCTTTTGGAGATGAAGCCCGCCGGCACGTACGCGCGGAGCGACGGCGGCGAGGACAACTCGCGGTTGGTCCATTTGAGGGCTGCCCGCTTCTTGGCACCCACCGAGCAGACGAAGGCACGGTGCTCCTCGTCATCGTTGCCGCCCCCTCCTCCGGAACGGCGTCCGCCCAGCCAGTAGCTGCCGCTATGCCTCGACATCACGCGGAACTGGTGGCGGATTCGGCCGACAAAGTTGCGGCTGGCGGCGGCGACGCTAGGGTGGGAGGGGCGAAGAAGTGAGGGTTTTGCCCCTCACTCTCACTTCGTGGGCGTATATGTACCGGCCTCATGGGAAGCTAAATAGGCCACGTAAAAGCGAGTATGGGTCGAACTGTTATACGGGCCTCGCCAGAGCATACAAAGTGTCGCGGGCCTGTAAACTCGCCAGAGTTTTCCAGTTTCGGGCTGTTTATAGGACTCTGTTTATAGGACTCGTTAGAGATGCTCTAAGGACTTATTTGACTTGTTTGGTTGCAGAGATTTAGAAGAACTAGTTTTCCCAAAACATGTTAAAACTCTAACAATCTAAAACTCCGTTGGATCAAAACACTATTGCTATGTCTGTGACTCGCAAGGGCTCTAATATATCAGGATGTGCTTCCCATAAATTTTATCTATATTAAATTATTATACATTAATATGCGTATTACTATCTTTATCCCATATGATGTGCAGATGCAGGTGAATCTTCAACTCTGGCCTATCTCTCTCCATTGATACAACCCACGTGATAAAGTAAACTAGAAAGGTCCAGTGAACGAAGGTAAAACGAAAAAACAAGTCTTGTAGACGTTCCTTACTATTTTCCTTTTAGCATTGTTTCCGAAGGATTCGATTAACCCTAGGTCTATTAGGTAAAAGGCTACTATACCGCATCCATAAATCCGGATCGAAGGTACCAGTGGACTCCGGACACCTCGGCCGCCACCTGTAGCAATTGATGTACCTCCTTGTTCTTCTTCTTCTCATGCAGTTAGATTTACCCCTCGCTCTTTCTCAGGGTTGCGCGAAACCCCTACTGCGGCTAGGGTTTTGGTCCTCCAACGTCGTTGTGTTCCGGTGGCCTACTGATGGTGATGTCGGACGTGGTGGTGGTCTCGATGTGCTGCTCGTGTTGGTGTGGCTCAGTACAAGTCGCAGCGCTTCGGTGCTCTTTGTGCTGCCGTTCTGATGGTGGCTTCCGCCATCGGGATGCTCCGCCTCACCAGTCAACTTTGTCCTCTCTGCTTCTACAAGGCCTATGGTGCAAGGTACACCCTCTTCCTCCCCTTCTCCGCTCTTATCGACCTATCCCCTATCACTCTCTACAACCCTAGGTTGAGCATCAACAAATGCTCAATTTCTGATCCGTGTAGTGTTGATCTTCCTCAAGTTAGCATGATGATTTGCTTAAGCTATTGTGGATGCTAGATTACCTAGGCTTGATATCTAGCTTTGTTACTATCCTAGTTCATCTACTGAATATATTAGTGTTCTAGGGTTCATACTATGATGCTCTTGTTGATGTGGATACTCAGTTACCAATTCCATTGTGAGTTAGGACAATGTTTACCTTGTTGTTACTACTGCTAGTTTGATGTGTTGTTTATGGATTAAAAGCACTAAAGCTTCGAACCTTGGTTCAGTGTGTTGTTGGAAAAGCTTCTATCAATAACTTGATAGTGAACAATTGGAAAAGTTGATTCCTAGATGTGGCTAAAAAATAATTCTTTTGTTTTATGGCTATCTATATACTATCAGTTTAGTATAAAAGTTTATACTGAAGAGAAATCCTGAAATGATACTAAGCTGTGATGGTGATCTAAAGCTTGTTCCAGTAGTTTTAAGCTATTGACAATATTGATGTCAATTTTGGTCACATATGAATAGAACGTAGACTTCTATGATGTGGTTAATTTGAAATCTTGAGGAAGAATATGTCTTCCTGTCATTTTGATAGTGAAGTAAAATGTGTATTTTATTCCTATACTTTCCTACCAGGAAAATGATAAATCTGCCTTGTCTAAAAAATCTTGGTGGTTATCTAGTGTGACAACTCACTCTAGTGGCTTTTGCTGTTTTAGGAGCTACTACTGTGGTGCCTCCATTTTGGAGTGTGCACAGTAGTAGTCCTAGCAATATGATCTAGTGCTCCTACTTGGCAAAGATTTGGTTTTGGTCCTTGCTAATGATGCTTAGACTGAGGCTCAATCTATAATAAGAACATATGTTAGTCTTGGGCTCACAACACTATGATGAGCTTGATGTAGCATTTCTACACAAGCCTGAGAGTTCTTCTAGTACTCTCCTTGTTGCCACTAATTCTCAAGTATGCCTAAACTACAACTGGTAAGAACAAATACTAGATGATGATCTTAAGGATCAACCTGTTGTTGGTGATGTAGTTGTTGTTGCTTGTGGATCTACTGTAGAACTTGATCTGCCCATGATCTTACTATTGACATCCTCCTCCTTGTAATGATGGCCTTCTCCTCCTTAAGTTATTGCTAGCTTGCCCTTGATCTTCTCCTGGAGCTCTTCTTCAAGTGACCATGGTGTTGATCTAGTGGCTTGTGTAGTATTGGTGAGGATCTAAGATGGACTAGTGGACAAGGTGATGTGTGTGGGAAAATGAAGTTCTATCGGTGCTTCTACAGCTGGTGCTCTCTCTTCATATATGCTTCCTGGTACTAATCCTCTTGTTGTGTCGACAACACATAACCTAGGAGTTGCTTACCTATGGGCCTCTCTCTGTTTCAAGTTTCAACTGTGAGATATTTTGATTGAGGATCATCTCGGTTGTCTTAACATTATATTGGCTTGGGATTTATTTTTGTGTTTCCAAGTGGATTTGCCCCTAATTTCCTATGATGTTGAACTGCGGCTAGATTCCTGAGATGATCAGATACTAAACATAGTCCCTCAATCAATTACTCAATAAAGAGTTTAGCATAGCATCACTATGACCTAAGAGTAACACCAACCCAAATAACTTTATTTTCCTTTCTTTGCTTTATTTTCTTTTGGTTTTGTAGGGATGAAGAATAAATAATGAAGACACACAAGATGAAGAAATAGTATAGGATTTAGCTTAGGCTTAGTTTTAGAATTTTCTTTTTATCATTTTCTAATTTTTACTTTTACAGGATGAAGAAGTCATAGTTATTCAGTGAAGCTAATGGATACATCAAGCAAAGTGGAGGCAAAGTTCTAGAATGGAAGGAATACAAATCTCTAGCTCATAGAACCTATCTCTGTAGAGCATTGCAATAGTAGCAATCGTAAGCCCGATAGTATTGGAGGTTAACTTGTTCGTATAAGAGTTTATAAATTGTTATTTCTAGTTTTTCCTTTGTAAGAGTATTATTACTCTCTGTACTTAAGAGTTTATCTGGATCTTTTGTAAGACTTTGAGTTGTTTTTTACTGAAAGACCATAGGTGACATGGGTATACCTTACAGGTACTCGAGGTTAGCCTATACGGTCCATCCCAAGAGGAGTCCACGGTGCAAACGAAGCCCAATAAGGATTCGAGTGGCCCACATGAGCACGACTTCTTGAAGAACATGACAAAGAGTGGATAGAAACTTGAAGGGAAAAAATTAATCTGTAACCGACTCGGCATGCTATCCCGAGACCTAGCCTCCGTATATAAAGGCTAGGTGGGGCAGCGAGGAGGACAATCCACAACCTTCACATACACCTCTCCAGATTGCATCTATGCACATCTTGTAACTTTCGACTTCCTAGTAATCAAGAGCAGAAAAGTAGGAGTAGGGTCCTCTTCGAGGCCTGAACCTGGGTAAAACCTCGTCTCCCGCTATGTGCTTGTTTGCTAGCCAATCGATGCCTCCAGTTCTCCCCACTTCCTTGAACCTAAGTCCATCAACGATGGGCATTGATGAGTTAACCCCTCATCAATTGGTGCCGTTTGTGGGAATCGGGAGTCCTGATGTTGCGGCTTCCTCGGCCCCATCAATGGCGGTCTGCAACTCCACTGCAGCGGAGACTCGCCTCCTCTTCGGCACTTTCAACTTTGCCGTCCACGCGCTGGCGACTCACCCAGACTTCGAGTCTGTGGGCGATGGGATCGGTCTGGCGATTGGAAGCCTACGCTTTCAGGTCGATCAGATCGGCACACTCTGTCTCCCCGATCACCCGCAAGCTCCTTCGATTGCTCCTGCCTCGTGGTTCCCATCACCAATCGGTACCCTCAGCGAGCTCAGCGCCTCGGCATCAATCGAGGATACGGCTAGCAACAACAGTTGCAAGTCTGATCTAGGAGATCTAGCATCGGAAGATGGAGCCTACGGCTCCAGATCTGAGAGTTGCGGGAGCAGCAGCTTCCCCAACCACTACATGTGCATTGTCATCATCAATGGCGACCCCCCGTCAATGAGGATCATGCCAACAACGGCGACACCGCCAACGGCGGTGCCCCATCCCTTCCAACCCTAACGGCGAATGCGTCAACAATGGGATAGAATGCTAGGAAATCCACCTCAACCATGCGTATTGGGCATGATTGATGGCTCAAGATACGTCGAGCTCGTTGGGAACCCCAAGAGGAAGGTATGATGAGCACAGCAATAGGTTTCCCTCAGTTATGAAACCAAAGTTATCGAACCAGTAGGAGCAAGGAAACAACTCCAAGGTGTTGCTAACAACTGGGAATCCTACACAACACAACCACAGAACTTTGTCCCAACTTACAGTGAGGTTGTCAATCTCACTGGTTTTGCTGAAAACAAAGGATTACATGTATAGTGTGGAAGATAGTAATTGCTTGCAAAAAATAAACAGTAAATGGTAAACAGTAGATGGTATATCAATGGTAAAAGAATGGACTAGGGTCCATAGTTAACTAGAGGTGATTCTCCTTAAGATAAATAGCATGTTGGGTGAACAAATTACAACGGGACAATTGACAGATTTGAGAAAGCATAACAATGCATATACTAGAAATCTTGACTCCTATGAGATTTGATTAGGCATTACAACATAATACATAGACCGTAATCCAACTGCATCTATGACTAATAATCCACCTTCAGGTTATCATCCGAACCCCTTCCAGTATTAAGTTGCAAGCAACAGATAATTGCATTAAGCAAAGTGTGTAAAGTAAACAATACAATTGCCCCATGGATACAGGATTGTTGTTTTCTGCCTAGTAGCAACATCACATCTACAACCTTAGATATTTCTGTCACTTCCCTAGATTACTAGAGGCACGAACCCACTATCGAGCATAAATACTCCCTCTTGGAGTTGCAAGCATCTACTTGGCTAAGATAGTTACTAACAACGAAGAGCATGCAAGATCACAAATAACATAGACATGATAGATCAATAATCAATCTGAAATAGCATCTCAATATCCATCGGATCCTCGCAAACACAACATGTAAGATTACAAATAGATGATCTTGATCATGAACGGAGCTCACAAGTTCTAAACATGATAGCACAAAGGAGGAGAACCAACCATCTAGCTACTACATGGACCCATAGTCCAAGGGTGAACTACTCACGCATCACACCGGAGGCAGGCATGGTGATGAAGAAGGCCTCCAGGGTGACCTCTCCCCTCCGACAGGGTGCCAAGAAGAGCTTCGGATCCCCCGATCTAGGGATGGAGATGGCGACGGCTACAGACTCTTTTGTGGATTTTTGATCGGGTACTTAGGGTTTTCGTCCCAGGAGGCTTTTATAGGCGAAGGGGCAAGGTTAGTGGAGTACTAGGGGGGCACACCCCCTGGTGGCATGCCTCCTGGTAGCGCCGCCACCAGGTGTGGCCACCCTGGTGCGCTACTTCGTCTCCCCTCCGGACTCCGTGTTGCTTCGGGTAAAATATTGACTTTAGCTTTTGTCCCGTCCAATTCCAAGAATATTTCCTTAGTAGCTTTTCTGAAACCAAAAACAGCAGAAAACAGGCAACTGGCACAGTGGCATCTTGTTAATAGGTTAGTTCCTGAAAAATGTATAAAAATATCCCAAAGTGTGAACAAAACATAAGAAAGTAGATATAAAATAAGCATGGAACATTAAAAATTATAGATACGTTTACGACGTATCAAGCATCCCCGAGCTTAACTCCTGCTCATCCTCGAGTAGCTAAGTAATAAAAAGAATAATTTTTGAGGTGACATGCACCATCATAATCTTGATCAAGGTATTTGTAAAACATTGATAGCTGGGATCATAGTACTCTAACATAGACATGAAATATATAGTTCTAACAATATGACATAGCAACTATGGTGTAACATGAAAAGGTACAAACAAAAGATCATGAATAACAATGCTTTGAAAGACGTTTGTTTGTTTCACCTATAGAAAACATAATAAGAATGGTATTCAGCTTGTCCCTCATGGTATAGCAAAACATAAATGCATAGGACACCTTCAAAGTTCATAAGGGTGACTAGATACACATAATTTAAGAACAAGCAATATCAAAGTTATGAATTAATCAATAAGTTTTGGGAAAATGCACATTAAACTAAGAATGACCACTATGCTCTCTTAATCGGTGCATAAAGATAGAAGATGGAGACTCAACATAAAAGAAAAAAAGAAAAAGGCCCTTCATAGAGGGAAGCATGGATTTCAATTTTCATAAAGAGCTTCCAAAAATTATGGTACTTATTAGCTTTCAGCTCTCATTGCCCCTATCATAAGCATATTTAGGTGATTAAGGTTAAAGTGACACAAATATGAGGATATGCTTGACAAGTTATAAGTTGAAAATCTCATGCCCCTTGCTTACGAGTACCGAACCTCATGCTACTCAAATTTAGTCACGAGTAAGTTCTTGTCATTGTAAGTACATGTGTATCATAGAGAACAGCCAACGGGGTACCCCTTGCCCCATGATACAGGAGCTATCCCATATCAAAATGACAAGGCAACAGACAATGAGCATCTCAACGATCTTTTTATTTGCTATTTGCATAGGTTTTTATTAAGGATGCTTCACAGAATGCTCACTATGGTTATGCTGCAAGTTTTCACCATGATTAGGCATGGCTTAGGCTAGCCGCCCAGGCGTTTCTCTAACACAGATACAAACTCCTTGAGCTTACAAGCTCCCCTTTTATTTCACACTGTCGGGATCCATAAACAAAAGAACATGATATCAACTGAATAATAAGTGCAATGTTGAAAGCGTTCCCCATGGTACATGGTTCTGCTAATTCACAACTTATAAAGCACAAGCATATAAGCAACATAGATGTACACAATGGTTCAAGTTTATTAAGTGCAAGAAAGTAAAGTGTGTCATTAAGTTTGTGAGAACTTTAATCACTAATTTTTGCATAAGAAGTTTAATTTGGAAGATAGATAAAAACATGAATATACTTGGAATGGTGTAACACACCATGCATAGGAATTTATAGTGGACTCTTTGGAATAACTTAGTTTCATTTGGAGTTGGATGCATGATTAGAACTCATACTTGGTACATGTGGAGGCTAGCAAAGGACTGGGAGCGACCAACTAAGAGAGCAATAGTGGCCATAATCATGCAAAGCGACAAAACATTATTAATTAAAGCATAAAGTGATATTACAAGTCAAAAACTAAATAATCATAGAGGCTATGGAGACTAGTATAGTCTTAACATGGTGTAAGCATGCGCCAAGTCAACCCAAATAAAGCATCAAAGGAGAATACCACAATATTATGCTTTTGTATGCTAAAACAACACATGATTCTTTCAAGGCACATTAAGAAATCTCAATTGTTTGGAACAAGTCATGCTACAGAAATAATCACTAAGCATAAAGTCAAAGCAATATCAAACATTACATGATAAAGTGTAGACCACAGTCAAAACAAGCTCCTTTGTACCACTTATAAGCATGAAACTTCCTACTCTTTTCCAACACAAATCAACTTATTTGAAACAATATATGAATGCAGGGGTACAACCAATTTATTTAAGCAAACCAAAGAAAATAAAACTAAAAACAAAAACAAAGATGCTCCAAAAACAACACAATTGTGCATGAAATAATAAAAATGAAGTGTTTGGAAGAAAACCTGAGATTTTTATTGATGAAGAAGGGGATGCCTTGGGCATCCCCAAGCTTTGACGCTTGTACTTCTTGAATATTTCTTGGGGTGACAAGGGTGGCATCCCCAAGCTTGAGCTTTTGTCCATACTTCATCTCATCGCATTATTCTTCCCTACACTTGAAAATTTCCTTCATACAAAATTTCACACAATCTTCATTAGCAACATTAGTGTATTCAAGATAATAAGTCCTTGGGTTTAGTTTCAACACAAGTGAAACTTCCATTAAAACACAAGCTACTGTAGCAATTCCTTCTAAAAGCTCAAGTGATCAAAGAGAACTCAAAGAGAAAGAGATTAAGAGGCAAATGCAAATAATGGCAGAAATCTGTCAAAACAGACCAGCAGGTAAAAACCAATTTTTTCGAAGACCTTCTGTTGCTCAAACCGAAACGTGATAAACTAACGAAAGTTACATAATAAACTGGGGCATAATCACAAAATATTACAGCTCAATCCGGCATACAAAGATTTTTTTAGGATTTCTTATAGTGAAGCACAAAAATTTTGTTTCAAGACATCAACTTTCCCAAGTCTTACTTCTCTCTCATTAGAGGTTATTCTTGGTACAAAAACCACACAAAAGGATAAAAAGAGGTTATTACTGAAGTAATAACTTCCAAGACTCAACAAAATAAAAACTTACTAAATAAAAATTTGGGTTATCTCCCAATAGTGCTTTTCTTTAACGCCTTTGAGCTAGGCTCAGTAATTTGAGAAGATGCTCACATAAGAAATATGAATTGAAGCAAAACAGAGCATCAAGGAGCAAATATGATACACATTTAAGTCTAACCCACTTCCTATGCATATGAATCTTGTAAGAAAATAAATCAAAAAAGCACATAGTAACAAGAATGGGTAGATAAAACAAGAGCAACTTTGGAACTTTCAATATAAAGAGGGGTGTTTTAGTAACATGAGAATTCCAACAACCATATTTTTACTCTCTCATAATGATTTTCAGTAGCATCATGAACAAACTCAACAATATAAATATCACACTCATCCTCCTTTGGTAAGCATGGAGGGCGATCAAATAAGGTATTAGTTAAAGAGTTACTTTTATTGGGAGGTAGACATGGGTAGCTGCTCCATTCTTCCTCCTCTTGATCATCACTCTCCTCCTCTTTTTCATCCAATGAGCTTCCAGTTTCAGCAATTTCTTCTTCCATAGGCTCCTGCAAGGCATTAGTCTCTTCCATTGGTGGAGAGCATCTATTAAGATATTTAAGAATATAGCCATTTTATTCCTTGTAATTATCAAAGCAAAATTTAAGTATATCATAAACCTCATATTTATAAGGTGCATCATCAGTATTTTCAAGCAAATAAGCAAGTTCGAATGCACCCTTCCAATCAATAAATTCTTCAATTTGTTCCACATCATAAAGTCATAATTTCCCTTAACATAAGAAGATATGGTAACATCATCATTATACCCACACTAAAAAGGGAGGTGCTTATACCTCCTACAGCAACAAGATTTATCAAAGCAATAAGTAACATTATAAGTAGAACACACGTTTCTAGCAATGGTATAAAATTTATTTATTTGTTCCCATAAGTGTTTCCCTTTTTGTGACAAGCGGTGTTTATCATAATAATATTTTTGTTGTTCCATGAACCCACCTTGCCAATAAGATCTAGTTTCAAAGAAATCAACCATTGATAGAAAGCATGATAAAGCAAGACAATAATAGACCAACAAAAATAACAACTATAGTAGGAACTCATTTTTTTGTATTTTTGAAAAAATAAACAAGGAAACAAAGCAAAAATAAACTAAGCAAAACAAAATCAAAGTGAGATTGGTTGTGAGAGACTCCCCTTGTGAACTTGTCCTTAATTCCCCAGCAATGGTGCCAGAAAAAGGCTTGATAGCTCAAGATACGTCGAGCTCGTTGGGAACCCCAAGAGGAAGGTATGATGAGCACATCAGCAAGTTTCTCTCAGTTATGAAACCAAGGTTATCGAACCAGTAGGAGCAAGGAAACAACTCCAAGGTGTTGCTAACAACTTGGAATCTTGCACAACACAACCACAGAACTTTGCCCCAACTTACAGTGAGGTTGTCAATCCCACTGGTTTTGCTGAAAACAAAGGATTAAACATATAGTGTGGAAGATAGTAATTGCTTGCAGAAAGTAAACAGTAAACGGTAAACAATAGATGGTATATCAATGGTAAAAGAATGGACTGGGGTCCATAGTTCACTAGAGGTGATTCTCCTTAAGATAAATAGCATGTTGGGTGAACAAATTACAACGGGGCAATTGATAGATTTGAGAAAGCATAACAATGCATATACTAGACATCTTGACTCCTATGAGATTTGACTGGGCAATACAACATAATACATAGACCATAATCCAACTGCATCTATGACTAATAATCCACCTTCAGGTTATCATCCGAACCCCTTCTAGTATTAAGTTGCAAGCAACAGATAATTGCATTAAGCAAAGTGTGTAAAGTAAACAATACAATTACCCCATGGACAAAGGATTGTTGTTTTCTCCCTAGTAGTAACATCACATCTACAACCTTAGAGATTTCTGTCACTTCCCCAGATTACTAGAGGCATGAACCCACTATCGAGCATAAATACTCCCTCTTGGAGTTGCAAGCATCTACTTGGCCAAGATAGTTACTAACAATGGAGAGCATGCAAGATCACAAATAACATAGACATGATAGAATCAATAATCAATCTAAAATAGCATCTCAATATCCATCAGATCCCCGCAAACATAACATGTAAGATTACAAATAGATGATCTTGATCATGAACGGAGCTCACAAGATCCAAACATGATAGCAAAAAGGAGGAGAACCAACCATCTAGCTACTACATGGACCCATAGTCCAAGGGTGAACTACTCACGCATCACACCGGAGGCAAGCATGGTGATGAAGAAGGCCTCCAGGGTGATCTCTCTCCTTCGGCAGGGTGCTAGGAAGAGCTTCGGATCCCCCCGATCTAGGGATGGAGATGGCGGCGGCTACAGACTCTTTCGTGGATTTCTGATCGGGTACTTAGGGTTTTCATCCCGGGAGGCTTTTATACGCAAAGGGACAAGGTCGGTGGAATACCACGGGGACCACACCCCCTGGTGGCGCGCCCCTGGCCATGCCACCACCTGGTGTGGCTGCCCTGGTGCGCCACTTTGTGTCCCCTCCGGACTCCATGTTGCTTCGGGTAAAATATTGACTTGGCTTTTGTCCCGTCCAATTCTGAGAATATTTCCTTACTAGATTTTCTGAAACCAAAAATAGCAAAAAACATTCAACTGACACTATGGCATCTTGTTAATAGGTTAGTTCCAAAAAATATATAAAAATACCCCAAAGTGTGAACAAAACATAAGAAAGTAGATATAAAATAAGCATGGAACATCAAAATTTATAGATACGTTTACGACGTATCAATGATGCAGGGAGGCCCTATGGGGCAATCCCCTGCCACCAACTCATCGTAAGAAATGCTGATGGGATACCATGCGCTACTCATCCAGGAGTTTAACCGCCAACAGGCGGTAAACGCGTAACTCGAGGCTCGAAGGAAGGTCACAGACGCTTCGAGTGCCTGACGGGCAGCACCCTCATCAATCGGTGGATCGTCCTCCAAAGGAAACGATCCCGCAGCACCTAGAAGGCGCTCTCGCCTAGACCGCCTCACTAACAAGGAGCGGGAAGAAGCCACTCGAGTCCTCAACTTCTCGTTTTTGTAGGTAGACTCACAGGGCAACATGACCCCGAAGACGTCGCAGGCCGCGGTGACCGCAACCACCATGTACCTGCTCAACAATCAGCCACCAGCTGGAGATCCATGATCTGCCATGCACCGATCCACGATCGCTGGGCTTGGACTGGTCGAGGTTGCGCTCACCAAAGACCCAACACCGGAGCCAAAGTAGCCAAAGAAAAAAGCTCCACCCAGATACTACTCGTTATCCTCTAGCGATGACGAGCATGACCTGTCGCGGCAACACCGCTCACATTGCCATGATCGCGACTATGACGCGCGTGATGACATTACACAACACAAAGTCGACTAGATGTGTGCCAAGCGTGTCTACTCAATAGAGTCAGAAGATGAAGGAACAGAGCTCTGCGGCACCAGCTGCTTTAGTACAGCCATACGGCAGACACGAACGCCGAAAGGATTCAAGCTTCCTTCAGAGAACCTGAAGTTTGACAGCCTCTAGGACCCAAAGATCTGGCTGGAGGACCACGTCTCCTCCATTAAGCTGCACGACGAAAACAATTGCACATCCATGCAGTGCCTCCAGCTACAGCTGCAAGGCGCTACCCACGCATGGCTCAACAATCTGCCCCGCGGGTCGATTCACAGCTAGGAGGAGCTGGTCTACAGCTTTGTATGGAACTTCAAGGGCACCTATAAAAGGCCAGCATCAATCAAAGTGATCAAAGCTAGAAGCCAGGAGAATCCCTTCGCTCCTACATCCAAATATGGTCCATCATCAAAAACTCGGCAGAAGATATCTCCAAGGATCGTGAAATCAATGCGTTCAATGATGGTGTTCGTCACAGAGAGCTTAGGGAGGAGTTGAGACGCACAAAGCCCAAAACCATCGAGCACCTGATGGAATTGTGAATTGGTGGGTGGATGGAGAAGACTCGGTGAACAAGCATCATGTTCACTTTGATGATGAGGACAACCTTGGCCGCAGAGGCGACCGTCGAGGAAAGCATGCGATGCGTGGCTACAAAGACCGCGAAGAAGTCGGCATGGTCGCAGTTGGCTACGCTGACAAGCGCGACGAAGGCAACCGCAACAACGGATACCGTATCGGCAGCTACCGTGACATCGCGGAAACCATGCAAGTGTGGCAACAGCTTACCCGCAATGAAGCACCTAGAACATCCATCCAGGAGAAGCTATTTGGACCCTGCAACGTTCACTACTACATCGACAAGCGCGATGACAAGAAGAAGTCCAGCCACCTCCTCAAGGACTGTCACGAGTTCCTGAAGCTCCACGAAGGACTAGTCTAAATGAATCGCGACGCGGTAAATCAGGGCTATGGAGCTGCCCTAGGTGCCATAGCTCATGGAGCACCACCACCACTGCCAGGAGCACCTGCGCCACCCGCAGCTGCGCCAGTGCAAAACAACAGAGGCGAGCAATATCCACGCCCACTAGGGAACATGGGCGTGATCTAGAAGGGGAGGCCTCTATCAGGGTGCAAAAATCGATCACTCGCCAAATCAACTTGGCCATGAACTTTCCACACTCGACCACTGAGGCTCAGTGGGTGCGAGTCGTGCATCACCTTTGACAAGAGCAATCACCCACGTGAGGTCCCTCGCCCAGGTCATTCTCCCCTGGTGCTCGAGGTGCAGACGGGTGGCTACGAGATGAGTCGCGTCTTCATGGACGGCGGCAGCGGCATCAACCTCATGTTCGCCAGCACCTTGCACGCTCTGCGGATCCCCCTTTCCTTCCAAGAGGCGTTCGAAACAACGTTTCACGACATCATCCTAGGGAAACACGTATACCCCTTGGGAAAAATCAACCTGGACATCATTTTCGGTACGCCCACAAACTTTCGGTGAGAACGCCTCGAAATCGAGGTAGTAGACTGATGGCTCGTGTTGATGTAGAGCTCGTTGGGAACCCCAAGAGGAAGGTATGATGAGCACACCAGCAAGTTTCCCTCAGTTATGAAACCAAGCTTTAATCAAACCAGTAGGAGCAAGGAAACACCCCAAAGGTGTTGCTAGCTGAGCCTTGGCAGGGCGCACTACCGGTGCTAGTAGCAACGTGGAGACTTGCACAACACAACCACAAAACTCTGTCCCCAACTTGCGATGAGGTTGTCAATCTCACCGTGTTTTGCTGAAAACAAAGGATTAAACGTATCGAATGGAAGGAAGTAATAGTTTGCAGAAAGTAAACACAAAACAGTAAACAGTTTGTAGATTGTATGTAAAGGAAAAGGATCGGGATCCATAGTTCACTAGAGGTGGCTCTCCTTAAGATAGATAACATGCTGGGTGAACAAATTACAGCGGGGCAATTGACAAACATCGAGAAAGCAATACATGCATATACTAATCATCTTGACTCCTTTGAGATTTGATTGGGCATTACAACATTATACATAGACCGCCATCCAACTGCATCTATGACTAATAATCCACCTTCAGGTTATCATCTGAACCCCCTCTAGTATTAAGTTGCAAGCAACAAATTATTGCTTTACGAATTGCGTGTAATGTAAACAATACGATTGTTCTATGAACAAAGGATTGTTGTTTTCTCCCTAGTAGCAACAACACATCTATTACCTTAGAGATTTCTGTCACTTCCCCAGATTACCAGAGGCATGAACCCACTATTGAGCATAAATACTAACTCTTGGAGTTGCTAGCATCTACTTGGCCAAGATAGCTACTAACAATGGAAAGCATGCAAGATCACAAATAACAAAGACATGATAGAATCAATAATCAATCTGAAATAGCATCTCAATATCCATCGGATCCCCGCAAACACAACATGCAGAATTACAAATAGATGATCTTGATCATGAACGGAGCTCACAAGATCTAAACATGAAAGCACAAAGGAGGAAAACCAGCCATCTAGCTACTACATGGATCCGTAGTCCAAGGATGAACTACTCAGGCATCACACCGGAGGCTTGCATGGTGATGAAGAAGGCCTCCAGGGTGAATTCCCCTCTCCAGCAGGGTGCCGGGAAGAGCTTCAGATCCCTCCCGATCTAGGGATGGAGATGACGGCGGCTACAACCTCTTTCGTGGATTTTTGATCGGGTACTTAGGGTTTTCGTCCCGAGGGCATCTTATAGGCAGAAGGGGAGGCCGAGGGGGTGCCGGAGGTGGCCAGACCACCCCCTAGCACGGGCTAGGCTAGGCCGCGCGGCCAGGTGGTGTGGTGGCCCCCTGGCCCCTCTCCGTCTCGTACTCTGGCATTTGATGACTTCCGGAAAAATAGGCACTTTGGCTTTTGTCCCGTCCAATTCCGAGAATATCATTTTCTGACTTTCTTGGAACCCAAAACAGCAGAAAACAGGCAGCTGGCACTGTGGCTCTTGTTAATAGGTTAGTCCAAGTAATCATATGAAAAGTACTCCAAAGTGTGGACAAAACACAAGAAAGTGGATAAAACCAAGCATGGAACATCAAAAATTATAGATACATTTGCAATGTATCAACATCCCCAAGCTTAACTCCTGCTCGTCCTCGAGTAGGTAAGTGATAAAAAGAAAGAATAATTTTTGAGGTGACATGCACCATCAAAGACTTGATCAAAGTATTTGTAAAACAATCAAAGCTGGGATCATAGTACTTCAATCATAACATGAAGGACAAAGTTCTAGCAATAAGGCAAAGAAACTATGATGCAACATGAAAAGGAACAAACAAAATATTCATGAATAACAATGCTTTGCAAGACGTTTGTTTGTTTCACTTAAAGAAAACATAGCATAATAGCATTCAGCTTGTCCCTCATAGAGTAGCAAATATAAATGCATAGGACACCTTCAAAGTTCATAAGAGTGACTAGATACAAATAGTTTAAAACAAGCAATATCAAGTTATACATCAACCAACTAGTCTTGGGACAATGCACATAGAACTAAGAATGGCCACTATGCTCTCAAAGTAGGTGCATAAAGGTAGAAGGTGGAGACTCAATATAATGGTGGAAGAAAGGCCTTCATAGAAGGAAGTAGGGATTCAAGTCTCATAAAGAGCTTCCAAAAATTATGGTACTTATAGCTTTCAGCTCTCATTGCCCCTATCATAAGCATCTTTAAGGTGATTAAGGTTAAAGTGAACAAACTATGGTGTACATGCTTGACGAAGTATAAGTTAGAAATCTCATGTCCCTTGTATACGAGGGCCGCTCCTCATGCTACTCAAATTTAGTCACCGGTAAGTTCTTGTCATCGTAAGTACATGTGTATCATAGAGAACCGCCAACGGGGTACCCTTTGCCCGATGATACAGAAGAATCCCCATATCAAAATGACAAGGCAAGCAGACAACGAGCATCTCAGCAATCTTTTTATTTACCATGGGAATATGGTGCTTTTTTCTCTCTTTCCTCTTTTCATAATCTTTTTTTTTCTTTTTCTTTTTTTTCTTTCTCAATATAGGACTCTTTTTTATAAGAAGAATGCTTCATAGACAGCTCATTATGGTTACGCTGCAGGTTTCCACCATGTCAGCATGGATTAGACCAGCGGCCCAGGCGTTTCTCTAACACATATACATAACTCCATGGACTTACAAGCTCCCCTTTCATTTCACACCGACGACATCCATATACAAAAGAGCATGATATCAACTAGGTACAAGTACCAAGTGCAATGTTGAAAGCGTTCCCCATGAAAGCATGGTTCTGCTAATTCCCAACAAATAAGTGCAAGCACATACAACATAGACGACACAATGGTTCAAGTTTATTAAGGGCAAGAAAAGTAAAGTGTGCCATCAAGTTCGTGAGAGCTTTAATCACTAGTTTTCTCATAAAAAGTATAATTCGGAAGGTAAACAAAAGCATGAATATACTTGGAATAGCATAAGCTAATGGGTAGGTATGGTGGACTCTTTGGAATAACTTGGTTTAGGGAGTTGGATGCATGAGTGGAACTCATACTTGGTTGTGGAGGCTAGCAAAAGACTAGGAGCGACAAACTAAGAGAGCAATAATGGCCATAATCATGCAGAGCGACAAAACATCATTGATCAAAGCATAAAGTGATACTACAAGTTGAAAACTAAAGGATCATAAAGGATATGGTGACTTGAGATAGTCATAACATGGTGTGAGCATGCGCTAAGTCAACCCAAATAAAGCATCAAAGGAGAATACCATTATACTATGCTTTAATATGCTAAAACAACGCATGATTCATCCAAGGCACATTAAGCAATCTCAATTGTTTATCACAAGTCATGCTACAACAAAGAATACTAAGCATAAAGCCAAAACAATATCAAGCATGGCATGATAGAGCATAGGCCACAGTCAAAAACAAGCTCTTTTTACCACATAAGCATGAACTTTCCTACTCTTATCCAAACCAAACCAAACTATTTGCAAACCAATGTATGAAAGAGGGGGTCCGACCAATTTATTCAGAAAACTAAGCAAACCAAGCAAACTAAAACCAAAACAAAAACGAAAAATAAGACGCTCCAAGAACAACATAACTGTGCATGAAACAATAAAAATGAAGCGTTTGGAAGAAACCTGGGATTTTTATTGATGAAGAAGGGGATGCCTTGGGCATCCCCAAGCTTCGACGCTTGTACTTCTTGGATATTTCTTGGGGTGACACGCGTGGCATCCCCAAGTTTGACCTTTAGTCCATCCTTCATCTCATTACTCATTCCTTCGATACACCTGAAATTTTTCCTTCATACAAAACTTCACACAATCTTTATTAGCAACATTAGTGCACTCAAGATAAATAAGTCTTAAGGTTCAGTTATAACACCAATAAACTTCCATTAAAACACAAGCTACTGAAGCACTTCCCTCAAAAATCTCAAATCCCCAAAAGAACTAAAAAAGGAACCAACAAGAAGCAAATGCAGAAAATGGCAGAAATCTGTCAAAACAGACCAGCAGGTAAAAACAAATTTTTTCGAAGACCTTATGTTGCTCAAATCAAAAAGTGTTCAACTAACGAAAGTTAGATAACAACCTGGGGCAGAATCAAAAAAATTCACGCCTCAAAAATATATTCAGATATTTTACACGAATTTTTATGGTGAAGCACAGAAATCTGTTTCGGGACAGCAACTTTCCCAATCATTACTTCTCTCTCATTAGAGGTTACTCTTGGCACAAAAAGCAAATAAAAAGGATAAGGAGCGGTTATTACTGAAGTAATAACTTCCAATACTCATCTAAAACTTTTGGGTTATCTCCCAATAAGTACTTTTCTTTAACGCTTTTAAGTTAGGCATAAGAAGCAAGAAAAATGATCAAGTGTTCTCAAATGAAGAAGCATTAAGACCAAATTTTGTTTTCATAGGAGAAGAAAAATAAATCTTCTCTCTCTTCTTAGGGAAGTGTTCTATACATTTCTTGAGTGGGAGTTGATATTTAATAGTGCCTTCTTTCATATCAATAACGGCACCAACAGTTCTAAGAAAGGGTCTTCCCAAAGTAATAGGACAAGAAGCATTGTATTCAACATCCAAAACATAGAAATAAACGGGGACATAGGAATTGTTAACCATAATAAGAACATCATTAATATCCTCATGAGTTTCTTTTTAGCATTATCATCAAGTGGGACATTCAAATAACAATCTTCAAGTGGAGGCAAATCAAGCATATCATAAATCCTTCTAGGCATGATAGAAACACTACTATCAAGATCACATAAAGCTTTGAAATCAAAGTCATTCACTTTAATACTAATGATGGGTTCCCAAAGCTTTATGTTTCATCTTTTCTTCTTTAATCTTTATGAGAGCATCAGTAATGTGTTTTGTAAAGGCCATGTTCATAGCACTAGCATTAGGACTTTTAGCAAGCTTTTGTAGGAACTTAATAACTTCAGAGATATTGCAACCATCAAGATCAAAATCAAATTTATCATCTAAAGTAGTAGAACTATTACTAGCCTCAACACTAGTGGTGGTAATAGTAGAAACACTAATTTTTCTAGCAATTTCATCTTCTCTTTACCACTTAGCATGTAATTTAGCTAATAGTCTAACATTTTCATCAATTCTTACTTGTATAGCATTAGTAGATACAAAGGGATTATCATTAGTTTCAGGTTTAGCAGCCATTTTATTCAAAGAAGATTGAGCTTCAACCAAACATGCTATATTTCTTTCAGCATTAGAGAGTTTTTCCTCAATAGTTTTATTGAAAGCAGTTTGTTTACTAATAAACTCTTTAAGCATAACTTCAAGTTCAGAGGGAGCACTCCTATTATTGTTGTAAGAATTTCCATAAGCATTACCATTGTTAGGAGGATATGGCTTATAATTGTTGTTACCAAAATTACTCCTATAAGCATTATTGCCAAAATTATTATTTCTTATGAAGTTCACATCAACTTGCTCTTCTTGAGCAACCAAAGAGGCTAAAGGAACATTATTTGGATCAATATGGGCTTTCCCATTAACAAGCATAGACATAATAATATCAATCTTATCACTCAAGGAGGAAGTTTCCTCAACAGAATTTACCTTCCTACCTTGTGGAGCTCTCTCAGTATGCCATTCAGAATAGTTAACCATCATATTATCCAGAAGCTTTGTTGTAGCACCCAAAGTAATGGTCATAAAGGTACCTCCGGCAGCAAAATCCAATAGGTTCCTTGAAGAGTAGTTCAATCCTGCATAAAAAGTTTGGATGATCATTCGAGCAGTCAGTCCATGAGTGGGACAATTCTTAACCAAAGATTTCATTCTTTCCCAAGCTTGAGCAAAATGCTCATTATCAGATTGTTTAAACTTCATTATTTCACTTCTCATAGATATAATCTTAGCAGGAGGATAGTACTTTCCAATGAAAGCATCTTTGCACTTAGTCCAAGAATCAATACTATTCCTAGTTAAGGAATTCAACCATTCTTTAACTTTTCCTCTCAAATAGAAAAGAAACAATTTCAGCTTAATAATATCACCATCTACATCCCTATGCTTTTGCATCTCACAAAGTTCAACAAAGTTATTTAGATGGGCAGTAGCATCTTCATTACCAATACCAGAAAATTGTTCTCTCATAACAAGATTGAGTAAAGCAGGTTTTATCTCAAAGAAAGTATCTTCAGGCACAGGTGGAGCAATATGTGTGCTCATAAAATCATTGTTGTTGGTGCTAGTGAAGTCACACAACTTAGAGTTTTCAAGAGTAGTCATTTTTTGTGTGTTTTCAAATAAGAAAGCAAACTAGTAAAACTAATTTTTTTGTATTTTTGATAAAGAAACAAGCAAACAAAGCAAAAAGAAGCTAAGCAAAACAAAAATAACAAAGTAAAGAGATTGATTTTGAGGGACTCCCCTTGTGAAGATGTCCTTGACTCCCTGGCAACGGCGCCAGAAAAATGCTTGATGGCTCGTGTTGATGTAGAGCTCGTTGGGAAACCCAAGAGGAAGGTATGATGAGCACAGCAGCAAGTTTCCCTCAGTTATGAAACCAAGGTTTAATTGAACCAGTAGAAGCAACGAAACACCCCAAAGGTGTTGCTAGCTGAGCCTTGGTAGGGCGCACTACCAGTGCTAGTAGCAACGTGGAGACCTGCACAACACAACCACAGAACTCTGTCCCCAACTTGCGATGAGGTTGTCAATCTCACCGTGTTTTGATCAAAACAAAGGATTAAATGTATCGAAATGAAGGAAGTAATAGTTTGTAGAAAGTAAACACAAAACAGTAAACAATTTGTAGATTGTATGTAAAGGAAAAGGATAGGGATCCATAGTTCACTAGAGGTGGCTCTCCTTAAGATAGATAACATGCTGGGTGAACAAATTACAGCGGGGCAATTGACAAACATCGAGAAAGCAATACATGCAAATACTAATCATCTTGACTCCTTTGAGATTCGATTGGGCATTACAACATTATACATAGACCGCCATCCAACTGCATCTATGACTAATAATCCACCTTCAGGTTATCATCCAAACCCCCTCCAGTATTAAGTTGCAAGCAATAGATTATTGCTTTACGAATTGTGTGTAATATAAACAATACGATTGTTCTATGAACAAAGGATTGTTGTTTTCTCCCTAGTAGCAACAACACATCTAGTACTTTAGAGATTTCTGTCACTTCCCCAGATTACCAGAGGCATGAACCCACTATCGAGCATAAATACTAACTCTTGGAGTTTCTAGCATCTACTTGGCCAAGATAGCTACTAACAACGGAAAGCATGCAAGATCACAAATAACAAAGACATGATAGAATCAATAAATAATCTGAAATAGCATCTCAATATCCATCGGATCCCCGCAAACACAACATGCAGAATTACAAATAGATGATCTTGATCATGAACGGAGCTCACAAGATCTAAAAATGAAAGCACAAAGGAGGAGAACCAGCCATCTAGCTACTACATGGATCCGTAGTCCAAGGATGAACTACTCACGCATCACACCGGAGGCTTGCATGGTGATGAAGAAGGCCTCTAGGGTGAATTCTCCTCTCTGGCAGGGTGCCGAGAAGAGCTTCAGATCCCTCCTGATCTAGGGATGGAGATGACGGCGGCTATAGACTCTTTCATGGATTTTTGATCGGGTACTTAGGGTTTTCGTCCCGAGGGCATTTTATAGGCGGAAGGGGAGGACGAGGGGGTGCCGGAGGCGGCCAGACCACCCCCTGGCGTGGGCCAGGCTGGGCCGCACGACCAGGTGGTGTGGTGCCCCCCTGGCCCCTCTCCGTCTCGTACTCTAGCATCTGATGACTTCTAGAAAAATAGGCACTTTGGCTTTTGTCCCGTCCAATTCCGAGAATATTCATTTTTTGACTTTCCTAGAACCAAAAACAACAAAAAACAGGCAGCTGGCATTGTGGCTCTTGTTAATAGGTTAGTCCAAGAAATCATATGAAAAGTACTCCAAAGTGTGGAAAAAACACAAGAAAGTGGATAAAACCAAGCATGGAACATCAAAAATTATAGATACATTTGCAATGTATCATAGACTAGCCCTCCAAATCCCACACAATCCTCGGACGTGTCGTGTTCGCGAGGTTCATAGCGGTCCCTCACTCCGCCTACTTGCAGATGAAGATGCCAGGACCCAACGACATTATCACCATCAGCAGAAGCTTCGCTAAGTTAGATAGTTGCGATAGCGAATTCAACAGAATCTCCTAATCCTTCGGCATACAAGAAGAGCTGGCGAGGCTCAAGGAGTTGACAGACAACAGTCTTCCTCCTGTGAGCAAGCCAAACGCACCTGACCAGTCCTTCAACTCATCGGTGAATACCAAGGTGGTCCAGGTCCACCCAATGGACTCGACCAAGATGACCCGCATCGCCAACAACTTGAGTCCCGCATAGGAACTCGCGCTCGTCGAATTGCTCCGTGAGCGCTAGGAGATCTTCGCCTAGTGTGCAGCGGACATGCCAGGAGTTCCCAAGGAATTCGCTGAGCATGCACTCAACGTGAATCCAGATGCAAGACCAGTCAATCAGTCGATGCGTCGACTGTCAGAACCAAGGGAAAAGGCGGTCAGTATGGAAGTCAACAGACTCCTCGATGCTGATTTTATACGTGAGATAAAGGAAAGCACCTGGGTGGCCAACCCCATGCTCGTTCCTAAAAAGGACACGGACATCCTGTTGATGTGCGTGGACTTTACCTCCCTCAACAAGCATTGCCCGAAGGACCACTTCCCATTACCACAGATCGACCAGATCATCGACTCCACCACGGGATGCGAGTGCCTCTATTTCCTCGATGCCTATTCAGGCTATCATAAGATTTGAATAAAGAAGGAGTACCAGGACAAGACGGCCTCCGTCATGCCCTTTGGTGTCTACTGCTACACAACAATACCCTTCTGGCTGAAGAACGCATGACCTTACCTATCAATGGTGCATGCTGGCCTGCCGCCAAAACCAGGTCTACGTCGACGACATCGTTGTCAAGACCAAGGAGGAAGCTACACTCATCGATGATCTCCGCGAGACCTTTGACAACCTCGACTGCTACTGGATCAAGCTGAATCCGAAAAAATGTGCCTTTGGCATGCCATCTAGGCAATTGCTCGGGTACCTCATATCCGCTAGGCGAAATGAGGCCAACCCAAAGAAGATAAAGGCCATACTGGCCATGGAGAAGCCGAAGAACATCAAAGGCGTCCAGCAGCTGGCTAGGCGAATTGTGACACTCAGTCGATTCATCAATCGGATGGGCGAGAAGGCACTACCGTTCTATCAGCTCCTCTACAAAACCGAGAAGTTTGAGTGGACGGAGGAAACACAATAGGCATTCGACGACCTCAAGCGCCTGTTCTCCACCTCACTTGTGCTGGTGATACCCAGGGAAAAGGAGCCCATGTTCCTATACATCTCCACCACCAATCAGGTGGTCAGTACCGTGCTAGTGGTGGAACGATCCGAAGAAAATAAAATCCAGGGGGTGCATCGCCTAGTATACTACCTCAGCGAGGTCTTGACACCAACAAAATAGAGGTACCCACATTACTAGAAGTTGGCCTACGGTGTCTTCATGACAGCACGGCGGTTGCACCACTACTTCCAGGAGCACCCCATAGTCGTGGTAAATGACGCCCCGCTGAACCACATCCTCAACAATGCCGACGCGACGGGGCGAGTCGCCCTCTATGGCATTGAGTTGTCCCCGTGGGACATCACCTATGAACAACGAGTGGCGATCAAGTCGCAGGTCCTACCAGACTTCCTCATCCACAGGCTGGAGAACCAGCTCCCTGATACCCCAGATATGTCCAACCTCTGGACCATGAACTTCGACGGATCCAAGCGCAAGGAGGGAGCTAGCGCAGGTATCATCCTAACATCTCCTCAAGGTGACAAGATGAGATACATCCTTCGGATGAAGTTACGTGCGTCAAATAATGAAGCAGAGTATTAGGCACTGATCCATGGGATGCAGATGGCCAAGGTCCATGGCACCATGCAACTCGTCATCTACGGCGACTCCAACCTCGTGGTTCAGCAAACCATGAACATATGCAATGCTCTGAGCGACAATATGGTTGCGTACCGTGACCTCTACAACACACTTGAAGAGACTTCGATGGCTGCGAACTACGGCATGTGGGCTGCGGAAGCAATGAGGAAGCTGACACACTCACCAATATCGGCTCCACCTGCTCCCCGGTGCCACCCGGCGTATTCCTCTAGCAGATCTGCGAGTGCTCCATCAAGCCGAAGACTCTTGCAGGACCATCCAACACAATAATGGACTCGAGGGCTACACCACCCGAAGAGGCCAATGGTCCCAACAATGCAGACCAAGGAGCCGCACCCTAAGGTCCCATGGAGGTCATGCTCATCGAGCCATCCTAGACGCAGCCATACATCACATACCTACTCACCAAAAGGCTGCCAGATGACCCAACCGATGTGCAACACATAGCGCGACGCTCCAAAGCTTTCACCATCATCAACAGCGAGTTGTACAAGCGCAACATCACGTGCATCCTCCAGCGATGCGTCACCAACGACGACAGAAAGGGGATCCTCCTCGAGATACATGAGGGCACCTGCGGACATCACGTCGGCAGTCGTGCCCTTATTGCTAAAGCTCTACGAGCTTGCTTCTATTGGCCAACCGCAATGCACGATGCCAAGGACATCATCTAGAAATGTAATGCTTGCCAACAATTTGTGGATAAGCCGCACGCACCAGGCGCGGAATTCAGGCCAATACTTGTGGCTTGGCCCTTCGTGTAATGGGGACTCGACATGGTCGGCAAGCTGCAGAAGTCATCACCTAGAGGATACGTCTACCTCCTTGTCATAGTCGACAAGTTCACCAAGTGGATCGAGGCCATGCCAGTGACTAACCAGACAGGTGCCACCATCGTCAAGTTCTTCGGGTCAATCGTCTTCAGGTTCAGGGTGCCACACAACATCATCACCAACAATGGGACGAACTTCACCTTGAACAAGTTCCGATTTCTGCGAAAATCTGGGAATCAACATTAGCTACGCCTCCGTAGCACATCCTCAGACCAACAGTCAAGTGGAGAAGGCCAACGACCTCGTCTGCAACGGCATCAAGAAGAGACTTCTTCGCCCACTCGAGCAAGAAGCTGGTTGCTGGGCTGAGGAACTGCCCTCTGTGCTATGGAGCCTGCGCACGACTCCGATTAGTGCCACAGGCTACACCCCATTCTTCATGGTGCATGGCGCTAAGGCGGTGCTACCCATAGAAGTGTGCTACAAGGCCCCAAGGGTCGTCGCTTATAGTGAGGCCGAATATACGACCACACTCGAGGATTCCGTCAACCTTCTCGACAAAGCACGCGAGATCATGGCGGAGAGATCAACAATGTACCGACAGAGTCTCCACAACTATCATAGCCGAGGGCTGCATCCAAGGTCCTTCGTCAAAGGAGACCTCATCCTGTGTCTGAAGCAGAAAGGGCACCTCAAGTTCGAGTCCCCCTGGGAAGGAATCTATGTGATCACTGAAGTAATCCCAGGTGGCGCCTATCGCCTGAAGGACGTAGAGAGTGGAGAAGAATACTCTGACCCATGGAATGTCGCGCAGCTGCGATGATTCTACCCCTAGATGTTTTTACTTTACAATAAGGCTACTCAGCCAGGCTACTTAGCCAAATATTGTACCTCCTGATATTCTCCAAATCAATAAAGCTAAGTGCCTGAACTACGTGTCTCGTTACATTTACTTTTATTTGCATTTTTGCATTCGGGGGATGCGCCTCCTTGATGACCTCGTCACATATACAACCTCACAACACAATGACCCGAGTAGCTAACCATGTTGCCGATCGAACCCTTGATAACTCCAACCCAGTTGCAACGCAACTGAAAGGCTGGCAAGGCACTGCGATCGGCAAGCATCAGGCTAACAAAAAGTCACTGCACAAGAAACTTACTCGCAAAACACATAAGCTAACAAGCTTTACATACAACATGGGTATCAAAACACCTAGTCGAAAAATTATACAAGCTTTACAACACTTATACATCCTATGTAGGTTAAACACTACTCTACTGGCACAAAATAAGAACACTAGTGCGCTCGTCGAACAAGCTAATGATATCTTCTGCCGGCCGGTCAACTGCTCGGTAGTGGGGCACCATGTTCCATGTCATCCCTGCTAGAGGCGGTGGTGGTCCTGTGGCAACAACATCCAAGTCTACATCAGGTCGTTGCATGCGAACAAGCGCCAATACAGCCTTGGCACCTAAAACAAGTTGTTGGTGCACACACTCGCGTACCGCATCAGCATTATGAAACTTTCGCACTAGAGCTAGCAGGCTTGATGGTGCGACATCCAACATAAACATCACCCTGAAGATATGCTTCAAGCACGATTGTGCTTTCTTTAGAAAGTTCAGCACCTATAACACACGATCCTGCAGCATTGCCAATGTGGTCGCACGATCTCGGTCAGTCCAGAAGAACCCACCAGCTTCCAGCTGCTCCCGAGTCAAACCATTCAGTCGAATTCTAATGCAATCCCTCTCTTCGTGCAGAATGAGATTGACAACTGCACAGAAAGCAGCCTCAAGACATCAGCCACCAAAGATGATGATACAGACAAATAGAAACAACGGAGTCGAGGAGACACCCACATTGTAGCTGATCATTGATTTGAGCCACCTCGCCAAGAAGGTACTTCTCGCGTTCAATGGCTTTCTCTGCCTTCGACTTCCATAATTGGAAGCACCGCGGATGATCAGCGCGTCTCGCTCCAAGTGCTTCACATGATCACACAGTAGGGATAAAAGCGATAGTTCTTCTACCTTCGAGCGTGTTGCTGCCTGTGGCACATCCAGAGAAGCCATGCCCGACGAGTCGCTCGAAGAGCCCTAGCCAAGGAAGCAATCGTATAATAAGAGGCACAACTCAATGAGCACAAGTTTGAAGGAGAAAAAGAAAGACATCAAAACAACCAACACTAGTGCATCACACTTAAAAGAGCAGGTTTTAGATCAAAATAGTACACCAACAGAATTACTGCGGGACTACTGAAGTTTTGGCACAGCCATACAATCAAACAAGAAGACACCTAGACCAGTGCATCGGCACTCGTGGGCCTCGTCGACTCCGTGGCAGCCTCCGACACCGTGGACTTCATAGTTGCAGCCCCTGACGCCATGGCCTTTGCTGCGTTTAGCCGTTTTCGCTCTGTAGAGTACTTCGTGAGTGTCTCTATGAGCCGAGGCCCATATTTATGACATCGAGTAGCAAAAGGAGTGAAAGCTACCTCTTGGCCCTCTGTGGCGTCGACATCTTTGAAGTAATCCGATTGACGTCCATATTGGCACCGTAGGCCTGTGTCATCGCCAACCCCAAAGACGCACCGGCTCCCTTCTGTGCGTTCTTGAAGTCAGCAGGAACACCACCTGTGAAGGTCTCGACTAGGCCATCAAGATCTTCAACTAGATTGGCGTTGGGGAGCATATCTTTATGAATGTGTCCCAAAACGGTTTTGGCCTTCTTGAGGGCGCCGTGGGCGGAAATGCCACGATCTTTGATCGCTGCCACAACATCGGCCAAAGCATCCTCACGGGCCAGAACCTGGCGGTCAAAGTCAACACAAGCAGCATCTGGAATTGAACTCCAGCAAATCAGCAAGCACGGTCAAAACAAGAAAATACGAGCAAAGTGAAAGATCAGACAAACAAAATACCAGAGAGTGCTTGGGCGATAGAGAAAAGTTGTTCCGTGAACTCTTTTTCTCTATCGGCTGTAGCAGCTATCAAGTCCTCCTTGCACTTTTTTGACTCCTATTTGAGGTGCTCGAGGGCTTCAAGTGCCTCATCTCACTTGGTCTCCGCTGCGCTAAGACCCTTTTAAAGGGAGATCATTGTTCTCCTCTAAAGAACAAGGGGAATACATCAAGCACAATCAAAATAAATACTCAACATTACAATACAAGTCGTCATGCTTACTTTGCAGCCGGCGGTTGTCAGTATCTAGCGGAGTATGTTGCCAGCCCAATGTTGTGATCCGATCGCCAAGACAAACAGACTCCTGCAGGATGGGCTGCAAAAGGCAACATATATCAGCAAAAACTTCGACCCTGAACAAATATAGTGAAGAGCTCATGAATACTTACGTGGTCACCCAAAGATTCTGAAGCTTCCTTCTGAATTGACGTCTAGGCAATTACCAGGTGCTCTCCCTCATTGGGTGAACTCGAGAAATTTGCGCCGGAGGTGGCCACTGTCTTTGGGGAAGATGAGGACTCCTCTGCGCCCTTATTTTTGGAGTCCATGACTCCAATGTCCCCCAGGAGGCGGCAATCACCAGACGATGATGATGTAGTCCTGCTGCACCAAGCTCACAAAGGCATTCAGCGCAAAGAAAATTGCAAGTCGGGAAAACTTCAACTTCAAGCAGAAGACTTACCCATCAAATTTGTCGAGGTCAAAGTCCTCGTCCAGCTGCTCCTTTAGCCTCCTCAGCTTATTTAGTGATGGTGGGGCCATACTACGGACAGGCACCGCTAGAATTGGATTAGTAGTGCCTACCTCAGCCGAATGACCCCTCGGCATCTCTAGCGTTGATGCATCTGAGTCTTTGCTCTGGGAGCGCTTGCGAGTGTCATCTTCGCTGGAATTAGGTATTTCCTGCGCTCCAATGACGGGCACAGTTGACCCTGATTCTTCTTCTTCTTCAACCTCGGGAGGTAGTATCCCCTCCGACTGAGGCGGAAGTACACTCACAAGTTTCCAATCCTGGTGTAAACATCAAATACAATCACAAGACAGTACTATGGACATAAACGAATAAGAGGAGTCGATGGAAACTTTACCTCGGGAGGAGAGTTACTCGCACGGAATGGCAGCATGGCTGAGTCTCCAGGAAGGACATCCTTCTCGGTGAACTTGGTCAACGTCTAGACTTTTCTGTCCACCTCCACCAATGACAGATCCTTAGAAGAAATGCAAGTGGGGTCAGCCACGCTGGTCCAGTACGACATTGGGAGTCCCCTAGCCTATAGAGGCTGCACCTAACGCCGCAAAAATATGTGAATGAGGTCGACGCTGGTAACTTCTTGGCCTCGGACAAGGTGAAGGTCATAGACACGCTTGTACAAGACTTTGACTTCCTCTGCATCGCCCGACATCACAACATTCTTCTAGGACCTCCTTCTCTTTAGCTCAGCCTTCGGATGAAAAGGAGAAAGTCCAAATCTTTCACTGTCAACATGCTGGTCCCGCATGTAGAACCATTTTCCCTCCATCCTTGGACGGACTTGACAATATTGAGGCTAAGGTACTAGACATTGGGGTCCACATAGATACCTCAGCCGTCGATGTCATATACTACAGAGCCGGACCCTAACTGCCTCTTTAGCTTGAACAGCTTCTTGAAGAGCCCAAAGTGTGGCTTGATTCCGAGCCAGCACTCGCAGAGGGTAATATAACACGCGATGTGCAAGATGGAGTTTGGGGTCAGCTGAAGCACATAGAAACAAAGCAACCCTGGCAAAAACTTGTGGAGGGAGAGAGAGATACCCCAAAGGATAAACGCGAGAAAGATCACCCGAAATCCAACAGGGGATCAGGGATTACCTCTGGTCCAGGCATTTTGCAATCTGCTTTGTTGGCGGGAAGCAGACCGTCTTGGCGATGCGTCTGGAGCTCATGATCCTTCAAGGAGGAGCACCGACACGACCCGTTGGTCACGTGGGTCCCCAAACCCTTCTTGGTGGCAGCGGTGGTGCCGGACCCAGTGGTGACGATGCCCTTCTTCTTCGCCACGGCGGCTAACAGCAGATCCAGCGGCGACGCCATCCTTCTTCTTCCCCATCTTCCAGTGGCGGAGGGATCATAGGAAGTAGCTTGGAAAAGCTTTGAGAATGTCCAGTGCGGCATGGACGATGGGCACGATGAAGCAGAGGAGAATGGCAATGGCAGAACTGCGCAAAGGAGGAAGAAGATCAGTGCAAAAATTATCGCACACAAAACCCTACTTAAGTACCAGGGAATACCATCCAACAACTCGCAGATCTTCACCTCTATGCATGGCACACATCAATGAAGATGCGTGGCAGTGGAAACCGAGAACCGTCGCTGCACGTTCTCCACTACGCACGAGAATCAAGGAGGCGCGGTTAAAACCATAATTTACGCGTGACATGTCAAATCCCAGTTAGACTTTGGGTCCCACCTCCGTCACATCCTATCAACACCGCTTATGTGGGCAACTAATCTCAGCAGATCGTTAGCACTGACATCATCAAGATATGCACTCCAGTAGGAGTTCTCGTCGACTGATCTAGTCTTTGGTCGACTCCACAACTTGACCAAACATTATGGGGCTACTCCTAACATGAGCACTGGCCGCACACCTGAAAATTTTAAAAGGTTATAGAATTTCCTTGGTCAACATACAAAGATATCTACATCTCAACCCCCTCTTTCGAATCAACGATTCGATTGCGGACTCGGGGATCCTCCCATAGGCAGCGCTAAAAGCACAATCGACAAAGATAAAATGACAGCAGTTGATAAATGTTCAAAGTCCCCACTCGAGTCTGCGACTCGAGTAGGCACTCGGGGGCTACTCCCATAGGGAGCGCTGGTCGCGCACCCTATGAAGAGAAAAGATATTTGTACATGGCAAAAAGCGTCGACCACGTCCGCACCATGGGCATTCGAAGCATAGTCCATCTCACAATCGCCGAACATACCCTACAAAGAGACAACGTCTCCTGGGTCACCCGAATCATCTTCGCGGTGAATAAACTTTCAGATGTCGCGTTTACAATATGAAGATAAGACCTGCAAAAGGCCTAGCAACGCACCTGATGCGCTCTACCAGAAATAATTCGTGCCTGCAGGCACGATGAAAAGGCCTTGACAGACGCGTCGAGTGCTCACACCAAAACATAGGAATTTGACTCTTTAAGACCTCCGCAATAGGAGTCGAATTACGCCATCAATGTTCCGAATTCGAGTCCACGGACTCGAGTTTGAGTAGATAGCGTTGTTTTGTCATAAGCTAGTTAACTGATTCCGATCCATCGGATGAATCATGCACGCATATCGACAATCCCTATGACATAACCTGAGGCACCCGAAAGAACTTTGGATGAGCCTATACTGCATACACTCGAAGACTTATAGTCTCCACCCGAATCTACGATTCGGCTGGACACTCAGGGGCTACTGACATGGGTATACCTTATAGGTACTCGAGGTTAGCCTATACGGTCCAGCCGAAATGGAGTCCACGGTGCAAACGAAGCCCAATAAGGATTCGAGTGGCCACATGAGCACGACTTCTTGAAGAACACGACAAAGAGTAGATAGAAACTTGAAGGGATAACCTAATCTGTAACCGACTCGACCTGCTATCCCGAGACCTAGCCTCTCTATATAAAGACTAGGTGGGGGCAACAAGGAGGACAATCCACAACCTTCGCATACACCTCGCTAGATTGCATCTGCGCACCTCTTTTAACTTTCAACTCCCTGGTAATCAAGAGCAGACAAGCAGGAGTAGGATCCTCTTTGAGGCCTAAACCTGGGTAAAACCTCGTGTCTCCCTATGTGCTTGTTTGCTAGCCGATCGATGCCTCCAGCGCTCCCCACTTCCTCAAATCTAAGTCCATCAACAATGGGCATTGATGAGTTAAGCCGTCGTCAATAGGAGAGAACCCCTATGGTGTATATTTGACTGTAAGACTTAGAGTTGTAATCTATAGTCATGTATTGGACTCGTGATGTTTATGTTGTCACTCTAAGGGATGCAATAATAGTGGAACGATGCATGCTACACCATGCAGTGGTATGCTGAGTCATCGCACATTGTCAATTCTTGCACTATTGGCATCATTATACATTCCCCATAACCTACTTAATGCATGCTTCATTGTATATGGTCACTCTTGAACATCTATCCAAGATACAAAACCAAAATTCATGACCTCCTACAAATACAAGATATGAATGAACATCATATAGCTCCAACTTGGTTCCAAAAACTCAGGCAAATAAGATTTGTCTCCAATGTTAACATCTAATTTACTAGAGCATTTATAAACTGAATTTCTATACTAACAAGGTGTTGCAATGCATTATGTACTATTTTTAAAGGAATTAGGGCATTTATGTAAGTTAAACTGAACTATCATAACCTCCTGCAAGTAATAAAATTTACACTGAATTTTCTACAAATATGACAACTACATATAGCATTGCGTTCATATATATTAACATAACCCAAACTGCATTGATCTTTTCACATAACCCTAACCACATTCATGTTCTTCTAAACAAAGTGGCACACTGACTTTAGAAAGTATCGAACTTAGATTGCTCATTTGATACATGTAAAATCTATGGCCGGTGTTCGCCCCTTCAAACGCCATGCACTTCTTTCGTACCAACTTGTGCATGCGGCAAACCTATGGACACCCCACCGCAATCCCTTGAAACATGGGGTACTCGCAGGTATCTAGAGCATAGTCCATGTCGATGATGTCCTAATTGCACAAAAAATGAAAAAAACGGCTTTAATCAAGGAAAATCGAGGCGAATTCCCAAATACAAATCAAACCCTCACCCTAGAAGTTAGGGAACTTACCCCTAACAATAATGGGCTCGAGGATTCTCCATTGGTCCAGCTCGGCATGGAGACGACGACTGTCATAGGGAGCGGACGGAACGTCAGCGGCGATGGCGGTGCGACGACGACGGTTGCGATATGTCCTAGGATCAAGCTGCGGTCAGGTTTGGGTGAGCAACAATCGAGCCATTTATGTGCGACCGACATGGGATGGGTCCACACACTGACGTTAACGGCGGCAGACAACCTTGTCTGATTGCCGTCTAGCCTCGCCCCGTCATCAGTGTTGGTTGGGTCTTCTTGTCAGATCCCGCCAATTTGTCAAAACCAGTGGTTTATCACACATTCTAAAAAACTTGCCGCAATGTGGTGTTTTTTTTGTGATTAGAACGAAAAATAATTGTTTTCGAAATTAATGCAGAAAGGTTAGTGGTTTTGTGCTACTCCCTCTGATCCAGTTAGTTGACTTAGATTTCGTCTAGATTCGAATTCGGTACCAAGTCAATTAATTTGAATGGGAGAATGGGAGGAAGTATAAACTCTGATTTGATTGATTATGCCATTCGTGCGTATGGTTTGTTCCTTGTTGTGCATTATGCATGCGCGCTGCCCCCTTGGCAATCGGGAGAGCATAAACCGCGTGGCCAACGTGGTCAACACAACAATCCCTCGACCCGAGACGCAAAAGTGCATACAGTGTCCGGCCGGCGGGCGCCAGTTTGCTGGTTGCCGTGCGTGTGTGTTGTGCCGGGCATGCATAGACAGCCACAACCATAAGACCAGGTGTGAGTTGGAGAGAAGCGGCGCTCGGAACGTGCATGCATGCATACACGCGCCGACTGCACGTGCGAGCATGCAACACCTGGAGCTGTGTTGCCGATGCCCGATGGTCGACGCCCAATCTTAGCTGCCATCGAATAAGGTAGGACACGTAGTTCTCCCGGCACAGATCCCACCAAAAAAATTTGACGGCTCCACGCCCAATTGCTTGCCCATGCATTTGTGTATCACAGGGTGCCGCAGGAGCAGAGAGCAACACAGTGCTGCATCGGATTTGTACTTTGACGCACGCACGCACGCAGACGGATGGATGGATATACACACATGTATTGCATGCCAGGGAGAAAAAGGAGCAAACAGACATGGAGAAGATAGACGCTCCTCGTCCAAATCTATATATCCGGAGGAGGCTCGCTGACCGATGCATTGGACGTCGCTGAAATGAAAGCTGTGGGTGTTTGTCGACAGGTATCCGCCACGTGGCCCGAGGCGCGAGACTCGTGGAGCCCACGGCGTCGACCATGTGTCCTGCCCTCCCGGTCCCACCCCTTCGTGTCGCGCGGCTTCCTTACTTGGCGCACGCGTGGGATACCTAGGACGCGCTCCCCTACACGTCGCCTCGCCGCCGTCTTCCCACCCTTCGCTTTTCCACTGGGCCTCTATAAATGCCCTGTGTCTCCCAGCTGTGCCAGCAGACACACACATCATCGACCCATCCTCAATGGAGCCGGGGGCGCAGCAGGTGGTGGCCGGGATGAAGCAGAAGAAGTGCTGCCCGCTCCGGCGGTCGCGGAAGGGGTGCATGAAGGGCAAGGGCGGGCCGGACAACCAGCAGTGCCCCTTCCGCGGCGTCCGCCAGCGCACCTGGGGCAAGTGGGTCGCCGAGATCCGCGAGCCCAACCGCGGCGCACGCCTCTGGCTAGGCACCTTCGCCAGCGCGCTCGACGCCGCCCGCGCCTACGACGCAGCGGCCAGAGCGCTATACGGCGAGTGCGCCCGGCTCAACCTCGCCCAGATGCACGCGCAGCCGCTGCAGCAGCAGCCGCCACCGCCGCCGCCTCCCGACCAAGGCACTGGGGCCGGAGCGGCTGGTAACTCGGCGCCGGGGACGCCCTGCTGCTCCTCCAACAACTCCAACTCCACGGCTTCGACTCCGACGGATGTGGTGGACTGCAGCAACTGGATGCAGCCTTCATACGTGCCGGAGGCCGCGGAGGACTTCGAGGCGTACGTGACGCGCCTGCCCAAGGCGGAGGACTTCGGGCTGGAGGGGTTCCAGGAGGTGCCCCTCGAGGTGCTGGACGAGGCTGGCGGCGGGATCAGCATCTGGGACCTCTCCATCGCGCCGGACATGGTGGCCGCTTCCTCGTCTGCGCCCTGCACCGTCCCGCAGCAGCGGCTGCAGCAACCCGCCTGGTGAGATCCGTCCGTGCAGCCCAGTGTAGATGGGCATAGAAAGAAACAAGTGACAGTCATAAGTGTTGTTATACATACATCATCTTCCATCTCTAGTCGTTGTTACCGTGGTGTTTATGCAGCTACTGTAGATAGCTGGCTAGCTTAGTACCAGACCTAGTTTTTTCCTTTCATCATCGTTGCAGTAGATTTAATATTGGTGGGCAGGCAGGTGTGCGAGTGTGTGTATATGATATATTCGTGTGTGGGAGGAGGATAGTCGTCGTTTGTTGGTGTAGTCCGTGAGAGGTCGATGAGATCAAATGATGTACAGTACAGCGGATCGATGCGCACATGTGGTGTAACATATTATGTGTTGGTACGTCGATCCATTGATCGATCGATCTATCGGGCATTTATATATGATGATGTGTGTTATCTTGGTCGATCGATCGGAACTGTTATATGTTTGGTGCACAAGCAGCAAACTGACGTAAGGTAGACGAGATGCCAGGCCATGCATCATCTCTGTGTTGTATGCTAACGCCAGCGTGCGTATCCTGACGAACCCAGAAAAAACTTCTCGTCAGGGGCTACACATGTCGTACATGTGTCACGCCTTCGTGCTTTCGCCGTGCATGCGGACGTGTCGACGTGCATGCAGAGCATGCGTGGCTGTGCACTTCTTCCATCATCCCGAGGCATCGCGAGATAGGCCGAACCGCCGCAGCCGCAAGATCGGTTTCTGTTTCCACGACAGTGTATCTACTCCCTCCTCCGTTCCTAGCTCCGTCGTAAATTTAGATGTACTAGTTAATGTCCGTGCGTTGCTAGGACCACTCAGTGTGTCGTGTGTGTAAATCGTAATGCTCATAGAAAATAGTTTGTATATAAAAGAAAAGATATATAGTATTTTACAATAAATCACTTGCTAAGATAGACATCATACGAATACAGAGCAGTGACAATTAAATATCTCTTATTAAAATATTCAAGTAGAACAATAAGGATGTTGTCTTCAGCTCTATTGTATGGGATGTAGCAGGTGAAAAAAATTTCCTTCATCAGCTCGTAGCCGTCCTACATGAGAAATTATGTTTTTAGCACAATTTTTTCATATGAAACATGTAAGAGTGTGCAATAAAAAATACTAATAGTTCAAACTGGATGAACCAATTATTTGCCATTCCACGAAACATTATAAACACTTATTTGCCATTCCACGAAACATTATAAACACGCTTATATACATTCGTCCATATTGGAAATCATGCAAGTTGAACACTGATGAAACCACGCTTATATACATTCGTCCATATTGGAAATCATGCAAGTTGAACACTGATGAAACCATGTAATAACATCGACCAGAAAGTTATGTTTGAACCAGGGGCTCGTCACAAAAAACTTATACGTATCAGTTGAGCTGAGCTTAGATTTAATTTATATCAATTTAAGCATATGAATGTCATCTTTGACGTTATCTATGCAGCTGTAACTGGATGGGAAGAAATTTTGGGCATCACATATCCTAATTATTGACAAATTCTTTTTAAAACAGCAAGCATCTCCATATAGTTATCCTTTTGCTGCAAGCAAAAAAATAATAGGGTGGACAAGTCGGCAGCTACCATGTCTTTTACAAAATCTAGAAACCGGACAAGCGAAGTTTCCTAGTGGCCAGCTTAAGTACACCATGAGTGGCTAAAATGTATGCTGCATACCATTACACATTCCCTTGGAGGCTTGGACAGCTTACCACTTGTACATCTTTAAAACCAAGATGCAATTGAAACTTAACTGCTCTAAAGATAGCTCATAGCAAGGACATATGATACTCGTCAGTAGTGACAGCGCGTTCAACACAACACAACATAATTAATTTCGAGCATAATATTTGACAGCCATCTGAGAAGTTACGAACGCTGTCTGCAACATGGCTTGTGCTTCCACATTGAGAGCATTGGAGACTCTCTCCAGGTTGCTTGGTCTAGCTGCAATTCGAAAGCCACGTTCATTACGAATGGGAAAACACCATCCAATTGCACGAGACACCTCTTTTAATGCATCGTCTATGTTGATCTTTAGGATGTTTCCGGTTGGTGGACACCATCTTTGGGCCATCACGCAGATTGGTTCGTCGGAATTCTGTTTCACCTTCATACATTTCGATAAATGATGGTTAATAGAAAACCATATGTTGTCATGAGTTGTATTTACTTCTCTGTTCGCCTAATTCCCCTTACGCCACCAAAGACAAAGCGATAAGATTACTGATACATTGCAAATGTATCTATTATTTTTGATGTTCCATGCTTGGTTTTATCCACTTTCTTGTGTTTTGTCCACATTTTGAAGTACTTTTCATATGATTTCTTGGACTAACCTATTAACAAGAGCCACAGTGCTAGCTGCCTGTTTTGTGCTGTTTTTGGTTCAAGGAAAGTCAGAAAATGAATATTCTCAGAATTGGACAGGACAAAAGCCAAAGTGCCTATTTTTCCGGAAGTCATCAAGTGCCAGAATACGAGACGGAAAAGGGCCAGGGGGCCACCACACCACCTGGCCGCGGCCCAGCCTGGCCCGTGCCAGGGGGTGGTGTGGCCGCTCCCGGCACCCCCTCGGCCTCCCCTTCCGCCTATAAGATGCCCTCGAGACGAAAACCCTAAGCACTCGATCAAAAATCCACGAAAGAGTCTGTAGCCGCCGTCATCTCCATCCCTAGATCGGGAGGGATCTGAAGCTCTTCCCGGCACCCTGCCGGAGAGGGAAATTCACCCTGGAGGCCTTCTTCATCGCCATGCAAGCCTCCGGTATGATGCGTGAGTAGTTCATCCATGGACTACGGATCCATGTAGTAGCTAGATGGCTGGTTCTCCTCCTTTGTGCTTTCATGTTTAGATCTGGTGAGCTCCGTTCATGATCAAGTTCATCTATTTGTAATTCTGCATGTTGTGTTTGCGGGGATCCTATGGATATTGAGATGCTATTTCAGATTGATTATTGATTCTATCATGTCTTTGTTATTTGTGATCTTGCATGCTTTCCGTTGTTAGTAGCTATCTTGGCCAAGTAGATGCTAGCAACTCCAAGAGTTAGTATTTATGCTCGATAGTGGGTTCATGCCTCTGGTAATCTGGGGAAGTGACAGAAATCTCTAAGGTACTAGATGTGCTGTTGCTACTAGGGAGAAAACAACAATCCTTTGTTCATAGAACAATCGTATTGTTTACTTTACACGCAGTTCGTAAAGCAATAATCTGTTGCTTGCAACTTAATACTGGAGGGGGTTCAGATGATAACCTGAAGGTGGATTATTAGTCATAGATGCAGTTGGATGGCGGTCTATGTATAATGTTGTAATGCCCAATCGAATCTCAAAGGAGTCAAGATGATTAGTATATGCATGTATTGCTTTCTCGACATTTGTCAATTGCCTCGCTGTAATTTTTTCACTCAGCATGTTATCTATCTTAAGGAGAGCCACCTCTAGTGAACTATGGATCCCGGTCCTTGTCTTTTACATACAATCTACAATTTTTTACTTCTTTGGGTTTACTTTCTGCAAACTATTACTTCCTTCCATTCGATACGTTTAATCCTTTGTTTTCTGCAAAACACGGTGAGATTGACAACCTCATTACAAGTTGGGGACAAAGTTTTGTGGTTGTGTGGTGCAGGTCTCCATGTTGCTACTAGCACCGGTAGTGCGCCCTGCCAAGGCTCAGCTAGCAACACCCCAACCTTTGGGGTGTTTCCTTGCTCCTACTGGTTCGATTAAACCTTGGTTTCATAACTGAGGGAAACTTGCTGCTGTGCTCATCATACCTTCCTCCTGGGGTTCCCAACGAGCTCTACATCATCATCGCTCCAGCATTTTCCCGGCGCCATTATAGAGCCATCAAGCATTTTTCTAGCGCCGTTGCCGGGGAGTCAAAGACATCTTCACAAGGGGAGTCCCTCAGAACCAATCTCTTTACTTTGTTATTTTTGTTTTGCTTAGTTTCTTTTGTTTTGTTTGCTTGTTTCTTTATCAAAAACACACAAAAATTAGTTCCTACTATAGTTGTTATTTTCATTGGTCTGTTATTGTCTTGCTTTATCATGCTTTCTATAAATGGTTGGTTTCTTTGAAACTGAATCTTATTGGCAAGGTGGGTTCATGGAAGAACAAAAATATTATTATAAGGAACACCGCTTGTCACAAAAAGGGAAACACTTATGGGAACAAATTGATAAATTATATACCATTGCTAAAAATGTGTGCTCTACTTATAATGTTACTTATTGCTTTGATAAATCTTGTTGTTGTAGGAGGTATAAACACCTACCTTTTCAAAATGAGTATAATGATAATGTTACCATATCTTCTTCTGTTAAAGGAAATTATGACTTTTATGATGTGGAACAAATTCAAGAATTTATTGCTTGGAAGGGTGCATTCGAACTTGCTTATTTGGTTGAAAATATTGATGATGCACCTTATAAATATGAGGTTTATGATATACTTAAATTTTTCTTTGATAACTACAAGGAAGAAAATGGCTATATTCTTGAATATCTTAATAGATGCTCTCCACAAATGGAAGAGACTAATGCCTTGCAGGAGCCTATGGAAGAAGAAATTGCTGAACTTGAAAGCTCATTAGATGAAAAAGAGGAGGAGAGTGATGAACAAAAGAAGGAAGAATGGATCTACCCATGCTTACCTTCTAATGAGAGTAACTCTTTACCCCTTACAATATTTGATTGTCCCCCATGCTTACCAAAGGAGGATGAATGTTATGTTCCTGTGGATTATTTTGATGAAAAGCATGTTTTATGTGATAGTTATATTGTTGATTTTATTCATGAGGCTACTGAAAATTATTATGAGAGAGGAAAATATGGTTGTAGAAGTTTTCATGATACTAAAACACCTCTCTATGTGCTGAAAGTTTTGAAGTTACTTTTGTTTTATGTTCCTATGCCTGTCACTTTGTTCTTTGTGAATTTATTTGCATACAAGATTCCTATGCATAGGAAGTGTGTTAGACTTAAATGCGTTTTTAATTTGCTTCTTGATGCTCTCTTTTACTTCAATTCATATTTCTTGTGTGAGCATCTTCTCAAACTATCATGCCTAACTTAAAGGCGTTAAAGAAAAGTACTTATTGGGAGATAACCCAAAAGTTTTAAATGAGTCTTGTAAGTTATTACCTCTGTAATAACCGCTCCTTATCCTTTTTATTTGCTTTTTGTGCCAAGAGTAACCTCTAATGAGAGAGAAGTAATGATTGGGAAAGTTGCTGTCCCGAAACAGATTTCCGTGCTTTATCATAAAAATTCGTGTAAAATCTCTGAACGTCTTTTTGAGGCGTGTATTTTTGTGCTTCTGCCCCAGGTTATTATCTAACTTTCGTTAGTTAAACTCTTTTTGATTTGAGGAACATAAGGTCTACGAAAAAATTCGTCTTTACCTGCTGGTCTGTTTTGACAAATTTCTGCCATTTTCTGCATTTGCTTCTTGTTGGTTCCTTCTTGAGTTCTTTTGGGGAATTGAGATTTTTGAGAGAAGTGCTACAGTAGATAGTGTTCTAATGGAAGTTTATTTGGTGTTAGAACTGAACCTTAAGACCTTTTATCTTGAGTGCACTAATGTTGCTAATAAAGATTGTGTGAAGTTTTGTATGAAGGAAAATTTTCAGGTGTATGGAAGGAATGAGTAATAAGATGAAAGATGGACTAAAGCTCAATCTTGGGGATTCCACGCGTGTCACCCCAAGAAATATCCAATAAGTACAATCGTCAAAGCTTGGGGATGCCCAAGGCATCCCCTCCTTCATCAATAAAAATCCCAGGTTTCTTTCAAACGCTTCATTTTTATTGTTTCATGCACAGTTATATTGTTCTTGGAGCGTCTTCTTTTTCGTTTTTGTTTTGGTTTTTAGTTTGCTTGGTTTGCTTAGTTTTCTGAATAAATTGGTTGGACCCCCTCTTTCATACGTTGGTTTGCAAATAGTTTGGTTTGGTTTGGAAAAGAGTAGGAAAGTTCATGCTTATGTGGTAAAAAGAGCTCGTTTTTGATTGTGGCCTATGCTTTGTCATGTCATGCTTGATATTGTTTTGGATTTATGCTTAGTATTCTTTGCTATAGCATGACTTGTTATAAACAATTGAGATTGCTTAATGTGCCTTGGATGAATCATGCGTTAGCATATTAAAGCATAGTATAGTGGTATTCTCCTTTGATGCTTTATTTGGGTTGACTTGGCGCATGCTCACACCATGTTATGACTATCTCAAGTCACCATAGCCTTTATGATCCTTTAGTTTTCAACTTGTAGTATCACTTATGCTTTGATCAATGATGTTTTGTTGCTCTGCATGATTATGGCCATTATTGTTCTCTTAGTTTGTCGCTCCTAGTCTTTTGCTAGCCTCCACAACCAAGTATGAGTTCCACTCATGCATCCAACTCCCTAAACCAAGTTATTCCAAAGAGTCCACCATACCTACCTACTATCTTATGCTATTCCAAGTATATTCATGCTTTTTTTACCTTCCAAATTAAACTTGTTATGAGAAAACTAGTGATTAAAGCTCTCACGAACTTGATGACACACTTTACTTTTTTGCATCTAATAAACTTGAACCATTGGGTCCTTCTTTGTTGCGTATATGCTTGCACTTTATAAGTTGAAATTAGCAGAACCATGTTTCATGGGGAACGCTTTCAACATTGCACTTGTACTTTGTACCCCGTTTATATCATGTTCTTTTGCTTACGGATCCTGGCGGTGTGAAATAAAAGTGGAACTTGTAAGATCATGGAGTTTGTATGTGTGTTAGAGAAACGCCTGGGCCGCTAGACTAAGCCATGCCTAATCATGGTGGAAACTTACAACATCACCATAATGAGCACTCTATGAAGCATCCTCAATAAAAACCTATACAAATAGCAAATAAAAAGATTGCTGAGATGCTCATTGTCTGCTTGCCTTGTCATTTTGATTATGGGAAAGCTCCCGTATCATGTGCAAGGGGTACCCCGTTGGCGGTTCTTAATAATACACATGTACTTACAATGACAAGAGCTTACTCGTGACTGAAGTTGAGTAGCATGAGGATCGGTCTTCGTAAGTAAGGGGCATGAGATTTCGGTTTATAACTTGTAAGCATATCCTCTTAGTTGTGTCACTTTAACCTTAATCACCTTAAAGATGCTTATGATAGGGGCAATGAGAGCTGAAAGCTATAAGTACCATAATTTTTGGAAGCTCTTTATGAGACTTGAATCCCTACTTCCTTTTACAAAGGCCTTTCTTCCACCATTACATTGAGTCTTCACCTTCTATCTTTATGCACCTACTTTGAGAACATAGTGGCCATTTTTAGTTCTATGTGCATTGTCCCAAGACTAGTTGATTGATGCATAACTTGTTATTGCTTGTTTTAAACTATTGTATCTAGTCACTCTTATGAACTTTGAAGGTGTCCTATGCATTTATATTTGCTACTCTATGAGGGACAAGCTGAATACTATTATGCTATGTTTTCTTTATGTGAAACAAACAAACTTCTTGCAAAGCATTGTTATTCATGAATCTTTTGTTTGTGCCTTTTCATGTTGCATCACAGTTTCTTTGCTTATTGCTAGAACTTTATCTTTCATGTTATGATTGAAGTACTATGATCCCAGCTTTGAATGTTTTACAAATACTTTGATCAAGTCTTTGATGGTGCATGTCACCTCAAAAATTATTCTTTCTTTTTATCACTTACCTACTCGAGGACGAGCAGGAGTTAGGCTTGGGGATGTTGATACATTGCAAATGTATCTATAATTTTTGATGTTCCATGCTTGGTTTTATCCACTTTCTTATGTTTTGTCCATACTTTGGAGTACTTTTCATATGATTTCTTTGACTAACCTATTAACAAGAGCCACAGTGCCAGCTGCCTGTTTTCTGCAGTTTTTGGTTCCAGGAAAGTCAGAAAATGAATATTCTCAGAATTGGACGGGACAAAAGCCAAAGTGCCTATTTTTCCGGAAGTCATCAAGTGCCAGAATACGAGACGGAGAAGGGCCAGGGGGCCACCACACCACCTGGCCGTGCGGCCCAGCCTGGCCCGTGCCAGGGGGTGGTGTGGCCGCTCCCGGCACCCCCTCGGCCTCCCCTTCCGCCTATAAGATGCCCTCGGGACGAAAACCCTAAGCACCCGATCAAAAATCCATGAAAGAGTATGTAGCCGTCGTCATCTCCATCCCTAGATCGAGAGGGATCTGAAGCTCTTCTCGGCACCCTGCCGGAGAGGGGAATTCACCCTAGAGGCCTTCTTCATCACCATGCAAGCCTCCGGTGTGATGCGTGAGTAGTTCATCCTTGGACTACAGATCCATGTAGTAGCTAGATGGCTGGTTCTCCTCCTTTGTGCTTTCATGTTTAGATCTTGTGAGCTCCGTTCATGATCAAGTTCATCTATTTGTAATTCTGCATGTTGTGTTTGCGGGGATCCTATGGATATTGAGATGCTATTTCAGATTGATTATTTATTCTATCATGTCTTTGTTATTTTTGATCTTGCATGCTTTCCGTTGTTAGTAGCTATCTTGGCCAAGTAGATTCTAGCAACTCCAAGAGTTAGTATTTATGCTCGATAATGGGTTCATGCCTCTGGTAATCTGGGGAAGTGACAGAAATCTCTAAGGTACTAGATGTGCTGTTGCTACTAGGGAGAAAACAACAATCCTTTGTTCATAGAACAATCGTATTGTTTACTTTACACGCAGTTCGTAAAGCAATAATCTGTTGCTTACAACTTAATACTGGAGGGGGTTCGGATGATAACCTGAAGGTGGATTATTAGTCATAGATGTAGTTGGATGGCGGTCTATGTATAATGTTGTAATGCCCAATCGAATCTCAAAGGAGTCAAGATGATTAGTATATGCATGTATTGCTTTCTCGATGTTTGTCAATTGCCCCGCTGTAATTTGTTCACCCAGCATGTTATGTATCTTAAGGAGAGCCACCTCTAGTGAACTATGGATCCCGGTCCTTGTCTTTTACATACAATCTACAATCTTTTACTTCTTTGTGTTTATTTTCTGCAAACTATTATTTCCTTTCATTTGATACGTTTAATCCTTTCCGCAAAACACCGTGAGATTGACAACCTCATCGCAAGTTGGAGACAAAGTTCTGTGGTTGTGTTGTGTAGGTCTCCACGTTGCTACTAGCACCGGTAGTGCGCCCTGCCAAGGCTCAGCTAGCAACACCTTTGGGGTGTTTCCTTGCTCCTACTAGTTCGATTAAACCTTGGTTTTATAACTGAGGGAAACTTGCTGCTGTGCTCATCATACCTTCCTCTTGGGGTTCCCAACGAGCTCTACATCATCATCGCTCCAGCATTTTCCTGGTGCCATTACAGAGCCATCAATTACTCTAAGGGAAACATTGTCATTCTGTTTTAGGATTTATTCACAGAAGTTCCAAGCATTTGGGCATGATGTAAGCTGCAATCTGACCTCCAGAACTCTTTATCCTTCTTACATTTCAGAAAACAATGCCCACCATACTCATTCATTCTAAAACACACAGGACAAACGAGTATCTAAATCCATACTTCTGAATTGTATAAACAGGCCTGCATTTTGTTAGTATGCTATTTTCCATAACATTCATTTGTAGCTAGCACTCAGGATGTGTAATTACCTTGTGCCGAGAAGAGCATAAACTTTTCCTTCACATCAAGCTCAAAACTTCAATCCACCTTGTCTACTGGAGCATCCTGTCATTGTCATACGTGACCTTCTTAATATTCCAATGCACATATTAGAGATCACAATTCACCACTAAAATCTCTCTTTATTGTTCATCATATCATTTGAATAAGCAGTTCATTTCAATAAGAATATTTAACATAACTAAGTTTTCTCATACTCGTGCGTTAAACGCAGTACCTATAAGAAAAAACAGTGTATCTATGTACAGAATAGAACTTCGCCAAAGTATCATATATATAGCAAGTACGGGACCAATATGGAACAGGATAAATATCTTATACATGAATTGAATTATCCACTCCAGAAATCATAATCACATCAATAAATAGTAGGGTCATGAGAAAAGAGACCTTGCTGTAGCTGACAGTTCATGAGCCTTGGGGTTAACACGAGTTCACCTTCTCCTGCCGTACATTGACCACCGGAAAATCAACTCCAGTGTACTATTTAATAACAATTGCAGGATTTGGAGAAAGAACAAGATGAATTGAGGAGAGAGAGATGGAGAGGGAGGGACGATGGCACAACTGGGAATATATGGGCGGAATGGAGTCACCTCCCGCCGCTAGCCATGATGCGTCGCCGCCGTCGCCCTTGATACTGTCTCCTGCTCGCCTGCCTGCCCATGCTCCATTATGTTCCCACTTGCCCCACCTCCCTCGTACCTTGCAGCGCTGGGAAGTGGTCGAGATGCGCCCCCATGTTCCGCCCAGCCCGTGGATCGAGATGGGAAAAGGCCCACGTCGCGCCTCGGAGCTCCTTAGGCGTCCACTGCACGACGGAGGCCGCCCCAGATCTGGTGCTACACCTACGGGGCAACCAACGTTGGAGCAGAGGGGAGGTGAGGATGAGGGGGGATAGGCAACATAGAGGTTCCGTGGGGGACAGGGGAAGTGCCAACGGATCCAGCGATGCGTGGGAGGGATCAGGCATCGACCGTTCACTTCCGTTGACGCGCGAGGTGCATTGTGGAGACGGCGGAGCGACACGAGGGGAGAGCGGCGCGAGGGAGAGCCGCACGGCCGCGGTGAAGGGCTTGGGGAGGCGCCGGCCGTGTCCGGCGCCGAGAAGCAGAAGCTGTGCGGGACCTAGCCCGGCGGCCTGAGCGGGGACGGAGGGGCGGCCTAGCTGCGAGGCGGAAGGGAGCCCGGCGGCCTGAGCGGGGGACGGGGGGGATCAAGCACCAAAGGATGGTTGTTTCTAATTTAGGCGGTGGCAGAACTTGTAATACCCCCGAACACATAGGGGCAAAAGCGTCAAAACGTGGCAGACGGAAAAATTTCTGGATTGACAGACGACGCCAATCTTTTTAATAGTATTGTTCAGGTACATGATAAATTTGCAACAATCTATTTTAGGACGGAGGAGTACAAATTTCAACACGCGGAAAGCACATACTCCATCCTTGAAAATATGGCCTGGCTTGGAGTACAAATTTCAACACGTGGAAAGCACATAGTCCGTCCTTGAAAATATGGCCTGATTTGGTGGCTCAAGTCTAGCAAGTACGCAGCCAGTCCACCCGGATATGCGTCTTCAGGGGGACCGAATTAAACAGGGTGTGAAAATATAAAATATGGCCTGGAGTCTTCAGGGGACCGAATTAAATAGTGTGTAAAAATATGGCCCGGCTTGGTGGCTCAAGGCTAGCGAGTGTGCAGCAAGTCTACCCGGGTTCGAGTCTTCAGGGGGACCGAATTAAATGAGATGTTATCCGAGCACGTTTAATTTGCTGCTCAAGAGGTCTCATCTAGCTAACAACGCACGTTTTTTAAATATAACCTACCATTTTCTTAAAAATACTTCCACTAGATTTTTTACAAAACCAATCAACTGAGATGTGTTTGACAATAAAATTTTCATAAAACTACTCTCCGGCATAAAAAATAAGCGTCTCTCGCATCAAAAATAAGCGTCAAAGATTTAGTACAAACTATAATAACGGTACTACTCCTTGCGTTTTATAATATAAGATGTTTTACCTTTTGTAAAGTATTTATACATCTTTTACTATATAGATTCAGAGTGAATTTACACTCTAACATATTCGTTTCACGAAAAGTAAAGTATCTTATATTTTAGAATGAAGAGAATAATAACGGTACTACTCCCTCCGTTCGACGCCCTCCGTCCGCAAATAAGTGTACATCTAGGAAATACTAGTAGCTAAATTAGTTCTCTCTCTTCTTTTGTGAGCCTTCACCAGTATAACTAAAAGAACAGAATGATGATTGGTGGATGATGTGGACGAGAAGAATAGAGATTGGAGGATGAAGTGAGGGTGTGATTACGGGGAGCTAATTGCATTTATCGACTTCCTTGATAATATAGATGTACACTTTTTTTGGGACAAACCTTGAGTGCTAGATGTACACTTATTTGCGGATGGAGGGAGTATAATATAATATATGATGGTTTAGCTTTTTGTGAAACGAATATATTTATACATCTTTTACTGTATAGATTTGGAGTGAACTTACGGACTAAAATATTGATTTCACAAAAACTAAAATATCTTATATTTTAGAACAGAGGAAGTATTAATTAACTTTATACTAAAACAATAATAAATTTATGCCTCTGTTCCGGTTTATAGGGCTCATGAGAATATCGAGACCAAGTCAAAAATCTATTGAACGGTAAAATATGTGGTTTGCTCTACCTCTGTTCAATTAGGTGAAGATATCTAGTGATATACCATGATACCATTTTCTTAAATACATTTTTAAGTTTTAGAAAAAATAGAAAGAAAATATAATTATGCACAATATGTATTGCGTTCACAATGCCTAAGATTTTCAGAATCGAATTTAAAACACACACAAAGAAAAAAGAAGACAAATTGACATGTGAACATTGACTTTTATGGTTTCATCTTTTTGTGCACTATTCATGTTGGATTGGTCATTTTTGTTTCTCTGGGTGTGTTTCGAATTTGATGCGGAAAGATTTAGGGATCGTGTACACATATCTTATGAACACTCATAATTTTTTAGGTATCATGGTATCATTCAGTGATTGGTATCACTAGATAATTTCTCGTTCAATTGACGTTGATGCGTTCAATTAGGCTGGGCAAAGTCTCACACTGCATGCAACTGAAGCATCGCACATGCACGGGGGACCAGTACGAGTGCCTACCCACCAGGCGAGAGGCGACAGCTTCTCAAGACCCATCTAGGGTTCCCTTCCTTCCGTCAGCGACGTCGCCGGTCCGTTCCGCTTCCGGTGGCATTAGGGCCTTGGAGGTGTGGCGGACCACGTTTCTCGCCGACGGGAGGTTTTTTGTTCTTTGTTTATGCTACTTTTTGTATCTTTTTTAGGATGGTGAGAGGATGGCTACATCATGAAGTCAGAATAAGGTCTTTCCCGTCCTATCCTCGATCCGGTGGTGCATCTAGCGCTGGCGGAGAGCATGTGGAGTCGTGTGTCCGGCTGATCTCCTCAGATCTGGTCGGTTTTTGTGTTAGTTGGTGTAGTTTCAGATTAGTCTCTTCTAATCTACGGATGTCATCTTTGGCGACATTTGCTACTCTAGTGCGCTGGTTCTTTGGATCCTTAGCATAACGATTTTCGTTTTTCACCTACAACAAGCTCTACTACGATAAGTTTTGTCCAGCTCCGGTGATGGAGGGGCGAGGATGGCGGCGTCTTTGGCTCGTGCTAGTGTTTTTAGTCGTCGCTAGGTGATCCATCGATCTACTTGTAAATTTTATTACTTTTAGGACTATTTGTACTACTCTTGATAATTATTAATAAATCGGTAGAATTTCGCAAAAAAACACAGCGCACATGCAACCCAGAGGCCAAACTCAATCTCTTTCACACCCACGCATGCAACCGATCCACCCACACACGCAGAAAATTTATTCCAGCGAGCTTTAGAAAAATGAGAAACGAGAAATGGAGAGTAATTAGAGGGGGTTTGACGAGGGGTAACCTCGACAATGTCCATGATGATGGACTTAGGGTTTCGTGGAAAAGAGAACGTTGGGGATTTCGTCGGCTGATCAGACAAACAAGGAAGTCGAAGTCGTCTGATTGCTTATGAACAATATCATTAAAGATCGCTTAAGGCTTTTTCGGTACCTCCCCGTGGCTCCTCCCAGCCTTTTTATAATAGGCTGGGTCCCGAGGCCGTATACAGATAGGTTACAAGTTACAATTATAACAATAATGCAATTTCGGTTCCTACTCTTTCCTTTTCTAACAAGATGTGCCTTCCGTCAGATGCTTCTTGGGCCTTCCTTGTTTCTTCTTGGGATTTGCGGGTTGTAAGCCTTTACATAACTTGGGTAACTAATTATAAGAAACCGGGTAACCATACCCATGTTAGTAGCCCCCGAGACTCCATCCTAATCGTAGATTCGGGTTGAGTCTCAAAGACAACGTGAGCCGAAATATTCTTAATATATTTCATTTAACTATCGTAGGGATATGGTACAACGAGTCTAATGCATCCGACAGATCGGAAATCAGTTAATTGCTTCTGGACAAAAACACCATGAACCTACATCAAACTTAAGTCCCCATACCTTAACTCGGTATTTTCTGGCATAATCCAGTTCGAGTCGTTGAGGTCTTATCGAATACTGAATTCCAGTACTATTATTTTTTGGTACCCAATGCATCCATCGGGATTTTTCATTCTATCATTGATACGGATGTTTTACTGGCAGAGCGTATTCATGTGTGGTTACTGTTAGAATTTGGTGAGTATTGGCCTGTTGGACCATTAAACAAATTCTAAAATTCTCTTTGGCCCATTTGTGCATGACAACATATGGATGTGCTAGTGGTGCTAAAGTTTAATCCCACATTGCTAGTTGAGTGAGAGCTACACCTTCTTATATACTAGGTTGTTCCACCACTCACTAAGGTGTGAGAAGAAGAGCAGCTCTCGCGCACTCCTCCTCCGACGCCGCCCGCCTCACCACGCCTCGCCTCGTCATGACACGCGCATGCCGTGGGTCGCGGGAATCTCGTCGAGCCAAACTTTATTTTTGCTAGTTGGGAAAATTAATCATAGATTAACTATGAGTCATTAACGAACGCGTTAATTAGTCAGCCGTTTCTAGACTTTATGGGACGTGAGCTATTACCGACTCGGACGTGGGCTCAGTCCCACGATCTCCCTGACCTGCACTATACAAGCCTTCGCGCACGATCTACAGACACATCTCCTTCCAGTCTATTGCGCTGCCGTCTTCGTCTTCCCTATCCCGGCTTGCGGCGTGCACCGCAGATCGGGACAGTAGGCCTCCGGAACCCCGCCTCTTGTGAACCTGTACGGGTGAGGGGTGATCAGGTTTTTGGAGAGCACTTCCGTGCGACTACTGACGCCATCACAGACGAATCCTTCCCCGATGAGGACTTCTTCTCGGACATCATCAGCCTCTACATCGACGACATGGCCGACGACGCTGCTGCCACCGCTGCTGCTGCTACCGCCGCCGTTACACCGTATGTGATCTCAATCTACCTCTTTGAGATTATGCTAGAGTATCTTGTTCTAGCGCTTGGTATAGATGTAATAGGTTTTTTTTGTTTAGATGTAATATGTTCATCTACTCTGTTAGTTTGTGTGATCTATTTAATTTCTATATGTATGATCATGTTTTGTCGATTATTTATTCGGATTAAATCATATGGATTATTGCTTATATTTTCAACACTAAAAACCTGATTATAAGCAACTGAATTCCACTGGTGTAGCCACGGCTACTAGTCCACATTCGTTTGATGGTATGCGCTGTAAGAGATGGCGCGCGAGAGAAATTCTATGGTTTAAAAACCTAAACTGCTATAGTGCCACTCTTGGCAAACCTGGAGATGTTTCTGCCGAGCAGGAAGCGGCCTTTAAGAAAGCCGATACCATGTTTATGGCGGCTCTGTTCAGTATTCTTGGGGACAACACTGTTGACCCATACATGCCATTTGATAATGGAAAAACGTGTGGGATGCGCTTGAGGCCAAGTTTAGGGTCTCGGACGCTGGCACTGAGTTGTATGTCATGGAGCAATTCTATGACTACAAGATGGTTGATGAGCGCTCTGTCGTTGAGCAAGCTAATGAGATACAATCACTTGCCAAAGAACTTGAACAATTCAAGTGTACCTTATCGGACAAGTTTGTGGCCGAAGGCATTATTGCCAAACTTCCTCCCATGTGGAGGAACTTTGCTACTTCTCTGAAACATAAGAGACAAGAGTTTTCCGTTACGGATCTCATTGGGTCTCTTCATGTGGAAGAGAAGGCGAGAGCAAAGGACACACGTGCTCAAGGATTTGAGGGAGCTTCTAGTGCCAATTTGGTACAGAAGAAAAACTTCAAATCCCACAAGTTCAAGAATAAGAACAAATCTGATGGCAAAGGTAAGTTTGATGGCAAGAAGAAGGCCACTCACTCAACCAACTTTAGGAGGAAAAATGATAAGAAGAAAGGCTCTTGCCACGTTTGTGGTGATCCTAATCATTAGGCTCCTAGCTGCCCTAATCGATTTGACAAGCGGCAACATGGGAATAATGGCAAGACCGCTAATGTTGTTATTAGCGATACTGAGATGAAGGACGGTGGGTACGGTATTTTACCTACTATCCTTTGAGTATGTCATTCTCCTAAATGGTGGATTGACACGGATGCTAATACACATGTATGCTCTGATATTTCCATGTTCTCTTCTTATCAGGTCACAAGGACTTTCTCCGTGCTGATGGGAAACGACTCACGTGCTTCTGTTCATGGTGTTGGTACGGTAAATCTGAAGTTTATTTCAAGGAAGACCGTACAGTTGAAGAATGTGCAGCATGTTCCCTCCATTAATAAGAATCTCGTCAGTGGATCGCTTCTATGCTGAGATGGTCTTAAGTTGGTGTTTGAGTCCAATAAAGTTGTAATATCTAAGTATGTACAATTTGTTGGAAAGGGTTATGAGTGCGGAGGTCTGTTCCGCTTATCTTTGTCACACTCGTGTACTAAAGTTATTAATCATGTTTGCAATGATAACGAGTCCAATATTTAGCATTCACGACTTTGTCATATTAACTTTGGTTGCATGAGACGACTAGCCAATATGAGTTTAATTCTGAAATTTACCACTATCAAAGGTTCTAAGTGCCAAGTTTGTGTGCAAGCAAAGCATCCCCTCAAGTCTCATACAACTGCGGAACCGAGAAACTTAGCACCACTAGAACTTATACATTTGGATTTTTGAGAGATGAATGGTGTGTTGAAAAGAGGTGGAAAAAGATACTTTATGACGTTGATTGATGACTCCACTAGATACTAGTATGTTTATCTTCTGAAATCTAAAGATGAATCTTTGAATTACTTCAAAAGCTATAAAGCTGAAGCAGAAAACCAACTTGATCTTAAAATCAAGTGGCTAAGGTCAGATCATGGTGGAGAGTACTTTTCAAATGAATTTGATCTATTTTGTACGGAACATGGTATTATCCATGAGAGGACGCCTCCCTACTCACCTCAGTCAAATGGGGCGGCCGAAAGAAAGAACCACACTCTAACTGATTTGGTTAACACCATGTTAGATACATCGGGTCTTTCCAAGGAATGGTGGGGGGGAGGCGCTAATGACCGCGTGTCATGTCCTAAACCGTGTTCCCGTAAAGGATAAAACCATGACTGCGTTTGAGGAATGGGAGAAGAAACGGCTTAAACTCTCTTGCTTACGAACTTGGGGATGTTTGCGAAAATCAATATTCCAATACCCAAGAAGCGAAAGCTTGGACCAAAAACCGTGGATTGTGTTTTTTTTGGGATATGCTTTTCATAACATTGGCTATATATTTTTAATAGTAAAATCTGTGGTATCCGACATGCATGTTGGTATGATTATGCATTCGACTGATGCGACTTTTTTTGAGGACATCTTTCCCATGAAAGGTATGTCTAGCTCATCAAATCAAGAGATGACTAGTTCATCTAGTCAGGAATTTGTTATATTTCCTGAACCCACTATGCCAATAGAACACTATGATGATCCTGTGGAGGACGAAAATAAAGCTCCTAAAAGAAGCAAGAGACAAAGTATTGCAAAGTCATTTGGTGATGATTTCATTGTGTACCTTGTGGATGATACTCCCACTTCTATTTCAGAAGCCTATGCATCTCAAGATGCTGACTACTGGAAAGAAGATGTCCATAGCAAGATGGATTCCATCTTAGCTAATGGAACTTGGGAGGTCACTGATCGTCCTTATGGGTGCAAACCTGTAGGATGTAACTGGGTGTTCAAGAAAAAGCTTAGACCTGATGGTACTATTAAAAAGTACAAGGCACGTCTTGTGGACAAGGGTTATACCCAGAAAGAAGGTGAAGACTTCTCAGATACCTACTCACCTGTAGCCAGATTGACCACTATTCGAGTACTACTATCCTTGGATGCCTCACATGGTCTTATCATTCATCAAATGGACGTTAAGACAGCTTTTCTAAATGGAGAGCTAGATGAGGAAATTTATATGGAGCAGCCTAATGGATTTGTAGTAGATGGTTAAGAAGTAAAGGTGTGTAAGTTAGTGAAGTCTTTATATGGTCTTAAGCAAGCTCCTAAGCAGTGGCATGAGAAGTTTCAAAGAACTTTAACCGCTGAAGGCTTTTTTGTAAATGAAGCTGATAAGTGTCTGTACTATCGCCATGGTGAGGGCGAGGGAGTTATTATGTGTCTCTATGTCGATGACATATTGATATTCGGGACCAACCTCGCTGTTATTGAGGAGGTCAAAGAGTTCCTATCTCGCTGCTTTGAGATGAAGGACTTGGGAGTGGCTGATGTAATCTTAAACATCAAGCTACTGAAGGATGACAATGGTGGGATTACACTGCTTCAGTCCCACTATGTGGAAAAGATATTGAGTCGCTTTGGGTATAGCGACTACAAGTATTCTCCAACACCTTATGATCTGAGTGTGTTACTTCGAAAGAATCGAAGGAATGCTAAAGATCAGTTGAGATATTCTAAAATTATTGGCTCGCTCATGTACTTAGCCAGCACTACGAGGCCTGACATCCCTTTGCAGTAAGCAAACTGAGTCGATTTGTGTCAAATCCTGGAGATGATCATTGGCATGCTCTTGAGAGAGTTTTGTGCTACTTGAAAGGCACTGCGAGTTATGGTATTCACTATACTGGGTATCCACGAGTACTTCAAGGGTATAATGATTCAAAATGGATATCTGATGCGGATGAGATTAAGGCCACAAGTGGTAATTTGTTTACACTTGGTGGTGGCATTGTTTCCTGGAAGTCTTGCAAGAAGACCATCTTAGCAAGATCAACTATGGAAGAAGAACTCACAACATTAGACACAGCCACTGTTGAAGCAGAGTGGCTTCGTGGGCTCTTGATGGGCTTACCTGTGGTTGAAAAACCAATACCCGCCATCCCGATGAACTGTGATAATCAAACTATGATCGTCAAGGTAAACAGTTCTAAGGATAATATGAAGTCATCAAGGCATGTGAAGAGGAGATTGAAATCTATCAGGAAACTGAGAAACTCCAGAGTTATTGCGTTGGATTATATCCAAACATCTAAGAACTTGGTAGATCCCTTCACAAAGGGCTTATCACGTAATGTGATTGATAATGCATCGAAGGAGATGGGTTTGAGACCCACACAATGAGTTGTTCGCAGTGGTAACCCACTCTATGTGATCGGAGATCCCGTGAATTAGAGCTGGGAGACAAGCTGTTGATCAGCTAAGAGGAGAGTATGCCCATATTATATTTACATATCCATGAAGATGAAATACTCTCTTATTCTGCATGGCAGGTTGATATTTATCTTAAATGTGTTTCAAGTGGCTTTTCTAAGCAGAGATGTTGTCATGCAGAACATCTATTGAGGAACACACCTATATGAGCCTGACTGTTAAATGTCGTAGTCCGTAAGAGTTGGGTGCTCTCTAATAAACTCATGAAAGGCCCTGGAGTATGACATAAGCTCCAAACCGCGGGGAAGCTCTGCGATATCCCTATACTGGTATAGATTTTGTATCAAACTAGTGTGGAGAAAATTTGTAGTTCAAGGCATAGTCCATTATTCAAGTTGCTAGCTAGTGTAGCATGAAGTTTAACGTGGAAGTTCAACTTAACAGTGTCCACTACACACCGGTATATAAAACAATATTCTAGAATGGAAGTGAGGTGATGTGCCAATGAGACTTTGTGGGGGATTGTTGGAATTTGGTGAGTATTGGGATGTTGGCCTATTAGACAAATTCTGAAATTCCCTTTGGCCCATTTGTGCATGGCAGCATATGGCTGTGCTAGTGGTGCTAAAATTTAGTCCCACATTGCTAATTGAGTGAGAGTTGCACCTCCTTATATACTAGGCCGTTCCACCACTCACTAAGGTGTGAGAAGAAGAGCAACTCTCATGCACTCCTCCTCTGATGCTGCCCGCCTCGCCTCACCATGCCACGCCTCATCACGACGCGCGCGTGCCGCGGGTTGCGGGAATCTCACCGAGCCGAGCTTTATTTTTGCTAGTTGGGAAAATTAATCAGAGATTAATTACGAGCTTTATTTTTGCTAGTTGGGAAAATTAATCATAGATTAATTAGTTAGCTGTTTCCAGAATTTATGGGACGTGGGATGTTACCGACTCGGACATGGGCTGAGTCCCACGATCTCCTTGACCTGCACTATATAAGCCTCCGCGCTAAACCTAATCGACACGACCTACACACGCGTCTCCTTCTAGTCTATTGCGCCGCCGCCTTCGTCTTCCCCATCCCGGCTTGCGGCGTGCACTACAGATCGGGACAGTAGGCCTCCGGAACTCCGCCTCTTGTGAACTTGTACGGGTGAGGGGCGATCAGGTTTTTGGGGAGCGCTTCCGCGTGAATACTGATGCCATCACGGATGACTCCTTCCTCGACGATGACTTCTTACCGGACATCAACAGACTCTACATCAACGACATGACCGACGACGCTGCTGCAACCGCTGCTGCCGCCGCTGTTACACCATATGTGATCTCAATCTACCGCTTTCAGATTATGCTAGAGTGTCTTATTCTATAGATGTAATAGGTTTGTCTTGTTTAGATGTAATTTGCTCATCTACTCTGTTAGTTTGCGTGATCTATTTAATTGCTATATGTATGATCATGTTTTGTCGACTATTTATTCAGATTAAATCATATGGATTATTGCTTATATTTTCAACAGTTACGTGGTCACACATGACGAATCCTAGGGGTCTTACCTTCATGTCGTGGACACGACATTCATACTTTTCTCGCGTCAGGAGCTGTCCGAAGAATTTTTTTAATTTTGCCGACTGCCTTGTTTGGCCATTGGAATGGCCGAAGTTGTTAGTTTTCTTCAATATTGTATAAGCGCTCCCAATGGAAGTAACCATCTGAGGATACAAAGATGTAATACTTGTAGGTATATATTTTTTGACTCTATGGGAGTTTTTGTTTTATCAGGTCTGCTTTCAGTGTACGAAGATGATATTTTTTCTAGGTCTTGTTGGACCGTGTTGTTTATATCAGGTGCGTGACAGCGCTCCCGATGGGAGTATCTCCCGAGGCTATGTTCGGACGCTTGCATCAGGACATATGCTCAAAATTTAAGGCTAATCTCATGACTGTCACCTTGATACTTTTTATTCAATATTAAAGACGGAAGTACACATTGTTGGCGTAGTCACTTGGACGTCGGCCTTATTCAATGTAAATTATAAAAAATAAAATTCTAAGCATAGAAACGTTGCAGCTGCGCAATGTTCCATGGGTTGGAGTATTTGACTAATGTTTTCTGATCTTGAAGCCGATATGCTCCACCAGGGATTACTTCTGTGATGATGTAAGGTCCTTCCCATAGCGATTCCATCTTTCGATGCCCATCTTCCTTGAGGCGAAGGACTAGATCCCCTACAACGAAGGTTCTAGGACGTAGTCAATGACTGTGATAGTTGCGCAGATTCTGCTGATATATGGTTGCCCTTTGTAAAGCAACATCTCGCGCTTTGTCGAGTGCATCGACATCATCTTCAAGTGCTTCCTTGGATGCTTCTTTGTCGTACTCAGTGACCCTAGGAGACTCATGAGCTACTTTGACTGGAAGGACGGCATCCGCGTAGTGGACCAGAAATCGCGGTGTCTCTTGCATTGCGTTATTTCGGGTGGGACGTAGGCTCCGTATGACGGGGGGGGGGGGTAACTCATCTACCCAAGCTCATTTAATTCTATCAAGTGGCGCCCACAATATTTTCTTTATTCCATTGGTTAACAGACCGTTGGCTTTTCCACTTGGCTATTAGTTTGTGGGTGGGCTACTGAGGCATAGCTTACTTCTATCCCCATCTCCTTGCAATATTTTTGAACTCATTGGAAGTAAAATTAGTTCCCTTGTCGGTGATGATGCTATTTGGAACTCCAAATCTAAACACCATTGACTTGATGAAGTTCAAAGCCGAAGTTCCATCTTGGCTTGTGACGGGCATTGCTTCAATCCACTTGGTAAATTTGTCAACTGCTACGAGAAAGACATGTCCTCCTAGCAAAGATTTGTTGAGTTTACCCACCATGTCAAGCTCACATTGGGCAAATGGCAGGCGAGATGTATTGGATTTAGTTCTGCGGTGGGTGCATTGGGTTTTGTTGCGAATTGACACGCTTCGCATATTTATACGATGTCCTTCGCATCCTATACTACTGTAAGCCAATAAAATCCTGCTCAAAAAGTTTTATCCACAATTGCTCGGTGTTTGCATGGTGTCCACATATCCCTTCATGTATATCTTTGAGGATTAACCTTCCTTCTTCATGTGTGATGCACCATTGGCATACAACTGAAATACTCCTTTTGTATAACTCTCCCTTAATGATTCTGAAGGCTTTAGATTGACGGGTGATCTATCGTGCTTCAACTACGTCCTCGGGGAGTTCTCCTCTCATCATGTATGCCACGTATGGCGGCATCCATGTGGGTTCTATCATCATGACTTCTTCGGGTTCTGATTCTTCTTCATAGGCATCTACTTTAATTTCGAGTGGGGGTGCAACCCTCGAGTCACCTTTTGATTTAACCTTCTTGTGTGTCTTTGGTGCTATGACCTCAAAGACCCTTTTAGCTTTGATGGAATGTTCCGTTATCTCTTCCCAAAAAACTCCGGGTGGTACCGGTGAACAGAGGGATCCAATGTTTGCCAAAATGTTGGCTTCCTCGTTGCTTGTCCTGCCTATATGTGATACTTTGCATCCGTCAAACTGGGCTTCCATGATGCTATACATATCTCGATAAGCGATCATGTTATCACTGACATCGTCACACTTGTTCATTCCTTGTTGTGTGACAAGGTTGGAGTCGCCAAATATTTTTAGGCGAGTTGCACCATAGGCTTTAGCCATACGCATGCCGTACAACAGGGCCTCATATTCGGCTTCGTTGTTTGACGCGTTTGCTAAGCTCATCCAAAGTACGTAGCGCATTTTATCGCCTTGTGGTGACACCAGTATAACTCCTGCTCCTGCTCCCGCTGTTCTCTTGGAGCCATCGAAATATATTGTCCAGTCACTTGAGAGGTCAGGAGGACCCATGCATTGTAATTCTGTCCACTCAGTGATAAAGTCAGGCAAAACCTGAGACTTAAATTTTTTTTGCTTCTCATACGTGATGTCTCGAGGGGATAACTTGATGCCCCATAGAGAGACGCGTCCCATGGCTTCTGGATTGTTGAGTATGTTGGAAAGAGGTGCTTCATTGACTACTATGATCGGGTGCACCGAAAAATAGTGGCGTAGCTGGCCTCCTGTCATGAATACCCCGTATGCTAACTTCTGGTAGTGCGGATACCTTTGCTTGGATGGGGAGAGAACCTCACTTAGGAAATAAAATGTCCTCTAGACTCTATGGGTTTTTCCTTTTTCTGGTCGTTTAATGACTAGAACTGTGCTTACCACTTGATTGGTGGATGCGATGTAGAGTAGTAGTGGTTCTTTTTCTCTTGGAGACATGACGATAGGGGATGTCGAGAGTGTTTTATTGAGGCTTTCAAAAGCTCACTAGGCTTCGTTCGTCCACTCTAATTTCTCTGATTTTTTCATGAGTATGTAGAATGGTAGCGTTTTCTCGCCCAAGCGGGCGATAAATCGACTGAGCGCCATGACTCGTCCGGACAATTGTTGTATGCCCCGAAGGTTTGATGGCTTCTTCATCATGAGTATTGCCTGTATTTTCTCTGGATTTGCTTCTATTCCTCTTGCCAATACAAGGTAACCGAGGAGTTGCCCCGCAAGGACTCCAAAGACGCATTTTGTCGGGTTTAGTTTAATGCAGTATTTGTCGAGGTTATCGAATGTTTCACGAAGATCATCGATAAGGGTCGACCCTTGCTTTATCATGATGATGATGTCATCAATATATATCTATACGTTCTTCCAATTTGACTTCCAGGGCAACTCTGCATCATCTGTTGATATGTGGCGCCCGTATTTTTTAGTCCGAAGGGCATAGTGGTGTAGCAGGATACGCTATAAGGTGTTATAAATGTTGTTTTATCATGGTCGTCCTTCTTTATCCGAATTTGGTGACACCCTGAGTATGTGTCTAAAAAGGAAAGACGTTCACACCTCGCGGTTGCATCGATTATTTGATCGATTCACAGTAATGAGAAGTGATCCTTTGGACAGTGTTTGTTTAGCACGGTGAAGTTATTGCACATGCATAGTTCTTTTGTGTTTTTATTTGGGACGCATACTAGGTTGGCGACCCATTCTGCTTTCTTGATTTCTTTGATGAATTTAGCATCCATTAAGCGATGGAGTTCTTTTCCAATGGCCTTGCATTTGGGCTCTACAAAATGGCGGGGTGACTATTTTACCAGCTTGGCTTCGGGATTTAAGTTAAGTGCGTGCTCAGCAAGTTCCCTAGGGATTCCTGGCATGTCAACTGGTAACCATACAAAAAATCTCTCAGCGCTCACGGAGGAACTCAATGAGCGCGCTTTCCTATGTAGGACTAAGGTTGGAGGCCACAAAAGTCGTCTTTTTTGGGTCCATAGGGTGGACTCGGACTTCCTTTGTATCTTTTGCAGTGTTGAAAGCTTGATTGGGGTTGACCCGTGCTATTGTCAAAGGCTCCGTGTCTATTGAGATTTTTAATTGCTCGAATTCTGCTTCCATCCTAAAATATTTGGAGATTTTGTTGAATTCCCGATCATAGTTATCAGATCGGGTGAAGCTACCTCTTACGGTTATGACTCCCTTTGGTGGTGGCATTTTCATTACCAAATACGCATAGTGTGGTACTGCCATGAACCGTGCGAAAGATGGATGACCCAGGATCGTGTGGTATTGTGATGGCCAGTCTGTGACCTCAAACTCGAGCTTCTCATGTCTGTAATTTTCTCTTGATCCGAAGACAATGTCAAGATAAATTTTTCCTAAAGGAATTTCAGCTTTACCTAGGACTATGCCATGGAAGGATGTGTCTGTTGGGGCCAAATTGGTCAGAGAGTAGTTCATCGCTCGTAGGTTTTTGGCGTAGATTAAGTTGATACTTCTTCCTGCATCCTTGAAGACCTTTATCATATCGAACCCGCTGATTTGGGATTCCACTATCAGGGCCAAATGACCCGGTCGTGGGACTCGTAGTGGATGATCGGCTCTGCTGAACGTGATTACTTGTTCTGACTAGTGGAGATATTCAGATATAGCTGGTGGTGCCATTACTACCATGTTAACTTGTCAAGTGATCAGCTTCTGAATTCTGTTGGATGGGCACCCTTTTTTGGATCATTGACATTGTGCCTTTGGACCTTGGGTACTCACCCTCATGATTTATGTTTGTTGCGGGTTGTGGTTGCCCTGCTAGAGGTTGTACTGGTGGTGATGGTGGTGCGCCAATTGCTAGGGTGCTAGGTGAGGTGGTGCATCCTCGGTTTGCTGCTTCAGTTGCTTTGACATTACATACCTCTTGCATTTTTAAGAAAGTGCGGCATCCCTTCATGAGGTGGTTCGATCGCCTTCTTCCTACGGAGTCGATGTACACGTGCATATTGAAGGGTCCTTCCAACATCTATAATGGAGAGATTGGGGGCTCCCTGGCCCTTGGCTAGTACTACTATGCTGATTGGCTTCCACCGACGTCGTCTCTATTGTTGTGGTATCCTCCGCTACGATCATTGTTTCTTCGGTTGTTCTCTCCAGAAACACTAGCCGCAACATAGCTCAGTCTACCGTATCCTTCGTTGCTTTGTCTTGTCATGTCATTATTGCACATATCTCGGTCTTATTTGGGTGAGATCCCTCGCTTGTTGTTTACTGCGTCCTCGCCATCTGCCCAGTGGTTTGCCATGTCCATTAGTCGCGAGATTGTTTTAGGATTCACCTGCCCTAGCTCCTCAATGAACTCTCTTCGGCGGAGGCCATCGTTGAATGCATCAATTGCCCTTTCATCAGATATAGCTTCGGCTGAATTTTGATGATGTTCCATCACTGGATAAATGCTCACATCAGTTCTCCAACTTTTTGTTTGCACGCCAGCAACTGTTCGAGGGATGCAGGTCGCTTGAATGTGGATGTAAAGTTCCGGATGAACTTATCTTCGAGGTCAGTCCAGCTGTTGATAGATTCTTCGGGTAGCTGCCTGAGCCATGAGTGGGCGGGTCCTCTTAGATGTAACTGCAAGCTTTGCATCGTGGTGTCCTTAGAGCCACCCTGAAGTTTAACAGTTGCCAAGTAATCTGCCAACCAAGCTTCGGGTTCATGGAGGCCATTGTATTTTTGCCGATCATGAGGAATTTTGAAGTCCTTGGGTACTAGAGTTTAACGAAACTGTTGGGTAAAGCAACTAGCCCCGCATAATTCATACTCATCCTCTCTTTCTCCATCGTAGTATCTTCGGTTGTTGCACTCTTCCCTGGATTTGTCGATCCTGTGTTGCGTGATGTTATTTCTTGCGTCATCTCGTGTTTCAGGTTTTCGAAAGTGTACCCGATGCGGTGACCATGATCTTCAGGTGTGTACCACATGCCGAGGGCTAGTGCGACAGCGTGGTGAGTTATCAGGTTGCCTTGTAATTCCCTGTTCTCCTTGTGCGAGAGATGCGCCCACCATGCCAAGGTTCATGAGGGCGGAATGGTGGAGTGTCGCCTGGGGATCATCGGATGCCGGTTAAGTTGTGAGTAGGTATGTTTGGGCGGCGACAATCACAGCTTGCGTTGTTTTTGTTTTGATGTGTCCTGCTAGATCTGCTGCCATGAAGGACATGTCCAAATTTCGGGTCAGGTTGTTTCTCTCGGCTTCCGGAATATTTGTCAACCATGAGGTTCCTCTCCGTGGTGCGCCTTCGGCTATGCTGCCAGATCCGCGGGTGGAGCTTAGTTATGCCCACCGCATTCTAGATTCACCGGCTAACCTTTTCCTTTCGTCGCGTTGCCTCTGCATCCTGAGAAGGTCCCTTTTCTTGTGGTGAAGCAAGTATTGGTATGCCATTAAGTCCTCGTGTGTGGCTTCAGCTGCCATGGGGACTGCGCCGAGACTACATCCCTCGCTCTTTGCCATGCGCCTACTGGCAGTCAAAGAGTTTGTCGTTTACCATCACGTGTTCCTTCTCTTCCTTGTACGATGGGATTGTTGGGCGGATCTCCTTCGTTCCCGTGGTTTCCTGCATTATCATCCGATAGAATATCATTGGGGTCAAGGATTGGATTACCATTGGTGTCGCGTGGTGTGAATGTTCCTTCGCTGATAATTACGCACACCTGACGGTGGATCATGTATGGGTTGCTACTGTTGTCATCGGATCCACATGAGATACTGTCTGGAAAAATAGTGAGATCTCATGGGTTCTATTCTGGATAGATCTCAGCCATCCTGATTCCGAAGTCAATGTTTGTGTTGCTTTCCTCGGGTTCGGTGTTTGTTGGACTTGAGCCACATGGTGGCTGATGACCCACAAGTATAGGGGGTGTATCGCAGTATCTTTGATAAGTAAGAGTGTCGAACCCAACGAGGAGCAGAAGGTGTTGACGAGTGGCTTGGAGCAGGAATTCTCTGTAAAAATACTTAGCAAACAGATTTTTAGGGTTTTTAATAATGCAGATAAATAAATTATGAGTAAATAGAAGACAATAATAATAAATGCAGCAAGTGGCCCAATCCTTTCTTTAGCAAAGGACAAGCCGGTTGTATTACTTAAGATGACCAAACGTTCTCGAGGACACACAGGAATATCGTCAAGTGCTTTCGCTTCATATAGTTGATTAATCTTCTTTAGTTTGATAGGTGTTGTGTGGGTGAACCTATGCTAATGTACTGACCTTCCTAGGACTATTACATACTTGTGATTATACCTCTTGCAAGCATCCTCAAGTACAAGAAAGTAATTAAGATAGAAACCTGACCACAACTTTAAACTCTAAGATCCTAACATCCCTTGTGCAAAGGTATCCTAACGCGGGTTCAGGTTTCTGTCACTCCGGCAACCCCTACGATTAGTAGCCAAATACACAATGAATTCCCCTAGGCCCATAAAGCTGAAGTGTCATGTAGTCGATGTTCACATGACACCACTAGAAGAATAACACCACAACTTAAATAACAAACCATTGAATCTTTCTCAACACAATTCCACTACTAATAATATGACTTCTCCCATGTCCTCAAGAACTAAACAAACTACTCACAAGACATCATATGGATCAAGATCAGAGATGATATAATGATAAGTAATAGTCTGAACATAAACGATGTCAAGATCAGAGATGATATAATGATAAATAACAAACCGTTGTCTCTGTAGTTTTCCGCCACGCAGAGGCGGCGAAATCTTTCTATGGTTGCTCCCCCCAGGCTTAGGGTTTCGTGGGGATAATATACACCAAAGGGAAGAGCCAGGAGTGTGCCAGGGTGGCGACACCACCTGGTGGCGCGGCCAGGGGTGGCCCACGCCGGGGGGTGGTGTGGGCCCCCTGTGGCCCAGCTCCGCTCCCCCTTCTGGTATCCTTCGTCTTCTTGAAACATAGAATTTTCCATGTATTTTCTGGAATTTTCCGATCTTCGTGAATTTCACCTCCAAACAACGCCTTTTCCATCAGAATCCTAACTTCAGCGGTCCATGCTCCAAAAGTCATCAACCATGCGAAAACAGATGAAATAACATAAGTATCATCTCTTAATATGAAATATATCAATGAATAACAGTAGATTATGATATAGAATAGTGATGCAAAATGGACGTATCAACTCCCCCAAGCTTAGACTTCGCTTGTCCCCAAGCGAAAACTGAGCTCAATAAACATGACCTCAAGTTTATGGAGTGAAGATTCGATAAAAGAATACGGACAAGAAGCATCACATTCATCAATACACAAATCATAATAGAAGACAACTCACTATTATATAACTTAACTTGCAATAAGTAAAGGAAACACAATAAAGATGTCGTTGTATTGGGAATGGCAGTACCTGAGGAGGCTAGATAGAGGTGTGAGGACTAGCAGGGAAGCTATCGACGGCGTCCGCAGGCGGGATTGGATACAAGCGAGCGTAGCGGGACGCAAGAAGTACCCAGGTTTGGGGCCCTCGTGGTGAGGTAAAGCCCCTACTCCTGCCGGATCTGACTATGTGGAATACCAGAACTACAAGTGCTCCTCGAGCAGTATATGCTAGCTACTGCCTTAAATGCTGTAAGACCAACCAACTATCTGTCTATGTGAGCTCGTGAGAGAGTGAGCTAGCTAGCAGGGAGTGAGCTAGCGATCGATCGATGGATGCATGTGTGAATGAATGGAGCCTGTCTGCGTGTCTGTCCCGTGAGCGTGTGTCCCTCCCTTGCCTTATAAAGGTGGCCAAGAGACATGGTGGGACCCACTTGCCTAACTAGTACTATGCATGTGTCATCTGATTGAGTAGTACAATATGTCATGCATAGTGTATACTATTTGGCATGTCATCTGATAAAGTAGTATGGGTTGGGTCTTCTCAGTCTTGTCGCTGTCCTTCTTCTCTGGTACGTAGCTGCTAGCCTTTCTTCTTAACTGGTACTGGCCTTTGGTCTTGATCGATCTGGAGCTAGGTATCCGGGTGCATGCCGACTGGGCGATCCGAACCGGCCAGGAGGCGCCAGGGCGAGCCGGGGCGGGACACCTCCTGGGATCGATTGATCCCAGCAGTACCCGAGCGAGGCAACTAGGGGCGAGCCGTCCTAGAGGGGGGGCGTCGAGGCCCAGCCAGGGCGGTCAGCCCAGCCAGAGGGTGGCGGAGTGGGCCGGCTGGGGCGGCCCAGCCGGGGAGACGCCAGGCGTGGCGAGGCGCAGGAGCGGGCCGGCTGGGGTGGCCCAGCCGGGAGCGGCGAGGCGGAGCAGGGCGTGGGAGCCGAATGGGCCGGCCGAGGCGGCCCAGCCGGGAAGCAGCGCGACGCGGCAGGGGAGAGGGCCCAGCCGGGGACGTCCAGGTGGGACGGGGCGCCGGCGGGCCGGCTAGGGCGGCCCAGCCGGAAGGAGAGCGCTCGGCCTAGCCGGAAGTGGTGTAGCAGGCCGGCTGGGGCTTCTAGTCGGCCCAGGGTGCCCGGGACTGCTGTCTCCTCTTTGTCTTTTATCTGTTTTGCCTTTTTTATCCGTCTTGAGTGCTTCTTTGGGGTACCCGGGGATAATCCCCCCGACACTAGCCCCCGAGCGCGCGCTGATTTCACCCGGAGGGGGAAATTCGCACGAGCTCCACAAAAACTTGCCGTTGTCGTTGTAGATGAAGTTCTTGAACAACGTCCGGCTGGACACCTCCAGCCCGGGAAGCAACACAACTACCGCGGGGGCGCGCGAGCGCACCCACGGGGTGTAGCCCCCGAGATTCGGAGTAGTTGACGAAGACAGGTTCTGCGAATCTTCTCTATCTTTCCCTTTTCGACACCTCGAACTTGCTATCCGGCTGAACGCCTTCAGCCGGACTGGAGAACTTGATTACACCAGGGGCGCGCCAGCGCACCCGGTGGGTGTAGCCCTCGAGATTCGAAGTAGCTGGCGATGCCAGGTGCTTTGAATCTTCAAATGCCCTTGAAATCCGACTCGGAGCAGTCGTGCCAAAATAAACAAACAGAATTGATTGTCAGTACATCAACATATAGTACACATTCTATCAACCGGATAACGGTTTTATTTTTCAAAAACTAGCTCGTGCTTTTCTGAACACTTAGTCACTTTCTCGTGCACTCTGCTGTTTACGCTGTGTCCTTGTCGGCCAGCCAGGTTGCGGTCTGGAGCCAGAACCGAAGGGGGAGCTGACAGTACATTGCACACGGTACTAGGGGCTGAGCAGCTGGAAAATACCAACTAGGCACAAGGCCGGAATGTCCGATTTGTCGCACCCTTCACCGTTTTTCATGTGGGATGCCTCAGGCTTTTGCTCTTGCTAGCCGGACAGCCGGGTTGCGGTCTGTAGCTGAGACGAAGAGTGGGCCTCTGACACCGTCGCACACTACTCAGTCGGTTTACAGATTTAGCAGGCCAGGCCAACCGGCGAGCCCCCGGGTAGGGGTTGCCGGTGCCGGAAAACTGAAAGCAGGAACGAAAACAACATCTGGCGAGACCTCGAGGGTTGCTCAAGGTTGGAAAAACACTCACATTGTAGTTGTCGGTGTAGCAGGGCCGAAGGCACGATTCCGCAGGCGTTGCGGCTGCTGAAACGGTCCAACTGGCGTTCCAGCCGGATAGCCTGGCTTCAGCCGGACAGGCGACCAAACGCGGCATAGCCGGATTCGGTCCCTTGCCGGCCAGATAGCCAAATGCGCCAGGCTGCACCGAGCCGGCCTGGCCTAGCCAGAACGGGTCCAGCCGTCCGTACCTGCAACCAAACGGGCGAAGACGCTCCTAGCCGGCCCGGCTCAGCCGGAATGGGTCCAAACCGGGTGAATCGGACGGACGGACGGAACGAGCCGGTACAGCCAGATCAAGCGTAGTCGGATTTTTCTTGCCTTCTTCTCTTGGCCGAATTTTTCTTCTCAATCGGACTAGTATAGCCGGATTTTTCTCTCACTTTTTCCCCTCATTTTCTCTGACCGACTCTTTCTAGTCGGTTTTTCTTTCTTCTACTTTTCCCTTCACTCCTTTTCTCTCTAACCGGCTGGCCCCAGCCGGCCTCTTCTTTTTTCTTTTCTCAGCCGGCCGAAACAGCCGAGCCCTCTCTCTTTTTTTCTTCTTTTCTCTTGTTGCCTTTCTCTCTCCAACAGGCCACCTCTCAACCGGTCCTCTCTTTTTTATTCTTTCCAACCGGATGCATCTAGCCGGATCTTTACTTCCTTCTATTTTTATTTTCTCCTCCTAATTTCTCATCGGCCAACGCCACAACCGGATCAGCTCAACTGACTAGCTGCAGCCTGCTCTCTTTTTCTCTTTACTTTTTCTTCTTCTCGCTTCTTAACCGCACAGCCGGCCAACTACCTTTCCTTTATTATTTTCTTTCTTTTCTACTTTTTCCAACCGGTAGGCCCAATCGGACCACTCCCCCAGCCGGAACTGCTACTCCTCTCCTTCTTTTTATTTTTCCACAGCCGGCTCCTTCTCCAACCGGACGTGGAGCGAACAAGGGCCATGGCCGGAGCAGCAGGGCGCCGCGGCAACGCGAGGAAGCGCAGCAGCAGAGTCCGACGACGGGGCGGCGGCGGGGGGGCGCCTGTCGACGGGGAGCTCGCCGGGGCGGGGTACGTGCAGGGGCACACGCGTGCGGGCGCGGGCGCGTCCCTCGGCGGCGAAGCGGGCGGCACCGGAGCTTGCTGGGGAGCTCGCCGGGGCAGGGGCCGCGAGCAGTAGAGGTGCACGCGGGCGGGCGTGCACGTGCTCGGGCCCCAACGACGAAGCTTGCGGCGGCGCGTGCCGGCGCGCGGGATTGGCGGGTGGAACGACGCAGCTACCGGAGGCGCGGACGGCCGCCGGAAACGCTGCTGAAGCGGCGGTCGGGCGCACACGGGCGTGCTCGAGCACGGGCTCGCGAGGCTTGACGGAGAGGTCGGAGACGGGGGTCGCTGCAGCGGGCGGAGTGCAAGCGGCGCACGCGCACGGGAGGAGCGGCACGACCGGGCACCGTCGTCACGAGCGTTGGACGTGCAGCGGCGGGCGGCGCCGGCGCGCATGCGTGCGGGCTCGCAAAGCTTGCTGCAGGGGGAACCGGACGAGGCGAACTCGCGCGGGCGCTTGCTTGGAGGAGCGGGGACGGAGACGCAGGCGTGGCGACGCGCTCAGGGACGACGCGGTCTGGCGAACACGGACGGCAGCGGGCAAAAACGACGCTGCTGCGGCAGCAAGCCCCCGCGCATCCCGGTGAGATGGAGGTGGCATTGACGTGAAGGCACGGCGAAGCCTGTGACGACACGAGGGCGACGCCGAGCCCCCGAGAGAATCAGCAAGGCGAAGACGACGATGGCACGGCGGAGGCGGCGAGCCCCCGAGAGATTTGATGAAGCGGGGTTGGTGTCGATGAAGACGAAGTGGTCCCGTGCGAAACGGAACTCTGGCCGAAGCTATCTGCCCCACGGTGGGCGCCAACTGTCGTTGTATTGGGAACGGCAGTACCTGAGGAGGCTATATAGAGGTGTGGGGACTAGCAGGGAAGCTATCGACGGCGTCCGCAGGCGGGATTGGATACAAGCGAGCGTAGCGGGACGCAAGAAGTACCCAGGTTCGGGGCCCTCGTGGTGAGGTAAAGCCCCTACTCCTGCCGGATCTGACTATGTGGAATACCAGAACTACAAGTGCTCCTCGAGCAGTATACGCTAGCTACTGCCTTAAATGCTGTAAGACCAACCAACTATCTGTCTATGTGAGCTCGTGAGAGAGTGAGCTAGCTAGCAGGGAGTGAGCTAGCGATCGATCGATGGATGCATGTGTGAATGAATGGAGCCTGTCTGCGTGTCTGTCCCGTGAGCGTGTGTCCCTCCCTTGCCTTATAAAGGTGGCCAAGAGACATGGTGGGACCCACTTGCCTAACTAGTACTATGCATGTGTCATCTGATTGAGTAGTACAATATGTCATGCATAATGTATACTATTTGGCATGTCATCTGATAAAGTAGTATGGGTTGGGTCTTCTCAGCCTTGTCGCTGTCCTTCTTCTCTGGTACGTAGCTGCTAGCCTTTCTTCTTATCTGGTACCCGGCCTTTGGTCTTGATCGATCTGGAGCCAGGTATCCGGGTGCATGCCGACTGGGCGATCCGAACCGGCCAGGAGGCGCCAGGGCAAGCCGGGGCGGGACACCTCCTGGGATCGATCGATCCTAGCAGTACCCGAGCGAGGCAACCACGGGCAAGCCGACCTGGAGGGGGGGCGTCGAGGCCCAGCCGGGGCGGTCAGCCCAGCCAGAGGGTGGCGGAGTGGGCTGGCTGGGGCGGCCCAGCCGGGGAGATGCCAGGCGGGGCGAGGCGCAGGAGCGGGCCGGCTGGGGTGGCCCAGCCGGGAGCGGTGAGGCGGAGCAGGGCGTGGGAGCCGAATGGGCCGGCCGAGGCAGCCCAGCCGGGAAGCAGGGCGACGCGGCAGGGGAGAGGGCCCAGCCGGGGACGTCCAGGTGGGACGGGGCGCCGGCGGGCTGGCTAGGGCGGCCCAGCCGGAAGGAGAGCGCCCGGCCCAGCCGGAAGTGGTGTAGCAGGCCGGCTGGGGCTTCTAGTCGGCCCAGGGTGCCCGGGACTGCTGTCTCCTCTTTGTCTTTTATCCGTTTTGCCTTTTTTATCCGTCTTGAGTGCTTCTTTGGGGTACCCAGGGATAATCCCCCCGACAAAAGATACATAAAGTAAATCATAATTGGTAATGGCAAACTTTGCTCTTGGTCAAAGAATAGTTAAAAATTCACAGGAGTTCAAACATAATGGGGTTTTCAATGATAGCTTTCAAAGTAGTACGAATCATCATATGAATGAATGAAACCCAACAACTCAAAATACTTGCTGAGATAGAAAGGAATAGGTTTACTGACTCAACTAAAAAGTAAAAGATAGGCCCTTCGCAGAGGGAAGCAGGGATCTCAAGTTTCATAAAGAGCTTCCAAAAATTATGGTACTTATTAGCTTTCAACTCTCAGTGCCCCTATCATAAGCATCTTTAGGTGATTAAGGTTAAAGTGAACAAACTATGGAGTATATGCTTGACAAAGTATAAGTTGGCAATCTCATGTCCCTTGAATACGAGGGCCGCTCCTCATGCTACTCAAGTTTAGTTACCGGTAAGTTCTTGTCATAGTAAGTACATGTGTATCATAGAGAACCGCCAACGGGGTACCCCTTGCCCGATGATACGGAAGAATCCCCATATCAAAATGACAAGGCAATCAGACAATGAGCATCTCAGCAATATTCTTATTTACCATGGGAAAATGGTGCTTTTTTCTCTCTTTCCTCTTTTCTCATCTTTTTTTGTTTTTCTCAATCTCTATCTCTTTTTTTATAAGAAGAATGCTTTGTAGATTGCTCATTATGGTTACGCTACAGGTTTTCACCATGATTAGGCATGGATTAGACCAGCGGCCCAGTCGTTTCTCTAACACACATACATAACTCCATGGACTTACAAACTCCCCTTTCATTTCACACCGATGACATCCATAAACAAAAGAGCATGATATCAACTGGGTACAATGTACAAGTGCAATGTTGAAAGCATTCCCCATGACAGCATGGTTCTGCTAATTCCCAACGTATAAGTGCAAGCATATACAACTTAGATGACACAATGGTTCAAGTTTATTAGATGCTAGAAAAGTAAAGTGTGCCATCAAGTTCATGAGAGCTTTAATCACTAATTTTCACATAACAAGTTTAATTCGGAAGGTAGATAAAAACATGAAGTTACTTGGAATACCAATAGTGCTAATAGGTAGGTATGGTGAACACAAATGGCACAGGTTTCGGTTGAAGGATTGGATGGACGAGAAGCATTCCCTCTTAGTACAGGTTTTTGGTCAGCAAGGCTGGGTAGCAAGCATAAGAGTTGAAGGAAACAAACAAACATACATGTGATAAAACAAACATGCAATCTTCCTTGGAAGCACAAAAGATCTTAACTCGAGAATACTAAGCTTATGAGCCAATCAAGAAAGATGATGAAATTATATTTCTTATGAGTACTTTTATCTTTTTCATTCAATTCTCATAATAGTCTTGCTACTGACCGAGCCAGGTTTGCCAAAACCAACTAAATTAACTCAATGATCCCAAGGTGATACCAATACTAACAACAAGATCAATCATATAAAAGAAATTGAAAACTAATATAAGATATGCAAAAGAGTAAATGATAGAAATTCTCATTATTATTCCATAACGGCAACTCACACCAAGGGATACATAGATATCTAACGAGAGGGGGTACACTTCCATAATGCTAACCATCCTACATGATAACTTCTCTATTCATGATATGACTCTACTTAAAAAGGTTAAAAGATAGAAGATAGTGATATGCGACCGCGGCACTCCCCCAAGCTTGGAACAAACCAAGGGGATGCCAAAACCTGATGACAAATTACTCCTTCGGTGGTGGTGGTGTTCTCTCGATCAGAGTGAGAAAGCCTTCCAGGATCTTGCGAAGTCTGTTATTCTCTTATCGTAGTATCTCCACTTTTCTCCTTAGGACCCGGTACTTATCGCGAAACTCATCAGTGGCCCGTAGAGCTTCCACCGCCGCAGAGCAGGAACTGAGGTTTAGAATTGGAGGTATCAACCCTTGTCCTTTCATGCCTCCCGGCATGCCCTTCACTTCCTCCTTGATGCTCCAATCCATATCTTCGTGCCTGGCCGTGATCCTTTCTTCTTCCACCCATCCTATGAAGGTCCTCTACTCCAGGTCGCGATGGAGCTCGCGCTGGTGTCGCAGCTCATAGTCCTCCAAAACGAACCCTGAAACGACATCTGAACAGAACAGATCGAAACAAAAATATGACGAAAACACGATATACGAACCTCGGGGGATCCGGGGGTATATATATTACGAATTTTTACAACAAAAGGAAAGTACTGGGAGAAAACGGGTCGGAGACGGACTCCGGGGAGGCCACACCACCTAGTGGCGCGGCCAGGGGCGCCGCGCCACGGGGTGGTTTGAGCCACCCTGGATCCATTTCTGTCCCTCTTTCGCTTCGTTGCTTTCCTTGTTAGATAAAAACCGCAAAAAATATAACTGGGTGGATTTTTCGCGGACCTTTTCTTACCAGAACTGTTACCTATTCGAGAATGGACTCTGCAGGTCTCTGAACTTGGCATTTAATAAATTCTTCCGGAGTCACCGCTGGAATAACTTCAATATCTTCATCTTTATACACATATTGTTTGAGTCATTTAACCTTTCACCATCTAAACACTATTCTCTCCTATAACCTGAAAATTTCTTTCACACAAAACTTCACACAATTCTCATTAGCAACATTAGTGCATGTGAGGTAATAAACTTTTTAAGTTCAATTTCAACTAAAATCCATCAAAACATAAGATACTGTAGCAAATCCTTCCGAAAACCCAAAAAGAATTCAAAAAGGACATCGATGTAAGAGGCAAATGCAAGAGTGGTAAAAATCTGTCAAAATAGACTAGCAGGTAAAGATGAATTATTTCGAAAATATTCTATTACTCAAATCAAAAAGTGCAAAACTAACGGAAGTTAAATAATGACCTGGGGCATGCACACAAACAATTACAGATCAGTACGACATTCTGGGATTCTTCACGATTTTTTATAGTGAAGCATAAAAATCTGTTTCGGGACAACAACTTCCCCAAATATTACTTCTCTCTCATTAGAGGTTGATCTTGACGCAAAAACCAAATAAAAGGATAAGGAGAGGTTATTGCAGAAGCAATAACTTCCGAGGCTCAAATAACCAAAAACAAGCTGAAAGCAAAATAAATAAATTGGGTTGTCTCCCAAAAAAACTCTTTCTTTATAGCCATTAAGATGGGCATGATAATTTTAATGATGCTCACAGAAAAGAGTAAGAATCGAAGTAAAAGGGAGCATTAAGAAGAAAAAATACACATGTTTAAGTCTAACCCACTTCCTATGCAAGGGAATTTTGTAAGCAAACAAATTGTTGAAACCAGGGACTGCTAGCATAGGAAGGTAAAACAAGTGCAACATAAAGATTTTCAGCATAAAGCAAGGAAACTTAATATTATTGAGATGCAGAAGAATAGTCTTCCCTCTGTCATAATAACTTTCAGTATCATGCATAAACTTAATGATATAACTATCACAAGAACCATTGTAGCAATGATCACTTATTCTAACAGAAAACACAGGGACACTAGCTCTCATAACACTACTTTGTGAAACAATATTAAGGATATCCTTACAGAGGATAGTGTGTCCATCTTCTACATATTTAGTGACAAAGTCTTTCACATTTGCTATTACAGGTTCATCATCCACTTATTCATCAGGTTCAACAGCTTTATTTGTACTTTCATTAACCATACTAGCTATCATAGAATGTTCCTTTATCTTAACTGGGAAAGGCATTTTCTCAATGTAAGGTTCAGGTAAAATATGATTAGCAGTATAAACTTCAGTATTTCTTGCAGGAACACAATTAGCAATGTCTTTATATGGTTCATGATACTTATTCCACTTCTTTTTAGGAACTTCAATATAGGAAGCAAAAGCCTTAAAATAAGTTGCAATAGCTTGAGAGTCTAGACCATAAGCATTTTTAATATTTTGAAAATCATCAGTTCCCATAAAAGATTCAATACATTCATAATCGTAATTTATACCTAACTTTCTTCCTTTATCATTCTCCCATGCTTCAGATCCCATTTAGCTCCTTCTTCCATGCGTGTAAATGATCTAGCACAAGAAGCATCCAATAGATCCTTGTCATGAAGAGAAAGCCTTGCATAAAAGTTATTGATAATAATATTATTGGGGAGCTCATGTATAGGACATTCGAGCATTAGTAACTTCAATCTCCCCCAAGCTTGAGCTTTATGCTCTCCATCAAGAGGCCAAAAGTTGTATATTTGATTCCGATCTTTATGAATCTCAATAGGAGGATAAAATTTTGAATAAAAGAGAGGTACTACTTCCTCCCATTATACAGCTTGACCATTCTTCAGTAGCTTATACCATTCCTCAACTCTTCCTTTCAGTGATAATGAGAATAACTTCTTCTTGACCTAATCGGTTGTAATACCTGCACACTTGAACAACCCGCATAATTCGTGTATAAAGAGCAAATGATCACCGGGATGGACCGTTCCATCTCCAAAATAGTAGTTATCCATAACACGATCAATAATTTTTGTAGGTCTTTTAAAAGTATCATTCTTAGCAGGTGTAGGTTCATCTACTACCTTAGCAGTGGTAGTAGCATTATGAAATAAGAAACTAAGTGAATTATCCATATTGAAATAAAGTAACTAACAGAAGTAAACAATACTCACAGTAGAAGTTTCCTTTACCAGTTCCACTCTCCAATAGCGCTTCACTCCCCGGCAACAGCGCCATAAAATAGTCTTGATGACCCACAAGTATAGGGGATGTATCGCAGTATTTTCTCTAAGTAAGAGTGTCGAACCCAACGAGGAGCAGAAGGTGCTGGCTAGTGGTATGGATCAGGAATTCTCTGCAAATACTTAGCAAACAGATTTTTAGGGGTTTTTGATAATGCAGATAAATAAAGTACGAGTAAATAGAAGACAATAACAAATGCAGCAAGTGGCCCAATCCTTTCTTTAGCAAAGGACAAGCCGGTTGTATTACTTAAGATGACCAAACATTCTCGAGGACACACGGGAATATCGTCAAGTGCTTTCGCTTCATATAGTTGATTAATCTTCTTTAGTTTGATAGGTGTTGTTTGGGTGAACCTGTGCTAATGCACCGACCTTCCTTGGACTAATATATACTGGTGATTATACCCCTTGCAAGCATCCGCAAGTACAAGAAAGTAATTAAGATAGAAACCTAACCACAACTTTAAACTCTAAGACCTTGACATCCCTTTTGCAAAGGTTTCCTAACGGGGGTTCAGGTTTCTGTCACTCTGGCAACCCCTACGATTAGTAGCCAAATATGCAATGCATTTCCCTAGGCCCATAAAGGTGAAGTGTCATGTAGTCAACGTTCACATGACACCACTAGAAGAATGACACCACAACTTAAATAACAAACCATTGAATCTTTCTCAACACAATTCCACTACTAACAACATGACTTCTCCCATGTCCTCAAGAACTAAACGAACTACTCACAAGACATCATATGGATCAATATCAGAGATGATATAATGATAAGTAACAATATGAACATAATCGATAATTCAATGGTTCCACTCAATAGCATCAAGTAATCAACACAGGGAAAGTTTCCCCTAAGAACTATGCAAGATTCAACCCAATTGTTACAACGGTACGGAGTGGTGATGATGGTGCTGATGGAGATGATGATGATGATCCTGATGAAGTCCATCTTGATGGTGGTGTTGATGGCGACGATCTCCCCTCTCCAGGAAGGAATTTCCCCGGCAGATTTCTGCCTGCCGGAGAGCTCTTTTTCTCTCTGTAGTTTTCCGCCCCAAAGAGGCGGCAGAATCTTTCTATGGTCGCTCTCCCTAGGCTTAGGGTTTCATGGGGATAATATGTGCCAAAGGGGAGAGCCATGAGTGGCCCAGGGTGGCCACACCACCTAGTGGCGCGGCGAGGGGTGGCCCGCGCCAGGGGTGGTGTGGGCCCCCTGTGGCCCAGCTCCGCTCCCCCTTCTGGCATCCTTCGTCTTCTGAAAAATAGAATTTTCCATGTATTTTCTAGAATTTTCTGATCTTCGCAAATTTCGCCTCCAAACAGCGCCTTTTCCATCAGAATCCTGACGTCAGCAGTCCATGCTCCAAAGTCATCAACCATGCAAACCCAGATGAAGTAACATAAGTATCATCTCTTAATATGAAATATATCAATGAATAACAGTAGATTATGATATAGAATAGTGATGCAAAATGGACGTATCGGTGGCGTTAGCTGGGAGTCTGACCCAAAGGAGAGACCATACTATAGACCGGTCAGATCCACCAGATCTGCGGACTTTTCAGAGTTTTCTTTGTCATTTGCCTGCTGGGGTGTGGCTTTTTTAGATGTGTTGGGGGGATACCCCCAGGTAGGGTCACGCCGGGGTATAAAGGTCGAGTTAGCCGAGGTACGGCAAGGTCAAAGCGAATGTTGGCCGAGTCACCCAAGGCTGCCCGACTTACGGAGTAACCCGGACCGGCGGATGTCCACCTAACTGAGTCCCGGCCGACGTATGTCGTATGCCAACGTATGTCATATGCGGACATGATTTCTGTAACTTGTATGCAGGTACCCACGTGGCCGGATTAACCAGGCATGATCCGGGTTATATCAGGCTTGCAAGAGAAGGAAGGTATCTCGCTGGTCAAAAGGTGGTCACTGTACGCTGGAGCATGAGCGAAGCGGACAGAGGGAAGGACCACCGAGGCGTGGACGACAAGGGTGACGCGGCCTGTGTCGGATGACGCTGGCGCCGCAGAGGCTCACGTAGGATCTACATGGCTTACGATGGTGAAAAGTGACCCGGTCGGTTTGCTATTTTGGGAAGAGGCATATTCCTTGGAATATGCCTCCACGTATTCCCTAATTGGAGACCTAGCCACCCCTTTATAAGGAGGGCTAGGGCATCTGTAGAAGGGGTTGATTTTTGGTTGGTTGGCATTTGAGTAGTTGGTTCCTGGCAGATAGGTAGTGGTGAGAGTAAGAGAGCTCCTTCTTCCTCCTCTCCCCAATACAGCTCAAGTATCATTGTAAACCTTGTGAACCTAGCGAATACAAAGCATCTATGTGTGGAATAACCACACTATCCCTCCCTGGATTCCTCTAGTGCATATTGGCCCCACCTTTAGCCTATCCATGGCATCTGCCATGACACCACCACGACAGTTGGCGCCCACCATGGGGCTAGCGGCGCTAGCAGGAGTGAAGATCCGGACAGGAAACCTCATCGGCAACGGCGAGCGCATCGTCTCAGGGCTCGTTCAGCACTTTGGAGCGCTGGACTACGTCAGCGACAATGCTGGTTGCTTCGGCAAGCGACCTCTTCCGTGCAACGGCCTCTTCGTCAAGCTTGGCGCACACACTATCTACGTTGGCATTGATGTGTCATGCATTCACCCTCGGCACGTCGTCGAAGGGGGCGAGCCACCCCTTAGCGCGGTTTACGAGGCGCGTATCACTTGCTCCCTAGACCGCACCGAGGTCATGATGACGGCGCCTGGCGCTGGCGCGAGCAAGGATCCGGCACCAGATCCGGAGGTAACACCCAAGGCACCAAGGAAAAGTAGAGGTCCTCCACTAGAGAGGCCAGAAAATGTGCTGCAGCAAGCGATATATAGCTTGGCAAGCCCCATAGCACATGTGGTAGATCTGGCTCAGGCACAGGCCGAGCTAGAGGAAACTAGGCAGAAAATCCTAGAAGGTGCGAAAAAGATAGCTGCGACTCAGCAGTCATTGAACATGACGCTGCGCGAGTACGTGAAAGCAAATAAGGTAGGCGCTGTAAAGGTGAAAGGGAGAAACCTCATCAGTGAAATGAACAAAGAGGGTGATACTAGAGTTGAAGAATCAGAGAACATTGTGTCCATAGGGCTGCCGAAGTATAGCACCCCGGCAAAGAACCTCAGAGCAGCAGATGCAGCTGCATCCGAGTTGGAGGGTTTGACGGGTGAAGCCCGGCAGAGACAGCAGGAGAGGGTTAACGAGTTAGTTCGGATCGCTAACAGACAGAATGAGGAGTTGCTTAGGGCTAACCCGGAAAGAGCTGGGGCTTCCAAGGTCGTTTATTCGGCAGAGGGAAACCCGGAGAAATCTGCTGGAGCTGCGTCATCCCCACATGATGGCCCTAGGAGAGAGGAGGTGGTAACCTCGGCAAGGAGAAACAAGCAGATAGTCCCGTATGACCCGGCAAGGGAAGGGAAAGGAAAGGCATTGTAAGGAAATGAGGATCGACGAAATGTCAGCCAAGGTGAAGCAGGCCGAGGTAACCACGACCAAGGCAATGTCGGTCATAGAAACGTCGTCAAAGGCAATGCCGGACAGCGTAACTCTGCAGGTGTAGGGCAAAACTTACCTCAGCAACAACAGCAGCAGAGTGCACCTCGGCAAGAGCAAAATGTCGACCAAGGTATGCGGCAAAATTGTGCTTAACAAGGGCAAGACAAATACAATGATGGTGATTCGGAAATGTTGAACGCAGGGTACCCTAGGCCGGACTATCATGTGATAGGGTCAAGATTGGGAAGCAGGAACTTGATGCCTGATGACGCTAGGTTAAAGCTGGATCGGCTTTATAGGTCGGAGCAAATTGAATATCAAGGTCCTCCGGGTCCAGCGTGCTTTGGGCCCCGGATCATGAAAGAACCCCAGTACCTAAATTCCAGTTACCCAAAGGCACGAAGACATATGACGGCAGCACCAAGACGGAGGATTGGTTGATCAATTACGCAACAGCTGTGAAAATTGCCACAGGCAATCTGGGATGGGCAGTGAGATATGTACCCCAGATCCTGGAGGGGCCAGCGAGGGTATGGTTAAACAATTTACCACCTGGAAGTATCAACTGCTGGATTGATTTTGAGGAAATGTTTGTCAGTAACTTCTCGAGCACGTATCAGAGGCCGAATAGGCCACATACCCTAGAAATGTGCAAGCAAAGGCCAAATGAAACAGACCGGGAGTTCCTAACCCGCTGGTGCACCGTGAGAAACTCGTGTGAAGGTGTGATTGAGTCTCAGGCCATAGCATGGTTTGCACAAGGGTGCAGATATGCAAGCATGTTGTGGCAAATGTTGCAAAGGGATATGCCAACTACACTGGCAGAGACTATCCAGATTGCTGCTTCATATGCCTTGGGTGATCTGACTCAACCTAGGCTGGTGTCAAACGAGTCAAATGAGGAGTACTACCAGCGAGATGGAGCCGGTACATCCCGGCGGAATGATTACCGGGGTAAGAGAAGAGACGATAGACCGGATTACTGGTACAGTTCGCAACAAGTTGCTGCTGTAAATCAAGATCAACCCGGAGCAAGGAGTAATCAGCGTCAGAAAACTGGAGGGCAACAATTGACTCGGAGAAATGATGGCAAGAAAACTTGGACGCCCGAACAAAAGAAATAGTATCAAGAAAAGAAAGACTGGCCAAGGTATACGTATGAGGCAATGCTGGATCAGCCGTGCAAATTTCACACGCCAAATCCGAGTAACCCGGCGGGTCATACGACTCGGCAATGTGAGTGGATGAGGAAGATAGAACAAAGTGGTTCGGGGAATGCTCAGGCACCTCGGAACAATCAGCCTCGACAGAAGTTACCCCGGCAGCAATTGCTCTCTGGAGCGAACACGCAACAGTTAATGTTGCCACCACCTCCGCCGAGGTATGAAAACCATGAGAGAAGGGATGCAGTGCATCAGGTGGAAAACCAGCATCAGCCAGATCAAAGATATCCTGGAAATGAGGGGAGAAACGAATACAGAGAGCATCACCAAAGTTACTGCATGTTTACCACGGAGGAAATGGATAGAAAGAGCTTGCAACGCCGATATATGGAGGTGAATGCAGTTATGCCCGCGGTGACGAGGTATATGCTTTGGTCGGATCAGGAAATTACCTGGAGTATCAAAGACAATCCCAAGCTCATGCCAAGTCCTGGTTCGTATGCGCTAGTGCTGGACCCAACGTTCATTGGGCCAAATATCAATGTGATATTTTCAAAGGTACTGATCGATAATGGCAGCAGCATTAATATCATGTATGTGGACACAATGCGTAAGTTGGGTATCTCGGAGAACATGCTCCAAGCTACAAGGACAACTTTCCATGGTATTGTAACAGGTATTTCCTGTGAGCCCATTGGCAAAGTGCGGGTTGATGTATTGTTCGGCACGAGAGATAACTGCCGGACTGAGAGTCTAGAGTTCGAGGTTATGAATTTAGAAAGCGCATATCACCCGTTACTTAGCAGGCCAGCCCTGAACAAATTCATGGCAAGTACTCACATCAGTTACTTGAAGATGAAACTGCCTGGGCCAAATGGAGTAATTACCATAGCTGGGGACTTCCGACGTTCCACTGAGTGTGCGTTAGCCGGGTCTAACCTGGCCGAGTCACTCGTGATCACGCAAGAAAAGAGAAAGATCCAGTAAGTGGTGGCATTGGCTCAGTCCACACAGCAGTATATGCCGGTGCTGAGTAACCCGCATGGAAGTGTCTCATTTCAGGCAACTAAAGATACAAAGAAAGTGCCTGTTGATGATCTGTTCCCAGAGTGCACCGTAACGATTGGTGCCGGGTTAAATGACAAATAGGAAAGCAAGCTCGTCAACTTCCTCCGTGAGAATCGGGATATCTTTGCTTCGTCCACACAAGACTTGCAAGGTGTTCCAAGGGAGTTGGCCGAGCACTCTTTGAATGTGAGACCCGGAGCAAAGTCGGTGAAACAACCTCTCCGCCGCTTTGCCGAAGATAGGAGAAAAGTCATTGGAGATGAGATAGCTCGGCTCCTAGCAGCTGGGTTTATCATGGAAGTGCTTTACCCGGATTGGCTATCTAATCCGGTGCTGGTGGAAAAGAAGAAAGATGATCCGAATGTGGCAGTGGTTGGCATATGTGCATCGATTACACGAACCCGAATAAGGCGTGCCCAAAAGATCCATTCCCACTGCCAAGGATAGATCAATTCATAGATTCTACTGCCGGGTGTGAACTGTTGTCATTCATAGATGCATATTCTGGTTTCCACCAGATACCTCTGAACCCGAATGATCAAATAAAGACTTCGTTTATTACCCCGTATGGGGCTTATTGCTATCGAACCATGCCTTTTGGTTTACGTAATGCAGGGGCAACGTACCAAAGATGTATGCAAAAATGTTTACATGATCAAATTGGTCGGAATGTGCAAGTGTATGTAGATGATGTGGTAATAAAAACCAAGGAAAGCAAAACGCTCCTTGATGATATCCGGCAAACGTTCGCAAACTTAAGGAGGTTCTGAATGAAGCTTAACCCAGAGAAATGTACCTTCGGTGTCCCGGCGAGAAAATTACTCTGATTTCTTGTCTCCAGCCGAGGTACCGAAGTTAACCCAACTAAAATCTGAGCCATAGAACGAATGGAATTGCCGAAGTGTCTTAACAATGTCTAGAAGTTCACCAGTTGCCTGGCATCTTTAAGTCGGTTTGTATGTCGGATGGGAGAAAAGGCATTGCCTCTCTATCAACTAATGAAAAAAGCGGACAAGTTCGTATGGACGACGCAGGCCAATGAAACATTCATCCAATTAAAGAAAATGTTAGCCACTGCACCAATGTCAGCCTCTCCACTATCAAAAGAGCCAATGTTGCTCTACATAGCCGCAACCAACCAAGTTGTAAGTGCAGTAATTGCGGTAGAACGCGACTGATACGTCCATTTTGCATCACTATTCTATGTCTTAATTCACTATTATTCATTGATATATTTCGTATTGAGAGGTGATACTTATGTTATTTCATCTATTTTTGCATGGTTGATGACTTTTGGAGCATGGACCGCTGCAGTCAGGATTCTGATGGAAAAGGTGCTGTTTGGAGGCAAAATTCGCGAAGATCAGAAAATCCGGGAAAATATACGGAAAATCCTATTTTTCCAAAAGACTCAAGATGCCAGAAGATGGAGTGGAGGTGGGCCATAGGGGGCGCACACCACCCCATGGCGTGGGCAGGCCTAGGCCGCGCCTAGAGGTGGTGTGGCCGCCCTGGCCCACTCCAGCCTCTCCCCTCTGGCGTATATCATTCCGACGAAACCCTAAGACTCGGGGGAGGGACCACAGAAAGATTCCGCCGCCTCTGCGGGGCGGAAAACACCGAGAGAGAAAGATCTCTCCGGCAGACAGATTTCTGCCGGGGGAATTCCTTCCCGGAGAGGGGAGATCGTCGCCATCAACACCACCATCAAGCTGGACTTCATCAGGATCATTATCATCATCATCACCACCATCATCACCATCAGCACCCTCATCACCATCTCCATATTACTGTAACAATTGGTTTAATCTTGCTATAGTTCATAGGGGAAACTTTCCCGGTGTTGATTACTCTTTGTAGTTGATTCTATTTAGTGAACCTTTGAATTATAGTTTATGTTCAGATTGTTATACATCATTATTCCATCTCTGATCATTATCCATATGATGTCTTGTGAGTAGTTCGTTTTGTTCTTGAGGACATGGGAGAAGTCTTGTTGTTAGTAGTGGACTTGCGTTGAGAAAGATTCAATAGATTGTTATTTAAGTTGTGGTGTACTTCTTCTAGTGGTGTCATGTGAACGTCGACTACATGACACTTCACCTATATGGGCCTAGGGGAATGCATTGTCTATTTGGCTACTAATCGTAGGGGTTGTCGGAGTGACAGAAACCTGAACCCCCGTTAGGAAACCATTGCACAAGGGACGTAAGGGTCTTAGAGTTTAAAGCTGTGGTTAGGTTTCTACCTTAATTACTTTCTTGTACTTACGGATGTTTGCAAGGGGTATAATCACAAGTATGTATTAGTCTTGGATGGGGCGGTACATTAGCACAGGTTCACCCACACAACACTTAGCAAGCTAAACAAGATTAATCAACTATATGAAGCGAAAGCACTTGACAGTCTTCCCATGTGTCCTCGAGAACGTTTGGTCATCTTAAGAAATACAACCGGCCTGTCCTTTGCTACATAAAGGATTGGGCCACTTGCTGCATTTATTCCTACTGTCTTTTATTTACTCGTACTTTTTTTACTTGCTTTATCGAAAACCCCTAAAAATCTGTTTGCTAAGTATTTGCAGAGAATTCCTGATCCATACCACTAGCCAGCACCTTCTGCTCCTCGTTGGGTTCGACACTCTTACTTATCGAAAGTACTGCGATACACCCCCTATACTTGTGGGTCATCAAGACTATTTTCTGGCGCCGTTGCCGGGGAGTGAAGCGCTATTGGAGAGTGGAACTGGTAAAGGAAACTTCTACTGTGAGTATTGTTTACTTCTGCTAGTTGCTTTATTTTCGTTATGGATAATTCACTGAGTTTCTTATTTGGTAATGCTACTACCACTGCTAAGGTAGTAGATAAGCCACCACCTGCTGAGAAAGATGTTTTCAAAATACCTACAAGAATTATTGATCGTGTTATGGATAACTACTATGTTGGGGATGGAACTGTCCATCCCGGTGATCATTTACTCTTTATACACGAATTATGTGGGTTGTTCAAGTGTGCAGGTATTACTACAGATCAAGTTAAGAAGAAGTTATTCTCATTATCACTGAAAGGAAGAGCTGAGGAATGGTATAAGCTGCTGAAGAATGGTCAAGCCCTGGAATGGGAGGAAATAGTGCCTCTCTTTTATTCAAAGTTTTATCCTCCTAGTGAGATTCATAAAGATCGGAATCAAATATACAACTTTTGGCCTCTTGATAGAGAGAGTAAAGCTCAAGCTTGGGGGAGATTGAAGTTACTAATGCTCAAATGTCCCATTCATGAGCTCCCCAACAATATTATTATCAATAACTTTTATGCAAGGCTCCCTCTACATGACATGGATTTATTGGATGCTTCTTGTGCTGGATCATTCACTCGCATGGAAGAAGAAGTTAAATGGGATCTTCTGGACCGTATTCAAGACAATGCTGAAGCTTGGGAGAATGACAAAGGTAGAAAGTCAGGTATAAATTATGATTATGAATGCATTGAATCTTTTATGGGAACTGATGACTTTCAAAATATTAAAAATGCTTATGGTTTAGATTCTCAAGCTATTACTTCTTATTTTTAGGCTTTTGCTTCCTACATTGAAGTGCCTAAAAAGAAGTGGAATAAGTATCATGAACCTTATAAAGATGTTGCTAAGAATGTTCCTGCAAGAAATACTGAAGTTTATACTTCTAATCATGTTTTACCTAAACCTTATATTGAGAAAATGCCTTTTCTAGTTAAGGTAAAGGAACATTCTATGATGGCTAGTATGGTAGATGAAAGTGTGAAAAAAGCTGTTGAACCTGATAAACAAATGGTTGACGAACCTATAATAGCAAATGTGAAAGACTTTGTCACCAAGTATGAAGAAGAGGGACACACTATCCTTTGTAAGGATACCTCTAATATTGTTTCACATAGTAGTGTTATGAGAGCTAGTATTCCTATGTTTTCTGTTAGAATAAGTGATCATTGCTATGATGGTCCTTGTGATAGCTATACTGTTAAGTTTATGCATGATACTGAAAGTTATTATGAGAGAGGGAAAAGTGTTCTTATGCATCTCAATAATATCAAGTTTCCTTGTTTTATGCTGAAAGTTTTTATGTTGCACTTCTTTTGCCTTCTTATGCAAGTTGCCTCTGGTTTCAATAACTTGTTTGTTTACAAAATCCCCTTGCATAGGAAGTGGGTTAGACTTAAAAGTGTGTGTGTTTTTGATTCTTAATGCTCTCTTTCACTTCAATTCATATCCCTATGAGAGCTTCTTCAAAATTATCATGCCCATCTTAATGGCTATAAAGAAAGAGCTTTATGGGAGACAACCCAATTTGTTTTTTGTTTTAGTTTGTTTTTGTTTCTTTGAGTCTTGGAAGTTATTACTTCAGTAATAAATGCTCCTTATCCATTTTGTTTGGTTTTTGTGTCAAGATCAACCTCTAATGAGAGAGAAGTAATATTTGGAGAAGTTGCTGTCCCAAAAACAGAATTTTGTGCTTCACCGTAAAAATTCGTGAGGGATCTCTGTAAGTCGTTTTGAGCTGTAATTTTTTTGCTTTTGCCCCAGGTTGTTATTTAAGTTTCGTTAGTTTTGCACTTTTTGATTTGAGCAACAGAAGATTTTCGAAAAAATTGATCTTTACCTGCTGGTCTGTTTTGACAGATTTTGCCACTCTTGCATTTGCTTCTTTATTCGATTTACTTTTTGAATTCTTTTTGGGTTTTCGAAAGGAGTTGCTACAGTAGCTTTTGTTGTGATGGTTTTCAGTTGAAGTTGGACTCAAAAGGTTTTATCACTTCACTTTTACTAATGTTGCTAAATAGAACTGTGTGAAGTTTTGTGTGAAAGAAATTTTCAGGAAGTGGAGATAATGGTGTAATAAGGAAGAGAAGGGTTTTATGACTCAAGTAATAAGTATATGAAGATAAAGATATCGATATTATTCAAGTGATGACTCCCGAAGAATCTACTAGATACCAAATTCAGAGACCTGCAGAGTCCGTTTCCAACTAGGTAACAGTTCTGGTAAGAAAAGTTCCGCGAAAACACAATCCAACTATATTTTTGCATTTCAGTTAATATGGAAAGCTACGAAGCGAAAAAGGGACGGAAACGGAGCCAAGGTGGCTCACACCACCCTGTGGCGCGGGCCCACCCCTGGCCGTGCCACCAGGTGGTGAGGCCACCCCGGACTCCGCCTCCGACTCGTTTTCTCCCAGTACCTTCCTTTTGATATGAAACTTCGTAATATATAACTTCCCGGATCCCCCGAGGTTCGTATATCATGTTTTCGTCGTGTTTTTGTTTCGATCTGTTTCTGTCAGGACATACTCTTTGAAAGTTTAGAAGCACAATGGTGTCTGCTAAGGATAAAGGGAAGGAGCCCATGGAGGAAGACCTCCAAGACCCCGGGAAGGAGAAGGAGATCAAGAGTGAAGGTGAAGAGGAGCAAGGCCAACATCCGCACACCGGCACTACCATTGCAAGCATTGGAGTGGTGGCGAACCCTGCTAGGATCAGAAGGACTGCACGGATGTCAACTGGAGGTAAGCCTCCACGTCACTGCTTGGCACCACGGACACCTTCTCCGAACACCAAGAATACCTTCCATACCTTTATCCATAACCATGCAGGAAAAGAAGACTCCAAGTGGAAAGAATGGAAAAAGAATCACAAGAGCTGGGATCCACAAACTGAAATGATTATGGGCCGTATTGAGCACACCTCGGAGTTGATTCGTACTCTCACCTTCGAGATTGAGGACTTTAAGAAATTGATCAAAGAGCTCATTGAAAGGATACCACCACCTAAGGAGTAATTCGTCATCAGGTTTGGCATCCCCTTGGTTTGTTCCAAGCTTGGGGGAGTGCCGCGGTATCATATCACTATCTTCTATCTTTTTACCTTATTAGTAGAGTCTTATCATGAATAGAGGAGTTATTATGTAGTATGGTTTGCATTATGGAAGTGTCCCCTCTCTCGTTAGATTTGTATCCCTTGGTGTGAGTTTTCGTTATGGAATATTAATGAGAAGTCCTATCATTCACTCTTTTGCATAGTTTATGTTAGTTTTCAATTCATGGTTATATGATTGATCTTGTTGTTAGTATTGGTAGCACTTTGGGATCATTGAGTTAATTTAGTTGGTTTTGGCAAACCTAGCTTGGTCAGTAGCAACACCTTTTTGAGAGTTGAAAAGAAAAAGATAGAAGTACTCTAGAGAAAAATAATTTCATCATCTTTCTTTCTTGATTTGCTCATAAGTCTAGTATTCTCTAGTTAAGATATTTTGTGCTTCCAAGGAAGATTGCATGTTTGTTTTTATCATTTGTATGTTTGTACTTGCTACCCAGCCTTGCTAGCCCAAAACCTGTACTGAGAGGAATCCTTCTCGTGCATCCACTTCCTTAAACCAAAACATTTTCCATTTGCGTCCACCATACCTACCTAGTAGCATTATTGCTATTCCAAGTAAATTCTTGTTTTTTCTACCTCCCAAATTAAACTTGTTATGCGAAAATTACTGATGAAAGCTCTCACGAACTTGATGGCACACTTTACTTTCTTGCATTTAATAAACCTGAACCATTGTGAACTCTCCATGAAAGTTATATGCTTGCAAACTATAGGCTGGGGATTAGCAGAACCATGGTGTCACGGGGAACGCTTTCAACACTTGTAAATATATACCCAGTTGATACCTTGCTCTTTTGTTTGCGGATGTCGTCGGTGTGAAATAAAAGGGAAGCTTGTAAGTCCATGGAGTTATGTATGTGTATTAGAGAAACGCCTAGGCCGCTGGTCTAATCCATGCTGACATGGTGGAAACCTGCAGCGTAACCATAATGATATCTATGAAGCATTCTTCTTATAAAAAAGAGAGAGATAGCTATTGAGAAAAAAAAGGAGAGATACTATGAAAAGAGGAAAGAGAAAAAAAGCACCATTTTCCCATGGTAAATAAGAAGATTGCTGAGATACTCATTGTCTGCTTGCCTTGTCATTTTGGTATGGGGATTCTTCCGTATCATCGGGCAAGGGGTACCCCGTTAGCGGTTCTCAATGATACGCACATACTTACGATGACAAGAACTTACCGGTAACTAAAGTTCAGTAGCATGAGGAGCGGCCCTCGTACTCAAGGGACTTGGGATTTTTAGTTTATAGTCTGTCAAGCATATAACTCAGATTGGACCTCACTTTCACCTTAATCACCTAAAGATGCCTATGATAGGGGCAATGAGAGCTAAAAGCTAGTAAGTATCATAATTTTTGGGAGCTCTTTATGAGACTTGCAATCCATGCTTCCCTTTGCGAAGGGCCTTTCTTTTACTTTGTAGTTGAGTCAGTAAACCTATTCCCTTATATCTCAGCAAGTATTTTGAGTTGATGTGTTTCATTCATTCATATGATGATTTATGCGTTCATGTTTCTTATGTTCCTTGTTTTGCACGTTGCTCTTATCTTGATGTTTACTACTTTGAAAGCTTTCTTTGAAAAACCAGCTATTTGTGAACTCCAGCAAATTATCAACTATTCTTCGACCAAGAGCTAAGTTTGCCATTACCAATTATGATTCACTTTATGTATCTTTATTGTGTTTCCTTTACTCATTACAAGTTGAGTTATATAATAGTGAGTTATCTTCTATTATGATCTATGTATTTGATGAATGTGATGCTTCTTGTCCGTATTCTTTTATCGACTCTTCACTCCATAAACCCGAGGCCATGTTTATTGAGCTCAGTTTCGCTTGGGGACAAGCGAAGTCTAAGCTTGGGGGGAGTTGATACGTCCATTTTGCATCACTATTCTATGTCTTAATTCACTATTATTCATTGATATATTTCGTATTGGGAGGTGATACTTATGTTATTTCATCTATTTTTGCATGGTTGATGACTTTTGGAGCATGGACCGCCGCAGTCAGGATTCTGATGGAAAAGGTGCTGTTTGGAGGCAAAATTCGCGAAGATCAGAAAATCTGGGAAAATATACGGAAAATCCTATTTTTCTAGAAGACTCAGGATGCCAGAAGATAGAGTGGAGGTGGGCCACAGGGGGCCCACACCACCCCATGGCGCGGGTAGGCCTAGGCCGCGCCTGGAGGTGGTGTGGCCGCCCTGGCCCACTCCAACCTCTCCCCTCTGGCGTATATCATCCCCACAAAACCCTAAGACTCAGGGGAGGGACCACAGCAAGATTCCGCCGCCTCTGCGGGGCGGAAAACACCGAGAGAGAAAGATCTCTCTGACAGACAAATTTCTGCTGGGGGAATTCCTTCCCGGAGAGGGGAGATCGTCACCATCAACACCATCAAGCTGGACTTCATCGGGATCATGATCATCATCACCACCATCATCACCATCATCACCCTCATCACCATCTCCATATTGCTGTAACAATTGGTTGAATCTTGCTATAGTTCATAGGGGAAACTTTCCTGGTGTTGATTACTCTTTGTAGTTGATGCTATTGAGTGAACCTTTGAATTATTGTTTATGTTCAGATTGTTATACATCATTATTCCATCTCTGATCATGGTCCATATGATGTCTTGTGAGTAGGTCGTTTTGTTCTTGAGGACATGGGAGAAGTCTTGTTGTCAGTAGTGGAGTTGCGTTGAGAAAGATTCAATAGATTGTTATTTAAGTTGTGGTGTACTTCTTCTAGTGGTGTCATGTGAACATCGACTACATGACACTTCACCTATATGGGCCTAGGGGAATGCATTCTGTATTTGGCTACTAATCGAAGGGGTTGCCGGAGTGACAGAAACCTGAACCCCCGTTAGGAAACCATTGCACAAGGGACGTAAGGGTCTTAGAGTTTAAAGCTGTGGTTAGGTTTCTACCTTAATTACTTTCTTGTACTTACGGATGTTTGCAAGGGGTATAATCACAATTATGTATTAGTCTTGGATGGGGCGGTACATTAGCAGAGGTTCACCCACACAACACTTAGCAAGCTAAAGAAGATTAATCGACTATATGAAGCGAAAGCACTTGACAGTCTTCCCATGTGTCCTCGAGAACGTTTGGTCATCTTAAGAAATACAACCGGCTTGTCCTTTGCTGCATAAAGGATTGGGCCACTTGCTGCATTTATTCCTACTATCTTTTATTTACTCGTACTTTGTTTACTTGCTTTATCGAAAACCCCTAAAAATCCGTTCGCTAAGTATTTGCAGAGAATTCCTGATCCATACCACTAGCCAACACCTTCTTCTCCTCATTGGGTTCGACACTCTTACTTATCGAAAATACTATGATACACCCCCTATACTTGTGGGTCATCAGCGACGAGGAGGGTAAGTCAGTGCAAAGGCCAGTATATTATCTGAGCGAGGTATTATCAGCTTCAAAGCAAAACTATCCTCACTATCAGAAGATGGCATATGGTGTGTATATGGTGACTAAGAAGCTAAAGCATTATTTTGAAGAGCACCCAATCAAAGTAATATGTGAAGCCCCCATATCTGAGATAATGAGCAATAAGGATGCAAGTGGCCGGATTGCAAAATGGGCAATTGAGCTAGCCCCTTATGCTCCACAGTACGACAGGAGAGATGCGATCAAGTCTCAGGCTGTGGCCGACTTTTTTGTGGATTGGGCTGAGGTGCAATATGAGCCACCATTGCCAGATCCGAACTACTGGAGAATGCACTTTGACGGATCAAAAACGAAAAGTGGGTTAGGCGTCGGAGTTGTGCTTACCTCACCCAAGAAAGACCAGCTGAAGTACGTGCTGCAGATCCACTTCGCAGCATCAAACAATGTTGCAGAATATGAAGCGCTTGTGCATGGGCTCAAAGTGGCAAAAGAAATTGGAATACGCCGGATCCAATGCTTTGGTGACTCCGATCTGGTAGTCCAGCAAGTATCAGGGCATTGGGATGCGTTGGATGCAAATATGGCATTGTACAGATTTCATGTGCAGAAGATATCAGGATACTTTGAGGGATGCGAATTTCACCATGTACCCCGGCTGAAAAATGAGGCTGCCGACGTACTATCGAAACTCGGATCAACCCGACAAGCAATCCCGCCAAGGGTAGCACTAGAGAACCTCAGAAAACCATCTATCAGGCCATCCCCAGAGTCCGAGTCAACCTATATCCCGGCAAATCCAGAATCGGAAGCTGTGCCCATGGACATTGATGTGGGAAGTGGTTCACGAAACCCGGGGACTGCTTCGCAAGACCCGGGGACTACGCAGCGTGACCGGGCTGAGGTTATGCCGGTGGATCAAATGGAAATTGACGAGGAAGTGTTCCCGGTGCGAGCCATACCAGCTTGGACACTTTCCATATTTCAATTCCTGAAAAATGGAACTTTGCCCAGCGAAGATGTGCTTTCAAGGCAAACTCAGAGGAGGGAAAATGCATACACGATTATCAATTCCGAGCTATACAAGAGAAGTGTCACAAATGTCCTCCAACGATGCGTTGACCCAGAGGAAGGGCTTGACATCCACCGAGATATACATCAAGGGGAATGTGGGCATCATGCCTCGTCCAGAGCCTTGGTAGCAAAAGCTTTTCGGCATGGGTTTTACTGGCCAAGTGCCTTGGAACAAGCAGAGGATCTGGTAAGAAAATGCAATGGTTGTCTAAGGTATGCCATCAAGATGCACATGCCAATGTCAGAGCTCAAGACCATACCAATTACCTGGGCATTTGCTGTATGGTGTTTGGATATGGTTGACCCGTTTAAGCCGACAAGAGGAAATATGACCCATATCTTGGTTATGGTTGACAAGTTTACAAAATGGATTGAAGTAAAGACGATAAGAAAATGTGATGGAGCTACAGCCGTGACATTCCTCAAGGATATAATCCTGAGATATGGCTACCCTCATAGTATCATAACAGATAACGACACCAATTTCGCTGAAGGAGCATTTGCGCGATTTTGCAAAAATAAAAAGATCCGCTAGACATTGCTTCAGTAGCCCACCCCGCATCAAACGGACAAGTGGAAAGATCCAACAGATTAGTGTTATCCGGGATAAAACCCCGGCTCATTGAGCCGCTGCAAAGATCAGCGGGGTGCTGGATAGAAGAACTACCAGCGGTACTGTAGAGTTTAAGAACAACTCATAATCGATCAACTGGCTATACGCCATTTTTTCTGGTATATGGGGCAGAAGTTGTATTACTAGTCGACATAGAGCATGATTCGCCTAGGGTCACCCAATACACAGAAGCCGAAGTGCGAGAAGCCCGGCAAAATAATGTTGATATGCTGGAAGAAGCGAGAGAATTGGTATTGTCCAGATCCGCCATATATCAGCAAAATATCCGACGCTATCATAGCCGAAAAGTTAACCCCCGGGTCTTCCGGGAAGGTGATCTGGTACTCCAGTTGGTACAACGTACTACTGGCATGCATAAGTTATCCCCCCATGGGGAGGGCCATTCATTGTGAGCAAAGCATTGCACAATGACTCTTATTATCTCATCGATGCAAAACCACAGGAGAAGAACAAGGCGGACAGGTCCGGCGAGGAATCTAAGCGTCCATGGAATGTAGCTCTACTTCGTCCCTTCTACACTTAACAAAGAATTGTTTGTATCCGGGTCTCTCATACGTTGGTGTTTATGCCGGCAATGAGTTTATCAATGAGATCTTGGCACCTCGAGCAGTAACTCGGGGACTGCCTTAATAATATTTGTTATCTTCTGCACTTGTAATTTATTTTTATGTCGGTTGGCTTAAGTTGCTTCTGCCTAAGCCGGATTAGTAGTGCGTGAGCACCAAAAACTCAACTCTTCGACTTGCTGCTGTCCAACAAGATTTGGCTTCATGGCAAGCAAGAGAACAAGTTGGAATTGCGTAGCACACGAAAAACGACTAAGGAAAAGAACGTAATCGAGCCGACATTTGTTATTTGGACTAACTTTATGTCTACCTTGTTTTTACTATGCTGGGTTATTTTGAGCTAGTCCTAAAGTTTCCAAGTATTGTTAAGTCAATTTTTGAAACTCGGACTCGTAAGTCACAAAACCAAATCAAGGTACACACGAGCCAAGCCAGAAAATTGGAGAAACAAGAAAATGAAACTCGGGGACTACGCCCAAGTTAATCCGGCATGAGTAACTTAGTAGCAAAATATGATCTGTGTGCTTAATACATCTGCACCCGGCATACCGGGGATCTAATGAATTTCAAAGTGTTTTTTCACGCTCAAGGAGCAGCGGCAGGTGGAAGTCCGGCTTCAGCCTCATCATCGTCTTCATTCTCTTCAACATCTGAAGCTTCGTCCTCTTCCTCATCTCCTGAACCATCTTCGACGTATTCATCGTCAATAACGCCAAGGAAACTTGGTCCTTCATTCCATTGATGGATGGGAGCAAATTGGATGAGGTTGTGGGCGCAAGCCTTGCGCCAGGTTACCCAATCCGGGTCATTCGACAACTTGGATCCGGTGCGCAGGCGCTCGAGAAGATTCAGATCCAACTTTTCATACCATGTGAGAACAAAATGGAGGACAGTTTTAGCTCCGACACGTGCGGCGGATTCCCTCTAGAGGTCAAGCTGGGTCTCGCACTCCATTAACTTGGTAATCAGAGCAGTGGACCCCTCCGGAGCATCTTCACCAGGCCAAAGGGCACGGAAGATCCGGACTGCTACATCTAGGAGACCCGAACCGTAGTTCTTCACGATCTCGATGCGAGAGGATAGGCTGACCAGCAAGTCCTCCATGTCATAGGGAATGTTTTCAGCGCCAGGGCCAGTTGGGGTACCCCTCTGCTGGCGGAACTTGGTAACGGCAGCAACCGCAATAGCATCGCCCTCTAGAAATTTGCCTGAAAACAAGACAAGTGAAGTAAGTAAAGGAGGTTGACCCGGAGAGATTCATGTCGGCTGAAGGAAAAGAACTTACAAGAGATATGACTGTGGATCCGGGTCAGCTCTGTGGTGTAATCAGCACGCCTCTTCCGGAGTTTCTCAAGTTCAACATTTGCCGACTCAAGCTTGACGTCGTCCTCCTTTAGCAGCTCTTGGTCTTTGGCAAGTTGGATATTGAGACGTTCTCGTTCCTCGGTGAAGTCTTGGCTAGCTTTCTCCATTTCAGTCTGGTGGAGCGCCTTGAGCTTTTTCATTTCAGCTTTGAGCTTAGCAATTTCATCATCCTTGGCCTGGAGAATGGCAAGTTCATCGTCCTTCTTCTTGAGCTCAGCCTAATGTTGCCCTGCTTGTTCGAGAAAATGCAGCATCATATCAGGCACGGGCACACGATCTTTAAGGGATGCTGCAACGGTGTGTTAACCCGGTAGAGCCGAGGCATAAATATCTGCCGAGCCAAGAAGAAAAGGAGAGAGAGCGTAGAAAAAGATTAATCAAAACCGACTTACCTTTTATCTGCTCCAAGTTCTTCCTCATGATGGTGTTTTCGACCTCCACTCCGGCTGCACAATCCGAATGACAAATTAATCCGGCAAGGAAAGAAAAAGAAAGATGGGAAAAAGGCAAAGAGAAAACTTACCCCTTTTGTCGAACTCAGCAAGAAGTACAGAATGTTTCGAGCGCAGCCCCTTGTGTGTGTCTAAGAGGGGCTAAAACTCAGCACTCCGACGATTGGTGGTAACCTGAGAAAAGCAAAGTTGACTTAATTGTGTGCATATTCGAAGTGTACAAAATCCGGGCCAAGTGGAACTTAACCCGGCTCTAGGTGTGTGCATATTCGAAGTGTACAAAATCTAGGCCAAGTGGAACTTAACCCGGCTCTAGGTGTGTGCATATTCGAAGTGTACAAAATCCGGGCCAAGTGGAACTTAACCCGGCTCTAGGTGTGTGCATATTCGAAGTGTACAAAATCCGGGCCAAGTGGAACTTAACCCGGCTCTAGGTGTGTGCATATTCGAAGTGTACAAAATCCGGGCTAAGTGGAACTTAACCCGGCTCTAGGTGTGTGCATATTCGAAGTATACAAGATCCGGGCCAAGTGGAACTTAACCCGGCTCTAGGTGTGTGCATATTCGAAGTGTACAAGATCCGGGCTAAGCGGAACTTAACCCGGCTCTAGGTGTGTGCATACCCGAAGTTACTAAGGAGCTACGCTAGTTCTCTAAGGATCATCCGGTCGAGTAACAGGTTACTCCTGTCGTCAGATTGAGGACAAGTACGCTATGAGAGGGTCCTCGAGGCGTGCGGAAGAGAGGGGTGTGAGACGTACGGTATTCCGGGACGGTGAGCACACAAGTTTACCCAGGTTCGAATCCGCCAGCTTTGGACGAATCCTACTCCTGCTAGCAATCCAGTAATACGGCAGAGCCGGAATATGGGTTACAAGGGTTTCGCCTATGCGAATTGAGATTGTAGACTATTGTGTTGTAAGGTGTTCGCCCTAAAGGCTCTCCCTAGGATGGCTTATATAGATATCCGGCCTAGGGTTTATAGGAGAGATCAATCCGGCTACGACTAAGAGTTGGTTACAGAGTACATCTTGAACTACAAGTAACATTATGGGCCTAAGTCGGTAAGTCTTCTAGGCCTTCCCGTAGCCTGATTGGACTCCGTCTTCTCTCTCTCTGACTAGGCTGCCCATGAAGCAAAGCTCTAACCCGAAGTGGGCCACCCTGGTCAGCGAGGAACTGTGAGGATACCCGGAAAGTATATCCCCAACAGCAGCCCCCGGAGGCCTCCAAGATCCAAAGTCGGATTTTATCATCGTCTAGATTGATCTTCGGCTTGCAGAATCTTGAAGGATTCCTGCAACTTCACAACAAAAAATACGATCCAGGTCTTAAAAGTAAGTCGGACCTTTCAATAGGTTCTCGGATTTTCCAGCTCGCTTTTAAACTAAACCGGAACTTGGTCTCGAATGCCACCTGACACAAGCATGGTCAAGTCACGTCATCTGACAGACGTTCCGTCAGCACGACCATTGGTGGGTCCGCGGTTCGTGGAACCGAGGCGCCATTTCAATGCGTGCATGGAGATCGAGGCGACGCAATCATCGCGTGGGCCCTTCCTAGTTCTTTCCACGACGCGTGGTGGTTACACTGTAGCTTTTACACGAATCTTGGCACAGGTAGGTGGATATAGGGATTCGGATTTCTTCTTCTCCTTTCCACCAGTCCTTTGTCGTTCCTTTCCTCCCAATCCCCCTGGGCGCTCAGAGCCTCCTCGCCCTCCCCCCACAGAGCTCCTAGCGCCGCCCCTTTTAGGTCACTTTCTCACCGGAGAAAAAATGGCTTCATCATCTTCTTCCTCTGGCTTGGCGGCGGCAGCGGTGGCGGCGTCGGCGCAAGCAGCTGCGGAGAAGGAGAGATTCCGAGGAATCTGGATCCCCTGCGCCCTTGACGAGGACGGCCTCAAGAACGTGGAGAAGGAGGGGCTTCTCGCCGCTGTCGACTGGCGGACCGGCTCCGACGAAACCGTCCCCAACCCGCACGAGGGCGAGCGTGTCCACTTCGGCACCCATCTAGACCGAGGTCTGTCTTTTCCTCCCTCGGAGATCTTCTCCGAGGTGATAGGTCACTATGGAGTTCAACTCCACAATCTTCCTCCCAATTCTCTTCTAGAAATGAGCGCATATGCTGCGCTTTGCGAGGGCTTTCTCGGCATTAGGCCGAGTTTGCTTCTCTTTCGGTATTATTTTCATGTCCGGAGAAATTCCATCACTGCCGGTGTTCCTTACATCACCGGCACCATTAGCTTTTCTGTTAGACGAGACCGGGCATATCCCAAAATTTATGCCAGTGACTCGGTCAAACAATGGCCAGCCACTTTTTTCTACCATAGGGATATTTCGGCTCCCGGCAAAGCTACTGCTTTGCCGGCTTTTGTCGACGGAGCTGCCACAGCCCAGCCTTCCTGGGACGAGGCTGCTCCGGCTCTCACCGACGATCTAATCCTCGCTAAGAGGCGGATCGAATATCTGATCAGACACATGGGTCTGAAGGGATCCGACTTGGTCTAGTGTTGGGTCTCATGTCGGATCCAGCCACTTCAGTACCACGGGGATAGACTGATGCACTCCATCATGTCTTCCAAAAAAGACTCCCTCCGCATCAGCCCCAAATCCTCCACCACTCAAGGCTATATCAGCCAGATCAAGTGGCTGATCAAGGAGCGGATCGAGAGGAGGATTCCGGAGATTTCTCTGGATATGTACACAGCGGAAAACCTCGTGGTGCGGGTAAGCTTCCATCAATACACTTTTTATGTGTTCCAATCTCTAAGTTATATACTACAGTGCTGATATGCTTTCTTGTTTTCAGCTTGCTGAGCTCCCCGAGTCGGAGCTTGCTCCACTCAAAGGATATCCTCCTGAGTTTTCTCAGGAGACTGAAGTGGTCCCATTACTGGACCTTGCGCTCAAGAAGCACAAAGCTCCGATAGTGGCTATTGGCACAAAGGAAGTGCCTATTGTGAAGAGGTAACTTTCATTCACAATTTCCGCCTTTGTACCTTTCTCGAATTTCTTTCTGAGATGTAATGTTTCTGACTTTACTACATTCTTAGAGCAAAGCCTCTCATCAAGGGTAAGGGGAAAGGGATTCCTGCGAAGCCCCTGCGACAGACGAAGCTCACCATAGCTTCTCCTGCCGTGGCTCCTCCAACTCCTGCCCCTCAACCTTCTGCAACTCCGGCGATCATTCCTTCTACGGTGGTCACAGAAGATCCGGCTCCTCCAACGGAGCCTGCGATCCTTGGGTCGCAGACTGACATCACCGTGGGTGCGTCAGCTCAAGATAAGGGTGAACCCTCTTCGGGTAATGATCCCTCAGCTAAAGTCTTCGCTGAAAACCTCCTCAGCAATCCGGGACTTGCCAAGTTTGGCCTATCCCGGAAATCTGCAGAGGAAATCCAGCGGCTGGCCAGGCAAGTCCTGGACAAAAGCCATCTATCCCCCGAGGAGGAAGCGCAAGAAGCAGAGGATGTCAAGTTCTCTGACCTTCTCGCTCAAGTCCGCCTTTGCGACGAGAGGATCAGGACTGGCGAGCTTCCAACAGCCCCAGTAATCCCTCTTACCCTCTCCGAGAAGGTGGCAGCTGAAGTGAACGTGGGTTTAGACAAACTCACCCGCGAGCAATATGTAAGTCAGAATTCCAACTCTTGTTTTTACGTTATGTTATCTCATATCCTCGAGCCCCCAAGCATGAAGTAGGATATAGAATCCGAGTTTATGCTTCATTAGGATGCCAAAGAATGAACTAGTGTAGCCCCTAAGGCTCGTGCTGATATTTAGCAAAAAATATTAGTCCGAGTCTTAAGTAGCTTTCTGACTTTGGGTATTCTGACTTACATAAAGTATTTTCCTATAACCAGGAATTATTATCCAATGTCTGTGATAAGCGGAGAGAGATCAAAGCTCTCCGGCTTAAAAATGCCGAGCTCAAGGTAGCCAAGGATGAAGCCGAAGGTAAACATTTCGATATTCAAACCTTGTCTTTTGCTTTTTCAATGTCGAATTTTTCTGAACTGTTGTTCTTTTTGACTTACAGCGTTGGTGAAACAATCCATCGCTATGATTGAAGAGGCCGAGAACCTCAAGACCCTAGTGGTGGAGAACAAGGGACTTCGCCAAGAGCTAGATAAGCTCAAGGCGGATCATGAAACGAGCATAACTCAAGTCCTGGAATCCTCCTCCATGGCCACTGAAGAGCACGATCACAAGATTGCCGCTCAAGATAAAGTTATCTCGGACCTCAAGAATGAGCTTGGCAGAGAGAAGGACATCTCCCAGGCGCTCCGGGCTGAACTCCAGAGTCTCCGGGAGGAGAAGGCCAAGATTGACGACGTCATTCTTGGTATGTTTCCCCTCTTTGACTTATCTTTTCTTCAACTTCTATCATTGTCGGTTTTTTTCTTAAATTGTTTTGTGTATAGGTCCTCTGAACTTGACGGACTCTTCCTCGTCTGAGCCCCGCACCCACAGGCTTACCCAAGTCGGTGATCTTCTTCATGACTACCGCCAGTCCCTTGAGAACATTGGCGAGTCCCTTAGGATTCCGGACATGCCAAGCATGTCGGATTTTCAGGTGCAGGAGAAGGCCAAGGAGATGCCGCAACTTGTTCGGGACTGGAACATGTCCTACGCACGGATTGCTGGGCAGAACGCTCTCACCATGGTCATGAGCCACCATGGAAACATGGAGACATGGCAAGTGAACAGAGGGTACTGCAAGGTAGATGAAGACGGCCAGGAGCAAGACCTTCAAGCCATCATGCACTCCTGCGCCGGATATTGGTGCCACGTAGCTGATCTGATCAGCTACGAGATCCCCTTCTTCACTCGCGTAGCTACTCCGCAACCTCCTCCAGAAGAAGCCGAAGAAGTTTCCGACGATGAACGGACCACCTCGGATCCAGACATCTCGGCACGATATCAAGGCGGAGTAACCAGCAAGCCGACAACTCCTTCATCTCCTCCTACATCATAGACCACAAACTTATGTATTATTCTGTGAAAGAGCATGATGCGTTTGTAAATATTAAGTACTATTGACTTTTGCTAGTGCTAAGCTTTTAATCTATTCAGCACTTTTTGGCTTTTGAAATTTTTGCGTGCCTAAAATGTTCACATAAGCACTTGAAATTTTCCGTCTCTACTTATAGTTTATCTGGCTTTCCGCCTCGTCCCTTTCGTGAGCCGGCTAAACCTTCAGCCGGAAACTTTGCCGAGCAACGGAACTCAACTGCTAAACCAGTTTAAACTCGGAAACAAAGCCGGCTTCCAGTACCAACAATTCACTAGTCGGATAATACCCGCATCCAGCAATCAGACAAATAACCCAAGTAAAGACTAGAATTTTTAGAGTTATACCCGAAGGTAGCAGTTTTAGAATCGGAAATCTAAACTAGAATGAACATGAGCAAAAAGTACTTTCAAGCATTCTGGGATTTTCGACTATGACATGATCATTAGGAAATAAGATGGTAAAAACTTCTCAGAAAAACTTTGAGGTAACCAAAACTTTTATTTCTCACAGAACATGTACATATGTATGATTAAAAATAAGGATAAACTAAGAATAAAAGGGACGTAGCTGAGCAATATTCCACAGTCTGTCTAACTCATCCAGATTTGTACTGCCTCCAGCTCTCTTTCTCTTCTTAGTAGCAGGTCTTTCTTTGACTGGCCTCATGTCATTTAAGTAGTACGATCCATTGTGCAATACTCGACTAACTAAAAAGGGCCCTTCCCATACTGGGGAAAGTTTGTTCTTTCTTTGTTGCACAAGCCGGAGAACCAAATCACCTTTATTGAAAGATCTAGTTCGGACTCTCTGGCTATGATACTTGCGTAACTTCTGCTGATAGGCTGTAGATCTCATTTCAGCAACGACGCGAACTTCTTCGACTAAGTCGAGATCATTTTGTCGAGAAATCTCGGCATCCTCCTCGATATACGCGGCCACTCTAGGAGAAGTATGAATTAAATCGCTAGGAAGAACTGCTTCTGCGCCATAGACCAAGAAGAAAGGTGTGTATCCTGTTGACCTGTTCGGAGTTGTTCGTAAACTCCAAATTACAGAGGGTAATTCCTCTGCCCAAGCCCCCGCAGCACGTCGTAGTGGTGCTTCGAGTCTTGGTTTCAAGCCTTATAGAATTAAACCATTTGCTCTTTCGACTTGTCCATTAGCCTGTGGATGTGCGACTGACGCAATGTCAAGCCGGATATTTTGCTCATCGCAGAATTCAGCCAATTCTCCCATGGAAAAGTTACTCCCGTTGTCCGTGATAATACTATGCGGATAACCATACCGGATTATCATCTTCGACAAATCTTTTGGCTGTTGCTCCATCACAATTAGTGACAGGTTTAGCCTCGATCCACTTTGTGAATTTGTCCACCATCACTAAGAGGTGAGTGAATCCACTTGGGGCTCGTTTAAAAGGTCCTACCATATCAAGCCCCCAGACCGCAAAGGGCCATGTTATAGGTATTGTTCGCAGCTGATCAGCCGGAACATGAGCTTGCTTGGTGTACTTTTGGCAGCCTTTGCATGTCTTGACTAATCGTTCGGCATCTTCCTGAGCTGTAATCTAGAAAAATCCATGTCAAAAAGCTTTTGCCACTAAAGATTTGGCTGCAGCGTGGTGACCACACTCGCCTTCATGGATTTCCCTTAAGATTTCCACTCCTTCTTCCGGAGATACACAACGCTGAAAAACCCTAGAAACACTCCGTTTATGGAGCTCACCTTTAACAGTAGTATAGGCTTTTACTCATCGGATAATCTGTCGGCTCAGTACCTCGTCTTCGGGTAATTTGCCATCTACCAAATAATTGAGGTACGGTTGAGTCTAGCTAGGGATTACAGCCAGAACTGCTATCAAAGGTGAGTCGGATTTGATCGGATATTCCTCATCTACTCCCTTTATCGAGGAAACTTTGAGGTGCTCTAAAAATGCGCCATCCGGGACCTCTTTCCACGCAGAGCCTATTCGAGATAGTGCATCTGCTTCCTCATTTTCTGCTCGAGGGATGTGTTGAACTTCAAACCCCTCGAACGATTTAGATAGATCGTCCACGACAGCTTTATATGCTGCCATGTGCTTATTTGCATTACAAATATCCAAGACTTGCTGAGCAACAAGATCCGAATCTCCATAACACATCAAACGTCGGATGCCAATATCTAGCAATCCGGATTCCATGCAGCAGTGCTTCATACTCGGCAATGTTGTTTGTCGCTGTGAAGTGGATCTGCAACACGTATAAAAATTATCTCCTTGGGGTGATTTGAGCACCACGCCAGCCCCCAAGCCCCCTCGAGCCTTAGACCCATCGAAAAAGAGGGTCCAATATTCCGACTCAGGGAGGACCATGTTCTCCTTGGTCTCTGTCCAATCGGCGACAAAGTCAGCAAGGATCTAGGATTTGATTGTTGTCCGGAGTTTGTACTCAATATCGAAAGCTGCAAGCTCTATGCCCCATTTGGCGACGCGTCCTGTGGCATCGCTATTGTTGATTATATCTCTCATGGGAGCTTTGCTCACCACGGTAATTGGATGCTCCTAAAAATAGTGTCGTAATTTACGAGATGCTAGAAAAACACCGTAAGCCAAATTTTGATAGTGCGGATACCGCTGTTTTGATTCTGTCAGGACCTCGCTGACAAAGTACGTCGGACGCTGTACCAGGTGTTCCTGATTTTCTTCTGGTCTCTCCACTACCATAACGATACTGACAACCTTATTTGTCGCAGCAATGTAGAGCAACATCGGTTCCTGAGGTTCCGGCGCTTCAAGGATAGGAGCAGATGAGAGTACTTTCTTCAGGTCTTGTAGTGCAGCTTCAGCTTTGTCAGTCCAGACAAAATCCTTGGTCTTCTTCAGGAGTGTGTATAATGGTGCGGCTCTTTCACCAAGCCGGCTTACAAATCGACTGACCGCAGCAATGCAACCAGTTAATCTTTGTACGTCCTTCAGGCGAGTTGGCATGGAAATATTGAGAATAGCCTTGATCTTGTCGCGGTTCACCTCTATGCCTCTTTGAGACACGATGAAACCTAACAATTTTCCGGCTGGTATTCCAAAGAAGCATTTCTTCGGGTTAAGCATGATGTTGTATTTTCGTAGATTGGCGAACGTCTCCTCCAAGTCGGAAATCAATGTTTCCTTCTTTTTGGACATGATCACGATATCATCCACGTATGCATGTACATTGCATCCGAGTTAATCATGGAGGCAACGCTGCATCATGCGCTGGTACGTAGCTCCTGCGTTCTTCAGCCCAAAGGGCATCATAACAAAACAAAAGGTTCCGAAGGGGGTTATGAATGAAGTCTTGACTTCGTCAGATTCCTTCATCTGGATTTGGTGATAACTGGAATATGCGTCAAGAAACCAGAGGAGTTCCGAGCCTGTCATAGAATCGATAACTTGATCAATTCTAGGCAGAGCGAACGGATCTTTTGGACAAGCCTTGTTCAAGGTAGTATAATCAACACACCTCCTTAAATCAGTGGTGTCCTTTTTAGGGACCATTACAGGGTTGGCCGACCAATCAGTATGGATGACCTCTTCTATGAATCTGGCTAGCTCGAGCCGCGCTAGTTCCTTAGCTATTGCCTTACGCTTTTCATCGCCAAACCGTCGTACAGACTGTTTGACGGGTTTAGCGTTCGGGTTTACATTTAGAGAGTGCTCGACAAGTTCCCTAGGTACTCCGGTCATGTCAGATGGCTGCCATGCGAAGATATCTTGATTTGCTTGGAGGAACTTGACGAGTGCGCTTTCCTATGCACTACTTAGGCCTACGCCTATCTGGGTCACCTTGGAGGGGTCATCATCCTTCAACGACATCGTCTTCGTCTCTTCTGATGCTTTGAACTCTGGATTTGGCTTTGTGACCTCCTTCTTCGTCACGGGCATCTCGGACAGATCTATGCTCTTCTTGATCTCCTGGTACTCCTAGGCGTGCAGCACGGCTTCGGCAAAGGCAGCATTTCCATCTTCGCACTCTCGCACCTTCTTCGGGTCTCCCCTGATGGTGATCACGCCGTTGGCACCTGGATTTTTCATCATATTGTAAATGTAACATGGACGAGCCATAAAAGCCCAGTAAGCCCGACGTCCGAATATAGCATGGTATGCGCTCTTGAACGGGACTACTTCGAAGGAAAGTGCCTCCGTTCGATAATTCTTTGGAGTTCCAAAAGTAACATCCAAAGTGATCTCTCCCAGGGAATTAGCTTGTCTTCCTGGGACAACTCCGTGAAAGATCACAAAGCTATGATTTAGCTGTGTTTCCGAGATCCTCATCCGGCGTAGCGTTTCGACATAGAGAATATTGATGCTGCTACCACCGTCCATGAGGGTCTTGGAGAAACCATAACCGTCAATAAGTGGATTGACGATTAAGGCGTATTTTCCTCGCCTGTGTAGTTTAGACGGATGATCAGCGCGGTCAAACGTGATTGCCACTTCCGACCAGTCCAGATATTGAGGGACAGCCGGAACTGTTGCATTGAGCTCGTGGAGAACTGCTTTCTTGACCTTTGTTGGTTGAGATCCGAGGAAGGTGACGTAAGTGTCCTTCTTGGTGGGAAAAGTCTTCTTCCCTTCCGGCTTGGGATTTGAAGCATCAGCTTCCTCCATGTTGGAATCTTCCTTGGTCTCCTTGTCTTTTTCGGGGTTTTTCTTTCATTTCTTCCGCTTAGCTTTGTAGCCCGTGGTATCATCTCTCTTGATGTCGTCATTAAAACGACATTCAGCATTGGTGTGGGACGAGCCCCCATTGGCGTCTAAGTGATGCACACATGGGTTATTGGCAATGTCGGCCCAAGTGTAGGTTTGTCTGGTTGTTGCTCTCCTCTGCCTTGGACCCTTGACGTCCCACGGCCACGCCCGCGGCCTCCGCCACGTCCTCCTCGTCCTCCAGACCTGGAAACAGTAGTGACCACTGCTGTCTCCGCGTTGGGTTTTTCTTCCGAGGTATTTTTGCGCTTCTGAGCTTGTTGCTTTGGTTGTTTTGCCGACTGAGGCACAGCCAAGACATTGAGTAATCCCTCTGCATCGTCGTCAGCATCTGCATACTTGCTCGCTGTTTCTATCATCTCTCCTAGATCAGTAACCTTGTCACACTTCAAGCAATGGTGCAGTAAACCAATTGGGAGACCTGCGATGAAAGCTTCAATCGCAGTTTGATCATTTACTCCTTCGCAGGAGTTCTTTGTGTGGATCCATCGTCCGAGATAATCCCGGCAAGTTTCTCCGGCTTTCTGGGTGCAACGCTGTAGGTCTCCAACCGTACAGGGCCTCTGATATGTGCCTTCGAAATTCTGAAAGAACGCACTTTGCAAGTCATACCAGTTGTGGATGGTGTTTCTCGGAAGTTCATTGAGCCATGATAGTGCCGTCTTCCGCAACATAAGTGGGAGATATCGGGTTGCGACCAGGCTGTTTCTGCCTTTAGCGATGCAGCAAGCTTGGAAGAAATCCTGTAACCAGGTGTCTGGCCGAGCAATGCCGTTGTAGGCTTGGATATGTCTTGAGATAGCAAATCCTTCCGGGAATTTTGTAGCTCTGATGCGTGGTCCGAAGCACTTTGGGCCTAGGTACACGTCATTGGTTTCTTAGCGCCGAGCCTCTATGTTGGAGTTGATCCTGTGCCTTGCGTCGTTTGGGGATAGAGATCGTCCCGAATGTCGGCTGCGGCTGCGGTGCCCTGGAGCCAGACTTTGGCTTCTATCACCACCTCCTCCGCCATGTCGTCCTCCTTGACCTCCTTGGGGGCTGTTGTGATAACTGTGTGGTGGAGAGGGTGGTGTAGCTAGATAGTTTCTGGCTGATCGCCGGCCTCCGTCCGGAGCGTCATTATTCCGGTTCCGGGGAGGTTCTTGACTATGACGAGTCCCCTGCCGGCTTGTTCCAGCGTGGTTTCCGTCGTTCCTTCGTCCGTCATGCCCACCATGGTGAGGCTCAGCCGGACAGCTCTCATGTCTAGGATGTGGCATTCTCTGACAATCCTCCTCCCGACGTTTCTCCTTATCTTCTCCCTTTCGATCATTGAATTCTCGTCGGGGAGGATTCCTCGGATTCAGTTCAGAGATCACGTCTTTCTCGGCTGCTGGAGCGACATTGCTCCAGTTATGTGTAGCCCTGCGATGCTGTCCCGACGATCCAGTTCTTGAATAAATGTCTTCCCTCCGTTCGGGGTGATGGTACTGCACCCGAACATAATGTGATCTTACGTCAGCCCATGCCGGATCTGTGCGACATTGGTCAGAATCCGAGACCAGTTTTTGACTTCCGAACAGGGCGACCTTCTGCTGCTCCAGTCCCTTGTTGAGTAGCTTGATACCCAAGCGTATCTCCTCTAGCCCTGGATTAGCTAATAGAATTTCACGAGCTGCCATGGTATTTTGCACTGGTGTTGGGTATACCCAATCTCCGTTGCTATCCTTCCGTGGCTTCCCCATCTCATCTCCAAAAAGGACGGCACGGACACGTGGGAATTGGTTGTCATCTATGTGACGCTTCCGTGTCTTCTGATGTAGACGGGACATGTACTCCTTGTTTGACATGCGCTTCTTCTCCACCTCGATGTTTTTGGCTTCATCAAGGAGTTGTTGACGACGCGCTTCTAGGTCCTGGGCCCTTTCGTCCAGCTCATCCGCAGTAAGTTCTGCAGCTGTAGGGATAGGTGTGGTTAAAGCGGCATCGATGAGTTTACGCGCACCTTCAGTGATCACGTGTCCATCCACGGATGCTTCTTTTTTCGGCTCGTCTAGGATAAGTGCTCCATCTGAGTCTTCTTTGTATTCCTCGACGATTACCTCCTCTATGAGGGGGTCTTTTGCCAGGGTCTTGTTCTTCTTGTTCTTCTTCTTTGCCTTCTTGGCAGCGCCGGTAGCAAAAACAAATTTGGGTCCGTTTCCCGGAGTCAAGCTCTGATTGGTACTTTCGGACATCTGGACTTCGGGATTATCTCTGACGTCCATGTCATCCTGCGCTTTGGGAGAGTGTTCCCCGGATGCTTCATCCATGGCTTCTCCTTCTTCTGCAGCTTTGGAGTTGTACTCCTCTTCATATTCCACGGAGAACTTTCGGAAATCTGTCGACGTCATGGATTCATCCGAGGATGCGAGAACGTCGGCATTTGTTCCAATTGCCTCCAGCACCGATTCGGTGTTTTCACTAGCATCGGCAGAGCCGGATCCGGATCCGACATACCCGACGAAGTGCGATGCGTGCTTCCTGAGGTACCTGCGGCTTTCGTGGTCAGCCATATCGAAACTTTTAATGGTTTCGAGGATTGCATCTGCGCTAGTGCCTTGCAGTATCATACGTCTTAGTGTGTACCTGAGGAAAGGCCTGTCTGTCCCGGCATCGTCAGAGCCGGAATCAGTGTCGTTGATATGCTCCTCCTGGATTTCGACTTCCACGGGTGGGTCGATCTGGGATCCGGCTTCTCTAGGGAGATCCACTCCAGATTCGACTTGGACCGTGAGGTCTTCTTCAGGCTCAGATTTCTCCACTATCTCCGCAACTGGTGCGGGCTGGGTGGGATTAGGGTTTTCTGAGATCCGGAACTCTGCCGCCTCTGCGGACAAAGGGGACCCAGAAGATTCTTCTGCTTCTATCATCACCGCTGGGGTGGGTTGGGCAGGTTCAGCGAAACCGATGTAAACATCGATCTCGCCAAAAGACATGATTGTATAAGCAGTCACGGTCTCCCTAGCCGGAATCCAAGTCTCGTCGAGAACGATGAGAGGGACGTTGCTGGCGTAGAGGATGCGACCGACGGCGATGGTCTTGCCGATTCCGATTCTTGCAGATTCCGCTCGGAACGCAGATCCAGAGCTCACTTGCCCCACGGTGGGCGCCAACTGTCGTCGGATTGAGGACAAGTACGCCATGAGGGGGTCCTCGAGGCGTGCGGAAGAGAGCGGTGTGAGACGTACGGTATTCTGGGACGGTGAGCACACAAGTTTACCCAGGTTCAAATCCGCCAGCTTTGGACGAATCCTACTCCTGCTAGCAATCTAGTAATACGGCAGAGCCAGAATATGGGTTACAAGGGTTTTGCCTGTGCGAGTTGAGATTGTAGACTATTGTGTTGTAAGGTGTTCGCCGTAAAGGCTCTCCCTAGGACGGCTTATATAGATATCCGGCCTAGGGTTTACAGGAGAGATCAATCCGGCTACGACTAAGAGTTGGTTACATAGTACATCTTGAACTACAAGTAACATTATGGGCCTAAGTCGGTAAGTCTTCTGGGCCTTCCCGTATCCGGATTGGACTCCGTCTTCTCTCTCTCTGACTGGGCCACCCGTGAAGCAAAGCTCTAACCCGAAGTGGGCCACCCTGGTCAGCGAGGAACTGTGAGGATACCCGGAAAGTATATCCCCAACAACTCCCCCGGAGGCTCGGGGACTAATGGATATATCTCTAAGCATTTGTGCATGCTAAAGAAAATACAAAGTAGCGTACCTCCATCATCCAGCTGGCGAGGTTAATAGCCTTAGCTGCGGTGTTCATTTGCGCGCTAAACTCTGCGAGCCCAAATTTCTCCGGACGATCGTCGGTGGGATTGACGAACTCCGCGTTGTTCCAGTTATTGAAATATTCGATTAGGGCCAGGGGATAGCGTTCTCCACTAAGCATATGGGGTGCAATCAAACCCTTGGCGTGGGCCTCCCTCCTTTCAATTTGGGAAGCAGCAGGGCTGGTGTGCAATGTAAGTTGCGTGCCAGCTGACCCAGAGGGGACATCTTTCTTCGGTGGAGTTTTCTTTGGAAGCATGGACGCGAGCGTGCACTGTCCAGCCTCGATGGATGCTGCCCTAATGGCGTCAGAAGTTTTCTTGGCCTTAGGCTGCTGCTGAGAGGTTGAGGTTTGAGCTGCGGATTTAGTCTTGGGTGCAGCCTTGGTGCTAACTGGGCCTTCTCGCCGAGTCTTGGAAGACTCGGACGAGGCAGAGGGAGTTGGTGTAGCTGCTAGTACTTGTGCTGCTACTGTTGGTGCTGGCGCTGGTGCTTGTGCTGGTGCTGGTCTTTGCAGGGGTGCTGTTGGTACCTCGGAGGTAGCAGGTTGTGGCTGAGCCGAAGAGGAGCTGGGAGCATCCGCTACCTCAGCGGAGCCACTTCCCCCTGCTCCAAGGTCACCCTCCTCCGGACGAGGTGGGCTAGAACCCGGAGCAGCCGTTGAACCCTCCTAAATGGGGCTCAGCGGGCGTGGATCGTCGCCATGAGGGGGAGATGGGCTATGCCGGAAGGAAGAGGAGATGCTCGAGCCGCTCTGAGGAACCTCCACCGCAGCCCTGCCGAATCAAACGATGAATAATAAGTTATAACAAAGGAAAAGCATGTGAATAGCAAAGCACGGAGCAGAGAATTGGACGAAGAAGAAGGTGACTTACTCATCAGAAGTCAATGGATCCTTGGGCTTCCAAGCTCTCCGAGTCATGACCTTAGTCGAAGGCTTGGTGGCGGCTTTGTCAGCGGACTTCTTTCGCCTCTTGGTTGGTTTAGAAGGTCCGGAAGAAGCAACAGAAGTAGCCACCCATTTCTTTGACGCGGCTGGGACAGGCTCACCCGTGGCGAGAGGAGGATCTTCGTGGATCTGCCCAACCGGGTCAGCTGAAGCCTGAAAGGCGTAAGAAAGGGGTACAATGTCAAATGCTTCCATCACCTCAATGTCGGAATCATCTTCATCATCAGGCCAATCTCTTAAGGAAGAGAAGTTACCAGTGGGTCGCTTGGTTGCATCAGGGAACGACAGGAACATATCCTGATCCGGCTCCTCCTTGTCGGAGACAAGTCGATCCTTCGCCCATTTGAGCGAAGGCTCGGTACCATCTTCGAGGGTCTGTTGAAGAAACAGCTAAGAAGGAAATCCAAAAGGATCAGATAAACAACATACTCTGACATAGAATATAACTCGGAAAAACATTGAACCACGAGATTTACCGTAGGAGGAGGCTTGTCCCGGCAATAATGCTCCAATCCCCACTCCCAATCAGCAGAGAACTACTGGTCAGTTTTAAAAAGGGCCTTGACCTGGCGGAATATCTCAGTGTTTCTCAGCTCAAAGGAAGAAGTCCGGTTGGGGTCAAGTCGCCAGCTCATATAGCAAAGCTTGTGTGTGCGCTTCTGGAGAGGGGAGATCCGGCTGCGGACGAAAGTGATCATCGTGTCTTCGTTGCACAGCCCCAAATCCTTCAACTCCTTGAATCGCTTGTTGACTTGATTCGCCAAAACGGTGGGTTTCTTGGAAACCCGGTCCCACAAATCCGGATTAGGAGGACCCGGAGCATAGGGGCGCAGCTGAATCAGGTCTTCATCCGTGCCATTTCTGACATAGAAGAAAGTTCGGGCCCAGCCCTTGCAGGAATCAAGCCCCGTGACCCGGGGAAAGACAGATTGTTTCCGGGGACAAATAGAGGGTGCACCGAATTGCGTTAGATGTTTGTCCTCCGGGTCAAGCAGTTTATTCGGAATCACGTTTCTTCGTAGACCGAAGAACCAGATCCAAAGCTCTTTGGTGGGCCACAAACCGACATATCCTTCGATGGTGGAGGAAAAGGAAGAAAGGGATGTGATGGCGTTCACCGGGAGATGGTGTGGTTGGAGTTCGTAAATATTAAAGAAATCATGGAAGAAATCGCTAACAGGAAGGCCGAAGCCGTGCTGAAAATGGGAGAGGAACACTACGAACTCACGCGGATTGGGAGAGTGAGCTCCTCGGAGGCGAGGCGGGCAGTCACGCCCTCCGGGATGTGGCGGGTGCGGTAGAGCCAGTCCAGGTTGTCTAGGCACACCTAGGAACTAGCCCAGGCGCTGTGCTCTATGTTTTCCACCCCCTCCTCCATCTCCTCTTCCGCGACGGTGAGCTCCTCTTTAGTCATGTCTAGATCACTGTCCTCACCGGCCCTATCGGAGGTGGGGGGAAGAGCCTTGGAGTGGCGTGGACCCGTGGCGGTGGAGCTGCGCGGGAGCGACAGCGAGGCAAGTGCAAGAAAGCACGATGCGGTAGCGGCGCTGCTAAGCAGATGCGGTGGCAGCGGCAATGTCGCTAGGAAGAAGAAGAAGAAGAAGAAGAAGAAGAAGAAGAGGCAGAGGGGCACGAGAAGGGGAAAAAGACCAAGGGGCGCGCCCCTCCCCTATTTAACCACGCCCCAGCGGGGGTAGTGGGATCGTGCGATGCGGCGACGCCACATGGTGTGGCCGTGTATCTGCCGGATCAGCCAATCAGAGGTGAGCTACAAGAAGGGCCACAGGGCGCAGGGGATCTCATGACGCGACGTGATGATATAGTTAACAAGGAGACATGCGTGACATGACGTGTGCAACAGTGACACCTGACATTAACTGCATCAGTAACTGGCGCAGGCCCTTAAAATGAGGCAAGATAATGATTACCCTCCATGTGGGATGTGGGGAAGTGTACGAGAGAAGGAAGGATAACCCGGAAAACAAAAGGGTGACCCGGCCAACAAGTGAAAACTCGGAATGTGCCCAGGGAAAGCTAGCTCATGAAATCTGGGCTATGAGGTAACTCAGAAAATGGAGCAAAAGGCTCGGTAAATTGAACCTGCCGTGGCCTTAGCAGCTGGAGCTGTTAAGATCGCACCAGCTTCGGGGACTAATGTTGGGGCATACCCCCGGGTAGGGTCACGCCGGGGTATAAAGGCCGAGTTAGCCGAGGTACGGCAAGGTCAAAGCGAATGCTGGCCGAGTCACCTCAAGGCTGGCTGACTTACGGAGTCACCCGGACCGGAGGATGTCCACCTAACTGAATCCCGGCCGACGTATGTCGTATGCCGACAGGATTTCTATAACTTGTATGCAGGTACCCGCGTGGCCGGATTAACCATGCATGATCCGGGTTATATCAGGCTTGCAAGAGAAGGAAGGTATCTCGCTGGTCAAAAGGTGGTCACTGTACGCTAGAGCATGAGCGAAGCGAACAGAAGGAAGGACCACCGTGGCGTGGACGACAAGGGTGACGTGGCCTGTGTCGGATGACGCTGGCGCCGCAGAGGCTCACGTAGCCTCTACATGGCTTACAATGGTGAAAAGTGACCCGGTCGGTTTGCTATTTTGAGAAGAGGCATATTCCTTGGAATATGCCTCCACGTATGCCCTAATTGGAGACCTAGCCACCCCTTTATAAGGAGGGCTAGGGCATCTGTAGAAGGGGTTGATTTTTGGTTGGTTGGCATTTGAGTAGTTGGTTCCTGGGAGATAGGTAGTGGTGAGAGTAAGAGAGCTCCTTCTTCCTCCTCTCCCCAATACAGCTCAAGTATCATTGTAAACCTTGTGAACCTAGCGAATACAAAGCATCTGTGTGTGGAATCACCACACTATCCCTCGCTGGATTCCTCTAGTGCATATTGGCCCCACGTTTAGCCTATCCATGGCATCTGCCGTGACACCACCACGACAAGATGAGCCCCAAGGAAGATGTAGGTACCACTGTAGGTGCTGCTGTTATGACCGATGGATCCAAAGGGATCGGGGCCGATGGGCGGAGACTTTTGGGTTCCTCCACCTGAAAGTGCAAGCTTCTGATGATGAGATTGATCCGACATTGAAGCCGACAGGAACCGAAACAAGGGTGGGTGGGAGTTGATCCACTTTTGTTGAGCTTTTTCTTTGTGTTGGGGATATACTTTCCGGGTATCCTCACTGTGCCTCGCTCACCAGGGTGGCCCACTTCAGGTTAGAGTTTCGCTCCACGGGCTGCCCAGTCAGAGAGAAGAAAAGGAGTCCAATCTAGCTACGAGAAGGCCCAGGAGACTTACCGACTTAGGCCTGTATAGTTACTTGTAGTCCAAGATGTACTTTGTAACTGACTCTTAGTCGTAGATGGGAATATCTCTCCTATAAACGCTAGGACGGATATCTATATAAGTTGTCCAAGGATAAGCGTTTAGGGAACCACCTACCCCACAATACCTTACAATCTCAACTCGCACAAGCGAAACCCTTGTAACCCATATTCTGGCTCTGCCGTATTACTGGATTGCTAGCAGGAGTAGGATCCATCTACCGTCGACGGATTCAAACCTGGGTAAACTTGTGTGCTCGTCGTCCCGGAACTCCGTACGACTCACACCCCTCTCTTCCACACTCCTCGAGTACCCCCTCTCGATGTACATGTCTTCAATCTGACGACAGTTGGCGCCCACTATGGGGCAAGTGAGCTTCGGATCAACGCTCCGAGCGGAATATGCAAGAATCGGAATCAGCGAAACCATCACCATCGGTCGTATCCTCTACTCCAGTGATGTCCCTCTCGTTCTTCTTGACGAGACCAGGATTCCGGCTAGGGAGGTCGTGATGAGCTACACAATCATGTCTTTCAGCGAGATCGACGTCTATCTCGGGTTCGCTAAACCTGCCCAACCCACCCTATCAGTGATGATAGGGGCAGAAGAAGCTTCTGGGTCCACTTTGTCCACGGAGGCGGCTACATATTTTCTTGCGAACGTTGAATCTGGAGCGGATCTCCCTAGTGAGGTCGAATCCCAGATCGATCTTCCTAGCGAGATCGAAGTTTAGGAGAATCACAGTAACAATAGCTCCCGATCTGGCTCTGCCAACGCTGGAGCAGGACAATGGTTCTTGAGGTACACGTTGAGGCGCATGATGCTTAAGCACACCAGTGTGATGAGATCCTCGAGACCATTGAGCGTTTTGAGGAAGCCCACGAGGAGAGTCGAAACTACCTCAGGACGCACGCATCACACTTTGTCAGATACGTTGGATCTGGATCCGGTTCTGCCGATGCTGGAGACAACGAAGAGTTGGTGCTGGAGGCGATCGGAACAAACACCGACTTACCAGCATCCACGAATGATTCAATGATGTCGGTAGATTTCCGAAAGTTCTCCGCAGAGTATGAAGATGAGATCAACTGGAAAGCTGCAGAAGAAGGAGAAGCCATGGATGAATAATCCGGAGAAAACTCTCCCAAAGCGCAGGATGACATGGATCTCGGAGCAAATCCCGATGTCTAGATGCCCGAAAGTACTGATCAGAGCTTGACTCCAGGAAACAGACCCAAAGTCGTCTTTGCTACTAGCGCTGCCAAGGGGGAAAAGAAGAAGAAGACTTCGGTGAAGGACCCTTCGGCTGAAGAGGCCATTGCTGAAGAGTATGGAGTAGACTCGGATGGAGCTCTAATCCCAGAAGAGCCTAAAGATACCCTGGTTGATGGACACGTGGTTACCCCTAGTGCTCGTAAAATCATCGGAGAAGCACTCACTACTCCAATCCCTACCGCTACAGATCTTACACCTGCAGAAATTGGAAGATAGGGCCTAGGCCCTAGCGGCGAATCACCAAGTACTCTTGGATGAAGCTAACAATCTCATCGAGGAGAAAAAGCACATTGCAGCTGTGGGGCAATTCAATTCCCTGCAGCACCAGAAGACCCGGAACGGCCCTGTGCGGGCTAACAAAAATCCGAAAGTGCGCAAGACCCACTTTGAGGGAGATGATGCCGTCAAATGAGAACCTCGGCTAGACAGCAAGGGAGATCTGGTGTATAGAAAACCAGTGGAAAACACTGACGTAGCCCGAGATATCTTGGCGAACAATCCAAACCAAGACCAAATCTGGTTGGGCGTAAAGCTACTAACCAAGGGCCTGGAACAATAGCAAGTCGCAAAATCCGGAAGTGGAAAACTGGTCTCCAAATCCGACCAATGTCGCACGGATCTAGCTTGGCATGACATAAGGCCTCGACGTGTCCCGGAATAGCAATATCGACCGTACCATCGGGAAGACAACTATTCAAGAACCGGATCTTCAAGGAAACAACATAGAACCGCATAAAACTGGAGTAACGTTGCTCCAGCGGTAGAGCAAGACGCAGTTGCAGCACTAGTTCCGAGGTAGCCAACCCGACGACAGTCGAACAATCGCAGGGAAGATGAAGAAGAACAACGTCGGGAGGAGGACCTACAAAGGATACCACCTCCTAGACACACAAGCCGTCCGGCTGAACCTTGCCACAATGGCAGAAACGACGGACGAAGGAATGACGGACACCATGCTGAGACAAGCCGCTAGGGGGATCATCGCAACCAAGTCCCTCCGCAGAACCGGAATAATGACGTTCTAGACAGAGGCCGGCGTTCATCCGGAAACAATCCACCAACACCACCCTCTCCACCAAGTATCCATCATACCGAATCTCGAGGGAGTCATGGAGGGTGTCGTGGCGGAGGAGCTGGTGGCGGAAGCAGAAGTCTGGCTCCAAGGCACCGCAACCACAGTGAACAACCACGATGGCGCTCTCTGTCACCTAGTAATGCGAGGCACCGGATCATCGCTAACATAGAGGCGCGGCGCTACGAGTCAGACAACGTCTACGTGGGTCCAAAATGCTTCGGACCGTGCATTCGACAAACAAAATTCCTGGAAGGATTTGCTATCTCAAGACACATCCAGCCCTACGACGGTGTAGCTCGACCAGACCCCTGGCTACAAGACTTCTTCCAAGCTTGCTGCATCACCAAAGGCGGAATAGGCTGGTTGCAGCCTGATATCTCCCGCTTATGCTGAGGAAGATGGCACGATCATGGCTCAATGAACTTCCGGAAAACACCATCCACAAGTGGTATGACATGCAAAGCGCGTTCTTTCGGAATTTTGAAGGAACATATCGGAGGCCCTGTACGGTAGGAGACCTACAGCGTTGCACCCAAAAAGCCGGAGAAACTTGCCGAGATTACCTTGGACGATGGATCGACACCAAGAACTCATGTCGTGGTGGTGTCACGGCAGATGCCATGGATAGGCTAAAGGTGGGGACTAAATGCACTTAGGGAATCCAGGGAGGGATAGTGTGGTGATTCCACACACAGTTGCTTTGTATTCGATTCACTTCCATAGTTTACAAGTGCTCCTTGAGCTGTATTGGGGAGAGGAGGAAGAGGAACTCTCTTACTCTCACCACTAGCTAGCCCTCAGGAAAGCACTAGCAAAACTACTACACACTAGAGATCAAGCAAAGACCAACCAACCCCTTCTACAGAGGCCCTAGCCCCCCTTATATAGGGGTGGCTAGGTCTCCACTTAGGGCATACGTGGAGGCATATTCCAGGGAATATGCCTCTTCCCAAAATAGTAAGCCGACCGGGTCACTTTAGCACAACGTCATCCATGTAGAGGCTACGTAAGCCTCTGTTGCGCCCGCGTCATCCGACATAGGCATCGTCACCTTTGTCGGCCACGCCTCGGTGGTCCTGGCCTCTGTCCGCTTCGCTCATGCTCTACGTACAGTGGTCACCTTTGACCAGCGAGATACCTTCCTTCTCTTACAAGCTTGATATAACCCGGATCATACCTAGTTGATCCAGCCACACCTGTTCCTGCATATAAGTTAGATACATCTTACCGACATACGGCATAAGTCGGTTGAGACCCAGTTAGGTGGACGTCGCCTGGTTCGGGTTACTCCGTGGTTCGGCCTGCCTTGAGGTGACTCGGCCAGTACTTGCTTTGACCTTTCTGTACCTCGGCTAACTAGGCCTTTATACCCCAGCGTGACCCTACCCGGGGGTATCCCCCCAACATTAGTCCCCGAAGCTGGTGCGGTCTTAGCTGCCTTAGCCGCTAAGGCCACAGCAGGTTCAATTTTACTGAGTCTCTTGCTCCTTCTCCGAGTTACCTCCTATCTCGGATTCCATAGGTTTATTTTCCCTTGGCACATTCCAAGCTTTTTCTTGCTGGCCGGGTCACCTCATTCTCATCCGGGTCATTCTTCCTTCTCTCGTACGCTTCCCCACGTGGAGGCTAATCATTACTTTGCCTCATTTTAAGGGCCTGCGACAGTAACTGCCACAGTTATCGTCAGAAGTTACTGTAGCGCACGTCACATCGTGCCTGCCTCCTCGTTAACTGTATCATAACGTCGCGTCGTGGGATCCTCTGCGCCCTGTGGCCCTTCCTGTGGCTCGTCGCTGATTGGTCGATCCGGGTCATACACGGCCACACCATGTGGCCCGCCCACACAACACGATCCCACTACCCCTCAAGGGAGTGGTTAAATAGGGGAGGGGTGCGCCCCTTGGGTCTTTTCCCCACTTCCGCACCCCTCTGCTTCTGCTTCTTCCTCTTCTTCTCCAGCGACAGCGCCGCCGCCACCGCACCTGAGTAGCCGCGCCGCCGCCGCACTGCTTCCACGCGCACCAGCATTGCCGCAACCTCCACGCATCTCCTCCGCCACGGGTCCTCGCCAGTCCAGGCCACTGCCTCCCACCGCTGCTAGCTCTAGTGAGGACAGTGATCTTGAGATGATAGAGGAGGAGCTCGTCGTCGCAGAGCAGGAAATGGAGGAAGACGCGGTGAACGCCAACCGCGGCGCGTGGGCTGGATCTTGGGTTTGCCAGGATGACCTGGATTGGCTGTATCGCACCAGGCGCATCCCGGAGGGCGTCACCGCACGCCTCGCTGCTGCCGAGCTAGCCCCCTCACCCAATCCGGGTGAGTATGTGGTGTTTCTATCCCACTTCCAACGCGCGTCTCCCAGTTAGTGATTTTTTCCATGACTGGCTCAATACGTATGAGCTTCAGCCGCACCACCTTCTGGCTAACGACATCACGTCTCTCTCCGCCTTTGCTTCCACCATCGAGGGTTACACCGGACTATGGCCCATGAAGGAGCTCTGGATCTGGTTCTTTGGCCTTCACCGGAACGTGATTCCGAACATCCAACTTGACCCGGAGGACAAGCAGCTCACATAGTTCGGCGCTGTGTCTATCTCTCCCCGGAAGCAATCCATCTTCCCCCGAGTCACAGGGCTTGACTCTTGCAAGGGATGGGCCGAACCTTCTTCTACGTCCGGAACACCACATCTGAAGATTTAATCCGGCTGCGCCCCTACGCTCTGGGTCCTCTTAACCCGGATCTGTGGGACAAGATCCCCAAGAAGCCCACCGTCCTGGCGAACCAAGTCAACAAGAGGTTCCAGGAGCTAAAGGATCAGGGGTTGCGCAATGAAGACGCAATGATCACGTTTGTTCGCAACCGGATCTCCCCCTCCAGAAACGCACACATAAACTTTGTCATATGAGCTAGGGCCGCGACCCCAACTGGACCTCCTCGTTCGAGTTAAGCAACACCGAGATCTACCGCCGGGTCAAGGCCCTCTTCACCACCCACAAGGACTTCTCCTCTGAGTGGACGTGGGGGATTGAACACTTCTGCCGAGATAGGCTTCCTCCCGCGGTAAGTCTCGTGCCCCAAAATTTTTCCGAATTAAATCATATGTCGATCATTGTTGTAGGTTTAATCCGGTTGCCTTTTCTTTCCCTTAGATGTTTCTTCAGCAAACCATCAAGGATGGCACCGAGCCTTCTCTCAAATGGGCACCCGATCACGATACGTCGGACAAGGAGGAACCGGATCAGGAGATGTTCCTGCCGATGGCTGACGCGACCAAGCGACCCACCGGTAAACTCTCTTCCATTAGAGATTGGCCCGAGGATGAAGATGTTTTAGACGTAGAGGTGATGGAGGCATTTGACGCTATCCCCCTTTCTTATGCTTTTCCGGCAGCAGCTAACCCCGGTGGGCAGATCCATGAAGACCCTCCCCTTGTCGTGGGTGAGCCTGTCCCGGTCGCACCAAAGAAGAAGAGGGGAGATGCATCTGCATCTTCCTCTGGACCTTCCCAGCCAGCTAAAAGGCGAAGGAAGTCCGGGGACAAAACTGCCACCAAGCCTGCAACTAAGGCCATAGCCCGGAGGGCTCGGAAGCCCAAAGAGCCTGTGACCTCGGATGAGTAAGTCACTTCTCCCTTTGCTATTTATTTGTTCTTCCTTTGCTATAGTTTCTCATCATTTATGATTTAACTCGGCAGGGCCGCGGTAGAGGTTCCCTAGAGCAGATCCGGTATTGCTTCACCGCTCCGGCATAGCCCTTCTCCCCCTCGTGGCGACGATTGACGCCCATTGAGCCCCATTCAGGAGGGTTCAACGGCTTCTCTGGGTTCTAGCCCACCTCATCAAGAGGAGGGCAACCTTGGAGCGGGGGAAACTGGCTCTGACGAGGCAGCAGCAACCACCACTTCGGCTCCGCCGCAGCCAGCTTCGTCCGAGATACCCACAGTACTTCCGCCAAAACGAAAATCAGCACCAGCACTATCATCGGCTCCAGCACCAGTAGCGACAACAGAGGCACCAGCAACGACGCCAAGCCCCTCCGCCTCGTCCGAGTGTTCCAAGGCTCGGCGAGAAGGTACCAGCAGCACTAAGGCAAGCACCAAGGCAGCACCCAAGGGCAAATCAGCCGCAACAACTTCCACTTCACAGCAGCAACCCAAGGGTAAGAAGGCTCCTGACGCCACTAGGGCAATGTCGATCGAGGCTGGACAACACACACTTGCGTCCATGCTCCCAAAAAAGACTCCACCACCGAAGGACGCCCCTGCCAAAGCCAGCTGATGCGCAACTTGTTTTGAACACCAGTCCCGCCCTTGCCCAGGTTGAGAGGAGGGAAGCTCACGCTAAGGGTCTAGTTGCACCCCACATGCTCAGCAGCGAACGATACCCTCCAACCTTGATCGAGTTTGTGAACAACTGGAACAAGGCAGAGTTCATCCACAACGACGATCGCCCGGAGAAGTTCGGTCCCGCCAAATTTGCTGCCTAGATGAATACCGCTGCCAAGGCAATTAACCTTGCAGGTCAGATGATGGAGGTGCGTTACTTCGCCTTTTCCTTAGCATGCAGAAGATATTAGTGATATAACCATTAGTCCCCGAGCCTCTAGGGGGGTAACTTGTTACTCGGTCGGATGCTCCTTAGAGAACTAACGTAGCTCCTTAATAACTTCGAATATGCACACACCTAGAGCCGGGTTAAGTTCCACTTGGCCCGGATCTTGTACACTTCGAATATGCACACACCTAGAGACGGGTTAAGTTCCACTTGGCCCGGATTTTGTACACTTCGAATATGCAAACACCTAGAGCCGGGTTAAGTTCCACTTGGCCCGGATTTTGTACACTTCGAATATGCACGCACCTAGAGCCGGGTTAAGATCCACTTGGCCCAGATTTTGTACACTTCGAATATGCACACACCTAGAGCCAGTTTAAGTTCCACTTGGCCCGGATCTTGTACACTCCGAATATGCACACACCTAGAGCCGGGTTAAGTTCCACTTGGCCCGGATTTTGTACACTTCGAATATGCACAAGTCTAAGCTATCTTTTTGTACTTTTTTTAGATGACCACCAATCGCCGGAGCGCTGAGTTTCAGCATCTCTTGGATACTCACAAGATGCTGCGTGCGAAACATACTGTGATTCTTGCCGAACATGATAAAAGGGGTAAGTTTTCTCCTTTGCATTTTTCCATTTCACTTCATCTTTTTCTGCCGAACTAATCCATCATGCGGATTTCACAGCTGGTGTGGAGGCTGAGAATATCCTCATGAGGAAAAATTTGGACCAGATAAACGGTAAGTTAATCTTGCTCAACCTTGCTATGCCTTCTATCTCCTTTTCTCCTTGGCTTGGCAAATATTCATACCCTGGCTTTGCTGGGTCAACAAACTATTTCAGCTTCTCTTGAAGATAGTGTGCCCGTGCCTGATATGATGCTGCATTTTCTCGAACAAGCAGGGCAACACCAAGATAAACTCAAGAAGAAAGACGACGAGCTTGCCCTCCTCCGGACCAAAGATGAAGAGATTGCCCAGCTTAAGGCAGATATGAAGAAGCTTAAGGTGCAGCAAAAATCCGAACTAGAGAAGGCAGGCCAAGACTTTACTGAAGAAAGAGAGCGCCTCAACCTCCAAATCGCCAAGGACCAAGAACTTCTCAAGGAGGACGACGTCAAGCTTGAGTCGCCGAATACTAAACTTGTGCAACTTCGGAAAAGGCGTGATGACCGTACCAAGGAGTTGACCCGGATCCATAGCCACATTTCACGTAAGTTCTTTTCCTTCATCCGGCATTAACTTCTCCGGGTTACTTCACATGTATTTTTCTTACTTGCTTCACTTGTCTTGCTTTCAGGCAAATTTCTAGAGGGCAATGCCATTGCAACCACTACTATTGCCAAGTTCCGCCAAGAGAGGGGTACCCCCATTACTCCTGACGTTGTTGAAATTCCTTATGACATGGAGGACCTGCTGGTCAGTCTGTCTTCTCGCGTGGAAATTGTGAAGAATTATGGCAAGGATATCCTTGATGTGGCAGTCCGGATCTTCAATGCCTTTTGGCCTGATGAAGATACTCTGGAGGGGACCACAGCTCTTGTCGACAAGTTGATGGAATGCGAAACCCAGCTTGACCTTTGGAGGGAATCCGCTGGACGCGTCAGGGCTGAAATCGTTCTCCACTACGTTCTTACGTGGTACGAGAAAATCGACCTCAACCTCCTTGCGCGCATGCGCACTGGATCCAGATGGTCGAGTGACCTGGAGTGGATTGCTCGGCGCAAGGCTTGCGCCCATAGCCTCATTGAGTATGCCCCCATTCATCAATGGAATGAGGGTCCAAGCTTCCTTGACGCCGCTGACGACGAAATGCCGAAGATGGTTCGGCTGAGGATGAAGGAGACGACGCCTCGAATGTCGAGAAAAGTGAAGATGATGCTGAAGCCGAAGCTGGAGCTGCACCTGCTGGCGCCGAATTACCTCCTCCTACTGCTCCTTGAGCGAAAAAACTTTTAAATTTTATCAGATCCCTAGTATGCCGGGTGCAATTGTATTAAGCACATCAGTTATGTTTTGCTACTAAGTTTTTATGCCGGATTAACTTGGGCGTAGTCCTCGAGTTTCATTTTCTTGTTTCTTCAATTTCTTGGCTCGGCTCGTGTCCACCTTGGTTCGGTTTTATGACTTATGAGTCCGAGTTTCAAAAATTGACTTAACAATACTTGGAAACTTTAAGATTAGCTCAAAATAATTCAGCGTAATAAATTTAAAATAAGCACAAGGTTAGTCCGAAAAACAAATGTCGACTCGATTAAGTTTCTTTCCTTAGTCGTTTTTCATGTGCTATGCAATTCCAAACTTATTCTCTTGCCATGAAGCCAAATCTTGTTGGACAGCAGCAATTCGAAGAGTTGGGTTTTTGGTGCTCACACACTACTAATCCGGCTTAGGTAGAAGCAACTTACGCCAGCCAACATATAAATAACAAATGCAGAAGACAACAAATATTATTGAGGCAGTCTCCGAGTTACTGCTCGAGGTGCCAAGTTTTCATTGATAAGCTCATTGCCGGCATACATACCGACATATGAGAGAATTGGATACATACACTTCTCTGCTAAGTGTAGAAAGGACGAAGTAGAGCTACATTCCATGGACGCTTGGATTCCTCACCGGACCTGTCCGCCTTGTTCTTCTCCTGCGGTTTTGCATCGATAAGATAATAGGAATCATTGTGCAATGCTTTGCTCACAATGAATGGCCCTTCCCATGGGGGGATAATTTATGCATGCCAACAGTACGTTGTACCAACTGGAGTACCAGATCACCTTCCCAGAAAATTCGGGGGTTTACTTTCCGGCTATGATAGCGTCGGAGATTTTGCTGATATATGGCGGACCTGGACAATGCCAATTCTCTCGCTTCTTCCAGCAGATCAACATCATTTTGCCGGGCTTCTTGCACTTCGGCTTCTGTGTATTGGGTGACCCTAGGCGAGTCATGCTCTATGTCGGCTGGTAATACAGCTTCTGCCCCATATACCAAAAAGAATGGCGTATAGCCCGTTGATCGATTCGGAGTTGTTCTTAAACTCCACAGTACCGCTGGTAGTTCTTCTATCCAGCACCCCGCTGATCTTTGCAGCGGCTCAATGAGCCAGGGTTTTATCCCGGATAGCACTAATCCATTGGATCTCTCCACTTGCCTTTTCGATGCGGGGTGGGCTACCGAGGCAACGTCCAGCCGGATCTTCTTATCTCGGCAAAAACACGCAAATGCTCCTTTAGCAAAATTTGTGCCATTATCTGTTATGATACTATGAGGATAACCGTATCTCAAGATGATGTCTTTGAGGAATGTTATGGCAGTAGCTCCATCACATTTTCTTTTGGCTTCACTTCAATCCATTTCGTAAATTTGTCAACCATGACCAAGATGTGGGTCATGTTCCCTCTTGCTGGTTTAAATGGGCCAACCATATCCAAGCACCATACAGCAAATGGCCATGTAATTGGTATGGTCTTGAGCTCCGACATTGGCATATGTGTCTTTGTCGCATATCTTTGACATCCATTGCATTTCCTTACCAGATCTTCTGCTTATTCCAAGGCACTTGGCCAGTAAAACCCATGGCGGAAAGCTTTTGCTGCCAAGGCTCTGGACGAGGCATGATGCCCACATTCCCCTTGATGTATATCTCGAAGGATGTCAAGTCCTTCCTCTAGGTCAACACATCGCTGGAGGACATTAGTCACACTCCTTTTGTATAGCTCAGAATTGATGATCGTGTATGCTTTTGCTCTCCTCTGAGTTTGCCTGGAAAGCACCTCCTCAGCGGGTAAAGTTCCATCTTTTAGGAATTGGAATATGGGCAGTACCCAAGCTGGTACAGCTCGCACTGGGAACACATCCTCATCAATTTCCATCTGACCCACCGGCATAACTTCAACCGGATCACGATGTGCAGTCCCTGGGTTTGCCAAGGCAGTCCCCGGGTTTCGCGAACCACTCTCCACATCAATGTCCATGGGCACAGCCTCTGATTCCGGATTCGCTGGGATAAAAATTGAGTCGGACTCCGAGGATGGCCTGATAGATGGTTTTCTGAGGTGCTCTAATGCTACACCCGGTGGAATTGCTTGTCGGGTTGATCCGAGCTTCGACAATACGTCGGCGGCTTCATTTTCCACCCGGGGTATATGGTGAAATTCGCATCCCTCAAAGTAACCAGATATCTTCTGCACATGAAATCTGTATAATGCCATGTTTGCATCTAAAGCATCCCATTGTCCGGAGACTTGATGGACTACGAGATCCGAGTCACCGAAGCATTGGATCCGACGTATTCCAATCTCTTTTGCCACTTTGAGCCCATGTACAAGTGCCTCATATTCTGCAACGTTGTTTCATGCAGCGAAGTGGATCTGTAGCACATATTTCAGCTGGTCCTTCTTTGGCGAGGTAAGCACAACTCCGGCACCTAACCCGATTTTTGTTTTTGAGCCGTCAAAGTGCATTCTCCAATAGTTCGGATCTGGCAATGGTGGCTCATATTGCACCTCGGCCCAATCCACAAAAAAGTCTACCACAGCCTGAGATTTGATTGCTTCTCTTCTGTCATATTGTGGTGCATAAGGAGCTAGCTCAATTGCCCACTTTGCAATTCTGCCACTTGCATCCTTGTTGCTCATTATCTCGGATATGGGGGCTTCACATATTACCTTGATTGGGTGCTCCTCGAAATAGTTCTTCAGCTTCTTAGCTGCCATATACACCCCATATGCCACCTTCTGATAATGAGGATAGTTCTGCTTTGATGCAGATAACACCTCGCTTAGGTAATATACTGGCCGTTGCACTGACTTACCCTCTTCATCGCGCTCTACCACAATTAGTGCACTTACAACTCGGTTGGTTGCGGCCATATAGAGCAGCATTGGCTCCTTTGATAGTGGAGAGGCTAACACTGGTGCAGTGGCTAACATCTTCTTTAGCTGGATAAATGCTTCATTGGCCTACGGCGTCCAAATGAACATGTCCGACTTTTTCATGAGTTGATAGAGAGGTAGTGCCTTTTCTCCCAACCGACATACAAACCGACTTAAGGATGCCAGGCAACCAGTGAACTTCTGGACATCGTTAAGGCACTTCGGCAGTTCCATCCGCTCTATGGCCCGGATTTTAGTTGGATTAACTTCGATGCCTCGGCTGGAGAAAAGAAATCCGAGTAGTTTTCCAGCTGGGACACCGAAGGTGCATTTCTCCGGATTAAGCTTCATTCGGAACCTCCTCAGGTTCGCGAATGTCTGCCTGATATCGTCAAGGAGCATTTTGCTTTCCTTAGTCTTTATCACAACATCATCCACATACGCCTACACATTTTGACCAATTTGGTCATGCAAACATTTTTGCATACATCTTTGGTACGTTGCCCCTGCATTGCGTAAACCAAAAGGCATGGTGCGATAGCAATAAGCCCCATACGGGGTGATAAATGCAGTCTTTATTTGATCACTTGGGTTCAGAGGTATCTAGTGGAAACCAGAATATGCATCAATGAATGACAACAGCTCACACCCAGCAGTAGAATCTATGACTTGGTCTATCCTTGGCAGTGGGAATGGATCTTTTGGACACGCCTTATTCAGGTTCATGTAATCGATACACATACGCCAAACCACTGCCATGTTCGGATCGTCCTTCTTATTCTCCACCAGCACCGGATTAGATAGCCAATCCGGGTGAAGCACTTCCATGATAAATCCTGCAGCCAACAACTGAGCTATCTCATCTCCTATGACCTTTCTCCTGTCTTCGGCGAAGCGGCAGAGAGGTTGCTTCATCGGCTTTGCTCCGGGTCTGACATTCAAAGAGTGCTCGGCCAACTCCCTCGGAACACCTTGCAAGTCCTATGTGGACCAAGCAAAAATATCCCGATTCTCACGGAGGAAGTTGACGAGCTCGCTTTCCTATTTTTCATTTAACCCGGCACCAATTGTCATGGTGCGCTCAGGGAACATGTCATCAACATGCACTTTCTTGGTATCTTTTGTCGCTTGGAATGAGACACTACCATGCGGGTTGCTCAGCGCCGGCATATACTGCTGCGCAGACTGAGCCAATGCCGCCACCTTCTTGGATCTTTCTCTTCTCCTGTGCGATCATGAGTGACTCGGCCAGGTTAGATCCGGTAGATGCACACTCAATGGAACGTCGGAAATCCCCAGCTATGGTAATTACACCGTTTGGCCCGGGCAACTTCATCTTCAAGTAACTGATGTGACAACTTGCCATGGATTTGTTCAGGGCAGGCCTGCCGAGCAACGTGTGATACGCACTTTCCAAATTGACAACTTCGAATTCCAAATTCTCAGTCCGGCAGTTATCTCTTGTACCAAACAACACGTCAACCCGGACCTTGCCAATGGGTTCACAAGAAATGCCTGGCACAATGCCATGGAAAGTTGTCCTTGTAGCTTGGAGCATGTTCTCTGAGATACCTAACTTGTGCATCGTGTCCACATACATGATGTTGATGCTACTGCCATTATCAATTAGCACCTTTGAGAACCTCACATTGATGTTAGGCCCAATGAATGTTGGATCCAACACCAGTGCATATGAACCAGGACTAGGCATAAGCTTCGGATGATCTTTGATGCTCCAGGTAATCTCCTGATCCGACCAAGGCATATACCTCGTCATGGCCGGCATTACTGCATTGACCTCCATATGTCGGCGTTGCAAGCTCTTTCTGTCTGTCTCTTCCGTAGTGAACACACAATAACTCTGATGATGCTCTCTGTACTCATTCCTTCCCTCGTTTCCGGGGTACCTCTGATCCGGTTGGTTTTGGTTCTCCACCTGATGCACTGCATCCCTTCTCTCATGGTTGTCATACCTTGGCGGAGGGGGAGGCAACATTAGCTGTTGCGTGTTCGCTCCGGAGAGCAATTACTGCCGGGGTAACTCCTGCCGAGGTTGATCATTCTGAGGTGCCTGAGCATTCCACGAACCACTTTGTTTTGCATCCATTCACACTGCCTGGTTGTGTGACCCGTTGGGTTACTCGGATTTGGCGTGTGAAATTTACACGGCTGATCCAGCATTGCCTCGTAGGTATACCTCAGACGGTCCTTCTTTTCTTGCCACAGTTTCTTCTGCTCTGGCGTCCAAGTTTTCTTGCCATCATTTCTTGGAGTCCATTGTTGTCCTCCAGTTTTCTAACGTTGACTGCTTCCTGCTCCGGGTTGATCCTGATTCACAGCTGCAACTTGTTGCGAACTGTATCGATAATCCGGTCTGTCATCCCTTCTTTTACCTCGGTAGTCATTTCTCCGGGATGACCCGGCCCCATCTCGCTGACAATACTCCTTGCTTGACTCGTTTGACGTGAGCCTAGGTTGCGTCGGATCACCCAAGGCATATGAATCAGCAATCCGAATTGTTTCTGCCAATGTGGTTGGCATATCTCTTTCCAACCTTTGCCGTAACATGCTTGCATATCTGCATCCTTGCGTAAACCAAGCTATGGCCTGTGACTCAATCACACCCTCACATGAGTTTTGCACTGTGCACCAGCGGGTCAAGAATTCCCGGTCAGTCTCATTCGGTCTCTGCCTGCACATTGCTAGGGTATGTGGCCTGTTGGGCCTCTGATACGTACTTGAGAAATTGCTAACAAACATCTCCTCAAAATCGATCCAACAGTTAATACTTCCGGGTGGCAAGTTGTTTAGCCATACCCTCGTAGGCCCCTCTAGCATTTGGGGTACATACCTCACATCCCATCTCAAGTTGTCTGTGGCAATTTTCACAGCAGTTGCATAGTTAATCAACCAATCGTCCAACTTAGTGCTACTGTCATATGTCTTTGTGCCTCTAGGTAACTGGAAGTTAGGCACCGGGGGTTCCTTCATGATCCGGGGACCAAAACATGCTGGACCCGGAGGAGCTTGACACTCAATTTGCTCCGACCTATACAGCCGATCCAGCTTTAACCTGGCGTCATCAGGCATTAAGTTCCTGCCTCCCAATCTTGATCCTATCACGTGATAGTCCGGCCTAGGATAGCCAGCGTTCACCATCTCCGAATCACCATCATTGTATCTATCTTGCTCCTGTGGAGCTGCTCTTTGTTGCATACCTTGGCCGGCACTGTGCTCTTGTCGTGGTATATTCTGCTGCTGCGGTTGACTTGCACCTACCAAATTACGTTGTCTGGCATTGCCGTTTACAGCATTCCCTTGACCGGCATTGCCTTGGTCGCGGTTACCTCGGCCAGCTTCACCTCGGCTCACACTCCTTCGATCATCATTTCTCTGCATTTCTTTTCCTTTCCCGGCCCTTGCCGGGTCATATGGGACTATCTGCTTATTCCTCCTGGCCGAAGTTACTACCTCTTCTCTCCTAGGACCACCATGAGGAGATGATGCGGCTCTAGCAGATTTTTTCCAGGTTACCCACCGCCGAATGAACGATCTTGGAGGCCCCAGCTCTCTCCGGATTTGCCCTGAGCAACTCCTCGTTTTGCCTGTTTGCGATCCGAACCAACTCGTTGACTCTATCCTGCTGTCTTTGACGGGCTTCACCTGTCAAGCCTTCTAACTCGGAGGCAGCTGCATCTGCTGCTCTGAGGTTCTTTGCCGGGGTACTATACTTTGGCAGCCCCACAGACAAACAGTTTTTTGATTCCTCAATCCTAGTATTGCCCTCTCTGTTCATTTCACTCATGAGATTTCTCCCCTTCACTTTTACAGCATCTACCTTATTTGCCTTGGCGTACTCATGTAGTGTCATGTTCAACGACTGCTGAGCCGCAGCTATCTTTTTTGCACCCTCTAGTATCTTTTGCCTAGTCTCCTCTAGCTCGGCCTGTGCCTGAGCCGGATCTACTGCTGCTGCTACTGGGTTTGCCAAGCTATCCATCGCCTGCTGCAACACATTCTCTGGCCTCTCTAGCGGAGGACCTCTACTTTTCCTCGGTGCCTTAGGTGTTACCTCCGAATCTGGCGTCGGATCCTTGCTTGCACCAGCGCTAGACGCGGTCATCATTACATCAGCGTGGTCTAGGGAGCGAGTGATACGCGCCCCGCGAGCCGCACTAAGGGGTGGCTTGCCTCCTTCGACAACGTGCCGCGGATGAACGCACGACACATCGACAGCAACGTAGATCTTGTGTGCACCGAGCTTGACGAAGAGGCCGTTGTGCGGGAGAGGACGCTTGCCGAAGCAGTCAACGTTGTCGCTGACGAAATCCAGCACTCCAAAGCGCTGAACGAGCCCGGAGACGATGCGTTCGCCGGTGCCGATGAAGTTTCCCGTCCGGATCTTCACCCCTGCTAGCGCTGCTAGCCCCACGGTGGGCGCCAACTGTCATGGTGGTGTCACGGCAGATGCCATGGATAGGCTAAAGGTGGGGACTAAATGCACTTAGGGAATCCAGGGAGGGATAGTGTGGTGATTCCACACACAGTTGCTTTGTATTCGATTCACTTCCACAGTTTACAAGTGCTCCTTGAGCTGTACTGGGGAGAGGAGGAAGAGGAACTCTCTTACTCTCACCACTAGCTAGCCCTCAGGAAAGCACTAGCAAAACTACTACACACTAGAGATCAAGCAAAGACCAACCAACCCCTTCTACAGAGGCCCTAGCCCCCCTTATATAGGGGTGGCTAGGTCTCCACTTAGGGCATACGTGGAGGCATATTCCAGGGAATATGCCTCTTCCCAAAATAGTAAGCCGACCGGGTCACTTTAGCACAACGTCATCCATGGAGAGGCTACGTAAGCCTCTGTTGCGCCCGCGTCATCCGACATAGGCATCGTCACCTTTGGCGGCCACGCCTCGGTGGTCCCGGCCTCTGTCCGCTTCGCTCACGCTCTGCGTACAGTGGTCATCTTTGACCAGCGAGATACTTTTCTTCTCTTACAAGCTTGATATAACCCGGATCGTACCTAGTTGATCTGACCACACCTGTTCCTGCATAAAAGTTAGATACATCTTACCGACATACGGCATAAGTCGGTTGAGACCCAGTTAGGTGGACGTCCCCTGGTCCGGGTTACTCCGTGGTTCGGTCTGCCTTGAGGTGACTCGGCCAGCACTTGCTTTGATCTTGCCGTACCTCGGCTAACTAGGCCTTTATACCCCGGCGTGACCCTACCCGGGAGTATCCCCTAACAACTCCTATGAAGGAGTAAATGATCAAACTGTAATTGGTCCCACTGTCAATATTTTTTTTCCTTACTTCTCGCTCAATTAGTTTCGGGGTTTGAGAATTATCGAGTCTATTGTAGACACATGCAACACCAACTGGTCCAGCGTTTGAAGACAAACATTTGCTCCAGTTGTGTTAGCCTACATGCCGCTGTAATCTCATGTATATGCTTCTTATAATTCTGGGCAAGACCTTTCTCTGCCCCCGGATCCATGATCAATGGAGCCGAGGGGGCGCTGTATAATGACTGAACAACGTGAAAGATATTTGAGTGCTACAGTGAGACGGACAAACTGCATCACCTGGCACATTTACCTTGCTGGGGCAACATCAACTCATTTTGCTACTAATACTATAGAATCTAGTCCACGTAATAACGGTAAGTTTATACTCCCTCCGTTATGAAATAAATGATTTGAGTTTATCTAGAATTACATGCATCTACATAAAACGTGTTTAGATACATTTAAACCTAAATAGACTCAAGTTACTCCCTCCGACCCATATTAGTTGCTAGATTCGAATGTATCTAGACATGTTTTAGTACTAGATACATTCGAATCTAGATAAATTCAAATCAACTAATATGGATCGGAGGGAGTACTTATTTTGAGTTGGAAAGAGTTATAGACACTAGTTCTAGGCTACTCAAGCTATAGCTCTGCAAATTCCGAAAATCTAGACATGTTTTGCTCGGCTCGGACTTCTTATCCAAATATCTCAACTCCAGTTCGCGAACTCTTGTTTCTGTCAACGTGAAACGAGCAAATGTTACTCCTAAAATACTAAAATATTTTATCTTTTTTCAAAATATGTATCTATACATCTATCTTTTAGTTCGTAGGCTCAGTCATTTTGTTCCGAATCTACGCACTAAAAAACGTGCTAGAAGCTAAAACATCTTACATAACTTCAGTCGCAGCCAGGGGAAAAAGTAGAGCAACACACAGACTACTCTGAAGCACAACCACTAGCATGGCAAGTTTGACTGCTCTTGAATTTCACCAACTGTAAGGAGCAAGATATCAGGTGTTGCACAAGATACTACAGTATTAACAGTTTGCAAGAAAGATTCAGAGACAGGTTCCATAACAGGAAGTTCAACAGCAAAGTTAGCCTAGACATCGGCATCCGTGTTAAATTCCTACAGTACATGGCAAAGAAGCAAATACTCCCTCTGTTCGGAAATATAAAGACATTCTATCTTTGTGAAACGAATGTATCTAGACATCTTTTAGGGTATAGGTTCACTCCGACCCCTTACGAACCTATATATTAAAAGCGTCTAGATACATTCGATTCATAAAGCTAAAAGGTCTTATATTTCCGAACGGAGGGAGTATGAGTGAAGGGATCAGAGAAGTTTTAGCTGGTAGCTATTCCGAGAGACTTGCAAACCAACTCAATATGCAGTTTAAGCAACATAACTCAACATTGCCCATGATTGCAGAACAAATACAGAGTGCTAACTAAAGATGGCTCTCCCCTGCTTTCGTGCTCCGGTGAACGCAGTGGCACTTGAGGCCTTCTCCTGGGTGCCGCCTGCTCTACCGTCAAGGCCGTTGGCAAGGACCCCGACGCCTACACCTGTGCCTGTCTTCACCAGCCCGAGCTCCGCTGAGCTGCTGCCGCCACCGCCGCCCTTGCCGCGGGACGGCCCTCCACCGAGAAGGCTGTTTACTCCGCCTCTGTCCCTGCCCCTAGAAGCGACAGGGACTGCTACGAAGCTGCTGGCCACACCGGACGCTACGCCACAACACGACAGCCACGGCGCTGGCTCTGCTGATGCTACCTCGCCACCCATGCAGCTCACTCCGCGCCACGACCACGTGTCGAGCCAACAGGAGGTGAGGTGGAAACACCGGTGCATGAGCCTGTGTCGTCACCACCTGCCCAGGTGACGACCCCTCTATTTGTGCCAGCCCAAGCTCCTCTACTGCAGGCTCCAAGCTCCCCGCGGCCAAGGCCTCCAACGGCTAGAAGGAAGACGCTGGCTGGGATAACCAGCTTTGCTGGCTTCCCTGTCCAGTGGTGCAGCCCATGGCTCAAGGAGAAGAAGAGGACCATGCCAATCGCCAAGCTAGCGGAGCAGGTGCTATGCCAACGCCTGGGAATAGTGGGAGAAGGAGAACCAGTGATCGAGCTTGCGATTGCTAAGTTTGTGCAGATGTTCAATGGACGCCTGCCTGACATCGCGATTGCTGCTCTACGAGCCTTGTTCCGCATTGACTGTGACTTCGCCACCGCGGTGGAGGACGCCCTGATCGAGCATGGAGGAGCTGCAGCAGTGGACCAGGTGGGCGACACGGCCACGGAGGCCGAAGGGCAGAGATGATCATGCTCGTGCATGTTGATCGTTGATGTGCTCGCAGTTCCCATGTTAGAAGATTTCCAGAAGCTTTCTTTCCTGTTCATTTACTTAGTGTCCGTCTACGTGTGCCAAAGAACTTTTGTGACTACCTGTTTCATGCCGGTTTGCATCCTAGTGAGGATGTCTATGCATGTTATCCCTGGCAAGGCCCCAGCTATGTATTGTAAGAGACTATGTTATGTTATTTCCTGAAGTGTGCAAGATCTCCAGATGTTAGAGCAATCTATAAACTGTATGAGCTGGAATCCCCAAGGCCTAAACTGTTCCAAGCGTCGTGACATGGTTGGTGATTTGGTTGCCTCCACTTGCTGCCAAATCATTTGCCTGCAAGAAACTAATCTCCAAAATGCTGACGCTTTCATGGCTGCTCAGCTGGGAGGCCAGAGGTTGCGGCAGTTTGTGTAGCGGCCTGCTGATGGCACTAAAGGTGGCATTTTGTTGCTCTGGGATGACAATGTCGTCACTCTGTCAAATATCACCATTTCCACCTTCTCGCCCTCAGCTTCCATCAACATTGTTGGATCGGACATAAATTTCAAGCTAACCACGGTGTATGGGCCAACTCGAGGAAATCTAAAGGATGCCTTCTTCGCGGAACTTGTTGCGGCGAAGCCCCCCATTGGAGAAAGATGGCTGGTCACGGGAGATTTTAATCAAATCCATAGAGCGAGAGACAAGAATTGAGCCAATTCTAACCGTAGCCATATTGTGAGGTTTAGAAATGCCCTCAATACTTGCTACCTCAAAGAGATACACCTACAAAATCGTAAGTTCACCCGGAGCAATGAACAACAAGATCCAATCATGAGCAAACTTGACACTTTCTTTTGCAATGAGGAATGGGATGTCTCATTCTCGCACCACATCCTCAACGCCCTTTCTTCATCCCTTTCCGACCATTGTCCGCTCCTCCTTGCAAATGATAGTGGCCCAAAAAATCCAAAATCCTTTCGATTTGAGAACTTTTGGGTTAAAATGCCAGGCTTCATGGATGTTGTCAACAAAGAATGGAATGAAGCTTCCAACCACTTAGAGCCGTACCAACGCCTTTTCCACAAGCTCAAGAACACCGGAAAGAAGTTGAGGACTTGGAGCAAAAGCCTTTTCTCAAAAGCCAAAGTTGAGCTTCATATGGCCTTGGAGATCATCCTACGTTTGGATATGGCACAAGAGAATAGAGCCCTTAGCCCCGAAGAGAGAGACCTTCATTCAAGACTCAAGAAAAGGATCATTGGTTTAACCGCTCTTGAAAGGTCAAGGAAAAGACAAGCCTCAAGAGTAACCATTTTAAATGAGGGAGACGCAAACACCTGGTATTTCCACCTATGTGTCAACGCTAGAAGAAGGAAAAACCACATTCACCGCATCAAGCACAACAATGGTTGGGTCACGGAGCATCACCAAAAGAAAAGCATCATCCATAACCATTTCAAGGAGATCATCTAAAGAGGTCAAACTCGATCCAAAAACCTCAATTGGACAACAATTCCTTCCCCTCCATGTGACCTTAGTGGTCTTGGTCAGGCTTTCTCGGAGGAGGAGGTTAAAGCCGCGATCGATGATACGGCTAGTGATAAGGCTTCGGGACCGGATGGATACATGGGTGCCTTTTTCAAATCGTGTTGGAACATAATAAAGGTGGACATCATGGAGGTGATTAACCAATTCTCAAACCTACATACCGATAATCTCCATTGTCTCAACTCCGCCAACATTGCTCTCATCCCAAAGAAAGAGGGGACCAAGGAGATCGCGGATTTTCGCCCCATTAGTCTCATTCATGCAATTGCGAAGCTTATCTCTAAGATGATGGCTACTAGACTTGCTCCCCATATGAACAAGCTCGTCTCCAATGCCCAAAGTGCCTTCATAAATAAAAGGAGCATTCACGACGACTTTATATATGTGAGGAACATGGGAAGAAAATTCCACAAAACAAAGACGCCAATGCTCCTTTTCAAACTTGACATTAAGAAAGCATTTGACTCGGTTAGGTGGGACTACTTGATGGATTTACTTTTTCACTATGGCTTTCCAAGAAATTTCGGGATTGGATTGCGGCACTTCTCTCCACCTCGTCATCGTGCGTGCTTCTCAACGGTGTTGCGGGCGACAGAATCAAGCATGGGAGAGGTCTTTGACAAGGGGACCCCCTATCGTAGCTCCTCTTCGTCTTGGCCATTGACCCCCTCCATCACATCCTTTGTAAGGAAATCGAGCAAGGCAAACTCCAAAAGCTTCGTGGAAGGCCACCTATGGTCCGCACCTCTCTCTATGCTGATGATGCCGCAATCTTTGTTGCTCCAAATAAACAAGACATAAACTTCCTTGCTAGCACCCTCCAACATTTTGGTGAGGTCACCGGGCTAGTCACAAAGTGCTTGAAAAGCCAAGTTGCCCCGATAGGGTGTTGCAGGTTGGATCTAGATAACACCCTCCAAGCTTTCCTTGTCGCCCGCACATCCTGCCCCGTGAGTTAACTTGGGCTATCGCTCTCGGTTACAAAACTAAAGAGGATCCACTTCCAACCTTTGGAGGACAAAGTGGCCTCCAAGCTTATCCCTTGGCTTGGGAAGCATGTTGCCCTCGCCAGTCGAGCCACTCTTGTCAAGTCCGTGCTCATTAGCATTGTTATCTACTATATCACCGCGCTCAACATCCCAATAGAAGTTCTCATGAAGATTGATAGTCTACGACAAGCCTTTCTTTGGGTGGCATGTGACAAAGTTATTGGTGGGAAATGCAATGTAAATTGGGAGTTGGTTTGTAAACCGAAAGAATTTGGAGGCCTGAATCCTCAATCTCAAAAAGTTTGTCCCGGCCCTTCGTATGAGATGGCTTTGGAACGAATGGAGTGAGGAGCCTAAGCCATGGGCTAGACTTGGGATGCCTTGTACCCCTCAAGATTGTGATCTTTTTGTGGCGCCCACAAATGTTATCATTGGAAACGGAAAACATGCTCTTTTTTGGAAAGCTTCTTGGCTTGATGGAAGATGCCCTATGGACATAGATCCGCTTCTCTTTGAGCGATCCAATAAGAAAATTTCACCGTGCACAAGGCTTTGGGCAATGACTTTTGGGTGAGTCAAGTGAACACCTGAAACAGCCTCTCCTTTGACCATATATTGCAATTCTATGCCCTTTGGGAAGCTATACAAATGGTCCATCTTGACAACAACACCCCGGACTCAATCTCTTGGAAGCTCACCAGTGATGGATGCTACTCATCAAAATCGGCCTACAAAATGCATTTCCTTGGTCGAACTTCATCCCTCATGCCCTCGTTGGTTTGGAAGAATTGCCCCCCCAAATGCAAGTGTATTGCTTGGTTAGTGATTCAAAATAGAGTTTGGATGGTGGATAGACTTCAAAAAAGAGGATGGCAAAATTGCGGAAGATGCAAGCTATGCAACCAAGTGCAAGAAACTGCTCCACATATCCTTTTCAAATGTCGTTTCACCGTGCATGTTTGGCGGCAAATCAAGGAGTGGTTGCGACTAGATGACATTGATATCCCTAGTTGGCGTGACATGAGATCGGTCAAAGAGTGGTGGAGGGACAAGATTCACAAGATAGGTAACTCTAAGAAGGCTTTGTCATCGCTTGCAATGTTGGTTTCATGGGAAGTTTGGAAGGAAAGAAATGCTAGGGTCTTTACAAACAACGCCTCAACAGTAATGATAGTGGTTGCCAAGATAAAAGAAGAAATTGACTTATGGAGCCTTGTCAGTACAAAAGCATTGAGTATTGTAATACTGCCAGAGTAGGCCCGTTGTTCCGCCTTGACCATTATGGTCAAGGATTTATTTGCAAGATCTCTAATTCTCTTCTTAATCAATGAAAATGGCAAATCTTTTGCCTTGTTTCAAAAAAAAGGATATTCAGGGGGCTGATATTCAAACAAAACGATCCACGAAAGTGCAAGTTACTGACACTAGATGATATAAATAAAAGTAGACATATCTATCCATGTAGGGAGATCCCGGTCTAAACGTTTACAAATGTTAGACATGTGGAGTATCAATTGTCATCAACCTGAGACAATACAGAGATTACTGGTGAATTGCCCGTAGGCTTTTGTACCAAGAACAGAAGTATGCAATATGGTGTGAAGCATCATACTGCTAATCCGTCAGCCATAGACACATGGTCTTCGATGGTGGTCGCGGGACCCTAGACGTTTGTCCGTGCCATGGTGATTTGTTTCTCTCTCGAAGTAGGCTTTCGCCCCGCTTTATAAATAAAGCACACATATGAGACTGCTGCTGGGTCAGACAGCACAATGCCCAAAGGAAGAAACCCCACACGATACATGGAGCTGGATAACCCAAGCCCAACCTGAAAAGCAAGAAGAAATAAAAGAAAAAGAAAGCCGAGAACGATAGTGTGCCGAAAATGGAGAAAACTCGCAACCGGTGCGCCCTCTAGAGAAGTACCACCACACATCCCGCAGTCCAAAGCGCTTGCGTACCAAAACAACACCTCCAAGGAGGGAAGTGACGAGGACGACACTGCTGCCCGATCGGGACCTAGGGTTTACCCTGGTACGCAGCGGGGGGTGGGGGAGGGATGCGCCCGACACCCTTCAATAAGGAAGGTGATACCTGCGGGCATCACCGTGCCAGTGTCAACAGACAAGAATTTCTCCCGCCCCCTCCAGAACCACCCTCCCGAGCACTTTGTAAAGCTCCACCAATCACGTCGCCCACGAGCACGCGCCACCCTGGTCTTGAAGTCACCACCACCGTCACACCGAGAGCCACGGAACGAAGCCGGTAGGCCGAGAGAGCAGGGGCTTTGGTGATGGCCGGCTTGCCAACAGTACTTGGGAGGGAACTACCTCCACCACCAGCAGGTGGTAACCGACCAGATGCAGCAGCAAGACAAACCAGGCCCTCAGGCCCGACCGAGCCCACGGAGGCTTGTGAAGTCCCGCTGCCGCACTGCAGCAAGGGTGCCACCGAACCCGCCACCCGCCACCCTAGACCCTACTGCTCCTCCTACCAGGGGGTCCACCACAACAGAAAATCCCAGCCGCCAAGTAACAACACCATTGCCACCGAGCTCCCCCAAGCCTACCGGACCACCGTCGATCTGGGGATCTCACATCACCTCCTAGAGACTCCTCCTCCAGAGGGATGTCGTAGCCGTCCACCTTCCGGGGGCCACCGCCCCGGCGTCCACGAGCTCAAGCCCTTACCACCGCTAGCATCCCACTCAAAAGGCCACCGAAGTGGGATGGTGATCGGGCGCTAGCTCATGTGGCTGTTAGTCCGTGCAGCCCCCAAGTGTGGGGTACTACCCACTACCACCTGAAGTGGCCGCTATCCGGACGCAGCGGCAGGGCCGATCAACCGGACTTAGTCCCAGATCAGCCCGCAGGCCCTGCAGGCCCAGATCTAGCCAAGATCAGCCCCACTGGTCTCGCCGCCGACCGAGCCCCAGAGGTTACCCTCCCAGCGTCCCTACCAGCCGTCCTTCCTCATGCTCCGCCGCCGTCGGAGGGGACACCGCTGGCGGAGGGGACACCTCCGCCGCATGCCGTCCCCGAGCCGGCCCTAGGGCACCAACCGAGATAGAGCCACACCGCAGTCTAGGAGCTGAAGAGCGCAAGTCTGCCACCGCCCCTCCGCCGCTAGCCGAGACCCCGCGACCCGCAGCGCCGCCAGATCTGGGCCGAGCCCAGGTCGACCACCGCCACCAGGGGCCGACCCCCACACGCAGCCCTCCCAGCCGCCAACCAGCCCACGGCCTCATTGCCAGGACTCGCCTCCGTGGCCCCGTGCCCCATGCCTGCGCCAGAGCTCCGACCGAGACCAATTGCCCGTGCCGCTCCCATCGCGCGGAGAGGAGAAGAATGCCCTGCCGCCGCCGACGCAGGCCGGGCTTTGCCTGTCAGCAGTCCTTGGTGGTGGTGAGGAGGGGGGAGGGCGGAGGGGGGCTCCCGCCGATGGTGAGATTAGGGATTCCCCCTGGTCGCTCGCGGGAGCGACGCAGGAGGGGATGGGGAGTCGTTCTAGGACATTGAGGGTGTTTTTTTTTCAAAATGCGTGTGTGTGGTCACTTGGAGTAGTGATTTGTTTCTCAGCGCGAGAAAAGGAGAAGAAAGTCCAGTCCACCAAGAAGTTAATGTACACAGATGTAGAGTTTTGTTGGATCAGTCGGGTCTTTGGTCGAGTATAAGCAAGGGCTGTTGTACTAGCACGTTACAAAAGATAGGTCAATCAAGACCTACATGCTATTTCAAATTGTCTATGTATGGATTTAATAAACATATATTATTAAATATAAAATAGATGTTACAGATTTGTCAAAATTTGGATGAATCTAGACACTATTTAATATATAGATTTATCCAAATTTTAATGAACTTGAGACAACTATTTAAGACCGAGGGAGTACAAGATTGTTATATTGGTTTAAATGACGACGTAGGCCCGTAGCAACGCACGGATTTTCTGCTAGTGATAATATTATTTACGTTGATCTTTGGTCTAATGTATATTGACATTTTGGTTTTCACATGTACTTTCTATATGAGGCCTTTTGCTTCCTAGTAATACAAGTTGCTATTCTCCTAACATGGTATCAAGAGCCTAGTTTTTTCCCAATCAGTTCATCCGATTCTTGTTCTTGTTGAAATTTTGCCTAAATAGGTTTAGCCCGTTTATATTATACCAATAATTCTAAAATCTTAGAGCCCACTTGGCTCATTCATGTAAGGCAAGAGGTGGGATAAAAGTTTAGTCCCACATATCTAGTTGAGTGAAAGTTGGGCCAGCTTATTAGGTGAACTCTTTCACCACTTGTACGAGGTTGAGAAGAGAAGACATATAACACGCGCTCCTCCTTCTCTCCTAACTGTTTGGTAAATTACATGACTAGTATAATTTCCATTATTTTAGTCATGTTGTATTCACTGTTTACTTGGATTAAATCCTCTATTAAAATGCTTATTTCTCCAACAATCCAAAAACTTATTATATGCATTTCAATCCAAGTGGCTTTGTTGCATGTGTGAAGCCACCTCCCTTTGAGGGTGTGCATTACAAGAAATGGTGTGTGAGAGCAGTTCTATGGTTTCAAAACATGGGCTGCTATAATGCCATCCAAGGCAAGCATGAGGGAGAGCTTACGGTTGTTCAAGAGGAATTTATGAGAAAATTGATACTATGTTCAAGGGTATGTTCTTGGGGAAACATTTTGGAACGCTGTATGTCATTTACTAATGGCAAGGACATGTGGGCTACACTGGAGTCCAAGTTTGGCGTCTCGAACACTGGAAGTGAACTATATGTCATGGTAAGATGGTTGATGACCACTCCGTCGTTGAGCAAGCTCATGAGATACAGTCTCTTGCCAAGGAGTTTGAGAACTTCACTTGTTTGTTATCGGACAAGTTTTTTGCTGGAGGCATTATTTCCAATCTCCCCCTTCATGGAGGAACTTTGCTACTTCTCTGAAACACAAGAGATGTGAGTTTTTCGTAACAGATCTCATTAGGACACTCTTGATGTGGAAGAGAATGCGAGAGCAAAAGACAAACATGCTCGAAGTTCCGAGGGAGGTTCTAGTGCCAACTTGGTTTAGAAAAGGAATTTCTAGCCCCACAAGTTCAAGAACAATAAGGGCAAGTTTGATGGAAAAGGAAAATTTGATGGAAAAACAAAGCCTCACAGTCTACCATTTTCAATAAGACTGATAAGAAGAAAGGTGCTTTTCATGTGTGTGGTGATCCTGATCACTGGGCTCCTAGTTTCCTATCCTCAACTAGACCTGGATTCTAGCTAGGGAGGTCATGCCAATCTACACCATCATGCCGATTGGCGAGATCGACATCGACCTCGGTTTTGCTGAACCTACCCAACCCACCCTAGCGGTGATGAAAGAGGCGGAAGAATCTTTTGAGTCCACTTTGTCAACAGAGGCGGCAGAGTTCTGGATCTCAGAAAACCCCAATACCACCCAGCCCGCCCCTACGGTGGAGATCATGGAGAAAGAGAAGGTTGAATCTGAAGAGGATCTCCCTGTGGAGGTCGAATCTTAGGAAGAACAAATCCACAATAGCTCTGGATCCGGCTCTGCCAACGCTAGAGCAGAAAAATCGCTTCTCGGGCACACGGCAACGCGGATGATGCTTCGTCCTCATGTCAATCTATATGTCATCCTCGAGACCATAAGTTTTGAGGAAGCCAAAGCTGAAAGCCTCACCCACCTCAAAGTGCATGGATCTTACTTCATCGGCCACGTTGGCTCTAGATTTGGCTCCGCCGACACTAGAGCCGACAATGACATAGTATTATATGCCATCGAAACAAACACCGACACACCGGCTTTCCTAGGGGAATCTATGATGCATATAGGTCTCCGGGCGTGCGAAGAAGAATTCGAAGGAGAAATCAACTTTAGAGTTGCGCAGGAAGGTGAAGTAGAACATCAGAGTCCGTACAACAATATGGACAAGGGTTATAATGAAGACTATCCCACCTCGCAAGATGACATGGATCTTGGAAAAAATCCCGCAGTCCAAAAGTACTGACAGGAGCCTCTCCCCCAAAAATGGACCAAATGTCGTCTTTACCACCGATACCCATAAGGTCAACAAGGCAAGGAAGAACAACAACAACAACAACAAAACTCCGAGACCAGATCTTCCAGAAGAAGAGGAGGTTGATGAGGACATCGAGATGCAGGACAATAACGGTGCTCTGATCCCCCATAAACCGAAAGAATCTTTGGTTGATGGTCACGTGGTTACCCCAAGTGCCCATTGTCAACACCCAGATTTTTAATCCCAAATGCCTGTTATGCCATACCTCGTAATCCCAGGATTACCATTTTTGCGAGAAATAACATATTGGATATCACAGTACATCATCCATTACAAACCATAAATAAGGTCTTACACAAATAAAGGATCTCATGATCCAGTCTTAGTACAATCAAGTAGCGGAATAAATAGCGTAGCGGTGGGGTCCATCTTTAGAGTCACATGCAATGCTGACGATGGGAGATGATCCTAGTTATCATAGCCATCCTGCTGTCCTTCGTCTTGGTAGTCTCCTTCATAGTCTGGCCATAAGAATAGCCAGGGACAAAATCCATGAGTACTCTTTAAGTACTCACAAACTATCACTAACAAGTAAGATAGTTCTAATAGGAATGCTAACTCTAAGTTTAATTGTGAAGTTAAGTTTGAAACCTAAGCTGAGTTCTGAAACAAAGAAAGATAAAAGAAGTTTGAAAACACCTAAGTGGGAACTCAATCATCATAGTCACAACTCTGTTGTGGTCCAGTCATGTCATAATTCATTTCATAAGTTGTTTTGAAAACATCTGACAACGGAACAGTATGGCCACTCTAACTGTCCATAACCGCGGACGCGGCTATTCGAACAGTTTGACACCCTATAGAGGTGGTACACTTCCACCACAAGATTCGATACATCTGTCAGGGATAACACTGAATCATCATACTTAGTATGAAGATAATCAAACATAACCTTTCCTTTACACACCCTAGTATAAGCACCTCTCCTATGAGCATGGCCTCCCAACCATGACCATCTGTCATCTTGGGCACTGCATAGGTGGAAAACATTGAGAGGTAGCCTCAGCTCAAACCTCTTCTGCGAGGGAACTAATACTAATGCATATAAACTTCCGGCTAAGCCTTACCCAATTCAGGTATTGTGGTTATACGGTAAAATTGGAATGGTACAACATCCGAACCCAACCATTAGTTTTATAAAAGGGCTAAAGCTCATGCCTCTACATTTTCACCATGATCATAAAACATTTGTGTTTCTCAACACATGTCAAAACATCTCAATAGAATGACTCATCATTCGAAGGTTTTCACAAATCATTTTCACCAAGTATTCTCATCTAAAGTGAATCAAGTTTTGATTTAGCTCTAAACTACTAAGTTAAGAGTGTTCACTAAGGTGGATGCTAAGATCAATCTCATGCCATAGAATGACATCTAAGTCTAACTAGATAGGTCAAGTTTTATACTCTTTATGCTACCTTCAAACAAGTAAAGGACTTTGTAAAGTAAAGAAAAGTAAAAGTTGTAAATGAACTTAGAATAGGTATAAGTTAAATTGGTATAACCAAGGCATGCCTAATGCATATTGCTTAGGTTATCTAGTTTGCAAGGTTAGCTTGCATTGTTAATGATGGCTTGCCTTGTGGAGTGAAGTGGTTGAAGTCTTCTTCCTCCTCCTCTTGGTAGAACTCGTCCTCCTCGAAAGCTTGGTCGGTACTATCGTCTATAAATATATACGGGATACACAATCACCAAACAATACTTAACTAGTCTAGTTAGCACACTAAGGCACACATTTGATGATCTATTATCATCACAGGCATCACAAGGTTTAATTCACTAGCTTCATTCTTTTTATTTGAGAAAAGTAATTTCTACTCATTGAAATTAACTAAGATTTAATATTCTCCAATTAAAATATGGGATCATGTGGACACATGTCATCACCACATATTCTAACATATGGGAATGTGATTTAAAGGTTGGGTCACATTTTATTAAGTTTAATAATTAATGATTTAAAGTGACTAGAAATGCCTGTATAGCATTATTTTGGTACCAGTCCAAAGTCATTGCATGTAAATCTTAATATTATTACATATTCAGATAGGTGTGGTTAAATGTGATTTTTGAGAGTTGAAATCAACTCAAAAGCTATTAGGGTTGATTTTATAAAAATGTTTGAATGTGCAAAAGCTTCTGTCTTTTTATTTTTACTAGGAGAGATCTCTAACTCCAAATGATTTAAATCGAACAGGCTTAGATAGAGATTTTCAGTAGCTTTCCAACAAAATTGGAATCACTCAATTTGGATTTGTTAAACTCTCTGAATTGATTTTTGAACTAAGGGACAAAATTGTTTAAGTCTAAAATAGAAAAATCTATATTTCAATTACTGGGTCAGCGCGGGAAAGCAATTGGGCCGGTCCAGTGGCGCTCAGCGGCACAGAGGGCGACTGAAAAGGGGGGGTCTGCATGTCAGCGACACTTAAAACCCGAAACAGTATGTGACGATCTGGGCCACACGATTAGAACAAGGATCAACGGTCCACGGTCGTTGTCGACGACAGACTCATCGCCGGCGAGACTGAACCCTAAACGGCCGGTGGGGGTGTACTGGGGACGTACCAAGGCTCCAGCTAGTGTGGCGAGGCGGGCAAACGAACTGGTGGACGATGGTGGGCTCAGGCGAGGTCGTGGCAGGGGCTGAGGTGGACGGAATCGACGGCAATTTCTCCTCCTCTACAGCGGCTACCTCCGGTGCAATTCCGGCGAACGGCGGCCGAGCGGCTTCGGCCAGAGAGGGGAAATGGTCAGTGGAGAGAGAGGAGTGAGATGGTGTGGCGATTGAGGCTGGGGGTGGCCTCCTTATATAGGCTCGACGAGGGGACCGACGGGGGTGGGCATGCGTCTCCCGCGAGGGCGGTACAGGGGCTACCGGCGTGGGCGAGGTAGGCGGACGGTGGGCGGTCTGCTGACGGTCAGCTATGGCGCAATGGCGCAGCTAGGGGCGGGGCCTAACGGTCGGGAGCTTCTCGCGCTCTAGGAGACAGAGGCGGTGCTCGACGCGCTCCCGACGACTATGGGTCACGCGGCGGTGCACGGCCGTGTATGGTGGGGTGCTGGGGTGATGGCGGAGCTGCGTGCGTGATTTGGTGTCGGGGCGCGGTCTGAGGCGTGCTGGCAGCGATCGCGCTCTGGCGCGCTTTGGCTGTGCGCATAGAGAGTAGTGCGGCGCGGTTCTGGGGTGGTTCAGGGCCTGGCTAGGCTTGGGAAAGGGGCAGTGAGGTGCGGTAGGGTTGGGCGGAGCTAGAGGGCACGCTGGAATGATGTGGCATGGTCGCTGGTGCGTTGCCCGTTTCTGGCCGGCGACGACCATATTGTGGCGGCACTCCACTGCTGCTCCAGGCTTAGGGGTAGGCCGGTGAGAGTCTGGTTAGAGCTGGGAGGGACAGGGGGACCAAATGGAGGCTAAAAACTCGACAAGTCTTCGATCACAAAACAGTATAAGTTAGGCAGAAAAATCTTGTCTGCCACCTGTTCGATCAAATGGCCGCATGAAGAAAATATTTGAATTTTGAGCTGATTTTTGGTGGAGTGATTCATCTCATGCTTAAGCATCTAGGTTTGCTTGGGATTTTTAAATGGAGTTCATTTGAGTGGTTTTTGAAAAAGTGTGATCTATACGTATGAACTACATTCAATTTTCCAATGTCAATTAAATTTAGTGTTTGAAATATTTTGGGAAGAAACAAAGTGGGCCTTGGCACATCACTACTTGTACTAGCAAGGGGTGCAAAGATCCACAATTTTCTCTGTTAGAATTTGAGTCCTAGGAATGCCCAAAGTAGGCTATGTGATTAAAATGGCAAAAGTGACCATTTGCTTAATTAATTCTTTTTGATTTGTTTTTCTTTGGGATTTGTTTGGGGATGATCTAGATGATGTGTAATTCACCTTAGAGTCATTTTTCAATCAATAGATCACTCAATCATGGCAATTCAAACAACTCCTATTTTGAATGCACACACTTATGAATGCTTAAAGATTTTTAAATAGAAAAAGTTTTTGTTAACCCTAAATTGGGTGGATTTGATCTTGATCACTTGGATTAAAGTTTTGGGATGTTACAAACCTTCCCCCTTAAACAAAATCTCGTCCCGAGATTTAAGAAAGAAAACTAGGAACTAAAGAGATCTAGGGACTCAGTCCAAATGTAATCTTCTCGCTCCCAAGTGGCTTCTTCTTCGGTATGGTTGCTCCATTGAATCTTGAGAAATTAAACTTGATACTCCTAGTCCTGGTGGTTATGTAGGCTTCCTCCAAGATACGGATGGGCACTTCACGATATGTTAGGTCCTTGTTGATATCAACAGCTCGGTGATCGATGTTCTTGAAAACTTCGGTCTTCTCTGGCACTTCTAAGCATTTGCGAAGTAACGAGATATGGAACACGTTGTGGATGGATGACATCTCTTCTGGCAGTTCCAGTTGATAAGATACTTCTCCACGACGGTTCATAATCTTGAAGGGTCCGATATATCTGGGGGCTAACTTTCGTTTCAAACTAAAATATTGGGTTCCCTTCAATGGCGAAACCTTGAGATATACAAAATCTCCGACATTGAAAGTCAGGTCTCTCCTTGTTTTGTCAGCATAACTCTTTTGTCTAGATTGGGCGGTCTTGAGGTGCTCACAGACTTTGTGAACCTTCTCTTCGGCTTCTCGGAGAATGTCGGGTCCAAAGATTTGACTCTCTCCTACTTGCGACCAGTTCAACGGGGTACGACACTTTCTCCCATATAGGAACTCAAATGGTGCCATTTGCAGACTAGCTTGATAACTGTTGTTATATGAGAATTCTGCGAAAGGCAGGCAGTCTTCCCATTTTGATCCGTATTCTAACACACAAGCTCTTAACACATCCTCGAGGATTTGGTTGACTCTTTCAGTCTGTCCATCAGTTTGCGGGTGATAAGCGGTGCTGAAATGCAACTTGGTTCCTAATCCTTCTTGGACTTTCTACCAAAATCTCGAGGTAAATTGGGTTCCTCGATATGATACTATGGTCTTGGGGGTTCCATGCAGACTAACAATTCTAGCAATGTACAACTCCGCTAGCTTCAAACTCTGGTAGGTTGTCTTGACAGGTATAAAATGAGCTACCTTGGATAGTCTATCAATGATGACCCAGATGGAGTCATTTCCCCTACTAGAAGCAGGCAAACCGGTGATAAAGTCCATTCCGACGGAATCCCATTTCCATTCTAGAATCTATAGTGGTTGCAACAGTCCTACGGGTCTCTGATGTTCTGCTTTGACTCTTTGACAAATATCACACTTGGTGATGTAGCTTCCGATTTCTCTCTTCATCTTGTGCCACCAAAATTGCTCTTTCAAATCTTGATACATCTTCATTCCTCCGGGATGGATAAAATAAAGAGTATCACGAGCTTCTTGCATGATAACTTGCTTCAGTTCCGAATCTGCTGGCACATAGATATGGCCTTTGTACCACAGAACTCCTTCTTCGTCTTAAGTGAATCCAGGTACCTTTCCTATACCAATATGACGTTTGATTCCGTCGATACTTTCATTTCCCTTCTAGGCTTCCTTGATTTGGCTAATCAAAGTGGGTTGAAGTTCAATGCTAGCTAAGAATCCTTTGCTAACAAGCTCAATCCTAAACTGCTCCAACTCCTCATACAAACTTGGTTGCTTCTCCTTGATCATAGTGTTTAGCCTACACGGCAATCTGCTAAGAGCATCCACTACCACATTAGCTTTTCCGGGGTGATAGTGAATGTCAAGGTCATAATCCTTGATTAACTCTATCCATCTCCTTTGCCTCATATTCAGCTCCTTCTGAGTGAAAATATACTTCAAGCTTTTGTGATCTGAGTAAATCTCACAGCGATTACCCATAAGATAATGACGCCATGTCTTTAATGCCAACACTATGGCTGCTAACTCAAGATCATGGGTCGAATAATTCTGCTCATGCTGCTTCAGTTGTCAAGACAGATAAGCGATGACTTTGCCTTCTTGCATCAATACACATCCAAGACCAATCTTGGATGCATCACAATACACATCAAACGACTTCTTGATATCTGGCATGATCAATATTGGGGCTGAAATCAATCTCTTCTTCAGCTCTTGGAAACTTGCTTCACACTTGTCGGTCCATTCAAACTTCTTGTCCTTCTTCAACAATTGGTCTGGGGATGCTTGAGAATGCTTCTACGAACTTGCGGTAATATCCTGCTAATCCGAGAAATGCACGGACTTGGGTTTGAGTGGTTGGGGCTTCCCATTCTTCGACATCTTTGATCTTGGTGGGATCAACAGTAACTCCTCCGATAGACACAATATGTCCTAGGAATCCTACTTCTTTCAACCAAAACTCACATTTGCTGAACTTGGCATACAACCGATGCTCTCTAAGGGTTTCAAGGATGATTCTTAGATGTTGCTCATGCTCTTCTTCTGGCTTGGAGTAGATAAGGATATCATCGATAAACACAATGACAAACTTGTCTAGAAAATTCATAAAGATCTTATTCATGAGATTCATGAAATAAGCAGGGGCATTGGTTAATCCAAAAGACATAACTGTATACTCGTATAAACCATAACGAGTAGTAAAGGCGTTCTTCGGAATATCCGTTGCACAAATCTTAAGTTGGTGATAACCAGTCCTAAGATCAATCTTAGAGAACACATTTGCTCCAGTCAACTGATCAAATAGATCCTCTATCTTCGGCAAAGGGTACTTGTTCTTGATGGTGACGTCATTCAGCTTCCTGTAATCTATGCACAAATGGTTGCCTCCATCTTTCTTGTCGACGAATAACACTGGCGATCTCCATGACGATGCGCTTGGTTGAATCAAGCCTATTGCCAACATAGCATCACAGTGCTTCTTCAGTTCCACTAACTCTGAGGGGGTCATGCTATAGGGTCTCTGGGCTATGGGTCCGGTGCCGGGGATTAGCTCAATAATGAACTCAATATCCCTATCCGGGGGCATACCGGGCAATTCATCTAGGAATACGTCAGGGTATTCACAGACTACTCGGACTTGGTCAATGGTGGACAGGGCCAGACTCTTATTACACTTGGATTGACGGGGCAAGGTTTCAGATATGTGCTCTACTGAGACTCTAGAGCTACTAGTCATGGTGATGGCTTTCTTGGCACAGTCTATCAATCCTTTATGCTTTGACATCCAATCCATCCCTAGTACTACTTCCAAACCTTTGGTTCCAAGTACTATTAGGTTGGCATAAAAATCTATCCCATGTATTCTGATAGGTACAGCTTTGCAAATTTTTCTAGCTTTTGTAGTTGAACCGGGGATTTGAACTATCATGACATGCTTCAAGTTGGTTGGGTGAATCTTACTAGTGCATGCAAATTCTTCGGTGACAAATGAGTGCGATGCTCTAGAATCAAACAACACTCTTGCTAAAACTGAGTTGACAGAAAACATACCCAGCACTACATCTGGCGCTTCTTGAGCTTCTTCGGCGTTCATGTGGAAGAGACGACCATTGCGGTTGTGAGGGTTCGCTAGGGCAAATCTTCTTCCTGGTTGAACACGACACTGCTGTTGAGCTGGGGCATTCACATTTGCAGTGGCGGCAATCTTCTTGGGGCACTCATTGGAATAGTGACCCTTCACTCCACACTCGAAACAAGTGATCTGAGACTTGTCTTTTGCTTCCATGGGCACATCATTGCTTCCAGTTCTGGGTGCAGTGTTGTTGTTGTTGTTGCTCTTGGGAGGGGCACGGTTGAAATTGCTGGTGTTTCCAGAGTGATTGTTGTTTCCTCCGGACTTCACATTTCCTCCGCTATGGTTGGGGTAGCTTGGGGGAGACATTGGGGGTCGGTTGTTCCGAGGTGCATATCCTGCTGAAGGGTTGGAACGGTACTTATGGTGACTGTTGGATCCAGCTTGGTACATCATACGATGTTTGTGGTTGTCGTTTGCTTGATTAATCTTCCCTTCCATCTGAATGGCAGAGTCAACTAGCTCTTTGAGATCCTCGAAATGGATGTTGACGAGGACAGTCTGCATCTCATCATGCAATCCATTTAGGAATCTCTCCTTCTTCTTGGCCTCCGTGTTGATCTCATCAGGTGCATACCTTGCAAGGGATAAAAATCTGCCATGGTACTCTACTACAGTCATTCTGCCTTGCTTCAACTCTCTAAATTTATCCCTCATTATGGTGACTAGACCCTGTGGCACGTGGGTGCAGCTGAACTTGATTTTTAAGGCTTCCCATGTCATTACTTGACCATGGTTCATTGTGCGGATGCTGTTCCACCATGCTCTTGCATCTCCTGCCAAATAGTGGGTGGCAAAAAGAAGTTTCTTGTTTGCATCCACTCCTGCTACTTCTAAGTTGTTCTCCATTGTCTACAACCAGTCATCAGCATCTAGTGGGTTTTCAGTCTGTTTAAAGATTGGGGGATTTGTATTCTGGAAGTTTTTGAGTTTGGATCCATGATGATCCTGATTCCCATGGTTCTGGTTGTTGTGAGCCATCTGGGCGATCTGCTGTAGTGTTGCTAGATTAGCTTGGCGCTCTGCCCTGCTTGCTTCTCGGTCTGCAATGAGAGTCTGCAGCATTGGGTCTTGCGATGAGCTTCTCCCTCCTTGGTTTCCACGAGTCATCTGAAGATTGAGGTAGATAAAGGGGTGAGAGGGAAAGTTCTATGGTTTATGGTTTTGATTTCAAAGCTAAAACTTTGAGTTTGACTCAGATTTTTGGCAAATAACTTCTTTTCATTCATTCAAGCAAAGCACACGATACAAACACACACACACCACAACATCAAAGGAAAACAGATTGTTTTAAGAACCATTCTGTAAGCTACGATACAATGGGACCGGTACATCTCATGCTACGATAGTGCTCTAGTGCATCTACTCATCATCGATGGAGTCAGAGTCATCATCATCGGTGTAGAAGTCCACAACATCTTCCTCCAAAAAGTCATCATCATTGCTGAGGTAGGAGTCAATATCCCCTTGGATATCTTCACCTTCCTCTTCTTCTTCCTTTACGGCAAGCTGGGCTTCTTTCTCCTTGATTGTCTTCTCGAGGTCGGCCACCTTCTTGCGAAGACGGTCGATGGTGCGATCCTTCTTGGCACGCTGACGGCGAAGAGACTGGCGATCCTAGACTAGCAGTGAGAAAGTCTGGGCCTTTTGGGAAGCAATAGCGAGGTTGTGGTTGGCGTGCTCTCTTGCATTGTCCAACTCCTTCTGTCTGTTGTACAGTAGGAAGTCAAGGTTCTCCACTTGGCGCTTCAGTAATGGGTGACTTGGCATCTCGAGCGGCATTCCCATGGGATCACGCCTTGCATAGTGAACAAAGAGGGTTCCTTGGATTAGGTTGACACTGAGGGCACATAGACGTGCGAGAGCTTCATGCATTGCCCTGGCTAATCCATCTAGCCAGTTGTTCTCTCTCACGGAGAACTGAATCCTCCCAGATACTGGTGCTTCTATCTTGCCTCGAAGATCAGCAGTCACTAGCCATTGCAAATCTCCTCCTGGTGGACCCGAGAGTTGAGCTCTAAGGAATTCCGGATGAGGACGCTCCAAGAACTCAGACAGTGCATCCAAATCCCTCTCGAAGATCAGTTGGCCTCCATTGCCCAACTGGTAGAACTTGCTGTATTGGGCTTCCATCTATAAGAATTTAGGATGATAAAGTTAGTGAAGTGATAAAGTGTGTCAAAGTTTTATGTAGTAATGTAAGAATTTTGGAGGAAGATGAATTTTTTTGAAAGAAAGAATTCCAAAGGGTAAGAGAGGAAATAGTTTTCATAAGTACTCACTTTGGTTTTTGAAATAAGTTTTTTGGTCGGACCTCCATTCTAACTAGGGTCTCCTATGGTCAGGATGGCTCTGATACCAACTTGTCAACACCCGGATTTTTAATCCCAGATGCCTGTTATGCCATACCTCGCAATCCCAGGATTACCATTTTTGCGAGATATAACAAATTGGATATCACAGTACATCATCCATTACAAACCATAAATAAGGTCTTACACAAAAAAGGATCTCTGATCCAGTCTTAGTACAATCAAGTAGCAGAATAAATAGCATAGCGGTGGGGTCCATCTTCAGAGTCACAGGCAATGCTGACGATGGGAGATGATCCTAGTTATCATAGCCGTCCTGCTGTCCTTCGTCTTGGTAGTCTCCTTCATAGTCTAGCCATAGGAATAGCTAGGGACAAAATCCATGAGTACTCTTTAAGTACTCGCAAAATATCACTAACAAGTAAGATAGTTCTAATAAGAAAGCTAACTCTAAGTTTAATTGTGAAGTTAAGTTTGAAACCTAAGCTGAGTTCTGAAACAAAGAAAGATAAAAGAAGTTTTAAAACACCTAAGTGGGAACTTAATCATCATAGCCACAACTCTGTTGTGGTTCAGTCATGTCACAATTCATTTCTTAAGTTGTTTTGGAAACATCTGACAACGGAACAGTATGGCCACTCCAACTGTCCATAACCGCGGACGCGGCTATTCGAATAGTTTGACACTCTCCAGAGGTGGTACACTTTCACCACAAGATTCGATACATCTATTAGGGATAACCCTGAATCATCATACTTAGTATGCATATAATCAAACATAACCTTTCCTTTACGCACCCTAGTATAAGCACCTCTCCTATGAGCATGGCCTCCCAACCATGACCATCTGTCATCTTGGGCACTACATAGGTGGACAACATTGAGAGGTAGCCTTAGCTCAAACCTCTCCCGCGAGGGAACTAATACTAATGCATATAAACTTCCGGCTAAGCCTTACCCAATTTAGGTATTGTGGTTGTATGGTAAAATTGGAATGCTATCGCATCCGAACCCAACCATCAGTTTTATAAAAGGGCTAAAGCTCATGCCTCAACATTTTCACCATCATCCTAAACCATTTGTGTTTCTCAACACATGTCAAAACATCTCAATAGAATGACTCATCATTCCAAGGTTTTCACAAATCATTTGCACCAAGTATTCCCATCTAAAGTGAATCAAGTTTTGATTTAGCTCTAAACTACTAAGTTAAGAGTGTTCACTAAGGTGGATGCTAAGATAAATCTCATGCCATAGAATGACATATAAGTCTAACTAGATAGGTCAAGTTTTATACTCTTTATGCTACCTTCAAACAAGTAAATGACTTTGTAAAGTAAAGAAAAGTAAAACTTGTAAATGAACTTAGAATAGGTATAAGTTAAAATGGTATAACCAAGGCATGCCTAATGCATCTTGCTTAGGTTATCTAATTTGCAACGGTTAGCTTGCATTGTTAATGATGGCTTGCCTTGTGTAGTGGTTGAAGTTTTCTTCCTCCTCCTCTTGGTAGAACTCCTCCTCCTTGAAAGCTTGGTCGGTACTATCGTCTATAAATACATACGGGATACACAATCACCAAACAATACTTAACTAGTCTACTTAGCACAGTAAGGCACACATTTGATGATCTATTATCATCACAAGCATCACAAGGTTTAATTCACTAGCTTCATTCTTTTTATTTGAGAAAAGTAATTTCTACTCATTGAAATTAACTAAGATTTAATATTATCCAATTAAACTATGGGATCATGTGGACACATGTCATCACCACAGATTCTAACATATGGGAATGTGATTTAAAGGTTGGATCACATTTTATTAAGTTTAAGTTTAATAATTAATGATTTAAAGTGACTAGAAATGCCTATATAGCATTATTTTGGTACTAGTCCAAAGTCACTGCATGTAAACCTTAATATTATTATATATTCATATAGGTATGGTTAAATTTGATTTTTGAGAGTTGGAATCAACTCAAAAGTTATTAGGGTTGATTTTATAAAATGTTTGAATGTGCAAAAGCTTCTGTCTTATTATTTTTACTAGGAGAGAACTCTAACTCTGAATGATTTAAATCCAACGGTCTTGGATCAAGCTTTTCAGTAGCTTTCCAACAAAATTGGAATCACTCAATTTGGATTTGTAAAAATCTCTGAATTAATTTTTGAACTAAGGGACAAAATTGTTTTAAGTCTAAAATAGAAAATTCTATATTTGAATTACTGGGTCAGCGCGGGAAAGCAATTTGGCCGGCCCAGTGGAGCTCAGCGGCGCAGAGGGCGACAAAAAAGGGGGGGGTCCGCATGTCAGCGACACTTAAAACCTGAAATGGCATGGGACGATCTGGGCCACACGATTAGAACAAGGATCAACGTCCACGGCCGTCGTCGACGACAAACTCATCGCCGGCGAGACTGAACCGTAAACGGCCGGTGGGGCTCTACTAGGGACGTACCAGGGATCCAGCTAGTGCGGCGAGGTGGTCAAACAAACTGGTGGACAACGGCGGGCTCAGGCGAGGTCACGGCATGGGCTGAGGTGGACGGAATCGACGCCAACTTCTCCTCCTCTGTAGCGGCTACCTCCAATGCAATTCTTGCGAATGGCGGCTCGAGCGGCTCTAGAGAGAGAGGGGAAATGGTCAGTGGAGAGAGGGAAGTGAGATGGTGCTGCGATTGAGGCTGGGGGTGGCCTCCTTATATAGGCTCGACGAGGGGACCGACAGGGGTGGGCAGGCGTCTCTAGCGAGGGCGGTACAAAGTGATACCGGCGTGGGCGAGGTAGGCGGACGGTAGGCGGTCTGCTGGTGGTCAGCTACGGCGCAATGTCACTGCTAGGGGCGGTTCCTAACGGTTGGGAGCTTCCCGCGTTCTGGGAGACAGAGGCGGTGCTCGACGTGGCTCCCGACAACTGTGGGTCACGCGGCGGTGCATGGCCTTGTCTGGCGAGGTGCTGGGGTGATGGCGGAGCTGCGTGCGTGATTTGGTGTCGGGGCGCAGTCTGAGGCGTGCTGGCGGCGATCGCGCTCTGCCGCGCTCTGGCTGTGCGCAGAGAGAGTAGTGTGGCGCGGTTCTAGGGTGGTCTAGGGCCTGGCTGGGCTTGGGGAAGGGGCAGTGAGGTGCGGTAGGGTTAGGCGAAGCTAGAGGGCACACTGGAATGGCGCGGCATGGTCGCTGGCGTGTTGCCCGCTTCTGGCAGGCGTTGACCATATTGTGGCGGTGCTCCACTGCTTCTCCAGGCTTAGGGGTAGGCCGGTGAGAGTCTGGTTAGAGCTGGGAGGGACAGGGCAACCAAATGGAGGCACAAAACTCGACAAGGCTTTGACCACAAAACAATATAAGTTAGGCAGAAAAATCTTGCCTGCCACCTGTTCGATGAAATGGCCGCATGAAGAAAAAATTTGAATTTTGAGCTGATTTTTGGTGGAGTGATTCATCTCATGCTTAAGCATCTAGGTTTGCTTGGGATTTTGAAATGGAGTTCATTTGAGTGGTTTTTGAAAAAGTGTGATCTATACGTATGAACTACATTCAATTTTCCAATGTCAATTAAATTAAGTGTTTGAAAGATTTTGGGATGAAACAAAGTGGGCCTTGGCACTTCACTACTTGTACTAGCAAGGGGTGCAAAGATCCACAATTTTATCTGTTAGCATTTGAGTCCTAGGAATGCCCAAAGTAGGATATGTGATTAAAATGGCAAAAGTGACCATTTGCTTAATTAATTCTTTTTGATTTGTTTTTCTTAGGGATTTGCTTGGGGATGATCTAGATGATGTGTAATTCACCTTAGAGTCATTTTACAATCAATAGATCACTCACTCATGGCAATTCAAACAACTCCTATTTTAAATGCACACACTTATGAATGCTAAAAGATTTTTAAATAGAAAAAGTTTTTGTTAAACCTAAATTGGGTAGATTTGATCTTGATCACTTGGATTAAAGTTTTGGGATGTTACACCCATGAACTCTACAGAGAAGCAGTAACAACGCCAATCCCGACTGCCTCGGAGCTAACACAGGAGGAGTTGGAGCAAAGAGCCAAGTCCCTAGAAGCACAACATTTACGACTCCTCAATGAAGCATCTTATCTCGTCGAGGAGAAGCAGCGCCTCAATACCAATGAGATACATAGTAGTTTAACTCACTTCAGTATCAAAAGACCCAGAACGGCCCTGTATTGGCCAACAAAAATCTGGATGTACACAAGACCCTCTTCGAGGGGAAATCAATGAGATTGCCATAGCACAACCTCGGCTCGATAGCAAAGGGAACCGGATCTACACTATTACAGTGGAAAAGTTTCTACAGCCCGAGAGATCCTCGCAAACAACACAAGTCTAGAACAGGTCTAACAGTGTGTAACATTGCTCAACAAGGGATTGGAATAGAAGAAGGCCACTAATACGTTGCAAACGTATCCATAATTTTTATGTTCCATGCTTGGTTTTTATCTACTTTCTTATGTTTTGTCCACACTTTGGAGTATTTTCTATACACTTTATTGGACTAACCTATTAACAAGTGCCACAGTGCCAGCTGCCTATTTTCTGCTGTTTTTGGTTCCAGGAAAGTCAGAAAATGAATATTCTCGGAATTGGACTAGACAAAAGCCAAAGTCAGTTTTTCACCGAGGGGGACACAAAGCCAGAATACGAGACAGAGAGGGACCAAGGGGCCGCCACACCACCTGGCCACGTAGCCAAGCCTGGCATGTGCCAGGGGTGGTCTGGCTGCCTCGGGCACCCCCTCGGCCTCCCCTTTCGCCTATAAGATGCCTCCGATATAGAAACCCTAAGTGCCCGATCAAAAATCCATGAAAGAGTCTATAGCCGCCATCATCTCCATCCCTAGATCGGGATGGATCTGAAGCTCTTCCCGGCACTGTAACACCCCGTCCACTCCTAGGCCCGGGGGGTGTCACTCCTGGCAGCTTAATAGGATATATAGACTGGCCCCACAGACCAACACTAGTCTTTTCTGTGCACTTTGTCCTCACTCGTGCGCACCTGGTTACCCACTTCCCGGTCGGTCACCCATCCTAGAATTGCTCTAGGCCAAGCACGCTTAACCTTAGAGTTCTTTTCGAATGAGCTTCCGGAAAAGAAGTTGCAACTTGTTAGTATGAGTATTCTATCAATCCTATTAAGCCATGTGCCTGGTCTCACATACACCCACCCTTTAGAAGATCGATGCCCTCATCAATGAAGCACACCCCAGGAACGTTCCCTCTTGGCACGCGTCTGTGCGTCTAGTGCCGGCACATGTGCCATGCCGTGTCCACTCCGGGCCACACACGCCATGCTCCACATGTCCCGCCACTAACCCGCACACACCCGTGTAGTCGCAAGGGTCGGCTCTGATACCACTTGTAACACCCCGTCCACTCCTGGGCCCGGGGGGTGTCACTTCTGGCAGCTTAATAGGATATATAGACTGGCCCCACAGACCAACACTAGTCTTTTCTGTGCACTTTGTCCTCACTCGTGCGCACCTGGTTACCCACTTCCCGGTCGGTCACCCATCCTAGAATTGCTCTAGGCCAAGCACGCTTAACCTTAGAGTTCTTTTCGAATGAGCTTCCGGAAAAGAAGTTGCAACTTGTTGGTATGAGTATTCTATCAATCCTATTAAGCCATGTGCCTGGTCTCACAGGCACCCTGCCGGAGAGGGGAATTCACCTTGGAGGCCTTCTTCATCACCATGCAAGCCTCCGGTGTGATGCGTGAGTAGTTCATCTCTGGACTACGAGTCCATGTAGTAGCTAGATGGCTGGTTCTTCTCCTTTGTGCTATCATGTTTAGATCTTGTGAGCTCCGTTCATGATCAAGATCATCTATTTGTAATCCTACATGTTGTGTTTGCGGGGATCCGATGGATATTGAGATTCTATTTCAGATTGATTATTGATTCTAACATGTCTTTCTTATTTTTGATCTTGCATGCTTTCTGTTGTTAGTAGCTATCTTGGCCAAGTAGATGCTAGCAACTCCAAGATTTAGTATTTATGCTCGATAGTGGGTTCATGCCTCTAGTAATATGGGGAAGTGACAGAAATCTCTAAGGTACTAGATGTGATGTTGCTACTAGGGAGAAAACAACAATCCTTTGTTCATAGAACAATCGTATTGTTTACTTTACACACAATGCGTAATGCAATTATCTGTTGCTTGCAACTTAATACTGGAGGGGGTTCGGATGATAACCTGAAGGTGGATTATTAGTCATAGATGCAGTTGGATTACGGCCTATGTATAATGTTGTAATTCCCAATCGAATCTCAAAGGAGTCAAGATGATTAGTATATTGCTTTCTCGATGTTTGTCAATTGACCCGCTGTAATTTGTTCACCCAACATGTCATCTATCTTAAGGAGAGCCACCACTAGTGAACTATGGACCTCGGTCCTTTCTTTTACCATCAATCTACAACTGTTTATTGTTTTCTGTTTACTTTCTGCAAGCTAATACCTTCTTCCACACAATACGTTTAATCCTTAGCAAAACCGGTGAGATTGACAACCTCACTGTAAGTTGGGGGCAAAGTTCTGTGGTTGTGTTGTGCAGGTTTCCACGTTGCTGCTGGCGCCAGTAGTGCGCCCTGCCAAAGTCCAGCTAGCAACACCTTGGAGGTGTTTTCTTGCTCCTACTGGATTGATAACCTTGGTTTCATAACTGAGGGAAAACTTACTGATGTGCTCATCATACCTTCCTCTTGGGGTTCCCCAACGAGCTCGTTAATACACGAGTCAGGAAGTATATTTTTTGGTGCCGTTGCCAGGGAGTCAAGGACATCTTAACAAGGGGAGTCCCTCATAACCAATCTCTTTACTTTGTTTTTTTGTTTTTCTTAGTTTATTTCTACTTTGTTTGCTTGTTTCTTTATCAAAAACACACAAAAATTAGTTTTACTAGTTTGCTTTCTTTATTAAAAACATAAAAAATGACTACTCTTGAAAACACTAAGTTGTGTGACTTCACTAGCACCAACAATAATGATTTCATGTGCACACATATTTCTCCCCCTGACCTGAAGCTACTTTCTTTGAAATGAAATCTGCCTTACTCAATCTTATTATGAGAGAACAATTTTATGGTATTGGTAATGAAGATGCTGCTGCTCATCTAAATAACTTCGTTGAACTCTCTGAGATGCAAAAGCATAGGGATATAGATGGGGATATTATTAAGCTTAAATTGTTTCCTTTCTCTTTGAGAGGAAAAGCTAAAGAATGGTTGAATTCCTTAACTAGGAATAATATTGATTCTTGGACTAAATGCAAGGATGCTTTCATTTGAAAATAATATCCTCCTGCTAAAATTATATCTATGAGAAGTGAAATAATGAAGTTTAAACAATCTGATAATGAACATGTTGCTCAAGCTTGGGAAAGAATGAAATCTTTGGTAAAGAATTGTCCCACTCATGGACTGACTGCTTGGATGATTATCCAAACCTTTTATGCAGGATTGAACTATTCTTCAAGAAATCTATTGGATTCTGCTACCGGAGGTACCTTTATGACCATTACTTTGGGTGCTGCAACGAAGCTTCTGGATAATATGATGGTTAACTATTCTGAATGGCACACTGAAAGAGCTCCACAAGGTAAGAAGGTAAATTCTTTTGAGGAAACCTCCTCCTTGAGTGATAAAATTGATGTTATTATGTCTATGCTTGTTAATGGGAAGGCTCATATTGATCCAAATCATGTTCCCTGAGCCTCTTTGGTTGTTCAAGAAGAGCAAGTTGATGTGAATTTTATAATAAATAACAATTTTAGCAATAATGCCTACAGGAATAATTTTGGTAACAACAATTATAGGCCTTATCCTCCCAACAATGGTAATGCTTATGGAAATTCCTACAACAATAATAGGAGTGCTCCCTCTGAACTTGAAGGTATGCTTAAAGACTTTATTAGTAAACAAACTACTTTCAATAAAACTATTGAGGAGAAACTCTCTAATGCTGGAAGAACATTGGTTGAAGCTCAATCCTCTTTGAATAAAGTGGCTGCTAAACCTAAAACTAATGAGAACCTTTGCTGCTACTAATGCCATACAAGTTAGAACTGATGAAAATGTTAGACTATTAGCTGAATTGCATGCTAAGTGGGAAAGAGAAGATGTAACTGCTAGAAACATTGGTGTTTCTACTATCACTACCACTAGTGTTGAGGCTAGTAATAGCTCTACTACTTTAGATGATAATTATGATTTTGATCTTGATGCTTGCAATATCTCTGAAGTTATTAAGTTCCTACAAAAGCTTGCTAAATGTCATAATGCTAGTGCTATGAATATGGCCTTTACAAAACACATTACTGATGCTCTCATAAAGATTAAAGAAGAAAAGATGAAACATAAAGCTTCTATTCCTATAAAACAAGAAGATGGTTGGGAACCCATCATTAATATGAAAGTGAATGATTTTTATTTTAAAGCTTTATGTGATCTTGATAGTAGTGTTTCTACTATGCCTAGAAGGATTTATGATATGCTTGATTTGCCACCATTGGAAGATTGTTGTTTGAATGTCCCACTTGATGATAATGCTAAAAATAAACTCATGGGGAGTATTAATGATGTTCTTATTATGGTTAACAATTCCTATGTCCCTGTTGATTTCTATGTTTTGGATGTTGAATGCAATGCTTCTTGTGCTATTACTTTGGGAATACCTTTTCTTAGAACTGTTGGTGCCATTATTGATATGAAAGAAGGCACCATTAAATATCAACTCGCACTCAATAAAGGTATAGAACACTTCCCTAAGAAGAGAGAAAAGATTTCTTTTGCCTCTCCTATGAAAACAAAATTTGCTCTTAATGCTTCTTCATTTGAGAACACTTGATTCTTTTTCTTGTTTCTTATGCCTAACTTAAAGGCGTTAAAGGAAAGTACTTATTGGGAGATAAACCAAAAGTTTTAGATGAGTCTTGGAAGTTATTAATTCAGTAATAACCGCTCTTTATCCTTTTTATTTGCTTTTTGTGCTAAGAGTAACCTCTAATGAGAGAGAAGTAATGATTGAGAAAGTTGCTGTCCCGAAATAGATTTATGTGCTTCACCGTAAAAATTCGTGTAAAATATTTGTATGCCGTTTTGAGGCATGAAGTTTTGTGCTTCTGCCCCAGGTTGTTATCTAACTTTTGTTAGTTCAACACTTTTTGATTTGAGTAACATAAGGTCTTCGAAAAAATTGGTTTTTACCTGCTAGTCTGTTTTGACAAATTTCTGCCATTATTTGCATTTGCTTCTTGTTGGTTCCTTTTTGAGTTCTTTTGGGGAATTGAGATTTTTGAGGGAAGTGCTACAGTATCTTGTGTTTTAATGTAAGTTTTATTGGTGTTGAAACTGAACCTAAAGTCTTATTATCTTGAGTGCACTAATGTTGCTAATAAAGATTGTGTGAAGTTTTATATGAAGGAAAAAATTTAGGTGTATGGAGAGAATGATGTAATGAGATGAAGAATGGACTAAAGCTCAAGCTTGGGGATGCCACCCCGTGTCACCCCAAGAATTATTCAAGAGGTACAAGCATCAAATCTTGGGGATGCCCAAGGCATCCCCTTCTTCATCAATAAAAATCCCAGGTTTCTTCCAAACACTTCATTTTTATTGTTTCATGCACAGTTGTGTTGTTCTTGGAGCGTCTTCTTTTTCATTTTCGTTTTGGTTTTCCGTTTGCTTGGTTTTCTTAGTTTTCTTGAATAAATTGGTTGTACCCCCTCTTTCATGCATTGGTTTTCAAATAGTTTGGTTTGGATTGGAAAAAGAGTAGGAAAAGTTCATGCTTAAGTGGTAAAAGGAGCTTGTTTTTGACTGTGGCCTATGTTTTGTCATGCCATGCTTGATATTGTTTTGGATTTATGCTTAGTGGTATTTTATGTAGCATGACATGTTATAAACAATTGAGATTGCTTAATGTGCCTTTGAAGAATCATGCGTTGTTTTAGCATATTAAAGCATAGTATTGTGGTATTCTCCTTTGATGCTTTATTTGGGTTGAGTTGGTGCATGCTCAACCATGTTATGACTATCCCTAGTCACCATAGCCTTTATGATCCTTTAGCTTTCAACTTGTAATATCACTTTTTGCTTTGATTAATGATGTTTTGTCGCTCTGCATGATTATGGCCATTACTGCTCTCTTAGTTGGTCGCTCCTAGTCTTTTGCTAGCCTCCATAACCAAGTATGAGTTCCACTCATGCATCCACTCCTAAAACCAAGTTATTACAAAGAGTCCACCATACCTACCTATTAGCATTTAATATTCCAAGTATGTTCATGTTTTTATCTACCTTCCAAATTAAACTTGTTATGAGAAAACTAGTGATTAAAGCTCTCATGAACTTGATGGCACACTTTACTTTTCTTGACCTTAATAAACTTGAACCATTGTGTCGTCTATGTTGTATATTCTTGCACTTATATGTTGGGGATTAGCAGAACTATGCTGTCATGGGGAACGCTTTCAACATTGCACTTGTACTTTGTACCTAGTTGATATGATGCTCTTTTGTCTATGGATGTCGTCGGTGTGAAATGAAAGGGGAGCTTGTAAGTCCATGGGGTTATGTATGTGTGTTAGAGAAATGCCTGGGCCGCTGGTCTAATCCATGCAGTCATGGTGGAAACCTGCAGCGTAACCATAATGAGATGTCTATGAAGCATTCTTCTTATAAAAAAGAGTCGAATATTGAGAAAAAGAAAAAAAGAGATATGAGAAAAGAGGAAAGAGAGAAAAAAGCACCATTTTCCCATGGTAAATAAGAAGATTGCTGAGATGCTCGTTGTTTGCTTGCCTTGTCATTTTGATATGGGGATTTTTCTGTATCATTGGACAAGGGGTACCCCGTTGGCGGTTCTCTATGATACACATGTACTTACTATGACAAGAACTTACCGATAATAAAATTGAGTTGCATGAGGAGCGGCCCTCATATTCAAGGGACATGAGATTTCCAACTTATACTTTGTCAAGCATATACTCCATAGTTTGTTCACTTTAACCTTAATCACTTTAAGATGCTTATGATAGGGGCAATGAGAGCTGAAAGCTATTAAGTACCATAATTTTTGGAAGCTCTTTATGAAATTGGAATCTCTACTTCCTTCTATGAAGGCCTTTCTTTTACTTTTATGTTGAGTCTCCACCTTCTATCTCGATGCACCCACTTTGAGAGCATAGTGGCCATTCTTAGTTCTATGTGGATTGTCCCAAGACTTGTTGATTGATGTATAATTTTGATATTGCTTGTTCTTAAACTATTTGTATCTAGTCACTCTTATGAACTTTGAAGGTGTCCTATGCATTTATGTTTGCTACTCTATGAGGGACAAGCTGAATGCCACTATGCTATGTTTTCTTTATGTGAAACAAACAAACATCTTGCAAAGCATTGTTATTCATGAATCTTTTGTTTGTGCCTTTTCATGTTGCAACATAGTTTCTATGTCTTATTATTAGAAGTATATCTTCCATGCTATGTTGAAATACTATGATCCCAGCTATCAATGTTTCACAAATACTTTGATCAATTTTATGATGGTGCATGCCACCTAAAAAATTATTCTTTCTTTTTATCACTTACCTACTCGAGGATGAGCAGGAGTTAAGCTTGGGATGTTGATACGTTGCAAACGTATCCATAATTTTTGATGTTCCATGCTTGGTTTTTATCTACTTTCCTATGTTTTGTCCATACTTTGGAGTACTTTCTATACACTTTCTTGGACTAACCTATTAACAAGTCCCACAGTGCCAGCTACCTGTTTTCTGCTGTTTTTGGTTCCAGAAAAGTCAGAAAATGAATATTCTCGAAATTGGACGGGACAAAAGCCAAAGTCAGTTTTTCACCGAGGGGGACACGGAGCCAGAATACGAGACGGAGAGGGGACAAGGGGCCGCCACACCACCTAGCCGCGTGGCCAAGCCTGGCCTGCTCCAGGGGGTGGTCTGGCTGCCTCGGGCACCCCCTCGGCCTCCCCTTTCGCCTATAAGATGCCTCTGATACAGAAATCCTAAGTATTAGATCAAAAAATCCATGAAAGAGTCTGTAGCCACCGTCATCTCCATCCCTATATCGGGAGGGATCTGAAGCTCTTCCCGGTACCCTACCAGAGAGGGGAATTCACCCTGGAGGCCTTCTTCATCACCATGCAAGCCTCCGGTGTGATGCGTGTGTAGTTCATCTCTGGACTACGGGTCCATGTAGTAGCTAGATGGCTGGTTCTTATCCTTTGTGCTATCATGTTTAGATCTTGTGAGCTCCGTTCATGATCAAGATCATCTATTTGTAATCCTACATGTTGTGTTTGCGGGGATCCGATGGATATTGAGATGCTATTTTAGATTGATTATTGATTCTGTCATGTCTTTGTTAGTTGTGATCTTGCATGCTTTCCGTTGTTAGTAGCTATCTTGTCCAAGTAGATGCTAGCAACTCCAACAGTTAGTATTTATGCTCGATAGTGGGTTCATGCCTCTAGTAATCTGTGGAAGTGACAAAAATCTCTAAGGTACTAGATGTGATGTTGTTACTAGGGAGAAAACAACAATCCTTTGTTCATAGAACAATCGTATTGTTTACTTTACACACAATGCATAATGCAATTATCTGTTGCTTGCAACTTAATACTAGAGAGGGTTCGGATGATAACCTGAAGGTGGATTATTAGTCATAGATGCAGTTGGATTACGGTCTATGTATAATGTTGTAATGCCCAATCGAATCTCAAAGGAGTCAAGATGATTAGTATATGCATGTATTGCTTTCTCGATGTTTGTCAATTGCCCCACTGTAATTTGTTCACCCAACATGTCATCTATCTTAAGGAGAGCCACCACTAGTGAACTATGGACCCCGATCATTTCTTTTACCATCAATATATAACTATTTACTATTTTCTATTTACTTTCTGCAAGCTATTACTTTCTTCCACATAATACGTTTAATACTTTGTTTTCAGCAAAACCGGTGAGATTGACAACCTCACTATAAGTTGAGGGCAAAGTTCTGTGGTTGTGTTGTGCATGTTTCCATGTTGTTGCTAGCGCCAGTAGTGCGCCCTGCCAAAGTCTAGCTAGCAACACCTTGGAGGTGTTTCCTTGCTCCTACTGGATTGATAACCTTGGTTTCATAACTGAGGGGAAACTTACTGCTATGCTCATCATACCTTCCTCTTGGGGTTCCCCACTGAGCTCGTTAATACACGAGTCAGCAGCCACCACGTCCTTCAGTTGCAAGATGGTCAAAATCTGACCAGTGCCGCACTGATGTGGAGAGGCGACATGAATCAAGGCCCCGTAGGGAGTCGGATTGGCACCCCCGCCCTAACCCTCGGAATGACACTCAAGAACTGGATCTTCAGGCCAGTGACACAAGATCGTGCGAGATTGGAGCAACATTGTTCCAGCTGTATCACAAGATATCGTAGTAGCATTGGCTCCCCGACACCCTACATGTTAGCAATCTAATAGCCACATGGATGAAGAAGCACGATGCTGGGAGCGAGACCGGCAATAGATGCCACCTCCTAGGCACACAAGCCGCCGGGCTGAACCCCATCACTATGAAGAGAACATCAGACGAAGAAACGAAAAAAATGACGTCGTCCCAAGCTGGCACGATGGCCGTCGTCATAAAGACCCACCTCAGAACCGATATCACGATGTTCAAAACAGAGGCCGGCGCTCAGCTGGAAATAACCCACCGGAACCTCCATCCCCACCTAGAAGTGACCATTACGACTCCCAAGGGGACCAAGGAGGACGTCGAGGCGGAGGAGGCTGTAGAAGAAGTAGAGATCCAACTGCAGAGTCCTGAAGGCACGACGAACATCCGAGACAGCATTCACTATCACCAAGCGACGCCCGGAACCAGATCAGTTCAAATATAGAAGTGTGGTGCTACGAATCAGACGACATATACATGGTCCCGAAGTGCTTCGGGCCACAAATTCGCATTACTGATTTTCCGGACAACTTTGCTATTGCAAGGCACATTCAACGCTACGACGGCTAGGCTCGGCCAGATACTTGGCTCCAGGATTTTTTCCAGGCTTGCTACATCGCCAAAGGAGGAAATAGCTTGGTCACGGTCTGATATCTCCCACTCATGTTGCATAAGATGACTCGATCATGGCTCAATAAACTTCCGAAAAGCACCATCTACAACTGGTATGATATGCAAAGTGCGTACTTTCGGAATTTCGAGGGAACTTACAGGAGGCCCTGCACAGTCGGAGACTTGCAGCGTTGCATCCAGCAACCTAGAGAAACTTGTTGGGACTACCTCGGATTATGGATCAACATGAAAAACTCTTGTGAAGGAGTCAATGACCAAACCGCAATCAAAGCATTCATCGCAGGGCTCCCAGTCAGATTGTTGCGCCACCAACTAAAGCGTGACAAGGTTACCGACTTGGGGGTGATAGAAATGGAAAGTAAATACGCTGATGTTGAGGATGATTCATAGGGACTATTGAACAGCCTGGTTGTGCCTAACTCGTCAAAAACAGCTAAAATAGCACCAGTCCCAAAAGCGCAAGAATACCTCTAAAGACAAACCCAACATAGAAAATGCAACCGTCAACGCAACCTTTGGGTCTGGAGGTCACGGAGGGCATGGAGGCGGCCGGGGATGAGTCCACGAAGCTTCTCGTATCTAGGCCAAGGGCGATCAACAACCCAACAAGACATACTCATGGGCCAACATTGCCAATAACCCATGTGTACATCACTCGGATGAGAACAAGGGATCTTCCCACACAAAGGATGAGTGTCATTTCAACGACGACATCAAGAAAGACGAAGACACTGGCTACAGAGCCAAGAGAAGAAAAGGAAAGAAAATTCCGACAAATATAAAGAGTCCAAGGAAGATTTTTACATGGAAGAAGCAGAAAATGGTAACCCTAAGTCGGATAGTAAGAAGTATTACCCAACCAAAAAAATACACCTACGTCTTCTTCCTCAGATATTAGCCTGCTAAGGTTAAGAAGGCAGTTTTGCATGAGCTCAACTCAAATGTTTCAGCTATACCGCGATATCTGGACTGGTCGGAAGTAAAGATTACCTTTGACAGTAGCGATCATCCACCTAAGACTCACAGGCGAGTAAAATATGCTTTGGTCATGAATCCACTAATCAACAACTATGAGTTCTCCAAGACACTCATGGACGGTGGTAGCAACATCAACATCATCTACATCGAGACGCTGCACCGCATGAAGATATCGGAAACCCAGCTGAATCATAGCATTGTGGTTTTCCATGTCATTGTCCTAGGGAGACATGCAAACTCTCTAGGTGAGATCACTCTTGACATCACTTTCGGTACACCAGATAACTATCAGACCGGACCAATATCTTTCGAAGTGGTGTTGTTCAAGAGCGCATACCACGTCATCTTCAGGCGTCCGCCTACTGGCAATTCATGGCTTTCCCATATTACATTTACAACATGATGAAACTTCTGGGTCCTCACGGTGTCATTATATTCTGCGGAAGTCCGAATAAAGCGCGAGAGTTTGAAGGAGCTACCGCCTTCGTCAAAACTGTGTTGCATGCGAAAGAGTACCAGGAAATCAAGAAATACATCGACCTGTCCAAGATGCCAGCTATGAGGAAGGAGGTGCTAAAGACAACTATAAAATTCAAGGTACCGAAGAGAAAAAGATGACACCATTGAAGGATGGTGAACTCTCAAAGGTGACATAGATAGGCATAGGCTTAGGGTCACACATAGGAAAGCGCAATCGTCAAGTTCCTCAAAGCTAATAAAGATATCTTTGCATGGCAACCTTTTGACATGACCAGAGTACCTAGGGAACTTATTGAGCACTCTGTTAATGTATACCCTGACTCTATACCCGTCAAACAATCCTTACAATTTTTCGATGATGAAAAGTGCAAGCTATAGCCAAAGAGTTAGCCCGACTAGAAGGAGCCAGATTTATTGAAGAAGTCATCCACACTGAGTGGCGGCTAGTGCTATAATGGTCCCTAAAAAGGACACTGTTGATTTAAGGATGTGCATTGATTACACTGCCTTGAACAAGGCTTTTCTCAAATATCTATTCGCTTTTCTTAGAATCAATCAAGTTATCGACTCAATAGCAGGCTCGGAACTCCTTTGTTTTCTCGATGCATATTTTGGCTATCACCAAATATTCTTGAAGGAGTCAGATAAATTGAAGACTTCATTCATCACACTGATTGGAGCCTTCTTCTACATAACGATGCCCTTTGGCCTCAAAAATGCAGAAGCCACATATCAACACACTATACATCGTCGCCTCCATGATCAAATCAGATGCAATGTACATGCATACATGGACGGCATAGCGGTAATGTCCAAAAAGAAGGAAACACTACTTTCCAACTTGGAGGAAACATCCGCTAACCTTCAAAAATATAGCATAATGCTTAAGCCAAAAAGGTGCTTCTTTGGGATACCAGCCGATTTTTTTAGGTTTCATTGTATCTTAAAGATGCATAGAAGTGAACCGCGATAAGATAAATGCTATACTAAATATAACCAGGGATACTCGCCTAAAGAACATACAATGACTAACGATCTGCATAGTAGTAGTGAGTCGGTTTGTTAGTTGTGTTGATGAAAGAGCTACACCATATACAAGCTCTTGAAAAAAGTCGACAAAATAGTCTGGACTGAAGAAGTTGAATCTGCTCTCAAAGACCTAAAAGTAGTACTCTCATCCGCCCTTATTCTCGCAGCATCAGATCCTCATGAACCCATATTGCTTTACATTTCTGCGACAAATAGAGTCGTCAGCATCGTCAAGGTGGTGGAGTGAAAGGAGGAAAATAGGAGCACTTGGTGCAGTGTTTGACTTACTATCTCAGTGAGGTCCCGACAGATTCGAAACAACAATATCCACATTATCAAAAGCTATCCTATGGCATATTCTTTGCTGCCAAAAAGCTATGACTTCCAAGAGCATGATATCCAAGTGGTAAGCACAACTCCCATGAGAGATATAATCAACAACAGTGATGCCACATGACGTGTCGCGAAGTGGGAAATCGAGCTAGCAGCTTTCGACATTGAGTACAAGCCACATACAACAATCAAATCCTAGATCCTTGCCAATTTTTTCATTGATTGGACAACGATGGCAAAAAATACTAGCACCCCAAAGTCGGAATACTAGACCCTCCACATCGATGGGTCAAAAGCGCTTGGGGGCTAGCATGGTACTCAAATCACATCAAGGAGATAAGGTGTTCTATGTGTTACAGATTCACTTCACAACCACCCATAACATTGCTGAGTATGAAGCACTGCTACATAGACTTCGAATCACTAAAGACATTGGCGATCGCCGAATCATGTGCTACAGAGACTCAGATCTGGTTGCTCAGCAAGTATCCGATCACTTTAGGGCAAACAAGCACATGGCATCTTATCGAGCTATCGTAGATGAATTATCTAGTATCCGATCACTGTAGGCAAATAAGCACATGGCATCTTATCGAGCTATCGTAGATGAATTATCTAAATCGTTCGAATGGTTTGAGGTTCAACACATCCCTATAACAAAAAATGAGGGGATGCGCTATCAAGATTAGTCTCCATGCGGAAATAGGTCCTAGATGGTGCTTTTGTGGAGCACCTGAAGTTCCCTCTATCACAAGAGTTGATGAGGAGTACCCGACTAAATCCTACTCATCGCTTATAGCAGTTCTAGCTGTCATTCCCAGCTGGACAAAACCCTACCTTGATTTCTTGGTAAACAGAAAATTACCTGAAGATGAGGTTCTGAGATGGCGGATCGACCAGTGAGCAAAAGCATATATGATAATCAATGGTGAGATCTATAAGCGGACTGTATCTAGGTTCTTTCGGTGTTTTGTTTCTCCAGAAGAAGGAGTGAAAATCTTAAGGGAAATACACGAGGACGAATGTGGCAATCATGCTGCAACCAGATCCTTAGTGGTAAAAGATTTTTGACATGAATTGTTCTTGCTTATAGCTAAGTAATATACCGAGAAACTGGTCAAAACGTGCAACGGCTACCAAAAAGACACCAAACAATCCCATGTTCTGGGTAATCAGGTGCGAACAGTTCTGATTACATGGCCCATTGCGGTCTGGGGGATTAAGATGGTAGGACCGTTTAACTGGGCACCAAATGGATTTACCCACATACTAGTGATGGTAGATAAGTTCAGCAATTGGATTGAGGCCAAACACTACAAGAAATGTGTTGACTAGTGACCTTTTCTTAACGACCATGGTTTTTTTGGTCATAGGTCTATGACCATTTTGAACCTAATGATCGTAGGCCATTTGGAAGGGTCCAAACTCTAGAAAACTACGACCTTTTTTATTAGAAAGGTCGTAACTTACTCACACCAATTGGTCATAACATAGACAAAACTAGTCTACGACCTTAATTTTAGATGACTCCGACCAATTTAAATGGTCGTACCATAAAAACTAGCATACATTGAAATGCATATTCAACCACATCAGCAAATTTGCCCACATGTCATATCCACGTGTCAAATTTGCTTACATGTCATGTTCATGTGTCAAATTTTTCAATTTTTTTCTTACATGTCACCTATATATGTGCATTTGTGATGATGTGTCTAAGTTGACGAGTAGGCCCGCTCACACATTGACCATAATGCACTACAATTACACACATTTTCAATGTCATATGGGACCTGCTAACTTACTTGAAGTATCCGTCGACAGCTAACATGTAGGCCCACCACTAACTTACACGTAGACCCATAAACAACGAGGCAAGACCCACAACCAAGTTGACTGATCGGACCCACCTTTGAGCTGATAGGATGGCCACGCAACGGAACTGAGGTTGTTTATAAATTATAAACCAAAAAAAATTAAATATGGCCGAGGGATCGAACTCAAGACCCTAGGATGTCACCCTGCATCCTCGACCACCGAACCACCGGGAACTCATTGTTTGGCCTAGGCTTCATTGAGAAAGTCATTTTTTCCTGCTTTTTCGGCTGGACCTATTGTCCACCGGCCCATAGTGCATTCAAAGGTCCATTTAATGGGAATCTTGGGCTTCCTATATAGTTTGAGTCCATGTATGTATAGAGGCTTCAATTTTTTTTGGTAAGTCAAAAATATATTTTCAAGGTCAATTTTGCACGTGATCTTGAATCAGGATGATACTAACATGAATTTTATTCATCTCTAAGTGATGCAAAATTTCCATGTTGGTGAATTCCTAATTTTACGTGAACTCATTAGTTTAAGCTGTTATGTTTATTAAATGCCATCAAAACGGCGTGCATGACCGTCCTAGTTTAGGGGTTGAGTCTTACTAAAATTTCAGTGGATCCCTATTAAAATAGCATATTGTAAACCTAAAATGTTTTTTGTAAAAACTCATTATTATTAAATCATTTACATGTAGTTTAAACCAGAACCACTTCCTATCGATTCGATAGATATTTTTATTTTTCACGAAGGGTGGATAGAAAGGTTTGAGATACCTCAGTTGGGACATTGTCTATGTATCATGGTCTAGTATTTTTTGAAAAATATGATGGTACCGTTTTGAATCTTTCATTTAGTGGTTGCTTCACAAGACGCCCTATTTTTGGCACTCGGAAAATGGAAAATGCCTTTTCTGTGCGACAAAAATGAAACCTTCATCCTGCAATATTGTTTACCATTCCAAGATATACGTGCGTGCATAATATGGGCACATTTCCACAAACTATGCCGCGATTCTGACCATAACATCGGTCGTTTTGCGTGAAAGCCATGAAACATCGAACATGGTAGGTCATTCATGTGAAGGTTATTTTGAGATACAATCAATATATCAAGTTTGGTATTTTTCCTTGAAACTATGTCATATAATTTGACACCACGCGAAGAATTTACCTTGTTCGGACCATTTTTAAATTTCTTATGCTCGTTTCCAATTTTACCTTTTTAAACTATGGTCAAAAGCGGACATGAAGATAGGGATGAGTCTCGCTAAAACTTGCATTGGATTTCTGAAGAAACATCATATTGTGAGTCTAAAATGATTTTTGTAAAAATCACGAGCATTAGACCATGTACCTGTAATTCAAACTGGACTCACTTCCTACCGATTTAGCAAACATTTTTAACTTTTTCACCAGGGGTGGACATAAAGGTTTTAAAATCCCCGCTTGGGATATTGTTCATGTAAGATCGTCTAGTATTTTTGAAAGATGGGGTGGTAGCATTTTTGAATTAAACATTTGGTGTTGCTTCACAAAACACTTCGATTTTGGCACTCAGAAAATAGAAAATGGCTTTTCCATGCGACAAAAAGGAAAACTTCCTCCTGTAACATTGTTCGCCATCCCAAGATGCACATGTGTGCATAATATTAGCATATTATCACAAATTATGTCACGATTCTGGCCATAACATTGGTCGTTTGTCTTGAAAACCATGAAACATCGAAAATGATAGGTCATTCATGTGAAGGTTTTTTGAGATGCAATCAATATACTAAGTTTGTTGTCTTTTCTTGCAACTATGTCACATATATGACACCACGCGAAGGATTTACCTTGTTTGGACAGTTTTTGAATTTCTTATGCCCATTTTCAAATTTTCCTTTTCAAACTATGGTCAAAATGGCCGGCATGAACATAGGGGATGAGCCTCGCTAAAACTTGCATCAGATCTCCGAAGAAACACCATATTGTGAGTCTAAAAATGATTTTTTCGAAAAACCATGAGCGTTAGATTATGTACATGCAGTTTAAACCGGACCCATTTCCTATCGATTTGGCACACATTTGTGTTTTTCACTAGGTGTTTGCTATCCCAAGATGCACATGTGTGCATATGTACACGTTATCACAAACTATGTCACGATTCTGGCCATAACGTTGGTCGTTTATCCCGAAAGCCATGAAACCTCGAACAAGATAGGTCATTTATGTGAAGGTTTTTTCAAGATGGAATCAATATACCAACTTTGGTATTTTTCTTACAACTATATCATATAATATGACACCACACTAAGGCTTCACCTTGTTTGGACCATTTTTGAATTTATTATGCATGTTTCAAAATATGGTCAAAACGACGGTCATGAATGTTCTTAGCTAGGAGATGAGCCTCGCTAAACTTGCACTAGCTCTCTAATAAAACAACATATTGTGAAGCTAAAAATAATTTTTTCAAAATATCATGAGCATTAGATCATGTACCTGAAGTTCAAATCATTACCACTTCCTACCGATTTGGTAGATATTTGTGTTTTTCACGGGGGTGGAGGGAAAGGTTTTAGATTCTCCGGTTGCGCAATTGTCCATGTAAGGTGGTATAGTATTTTGGAAAAATGGGGTGGAACCATTTTGAAACTCTCATTTGGTGGTTGCTTCACAAAACACTCCGTTTTTGGTATTTGGAAAATGAAAAATGCATTTTTTGAATGAAAAGGCTTTATGGTGCAACCAATTTGTGATTTGTACTTAAAACATGCTAATGTATTTTAAAAAATTAAGATGGTACAATTTGGTGACATATTCTTGGTAGATGCTTCATAAAAAAGCCTCTTTTTGGACTTGAAAAAATAGAAAGTGAGAGATGAGATGAGAGCCGTTGGATCAAAGCCAAATGAACGGATCATATTGCGATCCAGGGGAGCTGGCGCGGATTGATGACATGGCGTCACCCCCACCCGATCCACTCACGGACCCACTCCATCGTTTTCACAACACACGCACCCGACACACCCGACCCAACGCTAAACCCTAGATTGACCACTCCCCCGCTACCCCTGCGCCGTTCGCGAGCTCCTCCCATCCTTTATGCGTGCGGGAGCCTCCTCCTCCTCTCGTCCATTGCTTTCATCCTCTCCACCGTCGACCCCGTGCACCGCCACTCGTGGGAAGCCCAACATCGCCGCTGACCCTGAGCTCTGTGACTCCCGAGCCGCTCGTTCCTGACCTCCCTCCGTCGACACGCCAGCGCCGCCTCTTCTCGGTGGCCGCAACCTCCTTCGGCGGCATGGCGTAAAGGGTCGTTGGTCCGGCTGATATCTATGTCCACAGCCGTGCAGGGGAAGGATGAGCTAGTGGCACCACCGCATCGCCAAAGGTGTGGTGGGGAGAAGAAGGCGGTGGTGCCCTTGGTCCACCAACTTCACCATCGTGAATTGCTAGAAAGGTCGTGCTCTCATGCCACAAGCCTGCCGTTGAACACATATCGTCTTCCTCGACCTCGAGGGCAAGGGATATGTGTGTGTACTCCTGTCCTTCCTAGTAACCTTGCTTCCCTTCCCGATTTGCTACGATGATGATTACCCCTTGTCGTTGGTTTTGACGTGTGCATCTCTTCTCATCTGGCTGGACTGATGCTGAGTTCTGTAGTGGCCTAAGGATTGTGTTTAGCTCCTGTAATTCACAACACAGTTCCTATTAGAACCATATTGTGCTAAATCTAGACTTTAGAATGTGATAGTCTTCGGAAATTTCTCATCATGTATATGTGATGATCTTAGGAAATAACTCTGCCACATACTTCTTCTAGTTTTACATAAATATTGTAAGGATATGGTCGATGTTGCTTGAGCTTTCTCATTACCTGGTACACCTGGTACACACCCCGCCGATGCTTTTAATTTATTATTGATCTTTTAATTTGTCTAGAACTTTCTACTCAACTACAATTACAGCTACATATTCACCTAGTGTTACATCTGATGTAACTGCGTATGTCGTGATCAAAATGTGTGAGTGACATCATTTACTTTTAAAACATGTATATGTTGATATAAGCTAATGCCAAGCTAGTGTATGATTAGTGTCAAACCTTATACTAGCATATATGCTTTCTTTTTTGTTTTGAGCATGTAACGATTAGTAGATTGTTGCCATGTTATATTGTGCTACTGTAAATTTTTATCAATTTAGTTGTCTACAAGACAACACGCGGTCTTCCCGTTTGGAAATTTGGTAGATCAAAATTTAATCCTGATTTCTTTCTGATAGGTACATCATGCAAAGATCTGGTATGTCCATCTATATAACAAATCACGACCGTTCAAGGCCATCTGCTGTTCCACTGCACCTCCCGCTCCTCCCCGACCAGGCTGTAGTACTCCATCTGCTCCCGCCAGTCAGTGGTACTACAAAGACGAGGAGCTCGGCCTCCTGATGCTGCTCTACTCCAACGATGACAGAAACGATGCACAGGCTACTGCTGCCACGACTGGACCCCTGCCTCCAAGCTAGTGAGCTTTACGGTGGTGCAGCGTCCCTTCACCTCGTGTTCAATCTAGTGTTTGAAATTGTTTTATCTAGCAAGATGTACTAGATACATGTCTAGGGATGTTTACTAGGTAACATAGCCTAGCGATGCAAGTTCCTCTACATTTTTATCCGATGACTCAGGTGTCTGCAGTACTACTTCTATACTAAAACACTCCTAATATATATGGCATTGAGTTTTTGTAATTATGTGATGTAGAGCTATCCATTCAGAACCTAACGGTTGGTAATAAGCAATCTAGTACCTTTTAAGTCAAAATGGAGGACTAGCTTTCGGTTACTTTTTTATGTTTGCTTTAGATTCAGGGAATTGTTGAAGGACTTTATCAAGGATGAGGTGCTTCTGAATGGTAATAAAAATATTTTCTTAGTAGAAGAGCATGTAAACAATGATGTATTTTTTTATTTTAGTTGACATGTCAATTTTCTATGAGCTTAGAAGAGTTCTAGACATTGCTCAGCTACCGAAAAACAATATTCCTATATTACCTGATTGATTTATTTTTGTTGTTTCAGTTAGAATACAGAATGTAATTTCCCTAATATGATAAAGTAAACCATACTACCTTGAGATCACAGAGCACGAACCTATAGCTTTAGTTTCGTTAGATTAGTGGGTCTGTGATGCTGGATTGTACTTCTACATGCTAATTCAACTAATTTGCTTGCATACTTATCTCTGGAACTAGATAGAAGAACTAAATTTGTGAAATAAAGTTTGAGTTATTATCTGCCTGATTATTGTACTTGTTCGGAATTTTCCATCTAATTTCTTATATCTAGGTATTTCCTCAGGTTTGTTAGATAATTTTAGGACCACAAGCATATTATTTGGACTAATTCTATAGGCACTAAAATGCTTCCAGTCTATTTAATTTTTCATACTTCTACTCCTATTTAAGTCAAGATTGTTTACATACAAGGCTACAACAAAGAGATTAGTTGTGCATGTTTAATACTTCAGTCAATTGCTGCATTGTTTTGTTATTGCAAAATTGATTCAGTATGCCGTTTTACCTCCTCCGCTAGGAGGGGCTCACCCTCACGCATGGATGGCGGCATGGAGGAACGGGCTTGTGGTCTCTTAGCCTGGCTTGTGGTCGCTTACCCTGGCTGTTGTTACCGCTAGTCCAGCCGAAGCTGCTGCCTGGGAAACCACATGTCTTAGCTGATGTTGTCGGCCACTTCCCCGAGTTGCTTCTACTTCTTCCGGTCACCACTCCAAGCTTCTACTGGCTGTGATGTCTATCTTCTCCCCCATTCATGTATTTTGTCTAATGTTTATATATTTTTGCTATAGTGGTGTAGTATATACTAGCAGTAGTGAATGATAATGCATGTTCATCGTTGGTATACTAGATGCATAAAAAATTGTTAATCACTGATTATACATGGATTCTGATCAGTAATGTTGTCTTCTTTAGATAATTTGTTTCCTTCATGTGGAGTTAATTGAGGTATGTGAGTACTATGGCCAGTGAAGCCCTGGGCAAGCAGGAGCATGACGGCTGGTGACGCGCTGGGCCAGCAGGAGTATGTAGGCCGATGACGTGATCGACAAGGAGGAGGATAGGCTAAGGTGCTGCTATGGGGGGCTGAGACTACCCCGCATTATATGATTGTGACTGTATATCTACTATATGATTTTAAAAAAGAGACTACCGCGCATTGTATCTGTATTATACTATGATTGTCGTTCTATGTATGTTATATGATGTAGCATATTGATTATGGCTGTTATTAGTATTATACTGTTGTTCATATGTTCTGATTTAAATATTAGTTATTTATTTGATGACAAATCAAAATTTTAAATAATAAGACCATCACAATTGGGACGTGCTTTCTAGGACCTCACAACTAGGGCCCACTTTCTATAACCTGACAATTGGGACCAATCATATCAGAAAAAAACATCAAAAAATTGAGGCAAAAAGGCCATGCTCCAAATACAAAAAAGGCTGAAATTGGCTTGGCCTAAGTAGTTGGTCAAAAATGATAAGAAAACAAATATAAATAGACTGAATTATCGGGTTTGGCCCATGTAAAACATCAAACTAGACTGGGCTGATTCTAATTTAAGACCAATTTGTTTGGTCATAGATTTACCATGTAGTATTGGCCACGTGGCATCTGACATGGACAGACTAGTTTTCTCATGACCAAATTGTTTGTTCATGGACACTATGACCATCTATTTTGGTCATAACTGTCCATGACTAATTCGAAAAAGGTCATTAGTTGTCTATAGTGACTCTCGTTACGTGACCTACTGTTTTTGGTCATAGAAAGGTCATATATGAATTACTATGACCTTTCTATGACCAATATTTGGGGTCACCAGTTAGTACATTCCTTGTAGTGAAACCTGTAACAAGTTAAGATGGAACCACTGCCAAAAAAATTGTCGAGGACATCATAATCCAATTCAGCTATCCACACAACATTATTACAAACAACGGGAGCACCTTTTCAATGGGAGAACTTGCCGAGTTTTGTGAAGATCAAGGAATATGGCTCGATATTGCATCAGTCACATATCCACAAGCCAATGGTCAAGTCGAAAGGGAAAATGGTCTTATTATATAGGGCCTCCAACCTAGCCTTGAAGAACCACTTCATCATGTTGGGGGGGGGGGGCTTGGGCGTAAGAATTGCCGTTTGTTGTTTGGAGCTTACAATCTACTCCTAATAGGTCAATCGGATATACACCTTTCTTCTTGGTCTATAGCGCAGATGCAATACTTATGAAGTCTGTAATTAGGAGAAGTCTGATGAGCTAGATCGTAAATGAAACATTGCTCGGCTATGTCCTTTCTATTCTTAAGTTTTATTTTCTTGTAATCATACATACGTACATGTTCAAAGTGAAATAAAGTATTGGTTACCTCAATGTTTTTTATGAGATGTTTTAAAGTACCATCTTATCTCCAAATGATCATGTCAAACTATAAAATCTCATAATGCTTGAAAGTAATTTATGCTCATGTTCATTCTGATTAGATTTCTGATTCCATAAAAATGCTACCTTCATGTGTAAGTCTTATTTTATATTTATACTTTAGTTATTTGTATGATTGATTCAATACGGGAATCTTTTGAGTAGTGAATTGTTGGACTGGAATTTGGATTTGTTTCTGGGTTTTAACTGCAATTGATCTCCATTGCTCGATGTTTCTATACTGAAGGTTGGCCGGCTCACGAAAGGGACGAAGTGGTAAAGCCATAAAAACGAAAATTATAAACAAAATAGTGCTGAAGTAATTTTTGAGAACAACAAAATCAAAAAAAGTGCTAGAGTAAATGCATAAGTTCTTACAACACAACCATATAAATTGTTTATATTAGACCACTTGTTCAAATTAATGCATAGTTTTTTCGACTCTATGCTGTAGGGGTGGAGTCAGAGATCTTGTCGTTGTGTTGGTTCCACCATCAACACCATCCTCATCTTTTTTTGAGCTAATGATTCCAGACTCGGTCTTCTCATAATCATCTTTGGAAGCTTCTGTCGCTTCATCAAGGGGGCTTGGTGGCATAGCGATGAGCTAGAAGAACGACGTGGAATAATTGGTCATCCCGACCACATGACAAGCATATGCGGTGCAAGACTCCTAAATGGCTTTGACATCTTGGTCTTTGATGTCTTCATCAATAGTCGAAATGCCGTTGGTCACCTGCCAAGTTTCCATGTTACCATGGTGAGTCATCACCACGGTTAGGGAATTCTAGGCAGCTGTCCAAGCATAGAATATGTGCTATTCCTCGATCAACTTTGGAAACTCCTTGGCCTTGTCCCTCATCTCAATGGCGTAAATCTTATCTAGGTCGGAGAGATCAATGGATTCGCTAGATTCTGGCAAAAGTCATGGATAAAATCTCCGACCATGACAAGTCGGCTTGTGCAGGACTCGAAAGAAGAGGCATCCGTAAAGTTGAGTGGTTCTGTGAAGGGACAAAAGTTACAAGTTCTAACAAATAGTTAGAAAAAATTAAAAAGGAAAAAAGGATATGGCGTTGGTAACTTACCAAGGATGGATCGATCCACTTGGGCCATCTCTTCCCTCAAAATTCGGAGTTCTTTGCCGAAATTCCCCAGTGATGTCACCTTGCCTGTTCATTTCCAACCTTAAATGTTCAATTTCTATGTCCCTGAGGGCAGCGGTCCATTCGAGCTTCTCAATGGCATAGTTGTTGGATTCTAAAAGGTTGCTCATGCTTTTATTACGCTCTTCCTTGAGTTTCTCAAGGTCAGCACGAAGTACGACATTCTCATGTTCCAAAACCTTGAAGTTTTTGGCCTCCTCCACCATCTTGCAAGACCGTTTCAATAAGTCTGAAATTGCGAAGGCAAAAAGACGGCCAGGTCACAATTTGGCATGCAAAAAACTAAATAGGAGAGTCAGAAAAATCTTACCTTCTACCTCGTCCTTCTCCACCTTCAGCTTAGCATTTTCAAGTTGGAGAGATTTAGTATCTTTCCGCTTGTTGTAGATGTTCTTCAACAGTTCCTAGTTGTAACAATTAACTTTCTGTAAGTCTGAATAGTAACTAGAGTTAGAGGGCTACTAAGACTCTAGCTGCTTTTTCTATGTTAGTTTTAAGCACGAGACTTGGGGGCTACACTTCTTCATTCTTTGGCATCCTAAAAAGCATCAACTAAGATTTTGCACTCCTAATTTCTATCCGACTTCACGCTTGGGGGCTAGAGTTTATGATATAAAGACAGTAAAAAGAGTCGATTCAAAGACTTGCAATGTGTTCACGATGTAACTTCTCAAAGTTGGCGTGCCTCTCATGGAAAATTTTCTCGGGCAAGGTTAAGGGTTGCACCTGTGGAGGTCGTACTCCACCGGCCCTTATTCTTTATTCTCAGAGATGGATCTACCCCAGCAAACTCTCAAGCTTTGTGTCCTCAACCTCTTGAGCCGTTTCTTCGGCGACTAATTTTATGCCCTCCAGGCAAGAAAGCGCAAGCTTTTGAATATCTTTTGATTTCTTCCTGGTTAGGCCAAGGTCGGCAGCATCGCGCGACTTCATCAATTCATCAACAAAAGATCTAGTTGCGGGATCATTAACAGTAGAGGGTTCACCCTTATCAATACCCAAGCCACCTATGGTGGCGTCGGTCTATGAACCAATGTTCACATGCCCATCAAAGTGAGCCTCAACATCTCCAACGTGTGGAGAGGAAACATCCTCCGACATTTATGATGTGTTGGGAGTTAGAGTCGAAGGAGATGTTATCGGAGAAGTTAGATTCGATTTCTACTGGCGCAGCATATTTCCGGGTTCCCCCTCCCCTTCACCAATGGTTTAGCTCTAAGTCAGAAAAAGGAAAATTGTTATGACTAAGAAAGAATACAAGCAAAAGTGCAAGTTATGATAGAAGATCTTACTTCTTGATGACTAGCAACACTTGTGCCCTAACTAAAACCACATAAGTCTTATGCTTCCTAGTAAGCATTTCTGGCAATTCTTCCAACTCCTCCCCTTCATAAACAAGAACCAGATCTTTTGGAGGATAACCCTCGACAGAGGCAAGCTCTGACTCAGGGAGGTTAGCAAGATAAGAATCAAATACATCCTAGTATAACAAAAAACAAAGGATGGAGATGATGACAAATAACAAAGTGAAGTCAAAATACTTACCGGAACCAAGGGATTCTCCGTAGTATACATATGCATGGAAATCTCCGGAGCTTTCCTATTAACCCGTTCCTCGATCAACCATTGGATCTGGGTCTTGTAATCTTTTGAGGGAATTCGATGTGGACTGACTCTCAAACTATCCTTCTTATCAAGGGTGACTAACACAAGCCACTCTGTATAAAGAAAGCGATTTCAAGACCATTTGAACCTGCTCAATACACAACATGGCTTCAGTAGGAATCACTTCAAGTTGTTAGAATGAGAAAAGCGATTCCTTAAGTTGAGTCGTTTCTTTGCATGCAATGTGGGACCATGAGGATGAATTGTGAGGAAAAGGCCCGTTGCATGCTTGCAGAGGATAAAAACATGAGAGCCATAGCCGATTAACTACAGCACAACTAGGACAATTCCAAACTCTCACACAAATTGCGTTGAATCGGCTCACCCATGTGGATGGTATAAGTGCATCAGTCGGTCACCATGGTGCTGATAGGTTGAATCTGACAATCCAGCCAGCAGTGCACCAAGTTGGATCCCCTCATGCATTTATTCTTCATAAAAAACTCAATCCACCTCTTGGCACAGATCAAGTGATCAAACAGAACCGACGCTTATGGCACATGTGCCAGCACTGGACGCACAGACGCGTGCCAAGAGGGTATGTTCCTGGCCTATGCTTGATTGATGAGGGCATCGATCCTCTAATGGTAGGTGTATGTGAGTTCTAGGCACATGGCTTAATAGGATTTATAAGATACTCATACCAAAAAGTTGCAACTTCTTTTTCGGAAGCTCACCTGAAAAGAACTTTGAGGTTAAGCATGCTTGGCCTAGAGCAATTTGAGGATGGGTGACCGACCGGGAAGTGGGTACCGGGTACTCACGAGTGAGGACAAAGTGTGAAGAAAAGACTAGTCTTGGTCTGTGGGGCTAGTCTAGAGATCCTTGTAAGGTTCCACGAGTGACACCCTCGGGGCATATTGACGGGGTTTTACACTACACCAAGACCGATCATCACATGAATTGGTGCATTGCAAAGGTGAGTATCAACATGGTCATCATATCAACTATATTATTCATGCTTTACCTTCTGGTATGTGTTCTGAGGCCACTAAATACATGCTAGTCTCGCCAAGTAAGAACCTTAGTACCCACATGTGTAAATTGGCTTACACCCGCTATATGCGAACATAGAGTTTGTCACACCCGATCATCATGCGATGTCTCGAAACGACAAACTCTCTTAATAGTGCATACTAAAGGAAGGACACATGCTACTCTCGAAACGACAAACTCTCTTATAATGCTACTAAGTTCTATCTAAGAAAAATAAGATGCATATAAACATCACATCCAAAAAGTGATATGATATGATCTTGCACCTGATCTCCATCTTATGCATCATTCTATGATCTCCATCTTTCCATTGGTGTAACGCCAAGGTCTATGGTGCTTCCACCTTGGTTTGTTATAATTTTCCTAGAATATTGTAGCATAGTTAAAATTTAAAATTTCCATAACACATGAAGGGGTTTGGTAGCAGAAAACACAAATTTTTCATGACTAGCGCAACACCAACTACTAGGAACTATCTATGAATAATATTGTAATGGAGATGGTTTCGGTAACATACCTTTGAAGACCGAAAATGCTAAACATTCTGAGGGGAACTTGGATGAAGTATCCAAGGCCGTAGCCGACCTCAAGGTTGTGAAGCTACTCGCAAGTCAGCCTAGGTCCTTGCATGACAGCCTAGTGATGAGTGCATATTTGCATCATGTTTTATATTATTATTTTGCATTGTAGATGTAGGATCTTGGTATTTTACGGCGTTTGCGTGAACACTTTATGTTTGTTTTCACCAGGATCAGGATAGATGATGGATACAATGGACACAATTCTTGGAGCAGTTGTATTGGGGAGAAAAGGAGTCAAAAACAACGTAAATCGCTTATTTGGGAAATATCAATAACACCAGAAGAAAACTCAAAGCAATAAAAGTATACGACAGTTTAACGACCAACTATACGGCCGGAATATATTTCCGGCCGTATAGTTGGCGTGCCACCGCCTCCTCAAATAGTTTCACCCCGTGCAATTGCATCAGAGAGACGACATACAGAACACCCAGAAATCGCCGAAACCTCACCTTTAGAAGGCATCTTGAGGGGGAACTCATTCACCGGGGATCCATCTTCGCCCTGCGCAAATCCGGGAGGCTAAGGCATCGATCTTCATCATCAACCGCTGCATCACCACCATTTTCACCCATCCCATCTACATCTTGTCTAGATATTGTTGTAATTCTCGTACTCGTTGTGGATTTATACAAGTACTATTCATCTATGATAGATTCCATTGTTATTGCCATGATGTTGATTGTCTCCATTTTGAGTAGATCATTAGTTCTTGGGGAGATAGAGAAACCCTAGTATGATATTGAAATAAGATAAAGTTTATTATGATATTCATCACTATGACCATGTGTTAGATTGTCTTCATCTTGACGTTGAGAGAAGTCGACCTCTCAATATTTGCCTTTTATGGGGACTTGATGGAGGGAGCTGTTGGGTATCGCAGCGGAAAACAAAAATTTTCCTACAATGTAACCCCAAAAATTGCCTAGGATCTATCTATGTAGTAATGTGGTAACGACCAATGCGTAGAGAATACATAACCTAGTAGACTGTACGCGGTTAACGTTCTGCGGGGAACATGGTTGAAGTAGTCATACTCGTGGCCGACCTCAAGGTCGCGAAGCTCCTCGTAGGTCACCCCTTGCTCCTTCTTCATCTTCATCATGCAACAGCTCCGGCTCACGACATTTAAGCGAACCAAGTGTTGCGCCTCGTGTCTTCGTACACATCCGGTGCACGATGAGACCTCCGGCTCCCCGATCCCGCCAGGAGTGCGGAAGTTGATATCCGGCTAGGAATCCCTGTAGTGTAACGGCATACTGCAGGTGTGCCTTGATCGCACAGCCCAGACCTGGGGCCATGGTCACAAGGTATAGAGAGAGGGAGGGAGAAAGTCAACTAAAAGACTTCTCAAGTTGTGTGTTCAATCCCACCCATGGGCACCCCTTTATATAGGCGGAGGGGGGTGTGCCCTCCCCATTAGGTTCCCCATGTGGGACTAATACAAAAGGAAAAACTCAGGAAAATTCGGACCAACCGAATGGGCCTAAACCCCACTGGCCCAAAAGCATGCAGCAGCACTAGCAGCAGCCAGCAGCCAGCCGGGGTGGGCCTAGCGCTAGGCGCGTCCCAGCTGGCCAGCAGCAGCAGCCAGCACTACACAGCTGACCGGGGTGGGCCGAATTGCCACCCCAAGGCCCAGCTCGCCCACGGCGGCCGAGTCCGCTCCCGCGCCTCGAGCAGCCCGGGTGGGCCGGCGGCCCAGCTCGCCAGGCTGTGGCGGCAGCTGGTGCCCGCCCCGGGTGGGCCTCGAGGCCTTGGCGTGGCCCGGCTGCATGCCACCCTGTCGGTGGCAGTTATCTGCCGCCCACGGGGCTGGCTGTTTTTTTTCCAATTCTTTTTCTGCAGTTTTTCTTCTAGGCCTTTTCCCTCCAGGATTTGGCCCAATAAAAAAGTTGACTTTATAAATCTTAACTTAAATATTATTTATAATATATTAATTCACAATTAACATATAATAATTATATATTGAAATTCCCATTTATCCGAGAACACTTTTCCGGGTCTTTTCCTTTATTTTTCCCCGAACAACTTCGGATCTCTCTACGGAACAATTCCGGCTTTCTCTTTCTCTACTGTGATTCCGTCTTACGAATGATCGCTCTTGTCGTACCCTTAAGTGTATCCTCTCACGGCTCGAGAATGCTCTAGACATGATCTGTATCAATGATCAATAGAGGGACCAGGGATATCCATGTGACCCCTATGCATTCCTGATGACAATGTCGTTTGAACCGCTAAATGTAGCATCCTCTTCCTTTTGTTTCTCGATACAACTTGTTTGAGATCTGATCATTGGTATCATACCTTGTTCAATATTGTTCACAACAAGTTCTATTTTCTTGTTACCGTGATATTACATCCCTGTGACCTAGTCACATGTTGCAACATTTATGGATGTAATCTCACCAAGCTGGCCGTATGTATCTTTACTCGTCATGTGGGTGAACAAATCCCGGTCTTGCAGTCACATGACATGAACTGTTCCTTTGGAATAGCCAACATACACCTTTACGGCCACCGTATTACCAGATGACGGTTGATGTAGTCAAAGAAGCCTCGGGAAACAGTGAGTAATATGAGCTCACGGTCTAAGGAGAAGGAGTCTAGGTATAGTTGTTGCAACAATGAACTATATGACTTGATCGTGTTGCAATCCTTCGAGGAATGTCCAATCACATCATTCTCCAATGATATAATCCTGTTGTCAGTCGGCATAAATGCCCATGATCTTTAAACCCAGATCATCTTCGTGACCAACGAACTAGTATGAATAGAGACTACTAGGGACTTGGTTGTTTCATTCCACACCTGTACCAATGTTTCTACTTGGCACAATTATAGCACAATACGAAACTATTATAAACTAATTGAGATATGACAATAAAAACCTATTTCTTATTTGCCTCTAGGGCATATCTCCTTCAGTCTCCCACTTGCACTAGAGTACAAATAATCTAGCTTGCATTTTACTCATATAAACCATATACCATATGCGTTTATAGATCACGCATGCTCATGGGAAATGTCATGTACATGTTCTGTTTTAACAAATCATTATGTCTTTTGCAAATCGTTAATGTCTTCCTAATTTTGACATGTTTCTAGTGTTTATGATGACGGTTGTTTTCACCGTTGTCATCTAAACTTCGAAACACACTTTGCTATCCTTTGTGTATATACTGTAGTCATGGCAGCAGAACAAGGCCGGATTCCAGGAGCTTACAGTAACTTTAGATCAACCTCGAGGGCTTTCTCATGGGCACTAGGACCTGGGACACATCATTCTACGTTAAAACCGAACTAGCCCTGCCATAACATTATACATCACATTAGATGGAGCCTTTATACTTCTATATCTATGTAGATCCTAGTGCATGAAATGCAACTATACCACTTACATTTCTTCTTGCCATTTAAGTACATACTTAATTCTGGTTCAGTGATCAACTCAGGAATCACTTAAATACATGTTCTTATAGTTAAGACTTTGTCCTACCAACCAGAACCTCGGGTCACATTACGTCGAGTATACAACATGGTTTTACGGAAGAACCTATGACTGAGGTATAGGAGATGCAACACATCTCTTTCTTTCAACCATAGTTGCAATACTAACTCAATGCTTCATATAATAAGAACTACTTTCTCACCTTGTTCCATTCTGAACTTCTTAAGAATCTTGCTTAGGACATTCTGAACATCTTTCAGAATCAAGTCCAGGAAGCATTCGACATTCAGTGTTTGTTAAACTCACCAATCTATCTCGATAGATCTTATTGTTTAATAACTTCAACTTCATCCTTATTTATCTAACTTAAACATTATTAACACCAATCACATCATTCGTATATGTTGTCCACATATCCCAGAATGATTTCACGCTCCCACTCAAAAATGACATTCATGTTTGAGATCCAGGGATTTCACTTAGCTCCAACTCAAAATATGCCAGCTACATATTATGAATTAGCCAAGCTGATTTGCTCCCACTCAAATCCAGGTCCTCTCGATAATCTTGGACATTCCAAAATTCCTTGATCACCATCAAATCAAGAATTCCACTAACAAGATTTCAGTGACCATTCATTTCTCGTAGTTAGGTCCATCACCCTTCTTTGTAATTCGTAGGTATGTCTTGTTCAAAACATGACAGGTGAATCAACAATATAGTTCTACAAACTTGTAGAATATATAGTTGAATCCTACTTCCTTTAGTAAAAGTATTCACCGAAACTTTATGATCATTATCATTAGTTTCTCCTCTATTTGTAGAGTTTGGTTTCATGAAACAAATTCCGATGCGCCACTCAACGGCCTAGAGGTAAGGTCAAATACCTTGTTTTGATCTTTTACTTTCTTCCACCTATATCTTCGTCAAGACACATCAACTTTGGACAACAACAGGTTTGCCCCTTTGTGGAAGATGCATTCATAGCATCCTAATAATGCTCTACAAAGACTTGTTTATTCGCCATGGCTTCGACCTATCGAAATCTCCAGAAACTCGAACTTGCCATAACACTTATGATGTTGTTTCCACGAATCTTTTAGATGTTCCTTTGTATTTCAAGTGAGTGTTTGATTATTTTGATATTTAACTCTAAACGACAACTATGACCCTATAAGAGATGATATTATACCATATGTATCTTAATACATAATGATTATGATGTTTAGACATTTCAACATAGTTTGAATTCGTCCAATTATCATAATTTGTGAAACATCTTTCACAAGTTCCTTTTATGATAAACTTAACTTGAATACCTTAGTCATGTCGATCAAATCGAAAAGACTTGTTAATTCAGTTAATTTAATATCCCATTTAGTTATGAACTCATTTGAACAATTCAAATCATTTCAAACTTCGTCTTTCATTAAGTAAATACACTTATTCACTTACTTCCACAATAAATGATTTCCACTACATGTTGAAAATATGATACATCATTATGTATAAGTTTCGACATTTCTTCTCATATCACCATTTTACCAGAATGCGGAGTTTTAGTCATTCTGCCCAAGAGGCATGGTTTTGCAAAGTCTCTAGATTAAGCATCTAGGACCCCGATCTTTCATAAAGAACCTGCAATAACCAAAATGACTTAAACTGTAGTGTCATTTCATTTTTAAACTTTGGATATCTTTTAGCATTCTAATCCTTTATAAATGTTTAAACTATTATCATTAACATAGTGATGAGAATAAATTGTTTGTAATCGTAATGTGACCCTAACGGTATTGTTCATAAGAATAGTATAAACTGACTTGTAACTTATTCATATGAATAATCGTCTGGCCAAAAGCAAGACACACAAACAAGGACTACAAAAATTATATTCAAGTCCACTAATCCAAATGACAAACTATGATGGAAGAGGTGATGTTGGCCATCAACTGTTTTGCTTGCCGTCATCAAGTCACGTTGCCTCAAAGCAGCAATTCTCAAGCAGATCCTCCTGTTTTCACAAAACAGGACAAGTATCAAATACTTTGCAAACTGCAACGAGTTTTGCAAGGACCACATTTATAATTTTGTATATCTAACATATACCTTTTCATCAATGACCTCCATTGCAATCAAGCCCTTCTAAGAGTTCTCAACTCTAATGCAAGATCCCTAAGTGTTTTTCCAAACATTCTGGAGTCATCGATTTATCTCCTAATGGTTATTGTATCAAGAAGAGAAGATCACCTTTTACGAGGATATCCCTTAGGCATGGGTATTAATCTATGAAGTTGGACCCTTTTGCTAAGTTCCATATTAAGCAATATATTCCCATGGTCGCAAAGGACCTCAATGGGATAGGCCAAGGTCTACTAAGATATTTGCAAACAGACATCTAGACTAAGTTTATGATAAGAGATCAATTTATAATTAGTCTCCACTAAAATTGTCATCTCCTGGACGATTTTAGTGATTGCATGATCCCTATCCTCTGCACCTCCCCCGATCATCACGTCCATCAGTGCATTATAAAAGGTAGACATTCACTAATGCCAATCACATCATCCATGTTACTCATGCTTGATCTTTCGATCTCTTGTGTTCCGAGGCCATGTCTGTACATGCTAGGCTCGCAAAATCTAACTTGTGTGTATTCGATGTGCAACATGTCTTACACCCACTGTATGCGAACGTAGATATGCCTGACCCCCTATCATCATGGTCGGCCTCATAATGAAGAACTTTCTTGGTGGTGCACACACAAGGGGAACAGGGAACATTGTAATTAAATAGGGATTATCTTATTTCCTACCATTGAGTATCTAAATACTAGCACATAATAAGATGTAAAACAGGTATGAACATCATATGTATAATGTGATATGATATGGTCTTTCTTGCGCCATGATCTCCATCGAGCGCACCGGCATGATCTCCATCTTGCCCTTGGTTTGACGCCAAGTCCATGAGGCCTCCACCAGATCGTCCATCGGAACGATGAGTATTACTATACTACTTAGTAACAGAAAAGTAAACTATTTTACCTTCGCAACGACCAATGCCATATCATAATCACATACCCCCTGCAAAATAAAGTTAGATGCCTCTATTTTATCTGTTGCAAGTTTTACGTGGTTGTTAGGGCTTTCGCAATAGAACCGTTTCTAATCTACGAACTTTCCAACCACAACACGGATCCGACAATTGTCTCTACTACACCCTTTCGGGGCCCTTTGTTGTAAATGTTATATCAACTATCGAATGAGAGACAGATGCCCGCTAGCCACTTATACGGTACAAGTCGTATGTTGAGCGTGGAACTAGTCTTGCGTACGAATACGCGTAAGGACGGTCTGGGCTGCTTCAAGAAACAATACCGCGATATAAACAAGTACACATTAGAGGGTAACAACTAAGGGATCAATGCCCATACAATACTTGTGCGTACTAGCCGTACAGCACTCCTACGCATAGATCGGCTCTGATACCACTATTGGGGATCACAGCGGAAAAGAAAAAGTTCCCTACGATGTAACCCCCAAAACTGCCTAGGATCTATCTATGTAGTAATGCGGTAAAGGCCAATGCATAGGGAATACATACCCTTGTAGACTATATGTGGTTAACGTTCCACGGGGAATGTGGTTGAAGTAGTCGTACTCGTGGCCAACCTCAAATTCGCGAAGCTCCTTGTAGGTCACCCCTTGCTCCTTCTTCATCTTCATCGTGCAACAGCTCAGGCTCACGACATTTAAGCGCCCCAAGTGTTGCGCCTCGTGCATTTGTACACATCCGGTGCCCGATGTGACCTCCGGCTCCCCGATCTCGCTGGGAGGCGGAAGTTAATATCTGGCTAGGAATCCCTACAGTGCAATGGTATACTGCAGGTGTGCCTTGATCGCACAACCCAGACTTGGGGCCATGGTCACAAGGTATAGAGAGAGGGAGGGAGAAATTCAACTAAATGACTTCTCAAGTTGTGTGTTAAATCCCACCCATGGGCACCCCTTTATATAGGCGGAGGGGGGTGTGCCCTCCCCATTAGGTGCCCCATGTGGGACTAATACTAAAGGAAAAACTCAGCAAAATTCGGACCAGCCGATTGGGTCTAAACCCCACTGGCCCAATAGCATGCAGCAGCACTAGGCAGCAGCCAGCTGCCAGCCAGGGTGTGCCTGGCACTGCGCGCATCCTAGCTGGCCAGCAGCAGCAGCCAGCGCTACACAGCTGACCGGGGTGGGCCAGAGTGTCACCCCGAGGCCCAGCTCGCCTGCGGCGGCCCAGTCTGCTCCTGCGCCCCGAGCAGCCCAGGTGGGCTGGCGGCGGCTGGTGCCCGGCCCGCGTGGGCCGTTTGCCCCCTGTGGCCCGGGTGGGCCTCAAGGCCTTGACGTGGCCCGGCTGCATGCCGCCCTGTGCGGTGGCAGTTATCTGCGCCCATGGGGCTGGCTGTTTTTTTCTTTTTCCAATTCTTTTTCTGCAGCTTTTCTTCTAGGCCTTTTCCCTCCGGGATTTGGTCCAATAAAAAAGTTGTCTTTATAAATCTTAACTTAAATATTATTTAGAATATATTAATTCACAATTAACATATAATAAATATATATTTAAATTCCCATTTATCCAAAAACACTTTCCGGGTCTTTTCCTTTATTCTTTCCCCGAATAACTTCGGATCTCTCTACGGAACAATTCTGGCTTTCTCTTTCTCTACTGTGATTCCGTCTTATGAATGATTGCTCTCATCATACCCTTAAGTGTATCCTCTCACGACTCGGGAATGCTCTAGACATGATATGTATCAATGATCAACAGAGGGACCAGGTATATCCATGTGATCCCTACGCATTCCTGATGACAATGTCGTTTGAGCTGCTAAATGTAGCATCCTCTTCCTTTTGTTTCTCGATACAACTTTTCCGAGATCCAATCATTGGTATCCCATACCTTGTTCAATCTCATTCACAACAAGTTCTGTTTTCTTGTTACCGTGACCTAGTCACATGTTGCAACATTTATGGATGTAACATGTTGCAACATTTATGGATGTAATCTCACCAAGCCAGCCGTATGTATCTTTACCCGTCATGTGGGTTACAAATCCCGGTCTTCTAGTCACATCTCATCAACTGTTCCTTTGGAATACCCAACATACACATTTATGGCCACCGTATTACCAGATGATGGTTGATGTAGTCAAAGAAGCCTCGGGAAACAGTGAGTAATATGAGCTCACGGTCTAAGGAGAAGCAGTCTAGGTATAGCTGTTGCAACAATGAACTATATGAATTTATCGTGTTGCAATCCTTCGAGGAATGTCCAATGACATCATTCTCCAATGATGTGATCCCGTTGTTAGTCGTCATAAATGCCCATGATCTTGAAACCCAGATCATCTTCGTGACCAACGAACTAGTATGAATAGAGGCTACTAGGGACTTGGTTGTTTCATACCACACCTGTACCAATGTTTCTACTTGGCACAGTTATAGCACAATACAAAACTATTATAAACTAATTGAGATATGACAATAAAAACCTATTTCTTATTTGCCTCTAGGGCATATCTCCTTCAGGAACTACTTGTTGGTAGACGGAGGTGTGTTAACACTTACAGTGACTATAAAGCTATTGGCACCCCTTACATATCAACTTGGGAACCAAGGAAACTGATGGAACACTATCCATACCATGGGTTACGTCCTGCGGGATTAAGTCCCTTAATAGCGCAGTAATTAGATTGATGTCGATTGCTGATTGATGTGATTATGAGGATGATGTGAGTAGTGGCTGCTGCCTATTCATCCAAATACGGAGTTCCTCCCACACATACATAGTTGAGAATGTTCATGATAATAATCTTTACTTTAGCTCTTTATAATGCTAGTGGTGTATCTGTTACTCCCTGAGAACGCTTTTTCCCTATTGCAGTTCCAAATCTCTTTTACATAAAAGATACTTACTTTCTGTGTTTAGTTATTTTACTTTACTTAGTGGTATCTTATACCAAAAACCCCAAAACACCTTTTTTTTACATAATACTCGCATTTTATCTTGTTACTTAGAACTTTATTTAGCATTTCCATTGCAATATTTAATTCAAGAGTTATTAGACTTTAGACTGCCGCTCCCCGTGGGATCGATATCTTTATTTCGAAACTAGCTACAAACAATCTATGCACTTGTAGTCATCACCTAGGTTCCACTAGCGGCAGCACCTCCGTGGTTTCGCACACGTTTGGTGTAACTACCTCGGTGAATTACGCTCTTAGTTACATGCCTGGATGAGCAAAAGTGGTTAAAATAGTACGGTGGGGCCTGGGGCCACTCACGGTAGACCTTTCGGCCATCCTAACCACTCTCAGAACATCGGAACAAGCACGAGCAGCGTAATCGGCAGGCGAAGGGATCAACTACATACACAAGTGAGTATGTATGCAAGCCACATACAACAGTCCTCAGAGCCATTCCATCTAAAAGAAATAGAAATATTGCAACGCCATACGGCAAGATCCAAATATCCTAGATATACATAATAGTTTCGGATAGCTCCTCATACATCAAACATCAGAGTATCAGGCGGAAGCGGAAAACAAGATCCGAGTACGGGTAAGAAGCAAATCGGCATAAAATGCCACATAAATAAACACATCCCGCCCACAGATCTCACGGATCCCCGTTCCCGGAATCTCTACACCGAGTGATCGTTGCCAACATCATCCGTCTCCTCCACCCAGTATGCATCTTGCGAGTACACCTGTTTATCTGAATCAAACAATTTATCGTGTGAGACCCTAGGGGTACTCAGCAAGTCTTTATGCCTCTAAAGGGGACACAACCTGGGGTGACGCAATTGCAGCAAAAGATAATAACTAACAAGTCTATAGATACTCGCTAACCATCCGCCTAACCAATGATAGACGGATGTCCGTGAATTAAGAATAATAGTTATAACAGTATAATTAACAGATCCATCCTCCTCCTCGCTTACCAACGAGGAAGCGGACGAACAACCCCATCCGTTGGCAGTTTTATTAACCATTCCATGAGTATTACACTATTTACTAGTCAGGTACTTAGTCCATTTAAAAGCGGTACTTTAGTTAGACTTATCTATGATCGAGAAACTGTGCTCCAAGTCGTCCATAACCGCGGACACGGCTTTCAGAAAAGATTTACCCTGCAGGGGTGCACAAATAGCAACACACACTCGATCAACCTCGGAAAAACCAACTCAAAACCCAACGAGGCATTCACGACAAAGCGATCATAGGATTCAGAAATATTCAGGGGGCCACCCCACTAAGCTACCCGCAACGAAGTTGGCCGGCTCCGGAACGGACCCAGGGTTTGCGACTACGGCTGTAAACGACTGGGAACCCGAAAATATGACTGGGCTTGTCGATACCGCGAAAACGTGGCGCGATCCAAAACAGTACAGGTGCTTCACGCACAATCTTAAATAAAACAGTAAGCATGGCATAAGTACAGAGTAGTAACAAAGCCCCAAACTACTTGTGGCCCCAAAAAATAGAAATGAATCAAGCTCTGGCTCAGGGGGGTCCATAAGGCCTCCCGGATGTGGATAGTGCGAATAGTCAAGGAACAGGAATCAAGTACTCAGGGTCCTACGGGACACAAGTGAGCGTGAAAAACCAAATAGCAGATATTGCTCACCGGTGCCTCTTTCATTAGTTATCCCATTACTACTCAGGTTAAGTTGTTTAGGTACCTCATGATCCATCGGACACTCACATACCCTACACATGCTTTTCTACGACTCGCATGGCTCAAACAACTCCTGTAGTAATGGCTCGTGGGATGGAGGAACAAGCTCGGTGGGGTTTAAAAGTAAAGGCTATGCAGTGCTTGGGATTCAATTTAATGCAATCGCGACTCAATGATGCAAGAATAAGATAGAGGCAATAGGTACTATATGTATGCAAGCATGTGGTAGTGCTTTCCTGGCAGCTCAGTTGAAGCGAGAGATGGATCTGGGTAGAACTCCTGTGATTCCTGATAATTCTCCTACTGGGCGTCTATTCGAAGAAGAACCAAACGAACAAGGGCCAACATAAATAAAGTGCACAAGCATATGAATTAAAATGCGACAAGAAAACAAGCATGCCATGATGAATGATGCACAATTTACATGGCATTAAAGTAGCATGGCAAGGGTGAGGTGTGGGTACAAGAATAATGCATTTTATTCTTTATTTGGTCAAGTTTTTTTGCCATAAACAGTTCTGATTTTTAATTATGACATGATGCATGCTTCAATTTAGAACAATGAATGCATAGATAGAACAGGCTCGTCGCGCTGATCGATTTAGACATATTATTTGTCAAGTTTGGAGTTATAGATTTAAAGTTATTAATTATTTAAGAAAAGGGCATTTTATTGTAATTTTAATCATCTCGAAATTTAAAGTGTCCAATACATATTTTGAATAGCATATTTGAATTCCTCACATTTTTATGATTCCAAAACATATATCATTTGTATGATTTGGATTTATAATTTTAAAGTTATTTAAACAGAAAACAGAAAAGCTTTTTATACCCACACAAATCCAACCCAAGTCACTGACGGGTGGGACCCGTACTGACTGGGCGAAACGGCACGCAAAACTTTCCTCACCGCGGGCTTACCTAGACCACGAGGCAGACAGGTGGGACCTATGGTCAAATGGCCCCACGTGCCAGTGGCTGAGCCCGCAGGGGCTGACAGGTGGGTACGGGCTGGAGCGCGGATTGAGGTTTACGAAAACCGGGGTCTTTTTTTGTAAAATGTCCACAGGCACAGACAGGTGGGCCTGGCCTGGACCGCGGGTTACGGCAAAAGGTTGTGGGGGGGGGGGGTATTTGCAAAAGGGGCGCGGTACTTTTTTTCTTCTGGGTTTCTGACGGACAGATCGCGTCAGAGAAACGGCATGTGGTGCGGGGGTTCGATCCCGCGTTCTCATGCGCGCGCGCGGCGGCGGCTACCGCTGCGCTGGCTTTGGGTTGCTGCAAGGTAAGCGGTAGGCGGCTAGGTGAGGTGTGGCGCGGCGCGGAGACGTGCAGAAACGCACGCACACTGGCGCACCGAGAGCATTCGACACATCGACCGGCGCGACTAGGACGTGACGGCGGGAAGGAAGGTGTCTGGGAGTTAGGTGCCTCACCGGGGTTGTGTCGGTGGTGTTGGCGCGGCCAGAGAAGCAGCGGATCGCCGGCGATGCATACGGACGGCATGCTAGGGTTTCAGGGCGCGTTGAGGTGCAGCTCGGCCTGGGGCGTCTCCTCCTCGCAGGTGTGGCCGGGGACGACACAGGGGAACCTGGCTGGCTTCCTCCACAACCACAACGCCACGCCGCCGGCTAGATCGAGCAGGTGGAGGTGGAGGCCGACAGTGATCGCCGGGATGGTTGTGGGGTAGAAGGGGAGGAAGAGGAGGTGATGCGCGGCTCGGGTTGGATCTAGGCGAGGCAGAGGAGGAGTGGGGAGGTGGATATGGACGGGAGAGGGGAGGGTGCCATGGAGATCAGGGTGGAAAGCAAAAAGGTGGCTCGACCACCTTTTGTTTCTCCTTCTCACGTGCTCGGCGTGGCAGATCAGGGCAGGGGCAGGTTGAGGCTGCAGGTGGGCCGGAGAGAGGAGAGGCTCAGGTGTGGGCCAGCATGGCAGGGAGAGAGAGAAAGAGAGGGAGAGGCTCGACATGTAAAGCATGGGGGCTTGGTTAGGGTTAGGTTAGAGGGTGGTTAGGGTTAGGTTAGGGAGTAGATGGGTAGCTGGTTGGGGTAGATGGGGTGGTGGTGTGGTGTAGCTAGGTGTAGATTTGTTTTCTTTCATTACCATTTGATCTTATATGAATTTGATCCATCCAAAAACCATTCAAACCAACTAAAAGAAAAAAGAAAGGATATGGATAAAAGGAGGGAAATCCTTGCATGTGGCATGCATGCATTAAATGCATTGTTGCTAGTTGTGTAAACAACTAGTTTTAATAAGAATTCAAGTTCGGATTATTCCTCCAAATTTGGTTATGGAAGCCTCCCAACACATATGGTATATAAAGGTGGCAAGCATTCTATGATACACAATATTGTGAAAACAAGTATAGCCATTGTATGGGAGCATGTAGAGAGTAGAGGGAACCATCCTTAATTATTTATGAGCTAGATATAAATACAAAAAGAAAAACATGGGCTCATATATAATTAAGATGGTGGAGATGATGGATGGAACCAAAGGAAGGTTGGTGGGATTATGAGGTGGTGACAAAGAAAGGTGATGGAGTTGAATAAAAGATATGCCCCCAACTCAACTTGGGCATCAAGCATTTATTAAGAACAAAAATACAATTGCTAATGCATATGAGAGAAAAACCAAAAGGAAAGGGTTTTTATATGATGCTCAAATGCAAGGTGGCATGATGACATGAGCATGATATAATTATGATGCAACAATTATATGTAGGAAGTAACATTTTATTATTAGACCATGTAGCATTACATATGTTAGATAGATGGGATGCTACAACTCTCCCCCACTAAACAGGAATCTCGCCTCGAGATTCTAGGAAGAAGAAGAAGACACGAAGAGGGTAGGATACTTGGCACGGAGCTCGTCCTCGCGTTCCCACGTGGCTTCATCAACGGAATGGTGCGAGCACTGCACCTTGCAGAACTTGATGGACTTGTTGCGAGTCCTTCTTTCTGCGACTTCGAGAATTTTTATGGGGTGTTCTTGATAAGATAGATCTTCTTGGAGATTGATGAGTTCATGGTCCACGGTCCTGCCGGGATCCTTGAAACACTTCTTGAGTTGAGAGATATGGAAAACATCATGGACCTTGAGTTTTTCAGGGAGCTCAAGAGCATAAGCAACTTCTCCTCTTCTTCCACGAATTTTGAAAGGACCGATGTATCTAGGAGCCAGCTTTCCTTTGATACCAAACCAGTGTGTGCCTCTCATGGGAGTGACATGAAGGTAAAAGAGATCACCAGGGACATACTCCATGTCCGTGAGCTTTCTGTCATAATTGCTCTTCTGGCGACTTTGAGCAATCTTCAGGTTTTCAAGAATGACGTGAACCTTCTCCTCCGCTTGAGTTACAATGTCGGGGCCAAACAATATTCTTTCGCCTGCGCCCGAGCAACCAATCGGAGTTCTGCATTTGCGACCATTGAGAGCCTCAAATGGTGCCACCTTTAGACTTTTCTGGAAGCTGTTGTTGTAAGAGAATTCAGCATAAGGAAGACATTCTTCCCACTTCATGCCAAAAGAGATAACGCAAGCACGGAGCATATCTTCCAGAATCTGATTGATCCTTTCGACTTGTCCTTGCGACTGAGGATGGTAAGTTGTGCTGAAGTTCAATTTTGTTCCCAAAGCATTTTGGAAACTTCCCCAGAACTTGGAAGTGAATATGCTTCCACGGTCTGAGCTGATCTCAAGAGGAACTCCATACAGAGAGACAATTATGTTGATATAGAGCTCAGCCAACTGAATTGCAGAAATTTTTTCCTTGACGGGAAAGAAGTGAGCAACTTTAGACAGCCTGTCGATGACAACAAAGATTGCATTGTTGCCCTTCTGCGACCTTGGAAAACCAGTGATGAAGTCCATCTCTACTTTCTCCCATTTCCATTCCGGAGGCCTCAATGGCTGTAGAAGACCGGAAGGTTTCTGATGGACAGCTTTAACTCTGTGGCAGACATCACACTCCGAGACATACTTGGCACAATATCATTTCAATCCAGGCCACCAATATTGTGTTTTCAAGTCCATGTACATCTTAGTGCTGCCAGGGTGGATAGAAAGAATAGAATCATGCGCCTCCTTGAGAACTTGCTCTCTTAAACCCGGGTAGTTCGGAACAAACATCCGGTGTTCAAAGAAAATAGTGCCTTGGTCGTCAACCTGGAAAGACTCATACTTCGGAAGCTGAATATTGGAGATGATCTTTTTAGTGTAAGGATCACCAAGTTGAATGGAGCGAACTTTTTTTTTCCAAGAGTGGGGTTGCCAGAAGGTTCAGAAGATACCCTTGATCCACAATTTCAAGGTTGAGCTTGCGGAATTCCTCGCACAAGAGAGGCTGTTGTTCTTTCACCATGAGGTTGTTGACATAAGCTTTTCGGCTGAGAGCATCGGCCATGACATTAGCTTTGCCCGGAGTGTAGTTGCTGGTCAAATCGAAATCATTAATTGCTTCAATCCACCTCCTCTGACGAAGGTTGAGATTAGGCTGTGTGAAGATATACTTTAGGCTCTTGTGATCAGAAAAGATCTCACAACGGTTGCCAAGCATGTAATGCCTCCATACTTTCAAACCAAAGACAACTGCTGCGAGTTCGAGGTCATGTGTAGGATAGTTGATCTCATGCGTCTTCAACTGTCGATAGGCATAAGCAACAACTTGTTTTTCTTGCATAAGGACCGCACCCAATGCTTGCAAGGAGGCATCACAGAATATCTGGAAAGGATTTGATGTATCTGGAGGAATCAAAACTGGTGTGGAAGTGAGCTTCTCTTTGAGTGTTTCAAAGCTTGCTTGACATGCAGGAGACCAAAGGTATTTCTTGCCTTTCTTGAGGAGATCGGTAAGAGGCTTCGCAATCTTTGAGAAGTTTTGAACAAAGCAACGGCAGTAACTAGCCAAACCAAGGAAACTCCGGACTTCTTTGAAATTTATGGGTGGAAGCCAGTCAACAATTGTCTTAATAGTTTCTGGGTTGACGGCAATGCCCTTGGCAGAGATGACGTGACCAAGGTAGGTGACTTGAGGCAGCCAGAACTCACACTTGGAGAACTTTGCATACAGGCGGTTCTCACGAAGCTTGTTTAGGACACACCGAAGGTGTTCTTCATGTTCTTCCTTTGACTTAGAATAGACTAGAATATCATCCAGATAGACCACAACGAATTTATCAAGATACTCCATGAAAACCGAGTTCATAAGCCTCGAGAAGGTGGCAGGTGCGTTGGTGAGACCGAAAGACATGACCGTGTACTCATACATGCCATAGCGGGTGGTGAAAGCTGTTTTAGGAACATCGTCCTTGTGAATCTTGATTTGATGATATCCACTTCTCAAATCAAGCTTAGAGAATACCACAGCTCCAGCTAGCTGATCGAAGAGATCATTAATCCGCGGAAGGGGATATTTATTCTTGATGGTTTTAGCATTGAGTGCCCGATAGTCAACACAAAGTCTATCAGTCTTGTCTCGCTTCTTCACAAAGATGGTTGGGCTACCCCAACAAGAAGTACTGTGCTGAATAAAACCCAACTTTTCTTGTTCATCAAGCTGACGTTTGAGTTCAGCCAACTCAGCAGGACCCATTTTATAAGGCCGCTTGGAGATAGGAGCGGTACCAGGTTCAAGTTCAATCACAAACTCGACCTCTTGATTAGGAGGCATACCTGGCAACTCTTCAGGAAAGACATCTGGGAACTCACAGACCACAGGAACACTTTGAATAGCTTCCATAGCATCATCATTCAAAGCCGCCAAAGAGAAAAGCTGAATTGCAGGAGTCATACTTGGAGAATAGACTATATGGCCTTTAGGAATTTTCAGAGAAACCGAGCGTTCAGCACAATCAATCACAGCTGCATTTGCTGTTAACCAATCCATTCCCAAGATAACATCAATATCAGAATTTGCCCAGAATAATTAAGGAAGCCAGAAATGAAGAGCCACCAATCTCAATTTGATTGCCATGGCTGATTTTAGAAGCCCTCATGTTTGATCCAGGAGATTGCACCATGAGGCGAGTTGGTAAAGCATCAGAAGGTAACCCATTACTCTCCGCAAACTTGTATGACACGAAAGAATGTGAAGCACCAGAATCAAATAAAACTCGTGCAGGAACTAAGTTAACAGGAAGCATACCCATCACAACTCCAGGTGCATGTTCAGCTTGAGCGACGTTAACACAGTTGGCACGAGCAACCGTAGACCCGGACTTGGTGTTGATGTTGAGAGCCCGAGGTGGAGGTACGCGAACCAAAGAAGAACTTGCCGCAGGTCTTGGAGGTGGTGGTGGAAGAGCTTTGTTGTTCGTTGGACAATTCCAGTGCTGATGCCTAGTGTTTCCACAAGTGTAGCAAGCACCAGGTGGATGTGGAGCAACGTAGCTAGGGACTCCGCCAGGCGCTCCAGGGTAGTTGTGGTTGTAGCCCCTGGGAGCCGCAGTGAAGGAGTTTGGTGGCCTTGCCGCGTAGCTTGACGGTCTTGGTGGAGCCGGGAGCGACGGTGGGGTGTTAGGAACCCAGACACGACGCTTAGAAGGAGCTGTCATAGCTGAAGAGCTTGCTGCATCGCGGCTGTGTTTCTTTGACTCCTCAAACACTTGCCTACTTGCTTCTTCCTGCAGAGCTGTATGTTCGAGTTCTAGAAAAGACCCCGGCCTTGCATGGGTGATTGCATATTTGATGGATGCATTGAGTCCTTGCCTGAACCTCTTCTGCTTTTTCTTGTCATCAGAGATCTCATCGCCACCATACCGAGAAAGGTTCATGAAGTTTCTGATGTAGGTTTTGACATTATCATTGCCCTGCTTGAGGTTGAGAAACACTTCCTTCATCCTTTCCATGACAATTTCTGACAGATATTGCTCTTTGAACGCCGTAGTGAATTGCTCCCAAGTAGGATGAAAACCAGAGAGGTCTGCCTTGAGGTAATTTTCCCACCATAGAGCTGCATCTCCCTTCAGAAGGTGCGTGGCACATTTTACCCATTCTTGCTCAGGAACATCCGCAGTCATCAGCAACCTTGATATTTCCCGCAGCCAATCATCCGCATCAAGTGGCTGATCAGACACCTCAAATTGGCGTGGGTTGAACTTAAGAAAACTCTTGATGTCTCCTCGCTTGGGAGGTGGAGGGTAGCGAAACAAACTCATTCCACCTCACGCTTTCTTTGAAGCGCTGCTGGTTCTGCTGCATAGTGCCCAAGGCATTTGCAATACTTGCCAAAGCAGCCCCCAGTTCAGGTGGTATGTCCTCCTCAGAATGGCGTGGTGGTGCCATCCTGTGATTGATATAAAACACAAGTCATTACTATAATGGAGAATAATAATAATCCAAAATAGTACCAAAATGGAATTAACCGAGATTAAATGATACAATTCACTGAGATGATATTAAAATATCAACAAAGTTCAAGGCACCTAGAAGATATTAAGCATATCGCACACGACTGAACAAGGAGTGTGGTACACAAGCTAACAAAGAAAAAATTTCCGCAAATCTCGGCATTAAAATACCACTATATGCGCAAAACCACTTAACGAATCAAGATTAGTAACTCTACTGATCCAATATACAAGAGCGAATGATAACAGTAGTGGTATGGTCGCGACTCCATCCCGCACTCAAATCATTACTCCGCGCATGAATAAGTAAAACACATATCCCAACACCTTCTTCTTAAGATGAACCTAAAGATTAGTAACTACAGAAACGAACACCCCAAACAAGATAGCGTCGGATAACAAAGAGTAAGACAGATCGCACCGGTATACAACGAATCAGATAGATCGCGTCGGTTTACAAAGGCCTGTCGGTATGGAATGTACCAACAGTTGATAACCAAAAGGCAGATAGCGATAACATTTGGATGCAACAGATAGACAAAGAATTCACACACACACACAACCTATGGTACTATGGAACCCAGAACACGTGAATCCTAGTTTGAATTTTAGAAGAGGATTGAAAACGTTACAGTTCCTTACCAGAAAAGGGTGGGTGGGTAAGAAGAAAAATGGAAGCAGTCCTACTCTCACGTTTTGTTTTTCCCTAGTATACATAACTACCAAAATATTTGCTAGACTGACAACGACCATTTGGCTGAGACCCTGAAGGGCGGGATGGCTCTGATACCAATTGTAACTACCTCGGTGAATTACGCTCTTAGTTACATGCCTGGATGAGCGAAAGTGGTTAAAATAGTACGGTGGGGCCCGGGGCCACTCACGGTAGACCTTTCGGCCGTCCTAACCACTCTCAGAACATCAGAACAAGAACGAGCGGCGTAATCGGCAGGCGAAGGGATCAACTACATACACAAGTGAGTATGTATGCAAGCCACATACAACAGTCCTCAGAGCCATTCCATCTAAAAGAAATAGAAATATTGCAACGCCATACGACAAGATCCAAATATCCTAGATAGACATAATAGTATCGGATAGCTCCTCATACATCAAACATCAGAGTATCAGGCGGAAGCGGAAAACAAGATCCGAGTACGGGTAAGAAGCAAATCGGCATAAAATGCCACATAAATAAACACATCCCGCCCACAGATCTCACGGATCCCCGTTCCCGGAATCTCTACACCGAGTGATCGTTGCCAACATCATCCGTCTCCTCCACCCAGTATGCATCTTGCGAGTACACCTGTTCATCTGAATCAAACAATTTATCGTGTGAGACCCTATGGGTACTCAGCAAGTCTTTATGCCTCTAAAGGGGACACAACCTGGGGTGAAGCAATTGTAGCAAAAGATAATAACTAACAAGTCTATAGATACTCGCTAACCATCCGCCTAACCAATGATAGACGGATGTCCGTGAATTAAGAACAACAGTTATAACAGTATAATTAACAGATCCATCCCCCTCCTCGCTTACCAACGAGGAAGCGGAGGAACAACCCCATCCGTTGGCAGTTTTATTAACCATTCCATGAGTATTACACTATTTACTAGTCAGGTACTTAGTCCATTTAAAAGCGGTACTTTAGTTAGACTTGTCTATGATCGAGAAATTGTGCTCCAAGTCGTCCATAACCGCGGACACGACTTTCAGAAAGATTTACCCTGCAGGGGTGCACAAATATCAACACACACCCGATCAACCTCGGAAAAAACCAACTCAAAACCCAACGAGGCATTCACGACAAAGCGATCATAGGATTCAGAAATATTTCAGGGGGCCACCCCACTAAGCTACCTGCAACGAAGATGGCCGGCTCCGGAACGGACCCAGGGTTTGCGACGACGGCTGTAAACGACTGGGAACCCGAAAATATGACTAGGCTTGTCGATACCGCGAAAATGTGGCGCGATCCAAAACAGTACAGGTGCTCCACGCACAATCTTAAATAAAACAGTAAGCATGGCATAAGTACAGAGTAGTAACAAAGCCCCAAACTACTTGTGGCCCCAAGAAATAGAAATGAATCAAGCTCTGGCTCAGGGGGGGACCATAAGGTCTCTCGGATGTGGATAGTGCGAATAGTCAAGGAACAGGAATCAAGTACTCGGGGTCCTACGGGACACAAGTGAGCATGAAAAACCAAATAGCAGATATTACTCACCGGTGCCTCTTTCATTAGTTATCCCATTACTACCCAGGTTAAGTTGTTTAGGTACCTCGTTATCCATCAGACACTCACATGCCCTACACATGCTTTTCGACGACTCGCATGGCTCAAACAACTCCTATAGTAATGGCTCGTGGGATGGAGGAACAAGCTCGGTGGGGTTTAAAAGTAAAGGCTATGCAGTGCTTGGGATTCAATTTAATGCAATCGCGACTCAATGATGCAAGAATAAGATAGAGGCAATAGGTACTATATGTATGCAAGCATGTGGTAGTGCTTGCCTGGCAGCTCAGTTAAAGCGAGAGATGGATCTGGGTAGAACTCTTGTGATTCCTGATAATTCTCCTGCTGGGCGTCTATTCGAAGAAGAACCAAACAAACAAGGGCCAACATAAATAAAGTGCACAAGCATATGAATTAAAATGTGACAAGCAAACAAGCATGCCATGATGAATGATGCACAATTCACATGGCATTAAAGTAGCATGGCGAGGGTGAGGTGTGGGTACAAGAATAATGCATTTTATTCTTTATTTGGTAAAATTTTATTGCCATAAACAATTCTGATTTTTAATAATGACATGATGCATGCTTCAATTCAGAACAAGGAATGCATAGATAGAACGGTCTCGTCTCGCTGATCGATTTAGACATATTATTTGTCAAGTTTGGAGTTATAGATTTAAAGTTATTAATTATTTAAGAAAAGGGCATTTTATTGTAATTTTAATCATCTCGAAATTTAAAGTGTCCAAACATTATTTTGAATAGCATATTTGAATTCCTCACATTTTTCTGATTCCAAAACATATATCATTTGTATTATTTGGATTTATAATTTTAAAGTTATTTAAAAACAGATTTGAATTTGTATTTAAACATTTATGCAATGTTTTTAGTTAAACAGAAAACAGAAAAGCTTTTTATACCTAGACGAATCCAACCCAAGTCACTGACGGGTGGGACCCGTACTGACTGGGCGAAACGGCGCGCAAAACTTTCCTCACCGCGGGCTTACCTAGACCACGAGGCAGACAGGTGGGACCTGTGGTCAAATGGCCCAACGTGCCAGTGGCTGAGCCCGCAGGGGTTGACAGGTCGGTACGAGCTGGAGCACGGGTTAAGGTTTTACGAAAACCGGGGTCTCTTTTTGTAAAATGTCCACAGGCATAGACAGGTGGGCCTGGCCTGGACCGCGGGTTACGGCAAAAGGTTGTGGGGGGGGGGGGGGCTATTTGCAAAAGGGGCGAGGTACTGTTTTTCTTCTAGGTTTCTGACGGACAGATCGCGTCAGAGAAATGGCGTGCGGCGCGGGGGTTCGATCCCCGTTCTCGTGCATGCGCGCGGCGGCGGCTACCGCTGCGCTGGCTTTGGGTTGCTGCAAGGTAAGCGGTAGGCGGCTAGGTGAGGTGTGGCGCGGCGCGGAGACGTGCAGAAACGCACGCACACTGGCGCACCGAGAGCATTCGACACATCGACCAGCGCGACCAGGACGTGACGGCAGGAAGGAAGGTGTCTGGGAGTTAGGTGCCTCACCGGGGTTGTGTCGGTGGTGTTGGCGCGGCCAGAGAAGCAGCGGATCGCCGGCGATGCATACGGACGGCAGGCTAGGGTTTCGGGGCGCGTTGAGGTGCAGCTCGGCCTGGGGCGTCTCCTCCTCGCTGGCGTGGACGGGGACGACGCAGGGGAACCTAGCTGGCTTCCTCGATAACCACAACGCCACGCCGGCTAGATCGAGCAGGTGGAGGTGGAGACCGACGGTGATCGCCGGGATGGCTGTGGGGTAGAAGGGGAGGAAGAGGAGGCGATTCGCGGCTCGGGTTGGATCTGGGTGAGGCAGAGGAGGAGTAGGGAGGTGGATATGGACGGGAGAGGGGAGGGTGCCGTGGGGATCAGGGTGGAAAGCAAAAAGGTGGCTCGGCCACCTTTTGTGTCTCCTTCTCACGTGCTCGGCGTGGCCGATTAGGGAAGGGGCAGGGGTAGGTTGAGGCTGCAGGTGGGCCGGACAGAGGAGAGGCTCGGGTGTGGGCCAGCATGGCAGGGAGAGAGAGAGAAAGAGAGGGAGAGGCTCGGCATGTAAAGCATGGGGGCTTGGTTAGGGTTAGGTTAGAGGGTGGTTAGGGTTAGGTTAGAGGGTGGTTAGGGTTAGGTTAGGGAGTAGATGGGTAGCTGGTTGGGGTAGATGGGGTGGTGGTGTGGTGTAGCTAGGTGTAGATTTGTTTTCTTTCATTACCATTTGATCTTATATGAATTTGATCCATCCAAAAACCATTCAAACCAACTAAAAGAAAAAAGAAAGGATAGGGATAAAAGGAGGGCAATCCTTGCATGGGGCATGCATGCATTAAATGCATTGTTGCTAGTTGTGTAAACAACTAGTTTTAATGAGAATTCAAGTTTGGATTATTCCTCCAAATTTGGTTATGGAAGCCTCCCAACACATATGGTATATAAAGGTGGCAAGCATGCTATGATACACAATATTGTGAAAACAAGTATAGCCATTGTATGGGAGCATGTAGAGAGTAGAGGGAACCATCCTCAATTATTTATGAGCTAGATATAAATACAAAAAGAAAAACATGGGCTCATATATAATTAAGATGGTGGAGATGATGGATGGAACCAAAGGAAGGTTGGTGGGATTATGAGGTGGTGACAAAGAAAGGTGATGGAGTTGAATAAAAGATATGCCCCCAACTCAACTTGGGCATCAAGCATTTATCAAGAACCAAATACAATTGCTAATGCATATGAGAGAAAAACCAAAAGGAAAGGGTTTTTATATGATTCTCAAATGCAAGGTGGCATGATGACATGAGCATGATATAATTATGATGCAACAATTATATGTAGGAAGTAGCATTTTATTATTAGACCATGTAGCATTACATATGTTAGATAGATGGGGTGCTACATCCGGTGTACGATGACGACCCCCAGCTCACTGACCCCTACCGTGAGTGGATAAGTAGATCATGTATCTAGGATCTCTGTAGCACAAAGGCGTGCCACAACGAAGCACTCCCTCGCGCACACATTCCTAACTCGGGGCCGCAGTTGCAAGAGACAAGAGAGAGAAATTATCCAAGTAAAAATGCCTTAGAAAATCTCTCAATTATTGTGTGTATTTTTCCTCCTGTAGGACCCTCCGATATATAGAAGAAAATGGGAGATCCCATCCTCCTTAATTCCTGGGGTGGGACTATACATTGGCGGAGGGGAGGAGCCATGGGAGGAAGGGGCTGGCTAGGCGGGCCAGGTGGGCCCCACACGCGCGACCCGAGGTGTGTGTTGTGGCCGGGGTTGGCCCCACCCGTGTGGCGGCCAAGGCCGATGGCAGCGGCTGCCCCCATTGCCCTATTGGGTGGCTTTACCTCTTGGGCCCTTTCCCCTTTGGGGATTTGGCCCATTAGGAGAAGTTGCCCTTTTAAATTTTAATAATAAATATTTATTTAATATTAATTCCATTAATTAATATATAAACATGTATTAGTAAATCCTCTTGACCTGAAACACCTTTAGGTCCATTCCAAACGACTTCATATCCTCCCAGAATCATTTCGGTTCTCTCTTAGAATAGTTCTAGTGTTCTCTTTTTTTACTACGATGAATCCATTATATCTAAAACGATCTCCAATTCTCATCGTACCCTTAAGTGTGTTACCCTATGATTCGGGAAACTCATTTAGACCTTTCTCAGATCAATGATCAATAGTGGGATCGGGATGCCCATAATGATCCCTCTGCATTCTATGATGTTTATTGTCATTTGGAAGATGTATTCATAGTTTCCTAAGAATACACTACAAAGACTTGTTTATTTGCCACGACTTCCAATTTATCGAAATCTCTTGAAACTCGAACATGCCATACATCATATGGTGTTGTTTCCACAAATCTTAGATGGTTTCCTATTTCTAAAGTGAGTGTTTGTTATTTTGATCTATAATCCTAATGATAATGATAAACTGATAAGAGATGATTTCCAGACCATATGTATTTAATACATATGATTATGATGTTTTAGATATATCAATACATTTTAAAACATCCTATCATCATAATTTGTGAAGACGTTTTCACAAGTCCCTATGCCAAACTTTAACTCAAATATGCTATCACTTTAATCAAATCGTAGAGACTTTGATATTCTTGTTAATTTAATATTCAACTTCATTCTGAAGATCTTTGAACAATTCAAATAGTTTTAGACTCATGATTTATTTAGTAAATACATATATTCACTGAAATTTATCATGAAGCTCATGACATAATGATGTTGACTATATTTTTGACTTCTAACCATCATGCACAATATTCAACAATTCAACCCATATTCTATTTTACTAGTATGTGGTGTTTTAGTCATCTCACTTGGTGAGACATGGTTGACCCAAGTCAAAAGATCAAATATATTAAAAGACTTTTGTGCTTCATCAAAATGAAACTATCATTATGGCTTTAACATAAGTGTCATTCAAAATGATGTCATTATTAAGTTTGAATAGCCTTCGACATTTTTAAATGTTTTATAAATGATTTAAACACTACCATTTAGATAAAGATAAGAACAACTTATTCATAATTGTAATGTGACCATAAAAGGAATCATTCATACAAATAGAACAACTGATTTGTTTCTAATTAATATGAATAACCGTCTCACAAGATGTAAGACACACTAATAAGGTTTACACATAATGACTACAAAACTCTTATTCAAATCCATGCTAATCAAAATTATGGATGTGGAGGGAGAATGTCATCGGCCATCATCTCGCTTGTTTGCCTTTACGTCATTATCACCTTGTCCCTTCAACAAGCTCTTCAAGAAAATGGGCATGTTTTCATAAAACAGAATAAGTATTAGTATACTTGGTAAACTTCAAAGTGTTTGCCAGGAAACATTTATAACTTGTATATCAAAATATACCTTCTTCATCCATGACATCCTCTTCGACTAGATCTACCTCGAGAGTTCTCAGCTTGGTTACGAACTCATGGAAGGTGAACTCTTCGTCTCCCATGATGTAGCTCATGACAACATCTTTGTAGCTTGGAGGCAGCGAACGCAACACTCCATCTACCACAAAGTTATCAGTCATCCAGTAGTCCACGTCGTATGCAAGGCATTCATGCAGCTCATGCATGACAACCAGGTGACATTTCAAGTTGCCATATTCCCTCATTTTGGTCGAGAGAAACTTGTTCAATATCTCATACTTCATAAGCCTGAACTGCGGTGTGAAGAGTGCCTTCAACTCAACAACCATATCAAATGCATTGGTGTTGAATAAATGCAACCGCAACTTAGTGTCCATTGAGTGAAGCATGGCGCATTGAACAACAGTGGAGGTGTCATGTAGAGCACGGTAATGTTTATTCTCTTGCTTCCTATTAGAGTCATCATGATAATATCCTAGTGGTTCTTCTATCACGTGGAGCAGATCGTTTATGTCGTGGGTGTATCTGAGACGCTCGAACCAGTCTATGAAGTTTGACCCATCTAGTTTAATTTTCACATCATCCAAGAAGGTCCCATAGTTGAAAAACTTATTGGGATATGCCATGATCTACAAGGATATTTGCAAAGATACATAGACTAAGTTCATAATATGAGTTCAAATTTATAATCAAATTAAAAATTGAGCTCCCACTAAAACTATCATCCCTTAGATGGTTTTAGTGATTACACGATCCCTGTACACTATAACATCCCCGATCGTCACATCCTTTCATAGAGCTGCAAGGCAAACATAGTGTCGATCACAACATTCATGTGACTCATGCTATTTTTTTCAATCTTCTCGTGTTCAGAGGCTATGTATGTATATTCTAGGCTTGCCAACTCAACCTTACCGTATTCTTAGTGCATACATGGCTTGCACCCACTATATGCGAATGTCGATATGTTTAGCACTCGATCGTCACAACCTACTTCATAACAATGGACTTTCTTGGTGGTTGCACACTAATGGGAGAACACTATAGTTTGAAGGGATCATCTTATTTAATGTTAAGTGTAACTAATGTAGCACACAACATGATGTATAAGGTAACAACATCACATGCAATAATAGTGATATGATATGGTCCTTCTTCAGGCACCATGATCTCCATTGAGCACTTTGGTATGGAGCCATGTCCACAGTGCCACCCGTTGGTCATCCATCAAGATGATTAATAGTATTATACTACTTAGCAACATCAAGCAAATAACTTTACCTTAACTATGACCATATCACATCTTATGCCTCTTGAAAAATAAAGTTAGACGCATCTAGTTTATCTTTTGCAAGTTTTATATGGTTGGATAGGCTTTCACGACAGAACAATTTCTACCTATGAACTTCCAACCACAACATGGATCCAATAGTTGTCTATACTACACCCCTCGCAGGGCCCTCCATTGTAAATGCCATATTAACTACTGAAAGAGAGATAGACACCTGCTAGCCAATTATATGGTACAAGCCATATGTTGAGAGTGGAACTAGTCTCATGCAAGATTACATGTAAGTGAAGGGGTTACATGGCAGAAAACATTTTTTTCCTATGGTGAGAACACACCTAGCAAAGATCAATCTATGCAGATGTAAGTTAACGAGAGAGGATTCGGTGTTCATACCTTTGAAGACCGAAAGCGGTTAATGTTCTGTGGGGAACATGGATGATGTAATCGTATGATGTAGCCAACTTCAAGGTCCTATAGACATACAATATCCAAGCTCCAAGCAATAGCACCACAAGTGGTGGTGCCTAGTGGCATTACATGTTGGGTCTGCAGCATAGAAAATAAAAAATTCCTACGGTGAGAACTATACGCCAAGATCTATCTACTAGATACAAGCAATGGGTGGATATACATCCATAGAGAACTTACCCTCGAAGACAACAAAGCTTTGTTAATGAGTTGGAACTCGTGGATGATGTAGTTGTACACTTGCCGATCTCAAGATCGTGATGAAATCCAGCAGGCCAGACTCCAGCACGTCCATCAGATCCAGCTCTAGCATGTCCAGCACCACCAAGTCCAGCACCGCAAAGCAGCGATGCATCCGTGATCGCACACACGTCCGGTACCCTGACAACCTATGTCCCCCGCTCCAGCAAAGCAGCGGAAGCAGGAACTCCTTTCCAGATAAAGCCACCGGGAACATGTATCTCGCTAATCCGAGACCATGGGGAATAACTAGAGGGGGAGAGAGATCCTTCACAAGGAGGTGTGAGGAAGAAGGGGTGTGAGGGGGGCCTTTTATAGGAGGAGGGGGTACCCCTCCCCATGGCCGGCGCCCCATCAGGGGTGACTCCTCACCTCCCCCATTCATGTGGTGGTAACCCCTCCACATTAAAATGCCCCTTCACATTCTCTTTTAAAGTCTCCACTTTAAATGCATTAAATTTCTCCAAATTTAATGCTCTCTCATTTAATAAAAATCTTTTATTATTTTTATTCAGATTTTTTTTAATTACTTTAATTAACAAACATTCACATAAAACCCCCTGCAACATTTCAATATTACATGCAGAACCAATTTCAGCAATTTCACCCGAAACAGTTTCGGTGTCTATTGAAATAATTCCAGCGCTTTCTTAAATCTTTATCTGAAACATATTTGCTCCAAATAGTGTCAATATCCCTTAAGTGTGTCACCCTACGGTTAGAGAATAATGCAGACATGATCGAGACCCCTCACAGATCAATAATCAGAAGCGGAACCTGGAGATCCGTACTGACTCCTACACATTCAACGATGACTTCTGTGATCGTGAGAACCTTTAACGCTAGTAACTAAATCCCTTTGTCTCGCGATATATTACAAGTTCGAGATTCGATCATCCGTATCTCCATACCTAGTTTGATCTCGTTGCCGACATGCAGTCTTTTCTCGTTCCCGTGATATAACATTCTACTGATCACATCACTTGCTTGCAAGCTATCTTAATGTGATATCACCGAGAGGGCCCAGAGTATATCTATCCGTCATTGGGATGGACAAATCCCACTCTTGATCCATGAGCCTCAACATAACACCTTCGTATCACTGAACCCACCTTTATAGTCACTCTATTACGGTGTGACGTTTGATGTTATCAAGATACTCTTCCGGTGTTAGCAATTAACATGATCTCATGGTCTAAGGACTAAGATTACTTCGTATGATGTTATAGAAATATAAACATAATGACTTTTATCGTAATGCTATACTTCGGATGAATGTTCATCACATCATTCTACCAATGTTGTGACCTCGTTATTAACAACATCCAATGTCCATGATCAGGAAACCTTGATCATCTTGTTAATCAACGAGCTAGTTTATATGAGAGGCATTACTAGGAACTTTGTATTTTGTTTATTAAACACACACATGTATTAACATTTCCAATTAATACAATTATAGCATGCAAAATAAACATTTATCATAAACATGGAATAAGATAATAACCACTTTATTATTGCCTCTCGGGCATATTCCTTTCAGTCTCCGACTTGCACTAGATTCAATAATCTAGTTTGAAAAACATTGCGTATTGAACACCTATGGCTTTCTGGTGTTGCATATACGCGATTGCTTGTGGTTAACATAATCTCTGGATCTGACAGTTTCAGGTTCGTGTGTATTTGCATGTCTTTGCGTCTCTACGCATCACTCATTCTCAAATGAGATGGCATTGTATAAATTTGGTCCTTTGGTGAGACCTTTAGTTCGTTCGGGTTAAAATATGTTGATATTACAATATATCTTCATAGTATTAGCCCACTTTGAACCACACCTAGTTTGATAACAAACTACTTAACACAAATGCCCTCCTTTGCTGCTACTATAGCGGTCATATATTAGCCTTTTTTTGTAGTATCCGTCACAATGTCTCAACTTTGGAACTCATCCAAATCCATCATGGAACATCCTTTCCATTACATTGTGCCACCCACAGTCTAAATTGAGATAAATTTAATTTGTATCTTGTGACAAAAGTAGCATAAATGTAACACTTTACAATGAACTACCTTTAACTATTTGTCACTCATACATGATATATTCTTAGTTCTTCCAAATCTCATAAGAATATCTTTACTATTGTCCAATGATCATCTTATGAATCATTCTGGTATGTTCTCATAACATTTAGATCATAGGACATTCTGGATATATACATATCATGGTATAATCGATCAAAATCTTCATGTGATTTTACTCACCAAGTGTTGAAACACTTGAATCTTGATACAATCCTTTCCATGCAGCAAGAACGTTTCTTGTTGTTTCCATATTGAACCCTTTCAATATCTCATATATGTATGTCTGGCACAACCATATTAGCGCCTCAATCTATCCATACAGATATTGATGCCAAATATTCCGGGTTTGCCCAAGTCTTTCATCGAAATCTTATTTTAATGAAATTCTTAACTTGTGTCAATACAAGATACATCATTTCCAATCAACAATATATTCTCTACATAATGTATTAGAAATATGTCTCAACGCTCCCACTTAATTTCTTGCAAATGCAAGCATCTTCATCATCTCCGATGAATTTAAACTCTTTTAAAAGTTTCATCATGGTGAAGATTCCAACTCCGCTATGCTTACTTCAAATATTGAAGTTTGCATGCCCTTTTAGCCCCTTTGAATTAACAAAACCCTTTGGACCGTGTCATGTACACGTCCTAGGTAACCATTCTATTAGAAGAACCTTGTTTTGTTTATTCAACTACCATATACCAAATTATATGTCGACTATGAAAGGTAACTATTGAAGGTTGCTACATTAATTCGTCAAGACTAAATATCGCTATGAAAGATCAAGTCTTGTCATAGTCAACTCCTTGAACATTGCCGTAAACTTCCTTCTGACATGTCGACTATTTCATAGATGTTAAACATCCATGTCTATTTCTTTATAGATCCAAACACGACCGATAGGCTTCACGCCTTTCCGGAGGGTCTTCCAAGTTTAGAAACTTGATTTCTCGTGTATGGATACTATCACGGATTCTATGACTTCTAGTCATTTTATGGAGCCAGGGCCCATCATCGCTTCTTTGCATGTAGTCGGTTCATCGTTATCAAAACAATAACGACTTTCTTATCAAATCACACTATTTGATTCTTACCGACCCACACGGTTCAATAGGAACTCTAATCTCCGAGATCACAACCTTTGTAATCACGAGAGCCATGAGCATTGTGGCCGCCATCGGGACACTTTCCGGCGCTACGCTACTTAGCATATATAGCTAAGGTTCAACAACCTTATCAAAGTTCTATTGTCCTCCCACTTAACTTTTCGCGAAAAATTCCTTCTCAAGAAACTTGACGTTCCAAGTAACAAGCTCTTTTGTCCTTGGTGTTATGGAGAAATTCCCAACAAATTCTTTGGGATAACCTACAAATACGTGCTTATCCAACTTTGGTTGTAAACATTTTACTTATGCATAGCATACCAAAGTTTAAGAAAAGACAATTCGGGTTTTATCCCAAACCATAACTTATATGGTGTCATTTCAACGGATCACGATGGTGCTCTTTTCAGTATAAAAGCGGTAGTATCTAAATCTTTAATCCTTAAAACATAATGGCAGTTTTATAAATGACACCTTTGATCTTACCATCTCAAACAAGGTTTGATTTGATCTCTCGAACATACCATACTCCTATGGTTTATCAGGAAATGCAAATTCATCGAATAATTCCTGAAATCTTAGGTGTTTTGCTAAACCTGTAACTCAAATATCTTCCTTTATGATCAAATCATAAACTCTTTTATTTTCTTGTTACAATGATTTTTCACTTCATCTTGACAGTCTTTGAACAATTTTTAAATGTTTCATACTTCCTCCTTATTAAGTAAATATATAGATATATTCACTTAAATTTCTGGAGAAAGCATATGAAGCAAAAGGATCCATCGCATATGGCTACACATAATGGACTATATACATCAACATGCATAATATCTAATAAGTTAGTCATCTGTTCCTCTTTGACCTATGAATGGAGTTTCAATTACCTCGAGGAAAGTTTCACCAGCGTCAATTGATCAAAATCAAAAGACTCCAAAATTCCATCAACATGGAGTTTTCTTCATGTTTACTTTCCAATATAATTCAAACAGCGATGTCACTTTATAAGTGATATTTCAATCATTTGTCTTACAACATTTTAGCAATAATGTTTATGGATGTGATTTCTCCAACTAGACTTGTAAAAGTTCATCCATCCTTTATTGAATATGGTAATTATTTGAACAACCATTGTTCTCGTAATACCAGAACAAAATAACAATTATTAAAACAAATCTTGAAGGCTAGGTTTGACGACAACAAAAACACAATAACACTTTATTTGTTTTCGATGAACATCATAACTTATTCTCTTGCCAGTTACTTAGGTCGTTGCAGTTCATGAATTGTGTTGTTCTGTATGACACTTCAGACCAACCAATTCGGTATCCAATACCTTAGAACCACATTGTTTAACAAGCAAGGAATACAACCATAACATGTATATCTTCTATATACCTAAGTTGGATATATCTAACCTTGTATTTTCTGCCAAATATTTTATAGATTCTCTTTCAACAATTCCTTTTCTTTTAAAAGAATCTATCAACAGCAATAGTGGTGTCATTCACATGACACATAGTACAAAGTGTATATAGTCAAATACTAATACGTTTGGACTTGCACTTTGAAGTGGATCACCATCATCAAATGTTTGGTGTTCTTTCAAAAATCCATTCTTTAGTAATCTATTTGTGTAGTAAACATTTTACCTACATATTATATTCATCCTTATGATGACAACTTTCATGGGCAAGCTACTATAGCCTATAAGGAATAATCGCGAGTATAATGTTAGTTCCCAAAAACCTTTTTGGGAGATCCGGATGCCTAGCATCTCCATCCTTTACAAATTCTCATAATATGAGAACATGTATTTTGCTAAATTATACTCTATCATAATGCAACCAAAAACATTGTTTCAGATATCACAATATCTTCCACACATGATGGTTTCTGAAACAATTTTTCCGCTCCTAGATAATCTTGATATTAAAACAACTTTTGAATATCAAAAATCATGGAGGCAAACATGATACTTTAGATACTAACATTGGAATTCTTACTCTTGATTTAATACTACTTATTAAACTTCATGGAGTAAATAGAGTTTGCTAAAAGTTTGGAATAGGACTTATAAACTTTTAAATTGACATTCAAAACAATACGATACCAGTTCGTGAAGTAAATATCCAGAATTCTATAGTTCTATTATCTCAATTAAAATTAAGCATAAGGTAGTGAACAGACACTAATGACTACAACAAATTATGCAAATTCTCTTCGATTTAGTTTATGACAAATTGAGTTCGACTAATCCAAATTAGAAATGAACTCCCACTCAAAACGACACCCCTCGTGCCTTTTTGGTGATTACATGAACCAAATCCACTACACTAAGTCCGATCATCACGTGAGTCGGTGTAGCTTCAAAGGCGAGCATCAATATGGGCATCATATCAACTATATGACTCATGCTTAGCCTTTCGGTCCGTGTTCCGAGGCCATGTCTGTACATGCTAGGCTTGCCAAGTAAGAACCTTAGTACTCGCATGTGTAAAATTGTCTTACACCCGTTTGTATGAAAGCGCAGAGTCGAGTACACCCGATCATCACGTGATGTCTCGAAACACGATCCATAGAACAATGCATACTTAAGGAAGAACACATTTTATCTTCATATTTAAATGAGGGATCATCTTAAAATGCTCCTAAAATGCCAAGCTAGCAATATAAGATGCAAACATGTAATGTGTAAAGTGAGATGATATGGTCCATGCATTTGATCTCTATCATATGCATCATGGTATGATCTCTATCATTCCTTTGTGTGTAAGGACAAGGTCTATGGAACTTACACTTTAGGTGTGTTGTAAGAGTATCTATCATACATCTACTTACAACATTACCATATCATGACACTAGCCCAGCAACAATCTAAACTAGACGCCTCTAATTTATCCATTGCAAGTTTTGTGTGGCTTAGGGCTTTCGGAGATAGAACCGTTCTAACCTACAAACATGGAACCACAACGAGGATAATCAAGTTATTAGCAACTCGTTGTAAATCAGATATTGACTATAGTAGGAGAGACAGACATCCGCCAGCCACTTATGCAAAACTAGTTGCATGTCAGTCGTGGAACTGGTCTCATGTACGATGACATGTAAGGTTGGTCCGGGCCGCTTCATCCCACTATGCCACCAATATCCAAAATACATGAAAGAAGCAATAACATGATCATCATCGCCCACATATAAACATATGCGTACTACCCGTGCAAAGCACCTACGCATAGATCAGGCTCTGATACCACTGTTGGGTCCAAAACATAGAAAACAAAAAATTTCCTACGATGAGAACTATACGCCAAGATCTATCTACTAGATACAAGCAACGGGTGGATATACATCCATAGAGAACTTACCCTCAAAGACAACAAAGCTTTGTTAACGAGTTGGAACTCGTGGATGATGTAGTCGTACACTTGCCAATCTCAAGATCGTGATGAAGTCCAGCAGGTCCGGCTCCAGCACGTCCATTCGATCCAGCTCCAGCATGTCCAGCACCACCAAGTCCAGCACCACAAAGCAGCGGTGCATCCGTGATCGCACACATGTCTGGTACCCCGAAAACCTCCGTCCCTCGCTCCAGCAAAGCAGCGAAAGAAGCAACTCCTTTCCATATAAAGCCACCGGGAACATGTATCTTGCTAATCCGAGACCATGGGGAATAACTAGAGGGGGAGAGAGATCCTTCACGAGGAGGTGTGAGGAAGAAGGGGTGTGAGGGGGGGGCCTTTTATAGGAGGAGGGGGGTACCCCTCCCCATGGCCGGCACCCCATGGGGGGTGACTCCTCACCTCCCCCATTCATGTGGTGGTAAACCCTCCACATTAAAATGCCCCTTCACATTCTCTTTTATAGTCTCCACTTTAAATGCATTAAATTTCTCCAAATTTAATGCTCTCTCATTTAATAAAACTATTTTATTATTTTTATTCAGAATTTTTTTAATTACTTTAATTAACAAACATTCACATAAAACCCCCTGCAACATTTCAATATTACATGCAGAACCAATTTCAGCAATTTCACCCGAAACAGTTTCGGTGTCTATTGAAATAATTCTAGCGCTTTCTTAAATATTTATCTGAAACATATTTGCTCCAAATAGTGTCAATATCCCTTAAGTGTGTCACCCTACGGTTAGAGAATAATGCAGACATGATCGAGACCCCTCACAGATCAATAATCAGAAGCGGAACCTGGAGATCCGTACTGACTCCTACACATTCAACGATGACTTCTGTGATCGTGAGAACCTTTAACGCTAGTAACTAAATCCCTTTGTCTCGCGATATATTACAAGTTCGAGATTCGATCATCCGTATCTCCATACCTAGTTTGATCTCGTTGCCGACATGCAGTCTTTTCTCGTTCCCGTGATATAACATTCTACTGATCACATCACTTGCTTGCAGGCTATCTTAATGTGATATCACCGAGAGGGCCCAGAGTATATCTATCCGTCATTGGGATGGACAAATCCCACTCTTGATCCATGAGCCTCAACATAACACCTTCGTAGCACTGAACCACCTTTATAGTCACCCTGTTACGGTGTGACGTTTGATGTAATCAAGATACTCTTCCGGTGTTAGCAACTAACATGATCTCATGGTCTAAGGACTAAGATTACTTCGTATGCTGTTATAGAAATATAAACATAATGACTTTGATCGTAATTCTATACTTCAGATGAATGTTCATCACATCATTCCACCAATGTTGTGACCTTGATATTAACAACATCCAATGTCCTTGATCAGGAAACCTCGATCATCTTGGTAATCAACGAGCTAGTTTATATGAGAGGCATTACTAGGAACTTTGTATTTTGTTTATTAAACACACATGTATTAACGTTTCCAATTAATACAATTATAGCATGCAAAATAAACATTTATCAAAAACATGGAATAAGATAATAACCACTTTATTATTGCCTCTCGGGCATATTCCCTTCATTACACACATACGGTGTAGAGATGTCTCCCAGGCTTCGGTCTAGCAAAGCAGTGTAAGAAGATTGATCGGGACCGAGTCCAACAGCATGACGACATGCGTATGGTGGAGAAACCCATATCCCTGTATGAAATTCCAATCTTGGGAACCACATGTGAGGGAGAGTGATAGATAATACGCAAAGCCAGTTGATGGGGTTGTGGATTTGGGGAGAGGGGTGGCCTTCTTTATATATGTGGAAGGGAGGCACCACCTCCCTCGAAGTCGTGGGGTGGGACTAATCAAGAGGGAGGAGGCGGAGGAGGTGGCCGTCCAGCCTTCCCACATGGGCCCCATGTGGTGGGAGACCCACTAGGGCTATCAGCCCTCCTTTGTCCTTTCCTAAGGTGCGACCCCCTCTTGGGCCTCCTCCAGTGTGGCCCGACTAGGTGGACCGCTCCATAAATCCATTTTAAATAATGTTTTAAATATTAATTCACTTAATTAATAATATTAAATACATATTATTTAATACCTATCATTCCAAAACACCTTTCGGACCCCTCTGATCATCATCAGATATCCCCGGAACCATTACAGTATCATCCTAGAACTATTCTGGAGTTCTCTCTCAATTTTCTCCTACGATCTTAGATCAATCTAAGCATAATCTACCCTTAAGTGTGACACCCTAAGGTTCGGGAATACACATAAATGGTAGAGACACTCTCCAATCAATGACCAACACCGGTGTCTGCAAATTCATGATGGCCCCATGCATTCCAATAATAACTTGATCGCTTGAACCTTGAACGTTGAGTCTCATTCCCTTTGCTCTACGATATCTAGTTTGTCCAATATTTGATCTTCGGTATTTCCATACCTAGTTCGATCTTGTTATCGACAAACATATTTACTCATTCACGTGATATTACATCCCTGTGACATAGTCACATGTTTGCAAACTTATAGATGTAATCTCACCAAGTGGGTCCTGGGTATCTATCCGTCACATGGATGGGCAAATCCCAATCATGATGCATACGCCTCAACCTATTCCTTTGGAATACCCAATACACACCTTTATGGTCACCCAATTACGATCATGATGGTTGATGTGATCAAAGCATCCACAGGAGATAGTGATTAAATATGATCTCACAATCAAAGGACTGATTTACTATGCTTTGCTAGATATAACAATGTTGAGCTTTTGTGATTGGATCACATTGCAATACTAGGGTTAGGTGTGTGTCCATCACTTGATTCTTCTAATGAAGTGATCTTGTTGTCAGTTGCTATGGTAAAGTCCATGATCAGGAAACCTCGATCATCAGTTGCCCAACGAACTAGTCTAGAGGATACTAGGGACCTAGTTTGTTTATATATCACACATGTATTAATGTTTCCACTTAATAAAGTTATAGCATGATACAGTTACAAACTAATGAGATATGTCAATAAAAACATATGTATTATTGGCCTATAGGGCATATCTCCTTCAGTCTCCCACTTGCACTACTGTCAATAATCTAGTTATTTCTTTACACATTTAACACCTATGGCATTCCGATGTTATCCATACACGTTTGTTTGTCGTAAACCTAATCTCTATAACTGACACTTTCAGCTTTGTGTGTATTTGCATGTCTATGCATCACTATGCATCACTCATTCTCGAATGAGATGGCATTGTATAAATTAAGTCTTCTAGTGAGACTTTAATTCCTTGAGACAAAACTATGTTGACACTACTTTGGTGCAATATATCTTCATAGTATAGCCCACTTGGAATTGCACCTAGTTTTGATGACAAAACTATTTTACACAAAACCCCTCTATATGATGCTTCTAAAGCACTCATATACTCAGCCATCATTGTATTATCCGTCATAGTGTTATAACTTTGGAACTAGTACAAATCCATTATGGAACTTTCTTCCATTACAGTGTACCATCTTATTTATTAACACATAGCCTAATTGAGATAAACTTCATTTGTATATGTGATAAAAACTTGCATTAATATAACACTTTACATTTAACTATTTCGTCATATCTACATACATCGCATATTATTGGTTCTTCCAAAGTACACAAGAATATCATTACTATTGTCTAATGATCATCTTATGAATCATTCTGGTATATGCTCCCAACACTTAAAGCATAGGACTCATCTTGATATGTACATATCTGGCATTCATGATTAATCAAATCATGATGTTTCACTTATCAATTGTCAATACAATTGATCTTGCTACCATGTGGCAAGAACTTTTCTTGTCATATATTGACTAGGAAACTCACATAGCTCCCATATTGAACCAATTCAATATTTCATGTATATACTTTAGCATAACAGTATTAGCGTTTCAATCTATCTGTATAGACTTAGATATCTAAAATTATGGTTTTTCCTAAGTCTTTCATCAAATCCAATTTTAAAGAAATTCTTAATCCACGTAAAATTAAAGATACATTATTTCCAATAAACATGGTGTCTTTCACATAAAGCATTAGAAATATGTCTTAATGCTCCCACTTACTTTCTTGTAAACACAAGCATCTTCATCATTCTGATAAACTTAAACTCTTTAATAGTTTCATCATAGTGAAGATTCCAACTCCTCTATGCTTATTTTAACCATTGAAGTTTGCATATTATAGCATCCTTCAAATTAACAAAATCGTTTGGATAGTGTCATGTACACATCCTAGGTAACCATTCTTTTAGAAGAAAATTTTATTGTCTATTCAAATACCATATCTCAATATGTAGTGGTTGCTACAATAATCCATATAGACTAAATGCCGTCGTGGAAGATCAAATCTTGTCATAGTCAACTTTTGAACTTTGTCGTAAACTACATTCCAACATGTTGAACATTTCATAGATGTAAACATCCATGTATATTTGTTTATAGATCCATTTACACTTTTAAAAGCTTCACACCTTCCTGAGGGTCTACCAAGTTCATAACTTGATTTTCTTATATGGATAATATCACAAATTCTTATGGCCTCTAGCCATTCAACGGCGTCAGGGCTCATAATCGCTTCTTTGCATGTGATTGGTATATAATTGTCCAACAATGACACTATCCTCAAATCTTGTTATTTGATTATTACCTGATCCACAAGGGTCAATAGGAACTTAGATTTCTGGAACTACAACATTTGTAGAAACGGTAGAGATGAGCAATGTAGCGGCCTCCAAAACACCTTCCGGCGTTGCGCTAATTTGATCATCTCACTTATGTTTGAACAACCACATCCAAATTTTATTGTCCTACCACTTAACTTTTCACGAAAAGTTCCTTCGCAAAGAACTCATTGTTCTAGGGATAAACACTTTTGTCTTTACTATTACGGTGGAGGAATTCCCACCGATTACTCTTGGGATAATCTGCAAAGACGTGTGTATATGATTTTGGTTTTTGTAAACATTTTACATATGCCTTGCATACCAAAATTTAAGAAAAGACAAACTGGGTTTTAACCCTTGCCGTTTCAACAGATCATGGTCTTGCTATTTTTAGTGTAAAAGCGGTATGTTACTATAGCATAATCTTTTTAATCATAATGGCAGTTTTATATTTTGTAACATCCCAAAACTTTAATCAAGTTTATCAAGTTCAAATCACCCAATTTAGGGTAAACAAAAAAATTATTAATAAATTGATTATGAATGCATGTGTGTGTTGCATTAGTATAGAATTGTTTGAAAATGACCTGCTTGATTGTTCTAAATGTTGTGAAATGGTTTAAAGGTGAATGCCACATCATCTAGACCCTTTTACAAACAAAATCCAAAGAAAAAGAAATCAAATAAGATTAAATAAGGCAAATGGTCATTTTGACCAAAATTAACCACTAGGCCACTTTGAGTGTTCCTAGAAGAGAATTTCAAACAGAAACATTTCTAATTCTTTTCACCCCTTGCTAGACCAAGTAAAAGTGAACCCAAGCCCACTTACAAACTTGCAGAAACTACTTTCAAATTCAAATGGGAGACATTTGGAAATGGAATTAAGTTCATATGTATAGATGGCCATTTCTCAAAAACCAACCAAACCAGTTCCCCTTGCCAATCCCAAGCAACCACAGATGCCCAAGCTTGTGACCAACACACCCACCAAATCTCAGCCAAAAATTCAAATTTAAATCTCATGCGGGCATTGTCTCGAACAATTGGTGAGCACAGAAATAGCTGCCAAAGTTTTACTGCTTTTGCTCGATGCTTTGTCTACCCTTTGTCGCCAAAACATTTCCCTGGTCTCCCCTAGTCCCAACCAGCACCGTAGAACCACTCCTCCTTGATGTTTGCGCTAGTTCCGAGCCACCCCGAGCACCCGCATGTCGGTCGACCATGGACCGCTCACCCCGGACTGCCCCGCTCTCTCCCATGATGTCTAGGAGGTAGGCGAGACAACACCGCCTCCCCCTGTCCACTCACCGAGCGACGCCAAGCCGTGGACCACCGCAGCAAAGGCGCACCCAGAGCGTCTGCCTCATGCCGAGCACACGCCAGAGCGCCACGCTTGACCAGCTCACACACACCGCGCCTCGACCTCACCCCACACACACTGCTCTGGCATGACCTCAGTAGCCGCCTAGAAATCCCCGTTCGCCGCCGCTTGACCCGTAGCCACCATGCGCCGCATCGAACACCGCCTCTGCCGCGTAGAGCACCGCCCGCTCCCGACCAAATGGGACCGCCCCATGCCTCGCCTTTAAGCTAGAGAGGACCACCAAGAGACCATGCACCGTCCCCTACCTCCAGCCGCGCCGCAAGCTGCCTGTAGCGTCGCGACCGATGAGCCGTTCCCACGCCGCTCTGTCCCCTTGTCGAACTATAAAAGGAGGCCCTCTCCGCCTCAATTATGCACACCACTCAACTCCCCTCTCACCAGTGATCCTCCCACACTCTCCTTGGAGCAAGGCGAGCCTCAGTTCGCCGGAATTTCACCAGAGTTTGTCGCTGAAGTTGAAGAAAGGCGTCGTCGATTGGAGCCGCCCCAGGAGCCGTCGGGATCATGCCTCGAACTTCCATCGCCTACTAGCTCAAACGCCCCCATCACCAACCTTATCTGGAGCACAGGTGAGCCACAACGCACCCCCACCGTGCCGCTAGGTTTCGTTCTCGCCGGCGACCTGTTCACCGGGGACGACGAGCCTTGGCCGTTAGATTAGATTCTAATCGTACCGCCCAGATCGCTCTGTACCGCTTCACGTTAGATGTGTCACTGATGCATAGGAACCCCCTCTCAGCAGCCCACTGTGCCCGCGCAGTGCAGCTAGGCCGGCCCATTTCCTTTTCCGCGCTAGCCCACCGATTCAAATTAGTATTTTTCCTTTTAAATTGAAATCGTATTTTGTCCACTTATTCAAAAATCAATTCAGAGAGTTCACTAAACCAAATGACATAATTCAAATTTTGTTAGAAAGATTATTAAAATATCTATCCAAGCCCGTTGGATTTAAATCAATTGGAGTTAGAGATCACATATAGCAAAAATAACAAAATAAAGACTTTTGCAACTTCAAACTTTTTTTAAAAAGCAACCATAATAGCTTTTGAGTTGATTCAACCTCTCAAAAATCAAATTTGACAATACCTATCTAAATATGTAAAAATATTTAGGTGTGCATGCAGTGACTTTGGACTAGTACCAAAATAATGCTATATAGGCATTTCTAGTCACTTTAAATCATTTAAATAGTAATCTTAAACTTTATAAAATGTGACCAACCCTTTAAATCACATTCCAATGTATTAGAATATGTGGTGATGACATGTGTCCACATGATCCCATATTTTAATTGGAGAATATTAAATCTGAAGTAAATTCAATGACTAGAAATTACTTTTCTCAAATAAAATAAATGAAACTAGTTCTTTAAATCTCGTGATGAGTTGGATGATGCTAGATCATCAAGTTTGAACCTTAGTGTGCTAAATAGACTTAGTTAAGTATTGTTTGGTGATTGTGTACCCCGTATTCATTTATAGACAATAGTACCGACCAAGTCTACGAGGAGGAGGAGTTCTACCCCAAGAAGACAAAGAGAACTTCAATCACTGCACCAATACGGGCAAGCTATTATTGGCAAGCTAATTCTTGCAATCCATCACTAGATGCAAGTTAACCTAAGCAAGATGCATTAGGCATGCTTGGTTATACATTTTGATTTATACCCATCCCAAGTTTTACTTGCAAGGTTTACTTTTTAATTTACCAAAGTTTCTTTACTTTTAGTAATGCTTTGTGAGATTTTGGAAAGTAGTATAAATAGCATAAAGAGTATAAAACTAGGCCTATACTAGATGTCATTCTATGGAATGAGATTGAGATTAGCACTCCTCATTAGTGAACACTCTTAACCTTAGTGGCTAGTGCTAAGCATAAAACTTGATCACTTTAGATGGGAATACTTGGTGAAAATGCTTATATAAACCTTGGAATGATGAGTCATTCTGTTGAGATGTTTTGACATCTGTTGAGGAACACAAATGGATTTGATGATGAAAATGTTGAGGTAGGAGCCTTAGCCCTTTATAAAAACTAATGGTTGGGTTCAGATGTGATACCATTCCAATTTTACCGTACAACCACAATACCTGAATTGGGTAAGGCTTAGCCGGAAGTTTATTGTCATTAGTATGGGTTCCCTCGCGGAAGAGGTTTGAGCTGAGGCTACCTCTTGATGATGCCCACCTATGCAGTACCCAGGATGGCAGATGGCCATGGCTGGGAGGCCAAGATCATAGGAGAGGTGCTTATACTAGGGTGTGTAAAGGAAAGGTTATGATTGATTATCTGCATACTAAGTATGATGATTCAGAGTTATCCCTGACGGATGTATCCAATTTTGTGGTGAAAGTGTACCACCTCTGTAGAGTGTCAAACTATTTGAATAGCCACGTCCGTGGTCATGGACAATTGGAGTGGCCATACTGTTTCGTCGTCAGATGTTTTCAAAATGACTTGTGAAATGAATTATGACTTTGACTTGACCACAACAGAGTTGTGACTATGAAATCTAAGTTCCGACTTAAGTGATTTAGAACATTATTTTAGCTTTCTTTGTTTCTGAACTCAGCTTAAGTTAAACTTAGCTTTTGCAAATAAACTTAGAGCTTAGCATTCCTACTAGAACTACCTTACTTGTTAGTGATAGTTTGCGAGTACTTAAAGAGTACTCATGGCTTTGTCCCTGGCTATTCCCATGGCCAGACTATGAGGAGGACTATCAGGAGGATGGATAGTAGGATGGCTACGACAACTAGGATCATCTCCCATCGTCGGCATTGCCTGTGACACTGAAGATGGAGCCCACCGCTACGCTTATCATTCCGCTGCTTGTTTGTATTAAGAGTGGATCATGAGATCCTTTATTCGTGTAAGACCTTATTATGGTTTGTAATGGATGATGTACTGTGATATCCAATTTGTTATGTCTCGCAAAAATGGTAATCCTGGGATTGCGATGTATGGCATAATAGGCATCTGGGATTAAAAATCTGGGTGTTGACAAGTTGGTATCAGAGCCATCCTGAACATAGGAGACCCTAGTTAGAATGGACGTCCGAACAAAAATTTAGTTTCAAAACCACAGAAGTGAGTATTTATGAAAACATATTCCCACTCTTCTCCTTGTTTCTTTCAAAAAAAATCATGTCCTTCAAAAATTCTTACATTACTACATAAAATTGGACACACTTGATAACCTCACTAACTTACTCATCCTAAATTCTTATAGATGGAAGTTCAGTATTGCAAGTTCTACCAGTTCGGCAATGGAGGCCAACTGATCTTTGAGAGGGATCTTGATGCACTGTTAGAGTATCTTGAGCGTCCGCGTCCGGAATTCTTCGGATCTCAACTCAAGGATTTCCTAGGAGGAGATCTACAATGGCTGATAGCTGCAGATCTTCGAGGCAAGATGGAAGCACCCCTTTCTAAGAAGATTCAATTCACCGTGAGAGAGAACAACTAGCTAGATGGATTAGCCAGTGCTATGCTTGAAGCTCTTGCCCGTTTGTGTGGGCAAAACATCATCTTGATCTAGGGAACTTGTTTTGCTCACTATGCAAGGCGTGATTCTATGTGAATGCCATTGGAGATGCCAAGTCACCCGGAGATGAAGCACCAAGTGGAGAATCTTGACTTCCTGATGTATGATAGATAGAAGGAATTGGACAATGCTCGAGCCTACGCCAACCACAACCTTGCCATTGCTGCCAAGAAGGACCAGACTTTCGTCCTGCTCATCAAGGATCGCCAATCACTTCGCCGGCAACGTGAGAAGAAGGATCGCACCATCGCTCGTCTTCGCAAGAAGGTGGCCGGCCTTGAGAAGACCATCCATGAGCAAGAAGTCTAGCTTGAAGCAAAAGAAGAAGAGGAAGAAGGTGAAGACATCCAGGGAGATATTCACTCGTACCTCAGTGATGACAATGACTACCTGGAGGACGATGTCATGGATTTCTACACCGATGATGATGATTCCGACTTCATTGATGATGAGTAGATGCACTTGACCACTACCGTAGGAGTGAGTTGTATCGGTCCCACTGTATCTTAGTTCATGGAATGGTTCTTAAAACCATCTGTTTTCCTTTTATGTTGTGGTGTGTGTGTTTGTATGGTTTGCTTGAATGAATGAATGAATGAGAAGTTGTTAGTTTGCCAAACCTGAGTCAAACTCAAAGTTTTACCCTTGAAAGCAAAACCATGAACCTTAGAACTTTCCCTCTTACCTAATTATCTATCTCAATCTTTAGATGACTCGTGGAAACCAAGGAGGAAGCAGCTCATCACAGGACCCGATGTTGCAGATTCTGCAGATGCTAGTTTCCGACCATGAAGCTAGTAGATCAGAGCGCCAAGCCAACTTAGCCACCCTACAACAGATAGCTCAGATGGCCCACAATAATCAAGGCCATGGAAATCAGGATCATCATGGATCCAAGCTTAAGAACTTTCAGAATACCTATCCCCCTATCTTCAACAAATCCGAGGATCCTTTAGATGCTGATGATTGGTTGCAAACCATGGAGAACAACCTGGAAGTCGTAGGAGTTGATGACAACGAGAAAGTTCTGTTTGCCACCCACTATCTGGCAGGAGATGCAAGAGCCTGGTGGTATAACACTCGTACTATGAACCACAGTCAAGTGATGATGCGGGAAGCTTTCAAGATCAAGTTTAGCCGCACCCATGTGCCGCAAGGTTTAGTCACCAGAATGAGAGATGAATTTAGAGAACTGAAGCAAGGAAGGATGACGGTAGTTGAATACGGTGACAAATTTCTATCCCTCGCTAGGTATGCACCTGGTGAGATCAACACTGAAGCCAAGAAGAAGGAAAGGTTCCTGAATGGATTGCATGATGAAATGCAGACGGTGTTAGTCAACATCCGTTTTGAATATCTCGAAGAGCTCATAGATTCCGCCATCCAGATGGAAGGGAAGATCAACCAAGCCAATGACAACCGCAAGTGCAGAATGATGCACCAGACTGGGTCCCACAATACCCAGAAGTAGCGCCCCAACCCGTCTGCAGGATATGCTCCAAGAAACAATAGACCCCCAATGTCTCGTCCAAGCTACCCCAATCGTAGCGGAGGAAACGTAAAGTCCGGAGGAAACCACAACAACAACCCCGACAAGTCCAATAACTTCAATCGTGCACCGCCTAAGTCCAACAACAACAATAAGAACAACAATACTTCCCCAAGGACTGGAAGCAATGCCGTGCCTCTTGCAGCCAAAGACAAGTCCCAGATTACTTGTTTTGAATGTGGAGTCAAGGGTCACTACTCCAATGAGTGTCCCAAGAAGCTTGCAACCACCACCAATGTGAATGCCCCAGCTCAGCAGCAATGCCGTGTTCAGCCTAGAAGGAGATTTGCCCTAGGGAATTCGCTCAACCGCAACGGCCGTCTGTTCCGTATGAATGCTAAAGAAGCCTAGGAAGCGCTAGATGTCGTGCTGGGTATGTTTTCTGTTAACTCAGTATTAGCAAGAGTGTTGTTTGATTATGGAGCATTGCACTCGTTTGTTACAGAAGAATTTGCATGCACTAGTAAGATTCAACCAACAAAATTGAAGCGTGTTATGATAGTTCAAATACCTGGTTCAACCACCAAAGCTAGAAAAATTTGCAAGGCTGTACCTATCAGAATCCATGGGATAGATTTTTATGGCAATCTAATAGTACTTGGAACCAAAGTTTTGGAAGTAGTACTAGGAATGGATTGGATGTCGAAACATAAATGATTGATCGACTATGCCAAGAAAGCCATAACCATGACCAGTAGCTCTGGAGTATAACTAGAGCATATATCTGAAACCTTGCCCCATCAATTCAAATGCAACAAAAGTCTAGCCCAACCAGCCTTAGACCAAGTCAGAGTAGTCTGTGAATACCCCGACATATTCCCAGATGAATTGCTCGGTATGCCCCCAGATCGGGATATCGAGTTCATTATTGAACTAATTCCTGGAACTGGACCCATAGCTCAGAGATCTTATAGCATGAACCCATCAGAGTTAGTGGAGCTGAAGAAACAACTTGATGCTATGCTAGAGAAAGGCTTGATTCAACCAAGCACATCACCATGGAGATCACCCATTCTATTTGTGGACAAGAAAGATGGAGGTAACCGTTTGTGCACAGATTACCGAAAGCTGAATGATGTCACCATCAAGAACAAGTACCCACTGCCCAAGATAGAGGATCTGTTTGATCAGTTGACTGGTGCTAGAGTGTTTTCTAAGATTGATCTTAGGACTGGTTATCATCAACTCAAGATTCGTGCAATGGATATTCCAAAGACCGCCTTTACCACCAGATATGGATCGTATGAGTATACGGTCATGTCTTTTGGATTAACCAATGCCCCCGCTTATTTCATGAATCTCATGAATAAGATTTTTATGAATTTTCTGGATAAGTTTGTCGTTGTTTTTATCGACAATATTCTTATCAATTCCAAGTCAGAAGAAGACCATGAGCAACACCTGAGAACCATCCTTAAAACCCTTAGAGAGCATCAGTTGTATGCCAAGTTTAGCAAATGTCAATTCTGGTTGAAAGAAGTAGGATTCCTCAGACATATTGTGTCGGCAGGAGGAGTCGCTGTTGATCCCGCCAAGATCAAAGATGTTGAAGAATGGGAAGCCCCAACCACTCAAACCCAAGTCCGTGCATTTCTCGGATTAGCGGGATATTACCACAAGTTCGTAGAAGGATTTTTGAGCATCGCAAGACCGATGACCCAACTATTGAAGAAAGATAAGAAGTTTGAATGGACCGACAAATGTGAAGCAAGCTTTCAGGAGCTCAAAAAGAGATTAATTTCAGCCCCAATATTGATTATGCCAGATATCAAGAAGCCTTTTTATGTGTATTGTGATGCATCCAAGATTGGTCTCGGATGTGAATGCAATAATACAAAGTCATAGCATATCTATCCCGACAACTGAAGCAACATGAGAAAAACTACCCTACCCATGACCTTGAACTAGCAGCCGTAGTTTTAGCATTGAAGACATGGCGCCATTACCTTATGGGTAACCGCTGTGAGATTTATTTAGATCACAAGAGCCTGAAGTATATTTTCACTCAGAAGGAGGTGAATATTAGGCAAAGGAGATGGATAGAGTTAATCAAGGATTATGACCTTGACATTCACTATCACCCCGGCAAAGCCAATGTGGTAGCGGATGCTCTTAGCAGATTGCCACGTAGGTTAAACACCATGATCAAAGAGAACCAACCAAGTTTGCATGAGGAGTTGGATCAGTTTAGAACTGAGCTAGTTAGCAAAGGATTTTTAGCTAGCATTGAACTTCAACCCACTTTGATTAGCCAGATCAAGGAAGCCCAGAAGGGAAATGCAAGTATCGACGGAATCAAATGTCGTATTGGTACAGGAAAGATACCTAGATTCACCGAGGATGAAGAAGGAGTTCTGTGGTACAAAGGACATATCTGTCTGCCAGCAATTCGGAGTTGAAGCAAGTTATCATGCAAGAAGCTCATGATACTCTTTATTCTATCCACCCTAGAGGAATAAAGATGTATCAGGATTTGAAGGAGCAAATTTGGTGGCACAAGATGAAGAGAGAAATCGGAAGCTACATCGCCAAGTGTGATATCTGTCAAATAGTCAAGGCGGAACATGAGAGACCCACATGACTGTTGCAACCATTGCAGATTCTGGAATGGAAATGGGATTCCGTTGGAATGGAATTTATCACCGATTTGCCTACTTCTAGTAGGGGAAATGACTCTATTGGGGTCATAGTTGATAAACTGTCCAAGGTAGCCCATTTCATACCTGTCAGGACAACCTACCAGAGTTCAAAACTAGCAGAGTTGTACATTGCTAGAATTGTTGGTTTGCATGGAACCCCCAAGACCATAGTGTCGGATCGAGGAACCCAATTTACCTCAAGATTTTGGCAGAAAGTCCAAGAAGGATTAGGGACCAAGTTGAATTTCAGCACAGCTTATCACCCACAGACCGATGGATAGACTGAACAAGTGAACCAGATATTAGAAGATATGTTGAGAGCTTGTGTGCTAGAATATGGATCAAAATGGGAAGATTGTCTGCTTTTTGTAGAATCTCATACAATAATAGTTATCAAGCTAGTTTGCAAATGGCCCCATTTGAATTTCTATATGGAAGAAAGTGCCATACCCCTTTGAATTGGTCGCAAGTAGGAGAGAGTCAGATTTTCGGACCCAACATCCTACGAGAAGCCAAAGAGAAGGTTCACAAAGTCCGTGAGCACCTCAAGACCGCCCAATCCAGACAGACGAGTTATGCTGACAAGAGACGTAGGGACCTGACTTTCAATATCGGAGATTTTGTGTATCTCAAAGTGTCACCCTTGAAGGAAATACAGCATTTTCAGCTGAAAGGAAAGTTAGCCCCCAGATATATTGGAACCTTCAAAATTCTGAATCGCCGGGGAGAAGTATCGTACCAACTGGAACTGCCAGAGGAGATGTTAGCCATCCATAATGTGTTCCATATCTCGTTACTTCGCAAATTCTTAGAAGTTCTGGAGAAGATCGAAGTTTTCAAGAACATCAATCATCGAGCCATTGATATCAACAAGGATTTGACGTATCGTGAAGTGCCCATCCTTATCTTGGAAGAAGCTTTCAGAACTACCAGGACCTGGAGTATCAAATTTCTCAAGATCCAATGGAGCAATCATACCGAAGAAGAAGCTACCTAGGAGCAAGAAGATGACATTAGGACTGACATTCCCGATCTCTTTAGTTCCTAGTTTTTCTTAAATCTCGGGATGAGATTTTGTTTAAGGAGGGAAGGTTTGTAACATCCCAACACTTTAATCAAGGTTATCAAGTTCAAATCACCCAATTTAGGGTTAACAAAAACTTTTATTAATAATTTGATTATGAATGCATATGTGCGTTGCATTAGTGTAGAATTATTTGAAAATGTCATGCTTGATTGTTCTAAATGTTATGAAATGGTTGAAAGGTGAATGCCACATCATCTAGACACTTTTACAAACAAAATCCAAAGAAAAAGAAATCAAATAAGATTAAATAAGGCAAATGGTCATTTTGACCAAAATTAAACACTAGGCCACTTTGAGTGTTCATAGAAGAGAATTTCAAACAGAAACATTTCTAATTCTTTTCACCCCTTGCTAGACCAAGTAAAAGTGAACCTAGGACCACTTACAAACTTGCAGAAACTACTTTCAAATTCAAATGAGAGACATTTGGAAATGGAATTAAGTTCATATGTATAGATGGCCATTTCTCAAAAACCAACCAAACCAGTTCCCCTTGCCAATCCCTAGCAACCACAGATGCCCAAGATTGTGACCAACACAACCACCAAATCTCAGCCAAAAATTCAAATTTAAATCTCATGCGGGCATTGTGTTGAACACTTGGTGAGCACAGAAATAGCTGCCAAACTTTTACTGTTTTTGATCAATGCTTTGTCTACCCTTTGTCGTCAAAACTTGTCCCTGGTCTCCCCTAGTCCCAACCAGCACCATAGAACCAGTCCCCCTTGCTGTTTGCGCCAGTGCCGAGCCACCCCGAGCACCCTCATGCCGGTCGACCATGGATCGCCTACCCTGGACCGCCCCGCTCTCTCCCACAATGTCTAGGAGGTAGGCGAGACGACACTGCCGCCCCTTGTCCACTGACCGAGCGACGCCAAGCCGTGGACCACCGCACCAAAGCTGTGCCCAGAGCATTTGCGCCATGATGAGCACGCTCTAGAGCACCGCGCCTGACCAGCTCGCACACGCCGCGCCTCGACCTCAACCCACGTGCACTGCTCCGCCATGACCCCAGCAGCCGCCTAGACATCCCCGCTCACCACTGCTTGACCCGTAGCCACCGTGCACCGCATCGAACACCGCCTCTGCCGCGCAGAGCACCGCCCACTCCCGACCAAATGCGACCACCCCATGCCTTGCCTTTAATCCAGAGAGGACCACCAGGAGACCACGGACCGTCCCCTACCTCCAGCCACGTCGCTAGCTGCCTGTAGCGTCACCACCGACGAGCCATGTCCATGCCGCTTGGTCCCCTCATAGAAATATAAAAGGAGGCCCTCTCCGCCTCAATTCTGCACACCACTCAACTCCCCTCTCACCACTGATCCTCCCACACTCTCCTCGGAGCAAGGCGAGCCTCAGTTCGCCAGAATTTCACCGGAATTTGCCGTTGCAGTTGAAGAAAGGCGCCGTCGATTCGAGCCGCCCTAGGAGCCGCCACGACCATGCCTCGAACCACCGTCACCTACCAGCTCGAACGCCCCCATCGCCGACCTTAGCTGGAGCCCAGGTGAGCCACAACGCACCCCCACCGTGCCGCTAGGTTTCGTTCTCGTCGGCGACCTGTTCACCAGGGACGATGAGCCTCAGCCGTTAGATTAGATTCTAATCGTAGCACCTAGATCGCTCGGTACCGCTTTGCGTTAGATGTGTCACTGACGCGTAGGACCCTCCCCCCGTCAGCAGCCCATTTTCTTTCCCGTGCTAGCCCACCGATTCAAATTAGTATTTTTCCTTTTAAATTGAAATCCTATTCTATCCACTTATTCAAAAATCAATTCATAGAATTTCACTGAACCAAATGGCATGATTCCAATTTTGTTAGAAATATAATTAAAATATATATCCAAGCCTGTTGGATTGAAATCAATTGGAGTTAGAGATCACATATAGCAAAAATAACAAAACAGAGACTTTTGCAACTTCAAACATTTTTCAAAAATCAACCATAATAGCTTTTGAGTTGATTCCAACTCTCAAAAATCACATTTGACAATACCTATTTGAATATGTAAAAATATTTAGGTTTGCACGCAGTGACTTTGGACTAGTACCAAAATAATGCTATATATGAATTTCTAGTCACTTTAAATCATTTAAATAGTAATCTTAAACTTTATAAAATGTGACCAACCCTTTAAATCACATTCCCATGTATTAGAATATGTGGTGATGACATGTGTCCACATGATCCCATATTTTAATTGGAGAATATTAAATCTTAAGTAAATTCAATGAGTAGAAATTAATTTTCTCAAATAAAATAAATGAAACTAGTTCTTTAAATCTTGTGATGAGTGTGATGATGCTAGATCATCAAGTTTGAACCTTAGTGTGCTAAATAGACTTAGTTAAGTATTGTTTGGTGATTGTGTACCCTGTATTCATTTATAGACGATAGTACCGACCAAGTCTATGAGGAGGAGGAGTTCTACCCCGAAGAAGACGAAGAGAACTTCAATCACTGCACCAATTAAGGCAAGCTATTATTGGAAAGCTAATACTTGCAAGCCATCACTAGATGCAAGTTAACCTAAGCAAGATGCATTAGGCATGCTTGGTTATACATTTTGAGTTATACCCATCCCAAGTTTTACTTGCAAGCTTTACTTTTTACTTTACTAAAGTTTCTTTACTTTAAGTAATACTTTGTGAGATTTTGGAAAGTAGTATAAATTGCATAAAGAGTATAAAACTAGGCCTATACTAGATGCCATTCTATGGAATGAGATTGAGATTAGCACTCCTCATTAGTGAACACTCTTAAACTTAGTGGCTAGTGCTAAGCATAAAACTTGATCACTTTAGATGGGAATACTTGGTGAACATGCTTATGAAAACCTTGGAATGATGAGTCATTCTATCGAGATGTTTTGACATGTGTTGAGAAACACAAATGGATTTGATGATGAAAATATGGAGGCAGGAGCCTTAGCCCTTTATAAAAACTGATGGTTGGGTTTGGATGCGATACTATTCCAATTTTACCGTACAACCACAATACCTAAATTGGGTAAGGCTTAGCGAGAAGTTTATATGCATTAGTATGGGTTCCCTCATGGAAGAGGTTTGAACTGAGGCTACCTCTTGATGATGTCCACCTATGCAGTGCCTAGGATGGCAAATAGCCATGGCTGGGAGGCCAAGCTCATAGGAGAGGTGCTTATACTAGGGTGTGTAAAGGAAAGGTTATGATTGATTATCCGCATACTAAGTATGATGATTCAGGGTTATCCCTGACGGATGTATCCAATTTTGTGGTGAAAGTGTACCACCTCTGCAGAGTGTCAAACTATTCGAATAGCCGCGTCCACAGTCATGGACAGTTGGAGTGGCCATACTGTTCCATCGTCAGATGTTTTCAAAATGACTTGTGAAATGAATTATGACTTTGACTTGACCACAACAGAGTTGTGACTATGAAAACTAAGTTCCCACTTAAGTGATCTAGAACATTATTTTAGCTTTTTTTGTTTCTGAACTTAGCTTAGGTTAAACTTAGCTTTTGCAAATAAACTTAGAGCTTAGCATTCCTACTAGAACTACCTTACTTGTTAGTGATAGTTTGCGAGTACTTAAAGAGTACTCATGGCTTTGTCCCTGGCTATTCTCATGGCCAGACTATGAGGAGGACTATCAGGAGGATGGACAGCAGGACGGCTACGACAACTAGGATCATCTCCCATCATCAGCATTACCTGTGACACTAAAGATGGAGCCCACCGCTATGCTTATTATTTTGCTGCTTGTTTGTATTAAGAATGGATCATGAGATCCTTTATTCGTGTAAGACCTTATTATGGTTTGTAATGGATGATGTACTATGATATCCAATCCGTTATGTCTCGCAAAAATGGTAATCCTGGGATTGCGATGTATGGCATAACAGGCATCTGGGATTAAAAATCCAGGTGTTGACATATTTGATCTTACCAAGTCAAACTAGGTTCGGTTACATTCTCAAAACATTACATACTACTATGGTGTTTTGGGAAACTCAAGTTTATGAAACAATTTCTGAACTTTCAAATGCTTGCTAAACTTGTAACTCAAAATCTTCTTTTATGATCCAATCATAAACTCTTGATTTCATTGTTACAATGATTTGTACTTCACACTAAAACCTTTGAACATGTTTCAAATTTCTTACAGTTCTTCCTTATAATAGAGATAAACTCATATATTTATTCAAGTCCTCGGTGGAAGTATATGACTTTAGTTCCCAAGCTACTGGGCGATAGGTACGCCTAGCATCACCATCATTCCCAAATGCTCATCCAATATGATAATCCGTTTCCAACTAAATTATACTTTTGCATGTTGCAACCAAACTGTGTTTCAGATATCTGAATATCTTTTACACACGATGATTTCTAAAACGAATCTTTCATCTCTCAAATAACCTTGATACAAAGAACTTGCTTTCTAATTTCAAGTATCATGGAGGCAAGCATGATCTTTTAGATACTAACTTTGGAATCAATTACTCTAGGATTAATACACTTATTAAACCTTATGGAGTAAGTGAGGTTTACTTGCAAGTCTACTTTAGGAATTTTATCTTTAATTTGACACTCAAACGATACATTACTAGTCTGTAAAGTAAGTATCTATTTCACATCCCAAGATTTTAGAAATTAGGTCTGGAAAAAAATTGTTTTTACATGTCACTCATAAGCATTGCATTGCATCGATGCAAACATTTGCAATAATAGAATTAGAAGAAGCCAAACCCTAATAGCAACATGCTAATTTATTCCTATAAGACATTAAATAGGACTTATAAAAGCCCTTATACTTAGAACAACAACTATTGCTAATTATTACCTTAATATGATCTACTAAATTTTAGAACAATTTTCAAGTCAATTGGATTTAGTATGGAAAATATATTGAATAAATAGTAAATAGAAAAAGGAAAAGAATAAAAAAACCTAAACCCTACCCCGCGGACCACTCCGGCCCGGCCCACCGAAGCCCCGCCTACCTACCGCGTGTCCCTGCCCCGCGCGTAGTAGCCAGCGGCCGCACACAGCCGCCAGCGGCCCAGCACGGCCCACCCGAGCAGCACCGCACCAGCAATAGCCCGCAGAGAGCAGCCCACTCCCCTTTTTCCTTTTCTTTCTGTGGGACCCGCGTGTCAGACACCACTAGACCACCGACAGGTGGGGCCCTACCGTCTTCTCCTCCGACGAGTTCGTCCCCATTATGAATTGTCGCCACGAAATTCTCCAAATCCAGCTGATTCTTTCGCCCCCGTCTCATAATCCCCTTGCCCCCGTTAAATTCAATTTCTACCCCATCTTTCCCCTCTTTTTTCATTTTTTCGTGAACCCTAGCTGCCTCCACAATATACCTCATTTTTCATTTTGTGGTAGTTGCTTCTCTTTGTCTCATTAGCACTCTCTTCATCGGGTTCTAGTTCCTACTTGTGTTGAAAACCGCAGGTTTGAATTTTGACATGAGCGATAGAAGAAACCATTTTCAAAATCACTTTATTTAGACTAGAATAAGATAAGAGGTGGAATCTTTTGAAAAGCTTCGAGCAACTAGTTTTTCGAAAGCCGGTTTTCCAAAAATAGTTTTCCTGTTTAACGACCATGCTAGCTAAGGTTCTCCTACAGTCAGGATGGCTCTGATACCAAGTATGTGGGCCCCCCGTATTAATCCTCCGAGAATCCCTATTATGCATACACCACGATCCCATGATCAGTTAGTTGTGGCACATAACCGACAAGTATCAAAGTAAACATCCATTACATAAGCGGATACATGTCATACCTTACATGCCATTATGGATACATCAATGATCATCAGCGGAACTTCATTAAGCATAGATCCCGAGCCAAGCCTTAACCTACAGGCAACTGACTGGGAGAATGTCCTAGCTGGCATAGACATCAACTTCATCATCTTCTTGAAATCTGACCAGGTTAATAGCCAGGGACAATGCCATTGAGTACTTTGAATGTACTTGCAAACCACCTTAAGAGAATAATAAGAACAAGAGTATATGCAATATGGTTGTGGTAGTAGGAGGGCTCCATAAGAGGTTCTTTTCTAAAATAGTTTCTCTTGTAGATATAGCATCTACATATATTTCTTGAAAACTTTTGTAAAACATTTTGGAAACCTTTTTGAATTTTTTTGGGAAAACACTAGGATTGGGTCACCCATTTGTTTCTTCTTTCCGGTCATCTCATGACCAAACTCCTTTCCTTCCTTTCCGACCATCCCATGGTCAAATCATTTCTTAAGCCTTTGCTTTTCTGAAGTACTTTTTGAAATCAAAGCCAGCACCGCTCTATAGTAGTTTGTCCAACCCGTCCATAACCGCAGACATGGCTATTCAAATAGATTTACACTTTGCAGAGATTGTACACTTTACCGAAAAGATTTGATACATCCACCACGGTTCACCGCGAATCGTAATACACCAGTATGCGGGGTTCGGATAATCGAACATAACCCTCGAAAGGTCCACTCCGACACGGGCCCTACCCTATGAGTTGTTCCCCTCAAGACCGGGACATTTGGATCCACGGACCAACCAGAGCACCTGACTCAGACCAGGAGGGGCACTTTCAATGAAGGGCTTATAGTATCGCCCGGTCACTCACATGGGTGATCCCGCTTCCTCTAGGTGACTGTCTAAAAGTTGACCCTTTTTGTAAAGGCAAGCCCGGAATTCGAGGGAGATGATCCCTTATACGTAGTAGTGACAATACCCACATCGGAGTGAACTACTTTGAGTTAAGCCCCGTCCCATTTTAGGGTAATGTGGTTGCATGGGTTAATTATAGCTAAAGCTGCAAAGAACTGGGTGCATTTTCGTAAACATTTTCCTCCATCTTTCTTTCAGCATCTTTTTTAAAATGAAAACCTTTTTATTTCTCAAAATTCTCTTGGTAGGTCCAACCTCACCAAGGTTTTATCATAAAACTCTTTGTAAAACTTTTCCGGGGTCTTCCCATCCTATAGCTTTGCTTCGACTAAAACAGGGCCTCCAAAGGGTTATGGTGTTATACACCATCTACCATTCTAGGGACAAATAGGTGCGTCAAGGGGGTTGTACTTAGTAGTACGCAAGTGTAATGGTTTGGAGGAGCCAAGCCACTACCCGATATAGATCTTCATAATATAAAAATGCAGTTTAGATAAATAGTAGATAAAACATGCATAAGTAAAATAGTAGGACAAGGATTATGAGCAAGAATGTGGCTTCCCTGAGATCAGTAAACTGGCAATATATGTCCCTGGACTTCTTCTTAGAATACCAGAATAACCTATAATAATAACCATCTTCTTCTAGTCTCCAATATAATCGCATCTATCGTTGTTATGGATCACATGCAAGAAAATATAAGGCACAATCAACACAAAGCATACAAGCACCAATACAATACAGCAAACAAACATACAACACATTACTAAATTAAGTAGGTTTTGAGTAGGTTGAGATCATAGCATTTGAAAATACTTTAATTGCCTTTGTGGATTTGCTTTTGTGATATATTTGTCAAATACCACTTGAATAAGGGGTTTAAGGCCAATGATTGGTTATGTATGATATCAATGTACAAAAATGATATCAACAGATAGGTATTGCAAAAATAAGGCCAACAAAAGTGGTTTTACTATTTTATCAAATTTCTTTATTTAGATATGAATTTTCTAGTACAATAAACCCTAGATTAGGTGAATAATTCACCATAAAAGATTTGGAGCTCAAATAAATTTTCCCTCAAAGTGTTTTGTGTAGGGGTTCCGCGTATGAAAACAATAAAATTTTACCCTACGCCCCTGATCCCCTGAACCTGCCAGGACCTATCTATTAGTAATACAGTAACGGGAGGGGCTTTTCGCGAACTTACCCTTGAAGACCGAAAAGCGTTGTCAACGCTCAAGAGAGCGTGGTTAATGTAGACGAGCCGAAGCCGACCTCAAGGTCATGATGAAGTCCTTGCGCTCCTTGGCTCCAACGACTTGAGTGCCTCAAGTGCGACACCTCGCGGGGAGTTACACACGTCCGGTGCCTGAAGATGACTCCCGCTTCCCCGATCCAGCAGCAGATACGGAAGTAGAGCTCCCGGATTCACATTTTTTTCTGTTGGAATTTGAGTGCTAGGAACACCCAAAGTGTCCTAGTTGATTAAAATGGCAAAAGTGACCATTTCCATTATTAATTCTTTTTTATTTCTTTTTCTTTGGTTTTTGCTTGGGAATGATCTAGATGATGTGGCATTCATCTTAGAGTCATTTTACAACCATTAGAACAAACAATCATGGCAATTCAAAACAATTCCTATTTAGTGCAACACACATATGCATGCTTTAATATTTTTAAATGGAAAAAGTTTTTGTTAACCCTAATTTGGGTGATTTAGATCTTGATAACTTGGATTAAAGTTTTGGGATGTTACAAACCTTCCCCCCTTCAACAAAATCTCGTCCTGAGATTTAAGAAAGAAAACTATGACCTAAAGAGATCTAGGAAATCAGTCCTAATGTAATCTTCTCGCTCCCAAGTGGCTTCTTCTTCGGTATGGTTACTCCATTGGATCTTTAGAAACTTGATACTCCGGGTCCTGGTGGTTCTGTAGGTTTCCTCCAAGATACGAATGGGCACTTCACGATACGGTAGATCCTTGTTGATATCAACGGCTCGGTGATCGATGTTCTTGAAAACTTTGGTCTTCTCCAGCACATCTAGGCATTTGCGAAGTAACGAGATATGGCACACATTGTGGATAGCAGACATCTCTTCTGGCAGTTCCAGTTGGTATGACACTTCTCCTCGATGATTCAGAATCTTGAAGGGTCCGATATATCTGGGGGCTAACTTTCCTTTCAGACTAAAACGTTGTGTTCCCTTCAATGGTGAAACCTTGAGATACACAAAATCTCCGATATTGAAAGTCGGGTCTCTCCTTCTCTTATCAGCATAACTCTTCTGTCTGGATTGGGCGGTCTTGAGTTGCTCACGAACTTTTTGAACCTTCTGTTCGGCTTCTCGGAGAATGTCGGGTCTAAAAATCTGACTTTCTCCTACTTGCGACCAATTCAAAGGGGTACGGCACTTTCTTCCATATAGGAACTCAAATGGTTCCATTTGCAAACTGGCTTGATAACTATTGTTATATGAGAATTCTGCGAAAGGCAGACAATCTTCCCATTTTGATACATACTCTAACATACAAGCTCTCAACATATCTTCTAAGATTTGGTTGACTCTCTCAGTCTGTCCATCGGTTTGCTGGTGATAAGTTGTGCTAAAATTCAACTTGGTTCCTAATCCTTCTTGGACTTTCTACCAAAATCTTGAGGTAAATTGGGTTCCTCGATCCGACACTATGGTCTTGGGGGTTCCATGTAGACTAAAAATTCTGGCAATGTACAACTCTGCTAGCTTTGAACTCTGGTAGGTTGTCTTGACAGGTATAAAATGCGCAACCTTGGACATTCTATCAACTATGACCTAGATTGAGTCATTTCCCCTACTAGAAGTAGGCAAACCGGTGATAAAGTCCATTCCGACGGAATCCCATTTCCATTCCGGAATCTGCAATGGTTGCAATAGTCCTGCGAGCCTCTGATGTTCCGCTTTGACTCTTTGACAGATATCATACTTGGCGATGTAGCTTCCGATTTCTCTCTTCATCTTGTGCCACCAAAATTGCCCCTTCAAATCCTAATACATCTTTGTTCCTCCGGGGTGGATAGAATAAAGAGTATCATGAGCTTCGCATGATAACTTGCTTCAGCTCCGAATCTGCTGGCACACAGATATGTCATTTGTACCACAAAACTCCTTCATCGTCTTCGGTGAATCTAGGTACCTTCCCTGTACCAATACGACGTTTGATTCCGTCAATACTCGCATTTACTTTCTGCGCCTCCTTGATCTGACTGATCAACGTGGCTTGAAGTTCAATGCTAGCTAAAAATCCTTTGCTAACAAGCTCCGTTCAAAACTGCTCCAACTCCTCATGCAAACTTGGTTGCTTCTCCTTGATCATGGTGTTTAACCTACACGGCAATCTGCTAAGAGCATCCGCTACCACATTGGCTTTGCCGGGGTGATAGTGAATGTGAAGGTCATAATCCTTGATTAACTCTATCCATCTCCTTTGCCTCATATTCATCTCCTTCTTAGTGAAAATATACTTCAAGCTTTTGTGATCTGAGTAAATCTCACTGCGATTACCCATAAGGTAATTACGCCATGTCTTCAATGCCAAAACTACGGCTGCTAACTCAAGATCATGGGTAGGGTAGTTCTGCTCATGCTGCTTCAGTTGTCGAGATAGATATGTGATGACCTTGCCTTCTTGCATCAATACACATCCGAGGCCAATCTTGGATGCATCACAATACACATCAAACGGCTTCTTGATATCTGGCATGATCAATATTGGGGCTGAAATCAATCTCTTCTTGAGCTCTTGGAAACTTGCTTGACATTTGTCGGTCCATTCAAACTTCTTGTCCTTCTTCAACAATTGGGTCATGGGTTCTTGCGATGCTCGAAAATCCTTCTACGAACTTGCGGTAATATCCCCCTAATCCGAGAAATGCACGGACTTAAGTTTGAGTGGTTGGGGCTTCCCATTCTTCAACATCTTTGATAATGGCGGGATCAACAGCGACTCCTCTGGCAGACACAATATGTCCTAGGGATCCTACTTCTTTCAGCCAAAACTCACATTTGCTGAACTTGGCATACAACTGTTGCTCTCTAAGGGTTTCAAGGATGATTCTCAGATGTTGCTCATGCTCTTCTTCTGACTTGGAGTAGATAAGGATATCGTCGATAAACACAACGACAAACTTATCTAGAAAATTCATAAATATCTTATTCATGAGATTCATGAAATAAGCAGGGGCATTAGTTAATCCAAAAGACATGACTGTATACTCATATAATCCATATCTGGTGGTAAAGGCGGTCTTTGGAATATCCGTTACACGAATCTTAAGTTGGTGATAACCAGTCCTAAGATCAATCTTAGAGAACACTCTGGCACCAGTCAACTGATCAAATAGATCCTCTATCTTTGGAAATGGGTACTTGTTCTTGATTGTGACGTCATTGAGCTTCCTGTAATCTGTGCACAAACGGTTGCCACCATCCTTATTGTCGATGAATAACACGTACGATCTCCATGGCGATGCGCTTGGTTGAATCAAGTCTGTTGCCAACATAGCATCTAGCTACTTCTTTAGCTCGACTAATTCTGATGGGTTCATGCTATAAGGTCTCTGAGCTATGGGTCTAGTTCCAGGAACTAGTTCAATAATGAACTCAATATCCCGATCTGGGGGCATACGGGCAATTCATCTAGGAATACGTCGGGGTATTCATAGACTACTCTGACTTGGTCTATGGTGGGTAGGGCTAGACTCTTGTTGCACTTGAATTGACGGGGCAAAGTTTCAGATATATGCTCTACTAACACTCCAGAACTACTGGTCATGGTGATGGCTTTCTTGGCACAGTCTATCAATCCTTGGGTTCCAAGTACTATTAGATGGGCATAAAAATCTATCACATGTATTCTGATAGGCACAACTTTGCAATTTTTCTAGATTTTGTAGCTGACCTAGGTATTTGAACTATCATGACATGCTTCAAGTTGGTTGGGTGAAACTTACTAGTGCATGCAAATTCTTCGGTGACAAATGAGTGTGATGCTCCAGAATCAAACAACACTCTTGCTAAAACTGAGTTGACAGAAAACATAGCCATCACTACATCTAGCGCTTCTTGGGCTTCTTCGGCATTCATGTGGAAGAGACGGCCGTTGCGGTTGTGAGGGTTCCCTGGGGCGAATCTTCTTCCTGGTTGAACATGACGCTGCTACTGAGCGGGGGCATTCACATTGGTAGTGGCGACAATCTTCTTGGGACACTGATGGCTCAATGCACGGCGCCCAGAAAAATGCTTGATGGAGGTGTTGATGTAGAGCTCGTTGGGAACCCCAAGAGGAAGGTATGATGAGCACAGCAGCAAGTTTCCCTCAGTTAAGAAACCAAGGTTTAATCGAACCAGTAGGAGCAAGGAAACACCCCAAAGGTGTTACTAGCTAAGCTTTGGCAGGGCGCACTACGGTGCTAGTAGCAACGTGGAGACCTACACAACACAACCACAGAACTTTGTCCCCAACTTGCGATGAGGGTGTCAATCTCACCGTGTTTTGCAGAAAACAAAGGATTAAACGTATCAAATGGAAAGAAGTGAAAGTTTGCAAAAATTAAACACAAAGCAGTAAAAGATTGTAGATTGTATGTAAAAGACAATGACCGGGATCCAAGTTCACTAGAGGTGGCTCTCCTTAAGATAGATAACATGCTGGGTGAACAAATTACAGCGGGGCAATTGACAAACACCGAGAAAGCAATACATGCATATACTAATCATCGTGACTCCTCTGAGACTTGATTGGGCATTACAACATAATACATAGACCGCCATCCAACTGCATCTATGCCTAATAATCCACCTTCAGGTTATCATCCGAACCCCCTCCAGTATTAAGTTGCAAGCAACAGATTATTGCTTTACGAACTACGTGTAAAGTAAACAATACGATTGTTCTATGAACAAAGGATTGTTGTTTTCTCCCTAGTAGCAACAACACATCTAATACCTTAGAGATTTCTGTCACTTCCCCAGATTACCAGAGGCATGAACCCACTATCGAGCATAAATACTAACTCTTGGAGTTGCTAGTATCTACTTGGCCAAGATAGCTACTAACAACGGAAAGCATGCAAGATCTCAAATAACAAAGACATGATAGAATCAATAATAAATCTGAAATAGCATCTCAATATCCATCGGATCCCCGCAAACACAACATGTATGAATTACAAATAGATGATCTTGATCATGAACGGAGCTCACAAGATCTAAACATGAAAGCACAAAGGAGGAGAAATCAGCCATCTAGCTACTACATGGATCCGTAGTCAAGGATGAACGACTCACACATCACACCAGAGGCTTGCATGGTGATGAAGAAAGCCTCCAGGGTGAATTCCCCTCTCCGGCAGGGTGCCGGGAAGAGCTTCAGATCCCTCCCGATCTAGGGATGGAGATGACGGCGGCTACAGACTCTTTCGTGGATTTTTGATCGAGTCCTTAGGGTTTTCGTCCCGAGGGCATCTTATAGTCGAAAGGAGAGGCCGAGGGGGTGTCGGGAGCCACCACACCACCCCCTGGCGCGGGCCCAGCCTGGCCGCGTGGCCAGGTGGTGTGGCTGGCCCCTGGCCCTTCTCCGTCTCGTATTCTGACACTTGATCACTTCCGGAAAAATAGGCACTTTGGCTTTTGTCACGTCCAATTCCGTGAATATTAATTTTCTGAATTTCCTGGAACCAAAAACAGCAGAAAATAGGCAGCTGGCACTGTGGCTCTTGTTAATAGGTTAGTCCAAGAAATCATATGAAAAGTACTCCAAAGTTGGAACAAAACACAAGAAAGTGGATAAAACCAAGCATGGAACATCAAAAATTATAGATACATTTGCAATGTATCAACATCCCCAAGCTTAACTCCTGCTCGTCCTCGAGTAGGTAAGTGATAAAAAGAAAGAATAATTTTTGAGGTGAGATGCACCATCAAAGACTTGATAAAGTATTTGTAAAACATTCAAAGCTGGGATCATAGTACTTCAATCATAACATGAAAGACAAAGTTCTAGCAATAAGCAAAGAAACTATGATGCAACATGAAAAGGCACAAACAAAAGATTCATGAATAACAATGCTTTGCAAGACGTTTGTTTGTTTCACAGAAAGAAAACATAGCATAATAGTATTCAGCTTGTCCCTCAATAGAGTAGCAAATATAAATGCATAGGACACCTTCAAAGTTCATAAGAGTGACTAGATACAATAGTTTCAAACAAGCAACAACAAGTTATGCATCAATCAACTAGTCTTGGGACAATGCACATAGAACTAAGAATGGCCACTATGATCTCAAAGTAAGTGCATAAACATAGATGGTGGAGACTTAATGTAATGGTGGAAGAAAATCCTTTTGTAAAAGGAAGTAGGGATTCAAGTCTCATAAAGAGCTTCCAAAATTATGGTACTTATAGCTTTCAGCTCTCATTGCCCCTATCATAAGAATCTTGAAGTGATTAAGGTTAAAGTGAACAAACTATGGTGTACATGCTTGACAAAGTATAAGTCAGAAATCTCATGTCCCTTGTATATGAGGGCCGCTCCTCATGCTACTCAAGTTTAGTCACCGGTAAGTTCTTGTCATCGTAAGTACATGTGTATCATTGAGACCCGCCAAAGGGGTACCCCTTGCCCGATGATACTGTAGCACCCCAATTGTCAAACAATTGTAATGCTACTTGTCCTAGTAAGTTATTGGCTACTCCATACAGATTATTGTTGCATCATAATTATATCTTGCTCATGTCATCATGCCACATTGCATTTGAGCATCATATAAAACCCTTTTTATTTTGGTTTTTCTCTCATATGCATTAGTAATTGTATTTGCCTCTTGATATTGTATTTGGCTATTGATATATTGTTCAATGCCCAAGTTGAGTTGGGGGCATATCTTTTATCTCATTTCCACCACCTTCCTCTTCCATCACTTTATAATTCCACCATCCTACTAGATCATGAGCTTGTTTGTCTTTACTTTGGTTTTCTCTAGCTCATTGCAATAAGGTGGATCTAGTCCATTAAATTTCTTGCTTGGCTTTGTTCCACTTCTTGGAAATGCATAAGATTAATGCCATCATATTATTATTGTTTTCACATAATAAATCATGGCATTATTATTTTTGCATGGGCCATGCACTTTTCTCCACCACCTTTTTGCTCCTTTGGTTTGCCTTATTTTAAGTGGATCTTTACTTCATGGGTCATCTCTTTTCCTTCCACCATTCCATATCCTCATCTATATCTATTTCTTTTATTTTTATTATTTCTCCATGCATGGACCACATGAGGCCTATTCCTTAATTCTTTTCTTTTTCTTTTTCTTGGAATTCTTTTCACCTCCACCCCATGATAATTCTAGCCTCCACCATGCTCCACTTGGGATGATCTTACCACATTCCTTTCTTTTATTTTTCTCTTTATCTACATGTATGACCACATGAGCCTTATTCCACCTAATTCTTTTCTTCTTCTTTCTTTCTAGTTTCTTCTCTACTTTAGTCCATGCAAGATCAAGCCTTTCTAGTTCTTCTTGTATTGGCCTCTTAAACAAAATTTACAATCTAACTACTTAAAAATAATCAAACCTATTTAATCTCTTTTTCTTCCCATAACCCTATTTTTCTACTAACCCTAAACCGTCTCTCTCTCTCTCCCTCTCTAGCTTGGCCTCCATGCCAAGCCCCTCTCTCTACCTGACCCACCACCCTAGCCACTCCTCTCTCTAACCTAGCTAAGTCTAACCCTAACCCTAGCCATGCCCTAACTAACCCGAGCTCAACCGAGCCCCTTCCCTCTTTCTCTCTCTCTGCCGAGCGGGCCTAGCTGCACCACCATCGCCAAGCCCCACCTGCAGCCACCCTACCTCGCCCAGGACCAGCCCCAGCCAGCGCAGCCATGTGCTCGAAGAGGAGGAGGAAGAAAAGGTGGAACCGAGTCCACCTTTATCTTGCCGTGCCCCAGCTGCCTCCTTCCCCTCTCCCTCCTTTTCCCCCTCTCGCACGCCTCCTCTGGCCTCTCCAGATCCACCCCGAGATGCCCCCTTCTTCCCCTCCTTCCTCTCCGTCCACCAGCAGCCGACGCCGGTCGCCGCCAGCAACCACCCCGCCCCGATGAACCAGCCTCGCAGCGCGACCGTGCAGTCGCTGAGGAGATCCAGGACAACCCCCTGCACCACCCCGACCGCGCCTACGCGAAGGAGACGCTCCCCAGCAACCCCGCGCCTCGCCGTCCTGCAGGAAACCCTAGCCGACGGAGCGTCTGCTTCCCCGACGCTTCGCCGCTCCTCGCGCCGATCCAAGCCCACCAGCGAGCCCGCGGTGAGCATCTTCCCCTCCCTGACAACCTCTGCCTCGCCGTGCCGCCCTAGCGCCGCCGACCGTTTTGTCGAGCACTCTCAGGGCACGCCGTCCGTTGTAGTCTGCAGCCTTCCCGCGCCGCGCAAGCCCTAACTAGCCCGCGCCCTCCTCCCGGACAGCTCCCCTAGCACTACCGCACCGGCTCGCACCCCCAGCATGAACGCCCGCGTCCCAGGTTCGAGTCCCCGCCCCGCGCCGCGCGCCGGATTAGCGCCAGACGCGCGAAGATGATAAACAGTACCGGGCCCGTGGTCGTTTTGCAAAAAGCCCCTCCCCTTTTTAATTACTGCAACCCGCGCTCCTTTCAGCCCCACCAGTCAGCCACACCAGCGCGTTTGCAGAAAACCCCCCGGCTTTTCCCGTTCGCAACCCGCGCTCCAGCCGCAGCCCCACCTGTCAGCCCCTGTGGGTAAGCCAGACCCGCGTGCAAAACGCGTTTTCGCGCGCGTGTGGCCCCAGTCAGCGTAGCCCCACCCGTCAGTGTCTGGGGTTGATTCTGACCGGGTGAGAAAAGTATTTCGCTGAGTCTGTTTTTATTCAAAAAAAATTCAAATTTATTTAAATTCAAATTCTTTTCAGATTCAAATAATTTTTAAAATACAAATCCAAATAATACAAATAATATATGTTTTGGAATCAGAAAAATGTGAGGAATCCAAATATGCCCTTCAAAATGTATTTTGAACACTTTAAATTTCGATTTGATTAAAATTACAAGAAAATGCCCTTTTACTTGATTAATTAATAACTTTGGTTTTATAATTCCAAATTTGGCAAATAATATGTCTAAATCGATCAGTGCGACGAGCCCTTTCTATTTATGCAGTCCTTGTTCTGAATTAAAGCATGAAACATGTTGTCATTTAAATTCTGAACTGTTTATGACAATAAAACTTGGGCAAATAAATATTAAAGTGCTTTATTTCTTGTATCCACACCTCACCTTTGCCATGCTACTTTAGTGCCATGTAAATTGCGCATCATTCATCATGGCATGCTTGGTTGCTTGTTGCATTTCAATTTATATGCTTGCGCACTTTATTTATGTTGTCCCTTGTTTGTTTGGTTCTTCTTCGAATAGACGCCCAGCAGGAGGTTTACCAGGAATCACAGGAGTATTACCCAGATCCATCTCTCGCTTCAACTGAGCTGCCAGGCAAGCACTACCACATGCTTGCATACATACAGTACCTATTGCCCTATCTTAATCTTGCATCATGGAGTCGCGATTGCATTAAATTGAATCCCAAGTACTGCATAGCCTTTACTTTTAAACCACACTAAGCATGTTCCGGTCCCATGAGCCCTTACTGCAGGAGTTGTTTGAGCCATGCGAGTCGTAGAAAAGCATGAGTAGGGTATGTGAGTGTCTGATGGATAATGAGGTACCTAAACAACATAACCTGAGTAGTAATGGGATAACTAATGAAAGAGGCACCGGTGAGCAATATCTGCTATTTGGTTTTTCATGCTCACTTGTGTCCCGTAGGACCCCGAGTACTTGATTCCTGTTCCTTGACTATTCGCACTATCCACATCCGGGAGGCCTTATGGACCCCCCTGAGTCAGAGCTTGATTCATTCTTATTTCTTGGGGCCACAATTAGTTTGGGGCTTTATTACTATTCTGTACTTATGCCATGTTACTGCTTTATCTAATATTGTGCGTGGAGCACCTGTACTGTTTTGGATCGTGAAAGGTTTTCGCGGTATCGGCAAGCCCAGTCACATTTTCGGGTTCCCAGTCGTTTACAGCCATTGACACAAACCTTGGGTCCGTCTCGGAGCCGGCCAACTTCGTTGCGGGAAGCTTAATGGGGTGGCCCCCTGAAATATTTCTGAATCCTGTGATTGCTTTGTCGTGAATGCCTCGTTGGGTTTTGATTTGGTTTTTCCGAGGTTGATTGAGTGTGTGTTGCTATTCGTGCACCCCTGCAGGGTAAATGTTTCTGAAAGCCGTGTCCGCGGTTATGGACGACTTGGAGCACAGTTTCTCGATCATAGACAAGTATAAATAAAGTACCGTTTTTAAATTGACTAAGTACTTGACTAGTAAATAGTCCAATACTCATGGAATGGTTAATAAAACTGCCAACGGATGATGGGGTTGTTCGTCCGCTTCCTCGTTGGTAAGCGAGGAGGAGGATGGATCTGTTAATTATACCGTTATAACTGTTGTTCTTAATTCACGGACTGTCGTCTATCATTGGTTAGACAGAAGGTTATCGAGTATCTGTAGTATTGTTAGGTATTATCTTTTGCTGCAATTGTGTCACCCCAGGTTGTGTCCCCTTTAGTGGCATAAAGACTTGCTGAGTACCCCTAGGGTCTCACACGATAAATTGTTTGATTCAGATGAACAGGTGTACCCGCAAGATGGATACTGGGTGGAAGAGATAGATGATGTTGGCAACGATCATTCGGTGTAGAGATTCCGGGAACGGGGATCCGTGTGATCTGTGGGTGGGATGTGTTTATTTATGGGGCATCTTATGCCAATTTGCTTCTTATCCGTACTCGGATCTTGTTTTCCGCTTCCGCCTGATACTCTGATGTGTGATGTATGAGGAGCTATCCTAAATTATTATATCTATCTAGGACATTTGGATCTTGCCGTATGGCATTGCTATATTTCTATTTCTTTTAGATGGAATGGCTCTGAGGACTGTTGTATGTGGCTTGCATACATACTCATTTGTGTATGTAGTTGATCCCTTCGCCTGCCGATTACGCCACTCGTTCTTGTCCCGTTGTCTGAAAGTGGTTAGGACGGCCGAAAGGTCTACCGTGAGTGGCCCTGGGCCCCACCGTACTATTTTAACCACCTTCGTTCAGCCAGGCATTAACTAAGAGCGTAATTCACCGAGGTAGTTACAATTGGTATCAGAGCCATCCCGCCCTTCAGGGTCTCAGCCAAAATGGTCGTTGTCTGTCTAGCAAATATTTTGGTAGTTATGTATATTAGGGAAAAACAAACGTGAGAGTAAGATTGCTTCCATTTTTCTCCTTACCCACCCACCCACCCTTGTTCTGGTAAGGAAGTGTAACGTTTTCAATCCTCTTCTAAACTTCAAACTAGGATTCACGTGTTCTGGGTTCCGTAGTACCATAGGTTATGTTTGTGTGTGTGTGTGTGTGAATTCCTTGTCTATCTGTTGCATCCAAATGTTTTCGCTATCTGCCTTTTGGTTATCAACTGTTGGTACATTCCATACCGACAGTCCTTTGTAAACCGACGCGATCTATTCTGATTCGTTGTACACCGATGCGATCTATCTTACTCTTTGTTATCCTACGTTATCTTGTTGGGGTGTTCTTTTCCGTAGTTAACAATCTTTAGGTTCATCTAAGAAGAAGCTGTTGGGATATGTGTTTTACTGATTCATGTGCGGAGTAATGATTTGAGTGCGGGATGGAGTCGCGACCATACCACTACTTTTGTCATTTGATTTTGTATATTGAACTAGTAGAGTTACTAATCTTGATTCGTTAAGTGGTTTTGCGCATATAGTGGTATTTTAATGCCGAAATTTGCGGAAATTTTTTCTTTGTTAGTTTGTATACCACACTCCTTGTTCAGTCGTGTGTGTTATGCTTAATATCTTCTAATTGCCTTGAACTTTGTTGATATTTTAATATCATCTCAGTGAATTGCATTCTTTAATCTTGATTAATTCCATTTTAGTACTATTTTGGATTATTATCATTCTCCATTATAGTACTGACTTGTGTTATATCAATCACAGGATGGCACCACCACGCCGTTCTGAGGAGGATATACCACCTGAACTTGGGGCTGCTTTGGCAAGTATTGCAAATGCTTTGGGCACTATGCAGCAGAACCAGCAGCGCTTCGAGGAAAGTGTGAGGAGGAATGAGTTTGCTCCGCTACCTCCACCTCCCAAGCGAGGAGACATCAAGAGCTTTCTCAAGTTCAACCCACGTCAATTTGAGGTGTCTGATCAGCCACTTGATGCGGATGATTGGCTTCGTGAAGTGTCAAGGTTGCTGATGACTGCGGATGTTCCCGAGCAAGAATGGGTCAAGTGTGCTACTCACCTTCTGAAGGGAGATGCAGCTCTCTGGTGGGAAAATTACCTCAAGGCAGATCTTTCTGGTTTTCAGCCTACTTGGGAGCGGTTCACTGCTGCTTTCAAAGAGCAATATCTGTCAGAAATTGTCATGGAAAGGATGAAGGAAGTGTTTCTCAACCTCAAGCAGGGCACTGACAATGTCAACACCTACATCAGAAACTTCATGAACCTGTCTTGTTATGGTGGCGATGAGATCTCTGATGACAAGAAGAAGCAAAAGAGGTTTCGGCAAGGCCTCAATGCTTCCATCAAATATGCAATCACTCATGCAAGGCCAGCATCTTTCCTGGAACTTCAACACACAGCTCTGCAGGAAGAAGCAAGTAGGCAAGTGTTTGAGGAGTCAAAGAAACACAACCCTGATACAGCAAGCTCTTCTGCTATGACAGCTCCTTCTAAGCGTCGTGTCTGGGTTCCTAACACCCCACCGTCGCTCCCTGCTCCACCAAGACCTTCAAGCTACGCACCAAGGCCACCAAACTCCTTCACTGCGGCTCCCAGGGGCTACAATCACAACTACCCTGGAGCGCCTGGCGGAGTCCCTGGCTACGTTGCTCCACGTCCACCTGGTGCTTGCTATACTTGTGGAAACACTGGGCATCAGCAATGGAATTGTCCATTGAACAACAAAGCTCTTCCACCACCACCTCCAAGACCTGCGGCAAGTGCTCCTATGATTCGTGCACCTCCACCTCGGGCTCTCAACATCAACACTAAGCCGGGATCTACGGTTGCTCGTGCCAACTGTGTCAACGTCGCTCAAGCTGAGCATGCGCCTGGAGTTGTCATGGGTATGCTTCCTGTTAACTCAGTTCCTGCACGAGTTTTGTTTGATTCTGGTGCTTCACATTCTTTCGTTTCTCACAAATTTGCAAATGAGCATGAGCTTATTATAGACCAGCTGGATAAAAAGTTAATGGTTCTTTCTCCCAGGGCAAGATTGTTATCTACTAAGATCAGCCATGGCAATCAAATTGAGATTGGTGGTTCTTCTTTTCCGGCTTCCCTAATTGTTCTGGGCAATTCGGATATTGATGTTATCTTGGGCATGGATTGGTTGACAGCAAATGCAGCTGTGATTGATTGTGCTGAACGTTCGGTTTCTCTGAAAATTCCTGAAGGCCATATAGTCTATTCTCCAAGTCTGACTCCTGCAATTCAGCTTTATTCTTTGGCGGCTCTGAATGATGATGCTATGGAAGGTATTCAGAGTGTTCCTGTAGTTTGTGAGTTTCCAGATGTCTTTCCTGAAGAGTTGCCAGGTATGCCTCCGGATCGTGAGGTTGAGTTTGTCATTGAACTTGAACCTGGTACCGCTCCTACCTCCAAGCGGCCTTATAAAATGGGTCCTGATGAGTTGGCTGAACTTAAGCGTCAGTTGGATGAACAAGAGAAGTTGGGTTTCACTCAGCACAGTACTTCTTCTTGGGGTAGTCCAACCATCTTTGTGAAGAAGCGAGACAAGACTGATAGACTTTGTGTTGACTATCGGGCACTCAATGCTAAAACAATCAAGAATAAATATCCCCTTCCGCGGATTAATGATCTCTTTGATCAGCTAGCTGGAGCTGTGGTATTCTCAAAGCTTGATTTGAGAAGTGGTTATCATCAAATCAAGATTCTCAAGGAAGATGTTTCCAAAACAGCTTTCACCACCCGCTATGGCCTGTATGAGTACACGGTCATGTCTTTCGGTCTCACCAATGCACCTGCCACCTTCTCGAGGCTTACGAACTCGGTTTTCATGGAGTATCTTGATAAGTTCGTCGTGGTCTATCTGGATGACATTCTAGTCTATTCTAAGTCGAAGGAAGAACATGAAGAACACCTTCGTTGTGTCCTAAACAAGCTTCGTGAGAACCGCCTGTATGGAAAGTTCTCCAAGTGTGAATTCTGGCTGCCTCAAGTCACCTACCTTGGTCACGTCATCTCTGCCAAGGGCATTGCCGTCAACCCAGAAACTATTAAGACAATTATGGACTGGCTTCCACCCATAAATGTCAAAGAAGTCCGAAGTTTCCTTGGTTTGGCCAGTTACTGTCGTCGCTTCGTTCAAAACTTCTCAAAGATTGCAAAGCCTCTTACCGATCTCCTCAAGAAAGGCAAGAAATATCTTTGGACTCCTGCATGTCAAGCAAGCTTTGAAACACTCAAAAAGAAGCTCACTTCCACACCAGTCTTGGTTCCTCCAGATACATCAAAGCCTTTCCAGATTTTCTATGATGCTTCATTGCAAGGATTGGGTGCGGTCCTTATGCAAGAAAAGCAAGTTGTTGCTTACGCATCTCGTCAGTTGAAGACGCATGAGATCAATTATCCTACACATGACCTCGAACTCGCAGCAGTTGTTTTTGCTTTGAAAGTATGGAGGCATTACTTGCTGGGCAACCGTTGTGAGATCTTTTCTGATCACAAGAGTCTGAAGTATATCTTCACACAGCCTGATCTCAACCTTCGTCAGAGGAGGTGGATTGAAACAATCAATGATTTCGATTTGACCATCAACTACACCCCGGGCAAAGCTAATGTCATGGCAGATGCTCTCAGCCGAAAAGCTTATGTCAACAACCTCATGCTGGAAGATCAACAGCCTCTCTTGTGCGAGGAATTCCGCAAGCTAAACCTTGAAATTGTGGATCAAGGTTATCTTCTGAATCTGCTAGCAACACCTCTATTGGAAGAAAAGGTCCGTTCCATTCAGCTTGGGGATCCTTACACTAAAAAGATCATCTCCAACATTCAGCTTCCGAAGTATGAGTCTTTTCACATAGATGACCAAGGCACTCTTTTCTTTGAACACCGGATGTTTGTTCCGAACTACCCGGGTTTAAGGGAGCAAGTTCTCAAGGAGGCGCATGATTCTGTTCTTTCTATTCACCCTAGCAGCACTAAGATGTACATGGACTTGAAAACACAATATTGGTGGCCTGGTTTGAAACGATATTGTGCCAAGTATGTCTCGGAGTGTGATGTTTGTCGCAGAGTTAAAGCTGTTCATCAGAAACCTTCCGGTCTTCTACAGCCATTGAAGCCTCCGGAATGGAAATGGGAGAAAGTAGAGATGGACTTCATCACTGGTTTTCCAAGGTCGCAGAAAGGCAACAATGCAATCTTTGTTGTCATTGACAGGCTTTCCAAAGTAGCTCACTTCTTTCCAGTCAAGGAAACAATTTCTGCAATTCAGTTGGCTGAGCTCTATATCAACAGAATTATCTCTCTGTATGGAGTTCCTCTTGAGATCAGTTCAGACCGTGGAAGCATCTTCACTTCCAAGTTCTGGGGAAGTTTCCAAAATGCTTTGGGAACAAAACTAAACTTCAGCACAGCTTACCACCCTCAGTCGCAAGGACAAGTTGAAAGGATCAATAAGATTCTAGAAGATATGCTCCGTGCTTGCGTTATCTCTTTCGGCATGAAGTGGGAAGAATGTCTTCCTTATGCTGAATTCTCTTACAACAACAGTTTCCAGAAAAGTCTAAAGATGGCACCATTTGAGGCTCTCTATGGTCGCAAATGCAGAACTCCGATTGGTTGGTCGGGCGCAGGTGAAAGAATATTGTTTGGCCCCGACATTGTAACTCAAGCGGAAGAGAAAGTTCATATCATTCTTGAAAATCTGAAGATTGCTCAAAGTCGCCAGAAGAGCAATTATGATAGAAAGCACACGGACATGGAGTATGTCCCTGGTGATCTCGTTTACCTTCGTGTCACTCCCATGAGAGGCACGCATCGCTTTGGTATCAAAGGAAAGCTGGCTCCTAGGTACATCGGTCCTTTCAAAATTCGTGGAAGAAGAGGAGAAGTTGCTTATGCTCTTGAGCTCCCTGAACAACTCAAAGTCCATGATGTTTTTCACATCTCTCAACTCAAGAAGTGCTTCAAGGATCCCGGCAGGACCGTGGACCATGAACTCATTAATCTCCAAGAAGATCTGTCTTATCTAGAACACCCCACAAAAATTCTTGAAGTCGCAGAAAGAAGGACTCGCAACAAGTCCATCAAGTTCTACAAGGTGCAGTGGTCGCACCATTCCGTTGATGAAGCAACCTGGGAACGTGAAGATGAGCTCCGTGCCAAGTATCCTACCCTCTTTGAGTCTTCTTCTTCCTAGAATCTCGGGGCGATATTCCTGTTTAGTGGGGGAGAGTTGTAGCACCCCAATTGTCTAACAATTGTAATGCTACTTGTCCTAGTAAGTTATTGGCTACTCCATACAGATTATTGTTGCATCATAATTATATCTTTCTCATGTCATCATGCCACATTGCATTTGAGCATCATATAAAACCCTTTTTATTTTGGTTTTTCTCTCATATGCATTAGTAATTGTATTTGCCTCTTGATATTGTATTTGGCTATTGATATATTGTTCAATGCCCAAGTTGAGTTGGGGGCATATCTTTTATCTCATTTCCACCACCTTCCTCTTCCATCACTTTATAATTCCACCATCCTACTAGATCATGAGCTTGTTTGTCTTTACTTTGGTTTTCTCTAGCTCATGTGCAATAAGGTGGATCTAGTCCATTAAATTTCTTGCTTGGCATTGTTCCACTTCTTGGAAATGCATAAGATTAATGCCATCATATTATTATTGTTTTCACATAATAAATCATGGCATTATTATTTTTGCATGGGCCATGCACTTTTCTCCACCACCTTTTTGCTCCTTTGGTTTGCCTTATTTTAAGTGGATCTTTACTTCATGGGTCATCTCTTTTCCTTCGACCATTCCATATCCTCATCTATATCTATTTCTTTTATTTTTATTATTTCTCCATGCATGGACCACATGAGGCCTATTCCTTAATTCTTTTCTTTTTCTTTTTCTTGGAATTCTTTTCACCTCCACCCCATGATAATTCTAGCCTCCACCATGCTCCACTTGGGATGATCTTACCACATTCCTTTCTTTTATTTTTCTCTTTATCTACATGTATGACCACATGAGCCTTATTCCACCTAATTCTTTTCTTCTTCTTTCTTTCTAGTTTCTTCTCTACTTTAGTCCATGCAAGATCAAGCCTTTCTAGTTCTTCTTCTATTGGACTCTTAAACAAAATTTACAATCTAACTACTTAAAAATAATCAAACCTATTTAATCTCTTTTTCTTCCCATAACCCTATTTTTCTACTAACCCTAAACCGTCTCTCTCTCTCTCCCTCTCTAGCTTGGCCTCCATGCCAAGCCCCTCTCTCTACCTGACCCACCACCCCAGCCACTCCTCTCTCTAACCTAGCTAAGTCTAATCCTAACCCTAGCCATGCCCTAACTAACCCGAGCTCAACCGAGCCCCTTCCCTCTTTCTCTCTCTGCCGAGCGGGCCTAGCTGCACCACCATCGCCAAGCCCCACCTGCAGCCACCCTACCTCGCCCAGGACCAGCCCCAGCCAGCGCAGCCATGTGCTCGAAGAGGAGGAGGAAGAAAAGGTGGAACCGAGTCCACCTTTATCTTGCAGTGCCCCAGCTGCCTCCTTCCCCTCTCCCTCCTTTTCCCCCTCTCGCACGCCTCCTCTGGCCTCTCCAGATCCACCCCGAGACGCCCCCTTCTTCCCCTCCTTCCTCTCCGTCCACCAGCAGCCGACGCCGGTCGCCGCCAGGAACCACCCTGCCCCGACGAACCAGTCCCGCAGCGCGACCGTGCAGTGGCTGAGGAGATCCAGGACAACCCCTGCACCACCCCGACCGCGCCTAGGCGAAGGAGACGCTCCCGAGCAACCCCGCGCCTCACCGCCCTGCAGGAAACCCTAGCCGACGGAGCGTCTGCCTCCCCGACGCTTCGCCGCTCCTCGCGCCGATCCAAGCCCACCAGCGAGCCCGCGGTGAGCATCTTCCCCTCTCTGACAACCTCTGCCTCGCCGTGTCGCCCTAGCGCCGCCGATCGTTTTGTCGAGCACTCTCAGGGCACGCCGTCCGTTGTAGTCTGCAGCCTTCCCGCGCCGCGCAAGCCCTAACTAGCCCGCGCCCTCCTCCCAGACAGCTCCCCTCGCACTACCGCACCGGCTCGCACCCCCAGCGTGAACGCCCGCGTCCCAGGTTCGAGTCCCCGCCCCGCGCCGCGCGCCGGATTAGCGCCAGACGCGCGAAGACGATAAACAGTACCAGGCCCGTGGTCGTTTTGCAAAAAGCCCCTCCCCTTTTTAATTACTGCAACCCGCGCTCCTTTCAGCCCCACCAGTCAGCCATGCCAGCGTGTTTGCAGAAAACCCCCCGGCTTTTCCCGTTCGCAACCCGCGCTCCAGCCGCAGCCCCACCTGTCAGCCCCTGTGGGTAAGCTAGACCCGCGTGCAAAACGCGTTTTCGCGCGCGTGTGGCCCCAGTCAGCGTAGCCCCACCCGTCAGTGTCTGGGGTTGATTCTGACCGGGTGAGAAAAGTATTTCGCTGAGTCTGTTTTTATTCAAAAAAATTTCAAATTTATTTAAATTCAAATTCTTTTCAGATTCAAATAATTTTTAAAATACAAATCCAAATAATACAAATAATATATGTTTTGGAATCAGAAAAATGTGAGGAATCCAAATATGCCCTTCAAAATATATTTTGAACACTTTAAATTTCGAGTTGATTAAAATTACAAGAAAATGCCCTTTTACTTGATTAATTAATAACTTTGGTTTTATAATTCCAAATTTGGCAAATAATATGTCTAAATCGATCAGCGCGACGAGCCCGTTCTATTTATGTAGTCCTTGTTCTGAATTGAAGCATGAAACATGTTGTCATTTAAATTCTGAACTGTTTATGACAATAAAACTTGGGCAAATAAATATTAAAGTGCTTTATTTCTTGTATCCACACCTCACCTTTGCCATGCTACTTTAATGCCATGTAAATTGCGCATCATTCATCATGGCATGCTTGGTTGCTTGTTGCATTTCAATTTATATGCTTGCGCACTTTATTTATGTTGGCCCTTGTTTGTTTGGTTCTTCTTCGAATAGACGCCCAGTAGGAGGTTTACCAGGAATCACAGGAGTATTACCCAGATCCATCTCTCGCTTCAACTGAGCTGCCAGGCAAGCACTACCACATGCTTGCATACATACAGTACCTATTGCCCTATCTTAATCTTGCATCATGGAGTCGTGATTGCATTAAATTGAATCCCAAGTACTGCATAGCCTTTACTTTTAAACCACACTAAGCCTGTTCCGGTCCCATGAGCCCTTACTGCAGGAGTTGTTTGAGCCATGCGAGTCGTAGAAAAGCATGAGTAGGGTATGTGAGTGTCTGATGGATAATGAGGTACCTAAACAACATAACCTGAGTAGTAATGGGATAACTAATGAAAGAGGCACCGGTGAGCAATATCTGCTATTTGGTTTTTCATGCTCACTTGTGTCCCGTAGGACCCCGAGTACTTGATTCCTGTTCCTTGACTATTCGCACTATCCACATCGGGGAGGCCTTATGGACCCCCCTGAGTCAGAGCTTGATTCATTCTTATTTCTTGGGGCCACAATTAGTTTGGGGCTTTATTACTATTCTGTACTTATGCCATGTTACTGCTTTATCTAATATTGTGCGTGGAGCACCTGTACTGTTTTGGATCGTGGAATGTTTTCGCGGTATCGACAAGCCCAGTCACATTTTCGGGTTCCCAGTCGTTTACAGCCATTGACACAAACCTTGGGTCCGTCTCGGAGCCGGCCAACTTCGTTGCGGGTAGCTTAATGGGGTGGCCCCCTGAAATATTTCTGAATCCTGTGATTGCTTTGTCGTGAATGCCTCGTTGGGTTTTGATTTGGTTTTTCCGAGGTTGATCGAGTGTGTGTTGCTATTCGTGCACCCCTGCAGGGCAAATCTTTCTGAAAGCCGTGTCCGCGGTTATGGACGACTTGGAGCACAGTTTCTCGATCATAGACAAGTATAACTAAAGTACCGTTTTTAAATTGACTAAGTACTTGACTAGTAAATAGTGCAATACTCATGGAATGGTTAATAAAACTGCCAACGGATGATGGGGTTGTTCGTCCGCTTCCTCGTTGGTAAGCGAGGAGGAGGATGGATCTGTTAATTATACCGTTATAACTGTTGTTCTTAATTCACGAACTTTCGTCTATCATTGGTTAGACGGAAGGTTAGCGAGTATCTGTAGTATTGTTAGGTATTATCTTTTGCTGCAATTGCGTCACCCCAGGTTGTGCCCCCTTTAGTGGCATAAAGACTTGCTGAGTACCCCTAGGGTCTCACACGATAAATTGTTTGATTCAGATGAACAGATGTACCCGCAAGATGGATACTAGGTGGAAGAGATAGATGATGTTGGCAACGATCATTCGATGTAGAGATTCCGAGAACGGGGATCCGTGTGATCTGTGGGCGGGATGTGTTTATTTATGGGGCATCTTATGCCAATTTGCTTCTTATCCGTACTCGGATCTTGTTTTCCGCTTCCGCCTGATACTCTGATGTGTGATGTATGAGGAGCTATCCTAAATTATTATATCTATCTAGGACATTTGGATCTTGCCATATGGCGTTGCTATATTTCTATTTCTTTTAGATGGAATGGCTCTGAGGACTGTTGTATGTGGCTTGCATACATACTCATTTGTGTATGTAGTTGATCCCTTCGCCTGCCGATTACGCCGCTCGTTCTTGTCCCGTTGTCTGAAAGTGGTTAGGACGGCCGAAAGGTCTACCGTGAGTGGCCCTGGGCCCCACCGTACTATTTTAACCACCTTCGTTCAGCCAGGCATTAACTAAGAGCTTTAGTCCATCCTTCATCTCATTACTCATTCCTTCCATACACCTGAAAGTTTTCCTTCATACAAAACTTCACACAATCTCATTAGCAACATTAGTGCACTTAAGATAAATAAGTCTTAAGGTTCAGTTCTAGCACCAAATAAACTTCCATTAGAACACTAGCTACTGTAGAACTTCCCTCAAAAAGCTCAATTCCCCAAAAGAACTCAAGAAGGGACCAACAAGAAGCAAATGCAGAAAATGGCAGAAATCTGTCAAAACAGACCAGCAGGTAAAGACGAATTTTTTCGAAGACCTTCTGTTGCTCAAATCAAAAAGTGTTGAAATAATGAAAGTTAGTAAAAACCTGGGGCAGAAGCACAAAAATTTACAGCTCAATCCGACATACAGAGCTCTCTCACGAATTTTTACGGTGAAGCACAGAAATCTATTTCGGGACAGCAACTTTCCCAATCATTACTTCTCTCCCATTAGAGGTTACTCTTGGCACAAAAAGCAAATAAAAAGGATAAGGAGAGGTTATTATAGAGATAATAACTTCCAAGACTCATCTAAAACTCTTGGGTTATCTCCCAACAAGTACTTTTCTTTATCGCCTTTAAGTTAGGCATGATAGTTTGAGAAGATGCTCACATAGGAAATATGAATTGAAGTAAAAGAGAGCATCAAGAAGCAAATTAAAAACACATTTAAGTCTAACCTATTTCCTATGCATAGGAATCTCGTATGCAAATAAATTCGCAAAGAACAAAGTGACATGCATAGGAAGATAAAACGAGAATAACTTCAAAACTTTCAGCACATAGATAGGTGTTTCAATACCATGAAAACTTCTACAACCATATTTTCCTCTCTCATAATAATTTTCAGTAGCCTCATGAATAAACTCAACAATATAGCTATCACATAAAGCATGCTTTTCATGATCTACAAACACTAGAGCTTTATTATAAACATTTTCAAAAGAATCCTCAGGAACATGACATTCGTCCTCCTTTGGTAACCATGGGGGACAATCAAATAATGTAAGGGGTAAAGAGTTACTTTCATTAGAAGGTGGGGATGAGTAGATCCATTCTCCCTCCCCTTGATCATCACTCTCCTCCTCTTTTTCATCCAATGAGCTTCCAGTTTCAGCAATTTCTTCTTCCATAGGCTCCTGCAAGGCATTAGTCTCTTCCATAGGTGGAGAGCATTTATTAAGATATTCAAGAATATAGCCATTTTCTTCCTTGTAATTATCAAAGCAAAATTGAAGTATATCATAAACCTCATATTTTATAAGGTGCATCATCAGTATTTTCAAGCAAATAAACTAGTTCGAATGCACCCTTCCAAGCAATAAATTCTTCAATCTGTTCCACATCATAAAAGTCATAATTTCCTTTAACATAAGAAGATATGGTAACATTATCATTATACTCACATTGAAAAGGGAGGTGTTTATACCTCCTACAGCAACAAGATTTATCAAAGCAATAAGTAACATTGTAAGTAGAGCACACGTTTCTAGCAATGGTATTCAATTTATCAATTTGTTCCCATAAGTGTTTCCCTTTTTGTGGCAAGCGGTGTTCCTTATAATAATATTTTTGTTCTTCCGTGAACCCACCATGCCAATAAGATTCAGTTTCAAAGAAACCAACCATTGATAGGAAGCATGACAAAGCAAGGCAATAATAGACCAACAACTATAGGAGAGTTAAATTTTTTGTGTTTTTGAAATAAGAAAGCAAACAAGTAAAACTATTTTTTTTGTGTTTTTGAAGAACAAAACAAGCGAACAAAAGCAAAAAGAAACTAAGCAAAACAAAAACAACAAATTAAAGAGATTGGTTATGAGGGACTCCCCTTGTGAAGATGTCCTTGACTCCCGGACAACGGCGCTAGAAAAATGCTTGATGGCTCAATGCACGGCGCCTAGAAAAATGCTTGATGCCGGTGTTGATGTAGAGCTCGTTGGGAACCCCAAGAGGAAGGTATGATGAGCACAGCAGCAAGTTTCCCTCAGTTAAGAAACCAAGGTTTAATCGAACCAGTAGGAGCAAGGAAACACCCCAAAGGTGTTACTAGCTAAGCTTTGGCAGGGCGCACTACCGGTGCTAGTAGCAACGTGGAGACCTGCACAACACAACCACATAACTTTGTCCCCAACTTGCGATGAGGTTGTCAATCTCACCGTGTTTTGCGGAAAACAAAGGATTAAATGTATCGAATGGAAAGAAGTGAAACTTTGCAGAAAGTAAACACAAAGCAGTAAAAGATTGTAGATTGTATGTAAAAGACAAGGACCGGGATCCATAGTTCACTAGAGGTGGCTCTCCTTAAGATAGATAACATGCTGGGTGAACAAATTACAGCGGGGCAATTAACAAACACCAAGAAAACAATACATGCATATACTAATCATCTTGACTCCTCTGAGACTTGATTGGGCATTACAACATAATACATAGACCGCCATCCAACTTCATCTATGACTAATAATCCACCTTCAGGTTATCATCCGAACCCCCTCTAGTATTAAGTTGCAAGCAACAGATTATTGCTTTATGAACTGCGTGTAAAGTAAACAATATGATTGTTCTATGAACAAAGGATTGTTGTTTTCTCCCTAGTAGCAACAGCACATCTAGTAACTTAGAGATTTCTGTCACTTCCCTAGATTACCAGAGGCATGAACCCACCATCGAGCATAAATACTAACACTTGGAGTTGCTAGCATCTACTTGGCCAAGCTAGCTACTAACAACGGAAAGCATGCAAGATCTCAAATAACAAAGACATGATAGAATCAATAATCAGTCTGAAATAGCATCTCAATATCCATCGGATCCCCGCAAACACAACATGTATGAATTACAAATAGATGATCTTGATCATGGACGAATCTCACAAGATCTAAACATGGAAGCAAAAAGGAGGATAAACCAGCCATCTAGCTACTACATGGATCTGTAGTCCAAGGATAAACTACTCACGCATCACACCGGAGGCTTGCATGGTGATGAAGAAAGCCTCCAGGGTGAATTCCCCTCTCCGGCAGGGTGCCAGGAAGAGCTTCAGATCCCTCCCGATCTAGGGATGGAGATGACGGCGGCTACAGACTCTTTTGTGGATTTTTGATCGGGTCCTTAGGGTTTTTGTCCCGAGGGCATCTTATAGTTGGGAGGAGAGGCCGAGGGGGTGCCGGGAGCCACCACACCACCCCCTGGCACGGGCCCAGCCTGGCCGTGCGGCCAGGTGGTGTGGTCGGCCCCTGGCCCTTCTCCGTCTCATATTCTGGCACTTGATCACTTCCGGAAAAATAGGCACTTTGGCTTTTGTCCTGTCCAATTCCGAGAATATTCATTTTCTGACTTTCCTGGAACCAAAAACAGCAGAAAACAGGTAGCTGGCACTATGGCTCTTGTTAATAGGTTAGTCTAAGAAATCATATGAAAAGTACTCCATAGTTGGAACAAAACACAAGAAAGTGGATAAAACCAAGCATGGAACATCAAAAATTATAGATACATTTGCAATGTATCAGACACTCATTGGAATAGTGACCCTTCACTCCACACTCGAAACAAGTAATCTGAGACTTGTCTTTCGCTGCCACGGGCACATCATTGCTTCCAGTTCTGGGTGTAGTGTTGTTCTTGTTGTTGGTTGATTTGGGGGGTGCACGGTTGGAATTGCTGGAGTTGCCGGGGTGGTTGTTGTTGTTTCCTCCGGACTTCACATTTCCTCCGCTACGGTTGGGGTAGCTTGGGCGAGACATTGGGGGTAGATTGTTCCGCGGTGCATATCCGACAGACAGGTTGGGACTAACTGTTGGATCCAGCTTGGTGCATCATCCGACGTTTGCGGTTGCCGTTTGCTTGATTAATCTTCCCTTCCATCTAAAAGGCAGAGTCGACTAGCTCTTCGAGATCCTCGAAACGGATGTTGACGAGGACCGTCTGCATCTCATCATTGAGTCCGTTCAGGAATCTCTCCTTCTTCTTGGCCTCCGTGTTGATCTCATCGGGTGCATACCAGGCGAGGGACAAGAATCTATCACGGTACTCCACTACAGTCATTCTGCCCTACTTTAGCTCTCTGAATTCATCTTTTATCCTGTTGACTAGACCATGCGGCCCGTGGGTGCGACTGAACTTGACTTTGAAGGCTTCCCATGTCATCACTTCACCATGGTTCATCGTGCGGGTGCTGTTCCACCATGCTCTTGCATCTCCGGCCAAATAGTGGGTGGCAAACATAACTTTCTCATTTGCATCCACTCCGGCCACTTCTAAGTTGTTCTCCATGGTCTGTAACCAATCATCAGCATCAAGTGGGTCTTCAGACTTGCTAAAGATTGGGGGATTGGTATTCTGGAAGTTTTTGAGGTTGGATCCATGATGATCCTGATTTCCATGGTTCTGATTGTTGTGAGCCATTTAGGCGATCTGCTGCAGGGTGGCTAGATTTGCTTGGCGCTCGGCCCTACTAGCTTCACGGTCTACAATGAGCATCTGTAGAATCTGTAGCATGGGGTCTTGCGATGAGCTGCTCCCTCCTTGGTTTCCACGAGTCATCTGAAGATTGAGGTAGATAAAGGGGTAAGAGGGAAAGTTCTAAGGTTCATGGTTTTGGTTTCAAAGATAAAACTTTGAGTTTGACTTAGGTTTTGCAACTAACTTCTTTTCATTCATTCAAGCAAAGCACACGATACAAACACACACACACCATAACAATAGGAAAACGATGGTTTTAAGAACCATTCTGCAAGCTAAGATACAATGCGACCGATACTTCTCACTCCTACGATAGTGCTCTAGTGCATCTACTTATCGTCGATGAAGTCGGAATCATCATTGTCGGTGTAGAAATCCATGGCATCATCCTCCAGGTAGTCATTGTCATCACTGTGGTATGAGTGAATATCTCCTTGGATGTCTTCACCTTCTTATTCTTCTTCTTCTTTTGTTGCAAGCTGAGCTTCTTGCTCCTGGATGGTCTTCTCGAGGTCGGCCACCTTCTTGCAAAGACGAGCGATGGTGCAATCCTTCTTTGCGCGTTGACGGCGAAGAGACTGACGATCCTTGATGAGCAGTGAGAAAGTCTGGGCCTTCTGGGCGGCAATGGCAAGGTGGTGGTTGGCAAACTCTCTAGCATTGTCCAACTCCTTCTGTCTGTCGTACAACGGGAAGTCGAGGTTATCCACTTGACGCTTCAACACCGAGTGACTTGGCATCTCTAGAGGCATTCCCATACAATCACGCCTTGCATAGTGAACAAAGCGGGTTCCCTAGATCAAGTTGACATTCTGTGCGCAGATACGAGCGTGAGCTTCATGCATTGCCCTGGCTAATCCATCTAGCCAGTTGTTCTCTCTCACGGAGAACTGAATCTTCTCGAACATTGGTGCCTCTAACTTGCCTCAAAGATCAGCAACTACTATCCATTGTAAATCTCCTCTTGGGGGACCATTGAGTTGAGCTACAAAGAATTCCGGATGTTGGCGCTCCAAGTACTCAGACAGTGAATCAAGATCCCTTTCGAAGATTAGTTGGCCTCCGTTTCCCAACTGGTAGAACTTGCTATACTGATCTTCCATCTATAAGAATTTAGGATGAGAAAGTTAGTGAAGTGATCAAGTGTGTCAAAGTTTTATGTAGTAATGTAAGAATTTGGAGGAACATGTATTTTTTTGAGAGAAAGAATCCCAAGGGTAAGAGAGGAAATTGGTTTTCACAAATACTGACTTTGATTTTGGAAACTAAGTTTTTGTTCGGACGTCCATTCTAACTAGGGTCTCCTATAGTCAGGATGGCTCTGATACCAACTTGTCAACACCCAGGTTTATAATCCCAGATGCCTATTATGCCATACATTGCAATCCCAGGATTACCATTTTTGCGAGACATAACAGATTAGATATCACAGTACATCATCCATTACGAACCATAATAAGGTCTTACACAAATAAAGGATCTCATGATCCAGTCTTAGTACAAACAAGTAGCGGAATAAATAGCATAGCGGTGGGCTCCATCTTTAGTGTCACAGGCAATGCTGACGATGGGAGATGATCCTAGTTGTCGTAGCCGTCCTATTGTCCTCCTTCAGGGTAGTCCTCCTCATAGTCTGGCCACGGGAATAGCCAGCGACAAATCCATGAGTACTCTTTAAGTACTCGCAAACTATCACTAACAAGTAAGGTAGTTCTAGTAGGAATGATAAGTTCTAAGTTTATTTGTAGAGTTAAGTTTGAAACCTAAGCTGAGTTCAGAAAGAAAGAAAGATAAAATAAAGTTTAAAATCACCTAAGTGGGAACTTAGTTGTCATAGTCACAACCATGTTGCGGTCAAGTCATGTCACAATTGATTTCAGAAGTCATTTTGAAAACATCTAACAATGGAACAGTATGGCCACTCCAACTACCCATAACCACGGACGCGGCTATTCGAATAGTTTGACACTCTGCAGAGGTGGTACACTTTCACCACAAAATTGATACATCTGTCAAGGACAACCCTGAATCATCATACTTAGTATGCAGATAATCAAACATAACCTTTCCTTTACCCACACTAGTATAAGCACCTCTCCTATGAGCTTGGCCTCCCAGCCATGGACATTTGCCATCCTGGGTACTGCATAGGTTGACACATTGAGAGGTAGCCTCAGCTCAAACCTCTCCCGCGAGGGAACTAGTACTAATGCATATAAACTTCCAGCTAACCCTTACCCAATTCAGGTATTGTGGTTGTACTGTAAAATTGGAATGGTATCACATCCGAACCTAACCATCAGTTTTTATAAAAGGGATAAGGCTCATGCCTTAACATTGTCATCATCATCATAAACCATTTGTGTTTCTCAACACATGTCAAAACATCTCAATGGAAGGAATCATCATTCCATGGTTTTCACAAGTCATTTTCACCAAGTATTCCCATCTAAAGTGATCAAGTTTTTTGTTTAGCTCTAAGCTACTAAGTTAAGAGTGTCCACTAAGGTGGGATGCTAATATCAATCTCATGCCATAGAATGACATCTCATTCTAACTAGATAGGTCAAGTTTTATACTCTTTATGCTATCTATAAACAAAGTAAAGAACTTTGGTAAGGTAAAAGCAAGTAAAGCTTGTAAGTAAAACTTTGGGGTAGGTAATAGTAAAAATGTATAACCAAGCATGCCTATTGCATCTTGCTTAGGTTATCTAGCTTGAAAGGTTTAGCTTGCATTGTTAATGATGGCTTGCCTTGGTTGGTGCAGTGGTTGAAATTCTCTTCTTCTTCGGGGTAGAACTCCTCCTCGTAGACTTCGTCGGTACTATCGTCCATAAATACATACGGAATACACAATCACCAAATAGTACTTAACTAGTCTAATTAGCACACTAAGGCACACATTTGATGATCTATCATCACAAACATCACAAGGTTTAAAGAACTAGTTTCATTTATTTTATTTGAGAAAAGTAATTTCTACTCATTGAAATTAACTAAGATTTAATATTCTCCAATTAAAATATGGGATCATGTGGACACATGTCATCACCACATATTCTAATACATGGGAAGGTGATTTAAATGTTGGATCACATTTTAATAAGTTTATGTTTAATATTTAATGATTTAAAGTGACTAGAAATGCCTATATAGCATTATTTTGGTACTAGTCCAAAGTCACTTCATGCAAACATTAATAATATTACATATTCAGATACGTATGGTTAAATGTCATTTTCGAGAGTTGGAATCAACCCAAAAGCTATTATGGTTGATTTTAGAAAAAATTTTGAATGTGAAAAAGCTGTTGTCTTGTTATTTTAGCTAGGAGAGATCTATAACTCTAAATGATTTAAATCCAACGGGCTTGGATATAGATTTTTATTACCTTTCCAACAAAATTGGAATCACTCAATTTGGATTTGTAAAACTCTCTGAATTGTATTTCAAACTAAAGGACAGAACTAAGTTTCAGCTAAAATAGAAAAATCTAAATTTGAATCTACGGGCTAAGGCGGGAACACTAATGGGCCGGCCTAGTTTCACTCCGCGGCACTGAGGACTGTTGACAGGGGGTCCCGCCTGTCAGTGGCTCATTAAATGCGAAGCGGTACGAGGCAATGTGGGGCGTAGGATTAGAACTAGAATCTATGGCTCACGTTCATCGTCGATGACGGACACGTCCCCGGCGAGGTGGAACCCTAGTGGCTCAGTGGGGGTGCAGTGGGGGCATATCAGGGCTCCAGCAAGTGTGGCGAGGCGGACAAAATGAACAAGGAGATGACGGCGGGCTCAGGCGAAGTCATGACAGCAGCTGGGATGGACGAAATCGATGGGAGCATCTCCTCCTCTACTGCGGCTATCTCCGGCGAAATTCCGGCGGCTGGCTACTTGAGCGGCTCCGACGAGAGGTGGGGAAGGACCAGTGGTGATAGGGGAGTGTGAGAGTCTGAAGAAATGGTGCGGGGGAGGCTCCCTTATATAGGCACGGCAAGGCCGAAGAGAGGTATGGGCGGAGCTCGCCGGTGACGACGGCATAGGGTGCTATCGGCGTGGGCGAGGTAGGCAGACGGTGGGTGGTTCCCTAGCGGTCAGCTAGGGCTTAATGGCGACGCGAGGGGCGGTGGCTAGCGGTTGGGAGCGTCTCACGCTCTGAGCAACAGAGTGTTGGGTCCGCAGCATAGAAATCAAAAAATTTCCTACGATGAGAACTATACGCCAAGATCTATCTACCAGATACAGATCAACGAGTGGACATACATCCATGGAGAACTTACCCTTGAAGACAACGAGTTTTTTTAACGAGTAGGAACTCGTGGTTGATGTAGTCGTACGCTTGCCGATCTCAAGATCGTGTGGAAGTCCGAGCGCCGCAAATCAGCAGCGCTGTCCTCACACACACGTTCAAGCCACCGGACAACCTCCACCTCCTTGCTCCAGCGAATCAGCAGAAGCAGCAACTCCTTCCAGACGCAAGGCCACCGGGAACATGTATCTCACTAATCCGAGACCATGGGGGAATATCTAGAGGGGGAGAGAGATCCTTCACGAGGAGGTGTGATTTGTGAGAGGGGAGAGGGGGGCTTTATATAGGAGGGAGGGAGACCCCTCCCCTCCCATAGCCGGCGCATGAGGGGGGGACTCCTCCCCTCCCTCATTCATGTATTGATGTTTCCTATCAATACAATTATAGCATGCAAAATAAACATCTATCATATACAAGGAATACATAATAACAACTTAAATATTGCCTCTCAGGGCATATTTCCTTCAGTCTCCCACTTGCACTAGAGACAATAATCTAGTTCACATAGTGATAAATCTAACACCCATGGAGTTCTGGTGTTGATCATGTTTTTCCCTAGGGAGTACTTTAGTAAACGGATCTGCTACATGCAGGTCCGTGTGCACTTTACAAATCTTTATATCTCCATCCTTGACATGCTCGCGGATGGAGTGAAACCGGCGCTTAATATGTTTGGAATTCTTGTGAGACCTTGGTTCCTTGGCGTTGGCTATGGCTCCATTGTTGTCACAATAGATCACCATTGGGTCCAACACACTAGAAACCACACCTAGTTCAGTTATGAACTCCTTCATTCAAATCGCTTCCTGTGCCACTTCTGAAGCAGCAACATATTCCGCCTCCGTCGTTGATCCAGCCACTACAGGTTGTTTGGAGCTCCTCCAACTAACTGCTGCTCCGTTCAAGAGAAATACGTATCCGGATTGAGACTTAGAGTCATCCAGATCAGTGTCAAAGCTAGCATCGACATAACACTTAGCGACTAGCTCTTCTTCACCTCCGTATACAAGAAACATATCCTTAGTTCTTCTCAAGTACTTAAGGATATTCTTGACCGCTATCCAGTGTTCCGAACCTGGATCAGATTGGTACCTACTAGTCAAACTAATAGCATGTGCCACATCCGGTCTTGTACATAGCAGGGCATACATTATAGAGCCTATGGCTGAGGCATAGGGGATCTTATCCATTATCTCTCTTTCTTCCGCCGTAGCCGGACTTTGAGTCTTACTCAATGTCTTGCCTTGTAGCATAGGTAAGTACCCCTTCTTACTTCCGCCCATATTAAACTTCTTTAATATCTTATCAAGTTATGTACTCTGCGATAGCCCAATTAGGCGTCTTGATCTATCTCTATAGATTTTAATGCCTAATATATATGAAGCTTCACCAAGGTCCTTCATCGAAAATTTGCTGTTTAGATAACTTTTAACACTGTTTAAAAGATCTATATCATTTCCAATCAATAATATGTCATCCACATATAATATCAGAAATGCCACATTGCTCCCACTCACTTTCTTGTAAATACAAGCCTCTCCATAAGTTTGGACAAATCCAAACTCTTTGATCACCTCATCAAAGCGGAGATTCCAACTCCGGGATGCTTGCTTCAGTCCATAGATGGATCGCTGAAGTTTGCACACCTTATCAGCATCCTTAGGATCGACAAAACCCTTAGGTTGTATCATATACAACTCTTCTTCAATATTACCATTGAGGAACGCAGTTTTGACATCCATCTGCCATATTTCATAATCGAAATATGCAGCAATTGCTAACATAATCCTAACCAACTTAAGCATAGCTATAGGAGAGAATGTCTCATCATAGTCAACTCCTTGAATTTGTCGAAACCCCTTTGCGACAAGTCGAGCCTTATAGATGGTTACATTACCATCAGCATCAGTTTTTCTTTTGAAAATCCATTTATTCTCAACGACCTTTCGATCGTGAGGTAAGTCCACCAAGGTCCAAACCTGGTTTTCGTACATGGATTCCATCTCGGATTTCATGGCTTCTAGCCATTTGTTGGAATCAGGGCTCATCATCGCTTCTTCATACGTCGCGGGGTCATCTATTTCATCAATCATGAAATTCATAACAGGATTGCCGTACAGTTCAGGAGCTGCACGTGTCCTGCTTGACCTGCGAGGTTTGGTAGTGTCCTCTTTCAGAGTTTCATGATCAATATCATTAGCTCTCTCTTCATTAGGTGAAGTCAACTCCGAAACAACTTCCGGTGCTGCGCTACTCACCATTTCATGAAGAGAAGGTTCAATAACCTCTTCGAGTTCTACCTTCCGACTACTCACACCTTTCGCGAGAAACTCCTTCTCAAGAAAGGATCCATTCTTGGCAACAAAGACCTTGCCCTCGGATCTGTGATAGAAGGTATACCCAATCGTTTCCTTAGGGTATCCTATGAAGACGCATTTTTCTGCTTTGGGTTCGAGTTTATCCGGTTGAAGTTTCTTCACATAAACATCGCATCCCCAAACTTTAAGAAATGACAGCTTAGGTTTGTTTCCAAACCATAATTCATACGGTGTCTTTTCAACTGATTTAGATGGTGCCCTATTTAAAGAGGATGCAACGGTTTCCAGTGCATCACCCCAAAATGACAGTGGCAAGTCAGTCAGAGACATCATAGATCGAACCATATCCAATAAAGTACGATTACGACGTTCTGACACACCATTACGTTGTGGTGTTCCGACAGGCGTGAGTTGTGAAACTATTCCACAGTCTTTCATATGTGTGCTAAACTCGTAACTAAGATACTCTCCTCCACGGTCGGACCGCAGAAATTTGATCTTTCTGTTACGATGATTTTCCACTTCATTCTGAAATTCTTTGAACTTTTCAAAGGTTTCAGACTTATGTTTCATCAAATAGATATACCCGTATCTGCTCAAATCATCCGTGAAAGTAACAAAATAACGATATCCACCTCGCGCCGACACGCTCATTGGTCCACACACATCAGTATGTATGATTTCCAATAAATCTGTCGTCCGTTCCATTGAACCGGAAAACGGCGTTCTAGTCATCTTGCTCATAAGGCATGGCTCACATGTATCAAATGATTCAAAATCAAGTGATTCCAAAAGTCCATCAGAATGGAGTTTCTTCATGCGTTTAACGCCAATATGACCTAGACGGCAATGCCACATATATGCAGACATATCATTATCAAGTTTAATCCTTTTAGCATCAACATTATGAATATGCGTAATACTACTATCGAGATCCAATAGAAATAAACCATTCAACACAAGTGCATGACCATAAAAGATATTATTCATATAAATCGAACAACCATTGTTTTCAGACTTAAACGAATAACCACTTTGCATCAAACATGATCCGGATACAATGTTCATGCTCAGTGCAGGCACCAAATAACAATTATTCAGGTTTATAACTAATCCCGACGGCATATGGAGAGGCAACGTTCCGACGGCGATCACATCAACTCTTGATCCATTGCCGACCTGCATCGTGACCTCATCCCTTGCTAGTTGTCGCTTGTTCCGTAGCCCCTGAACCGAGTTACATATATTAGCAACCGATCCCGTATCAAATACCCAGGTGCTACTGCGAGTACTAGTCAAGTACATATCAATAACATGTATATCACATATACCTTTCTTTACCTTGCCGGCCTTCTTGTCCGCCAAATACTTGGGGCAGTTGCGCTTCCAATGGCCAGTCCCCTTGCAATAGTAGCACTCGGTGTCAGACTTAGGGCCAGCTCAGGGTTTCTTTTCAGGCTCGGCAATAGATTTGCCGCCCTTCTTTCCCTTCTGCTTGCCTTTCTTGTCCTTCTTGAAACCGGTGGTCTTATTGATCATCAACACTTGATGTTCTTTCCTAATTTCCACTTCTGCAGTCTTAAGCATTGACAGAAGCTCGGGAAGAGACTTCTTCATGCCCTACATATTATAGTTCATCACCAAGCTCTTGTAGCTAGGTGGCAGAGATTGGAGAACACGATGTATGCCTAAGTCATTGGGAATCGTTATTCCCAAGGACACAAGCTTATCGGCGTACCCAGACATTTTGAGTACATGCTCACTAATGGAGCTGTTCTCTTCCATCATGTAGCTAAAGAACTTTTCAGAAGCATTATAACTCTCTACGGCAGCATGGTTATCAAAAATCATTTTCAATTCTCCCATGGTATCAAAGGCATTACCATTTTTGAAACGTTTTCGAAGTTCTGGCTCTAGCCCATACAGTATGCCGCAATGAACTAAGTTGTGGTCCTCCTGACGAGTTATATAGACGTTCTTTTCCTCGTCAGGGGCATCAGGAGCTGGTGGGGGGCCTAGCGGCGCCTCTAGCACATATTGCTTTTGTGCAGCAGTGAGGAGAATCCTCAAATTCATAGCCCAGTTGGTGAAGTTGCTACCATTCGCATCAAGTTTCTCTTTCTCCATGAACATATTGAAATTAAAAGCAGGTGGTGCCATCTACAACAGAATTTGTAAAATATATTTAGACTAAGTTTATGATAGATTGATTTCAACTAATCCAAATTACTAATGAACTCCCACTCAAAAACGACATCCCTCGTGTCCTTTTGGTGATTACATGAACCAAATCCACTACACCAAGTCCGATCATCACGTGAGTCGGTGTAGCTTCAAAGGCGAGCATCTATATGGGCATCATATCAACTATATGACTCATGCTTAACCTTTCGGTCTGTGTTCCGAGGCCATGTCTGTACATGCTAGGCTCGTCAAGTAAGAACCTTAGTATTCGCGTGTGTAAAACTGTCTTACACCTGTTGTATGAAAGCGTAGAGTCGAGAACACCCGATCATCACGTGATGCCTCAAAACACGATCCACAAAACGGTGCATACTTAAGGAAGAACACATTTTATCTTGATATCTAAATGAGGGATCATCTTATAATGCTACCAAAAGCGCCAAACTAGCAATATAAGATGCTAACATCTAATGTGTGAAGTGAGGTGATATGGTCCATGCATTTGATCTCTATCATTTGTATCGTGGTATGATCTCTATCATTCCTTTATGTGTAAGGCCAAGGTCTATGGAACTTACACGTTAAGTGAGTTGTAAGAGTATCTATCATACATCTACTTACAACAATACCATATCAAGACACTAGCCCAACAACGATCTAAACTAGACGCCTCTAATTTATCAATTGCAAGTTTTACGTGGCTTAGGGCTTTCGGAGATAGAACCGGTCTTACCTACAAACATGAACCACAACGAGGATAACCAAGTTATTAGCAACTCGTTGTAAATCAGATATTGACTATAGTAGGAGAGACAGACACCCGCTAGCCACTTATGCAAAACTAGTTGCATGTCAGTCGTGGAACCGGTCTCATGTACGATGACATGTAAGGTTGGTCCGGGCCGCTTCATCCCACTATGCCACCGATATCCAAAGTACATAGAAGATGCAATAACGTGATCATCATCGCCCACATATAAACATATGTGTACTACCCGTGCAAAGCACCTACGCATAGATCAGGCTCTGATACCACTGTTGGGTCCGCAGCATAGAAAACAAAAAATTTCCTACGATGAGAACTAGACGCCAAGATCTATCTACCAGATACGGATCAACGGGTGGACATACATCCATGGAGAACTTACCCTCGAAGACAACGAGTTTTGTTAACGAGTAGGAACTCGTGGTTGATGTAGTCGTACGCTTGCCGATCTCAAGATCGTGTGGAAGTCCGAGCGCCGCAAATCAGTAGCGCATCCATCCTCGCACACACGTTCAAGACACCGGACAACCTCCACCTCCTCGCTCCAGCGAATCAGTGGAAGAAGCAACTCCTTCCAGATGCAAAGCCACCGGGAACATGTATCTCGCTAATCCGAGACCATGGGGGAATATCTAGAGGGGGAGAGAGATCCTTCACGAGGAGGTGTGATTTGTGAGAGGGGAGAGGGGGCTTTATATAGGAGGGAGGGAGACCCCTCCCCTCCCATAGCCGGCGCATGAGGGGGGGGGACTCCTCCCCTCCTTCATTCATGTGGTGAACCTCCACTCACATAAACATGGCCTCCACCCAAAATCCCACTCACATGTATTTAATTTCCACCAGATTAAATGCAACTCTCAATTAATAAAACTCTTTTATTTATTTTATTCAGAATTTTGTTAATTACTTTAATTAAAAAACATTCACATAAAACCCCTTGCAACATTTCAATATCACATGCAGAACCACTTTCTGCAATTTCACCCGAAACAATTCCGGTTTCTATCGAAATAATTCCTGTTTCTATCGAAACATTTCCTGCGCTTTGCAAACCTTTTGTCTGGAACATATGTGCTCCTAAATGGTGTCCGGCAACCCTTAAGTGTGTCACCCTACGGTTCGCGAATAATACAGACATGATTGAGACTCCTCTCAGATCAATAATCAGAAGCGGGACCTGGAGATCCATACTGACTCCTGCATATTCAACGATGACTTATGTGATCGTGAGAACCTTTAACGTTAGCAATTTAATCCCTTTGTCTCATGATATAATACTTGTCCGAGATTCGATCATCGGTATCCAAATACCTAGTTTGATCTCGTTACCGACATGCACTCTTTTCTCGTTCCCGTGATATAACATTCTAGTGATCATATCACTTGCTTGCAAGCTATCTTAATGTGATATCACTGAGAGGGCCCAGAGTATATCTATCCGTCATCGGGATTGACAAATTCCAGTCTTGATCCATGAGCCTCAAATTAACACCTTCATAGCACTGAACCCACCTTTATGGTCACCCTGTTACGGTGTGACGTTTGATGTTATCAAGATACTCTTCCGGTGTTAGCAATTAACATGATCTCATGTTCTAAGGACTAAGACTACTTTGTATGATGTTATAGCAATATAAACATAATGACTTGATCGCAATGCTATACTTCGGATGAATGTTCATCACATCATTTCACAAATGCTGTGACCTTGTTATTAACAACATCCAATGTCCATGATCAGGAAACCTTGATCATCTTGTTAATCAACAAGCTAGTTTATAAGAGAGGCATAACTAGGAACCCTTTTTGTTTATTAAACACACATGTATTGATGTTTCCTATCAATACAATTATAGCATGCAAAATAAACATCTATCATATACAAGGAATACATAATAACAACTTTATTATTTCCTCTCAGGGCATATTTCCTTCATAGAGGCGGTGCTCGACGTGGTTCCCGGCGGTTGTAGGTTGTGTGACGAGGTAAGGGCGTGTCTGGCTAGGTGAGGTGGTCAAGGCGGAGCGGCGCGCGCGGGCTATGGTCAAGGCGCGGCGTGTGGCGCTCTGTCGGTGACGGCGCTCTTGCGTGCACTTCGCATGTCTTAGAGGCGGAGAGCGCGGGCTAGGTGAGGTGGTCCATGGGCTGTCTGGGCTTGGTGAAGGGACCGTGGGCGATGGTGCTACCACACCTACCTCCTAGACATGGCGAGAGAGAGAGGGGCGCGCTCCTGTGGCTGGGGCACGGTCGACCGGCGTTCATGGCCTCGGGGTGGCGCTGCACTGTTGTCCTAGTGCATTTGGTAGGTCTTTGATGGGCTGGTTGGGGCTAGGGGGACAAGGGAAGTGAACTGGGTTCAAATGGCTCGACAAAATTTGATCAAAATTAGTATTAGTTAGGTAGGTTTGATTCTGCTCACCAAGTGTTCGACACAATGGCCGCAAGAATTCAATTTTTGAACTTTGAAATAAAATTTGGTGGAGTTGTTTGTCACATGCTTAAGCATCTCTGGTTGCTAGGATTTGTTAAGTTGAGGTCATTTGAGTGGTTTTTTGAAAAAGTGGGATCTAGACATATTAGATAGATTCCATTTTCAAATGGCATTTTAAATTAGGGTTTAAATGTTTTTGGAAGATCACAAGGTGGGACTTGGTACATCTTTACTTGTACTAGCAAGGGGTGCAAAGATACACAATTGTTTCTGTTAGAATTTGAGTGCTAGGAACACACAAAGTGTCCTAGTTGATTAAAATGGCAAAAGTGACCATTTCCATTATTAATTCTTTTTGATTTTTTTTCTTTGGTGTTTGCTTGGGAATGATCTAGATGATGTGTGATTCATCTTAGAGTCATTTTACAACCATTATAACAAACAATCATGGCAATTCAAAACAATTCATATTTAATGCAACACACATATGCATGCTTAAATATTTTTAAATGGAAAAAGTTTTTGTTAACCCTAAATTGGGTGATTTGGGTCTTGATAACTTGGATTAAAGTTTTGGGATGTTACAAAAACCTAGAGGTAAGAGTATTTTGAAGGTTCTGTCTTGAGAACATAAGGAGATTATATCTTATTGATCTCCATAATTTTTGCAATAGAAGCTACTAGGATAGTTAGGGTTGCAAAGCCATCTTGGCTCAGGTTTTGAAATGCTAGAACATTTGAGAATATATAAAATAAGCCAAGACTGTTTTGGTTAAATAGCTTTTGTCAACTGATGGTGAGGTAAGGAGTATATCATATGGAATATATTCATATGCACAAGCACAAGCAAACACCAAGCAATACCTACATTATTAAACAAGAAAAAGTTTTTGTTTCCCCTGATTTTTGAATTATGGACAACAAATCAGGGTTGCTGAAATTGGGATGTTATAGTAAGAACTAGTAGAAATGCGCCACGTCTGTCTCTTTTTGAAAATATATTTAAAAATGCAGAAAAAAATTGAACTTCTATAATTCATATAAAATGATTTAAATGACCAAAAATTACAAATAATATATCAAAGGATTCAGAAAAATACGAAGAATATTAATATGCTGTCAGATACAATTTCACGGTATATATTCATTGTAGCAATTTAATTAGTTTAATTGACTTTTGGAGTAAATAAATCATAGTAAATTATTTAAACGATAGAAAAATATAAATAAGGTATCTATGGATTCCTTGTGTCATGTAAGACAGTAATATGGCCTTCAATATAATTATTGACATGGAGAATATTTTACATGATTTAAACCCTTCTAATTTGTATTTAAATTATAGAAAAATATCCAGACCCCAAATTGAGTGAATCCAATTGCCACGGGTTTGTTCAGTAATATCCATCTGTAGAAAATACAAAAAAAACTATTTGTCATGGTTTTAACAGATGATATTGTAGAAAGCTCTAAATGTATTACATTAGTATTTAAATCATATAAAAAGATCTATAAATCCGTTATGGGTGATTCAAATTTCTATTGGTTCCAAATTGCATTACCTATCTATTAGTATTTAAATGACACTTTAATTCGACAGAAACATCAGAACTTTAATTAAAGTGGTTTAAACCCAATTAAATCAATATAGCTTTATTAATAACTGTTTATTGCATTAACGCCTTTCCATATGCATCATCCAATATAATATTGTTTAGGGAACAAAATAAAACCATTGTGACATATTAAATCATCATGCATGTATTGTTCTTCATTGTTTTATTGTATTGTGCATAATTGCAATATTTTGAATGGTGTTTGTTGGGTTTTGCTTCAAATGTTAGATTGCGAGGAGTGCAACTATTGTGATTGTGACGAGTGCAACTTTTTCTATTATGAGGATTATCTGAACGACTACATCTACAACAAAGGAAAGTAGAGCTATCATAAACGTCCTACTATTTTACTATGCATGTAGTATGTTTTAGTAGTGATGCATGTGTAGGATTTTGTTTATTACTATACTATGCTATGACACTCAGGCATGATTTCCATATCTCCATGACTTGATTTCTTTTGAGCCATCGTATTGTAGTTGCTTAGCCATGCTTAATATATGTGCAATGGGAATTAATGATTGATTCTATTATGGATAGATGTGTTTTGCTATAGTGAAAACAAATAAAATTTAATGAATCTCCTAGGTGTGATGGGATTGATAATTTTGGTGGTTTCAATGTAGAAAGGCACCCAGGACACTAAGATTGGACAGGTTTCTTTTGTAGTAGCTTTCAGTACAGCCACATGTCATTATATGTCTTGACTAAGTAAGCTGTGGGAACCTAGCCCGACGTGACTAGCAGATGTAGGGGATATAGGTTGGTATGGGTCCGTCCTGAGGGCTTGGGGTTCTACTTCTGAAATGTTTCATCTTGGTTTTCTCCCTACCATGGCACAAAATGAGTGTAGTGGTACGAGCGGGTTGACTGGGTCATGCGAGTAAAGTGTACGAACCTCTCGAGAGTGTAAATCTAAGTACTTAGTCATGTCCCTGGTTATGGACAACTATGAGCAACTAGGCCTGGAACTGTTTGGAGGATCTCACTCATCCCAATTTTTCAATTATTAAAAAAATTGATGGGTGAACATGGGTTTAGGAGCATACGAAGCTAAACTGTCTTGTTTCTACATGGGTTTATGCTGGTATGTCCTTAGAAGAATTGTTTTAATGAAAGAAAAGTATTTCAAAAGTAGGGAAAAGTTATATTGCTTTATGCAAATTAGCCTGAGCTCAACCTAGCCAAATATGCATGTAATTGATAGGTTCCATTATACATCCACATACTAGTCTTGCTTGCCAATACATTCAAAGTATTGACTATTTGTGGCTGCAACCTTTCGTGTTCCGGGTTATTCTATTTTTGAGTGATCGTTCATAGGTCGTGAGATTCCACTCAACAATTGTTCGCCTCTGACACATTTGAAGGATGGAGATCTACCTTGTTATCATTTTCTAATGTGTACTTGGATAATGTAATGTAAATTATGGATCATATTCGTTGTAGGCGCAGTTATATTTGATATCATTTTGTACTGTGTGTGCTAGTGAACCGATCCAGGGATTAGCACTATACATAGGAACTCATCCTTATCAGGAGAGGGTGTTACAAGATGGTATCAGAGCTGTGCGTTGACTATAGGATCGTGACCTAGGAATGGAATAGGAAAGCTATAGGAATTATAAGATCTATTTCATTCTATATATTCTCTCCTTACACTCCTTCTTGTATCTTCTTATCACTTCAATTCTCATACTCTTCTCATTCAAAACATAGAATGAAGGCTCTCTCTAGCAATGAATTTGTAATTTTGTACTTATTAGATTCTTGTAATCCTTGATCTCTCTTTTCCAATCTCATCTTGTTCAAAACTTGTAGATGAACACTCGTGCGAGGAAGCGCGAGATTGGAGAATAGTTAGATGGTGTCCACCATATAGTTTAGGTAGGACTTCGTTTAGATCTAGCTATCGTTCATTGCAATAACTTGTGTGATAGCTGCTTTATTGTGTTTGGATTGTGATATTTGATAACTTAAAGTTCCATAATATTTTTGAGAGCATTTATAATATATTAATGAAGATTTTGATTAAAAATTCGTGATATTATTGTTGTAATTTTCTGCCTGACCTGTTGTACTGCATGTTTTTTCATATTTTACTGGAAACTTGGATTGATCTCATATTTTGGTATCTGGTTCATAATTTGCTTTAATATAAGCACAAAAGTCAACAAAAATTCCTGATGAGCTTACGATGCACAGAAAAAATTGTGAACACTATTGTAGTTCCAGGACATATTTTGGCCATTGATTTTAAGATTGTAGGTTCACCCGTAAACGAATTTTAGTCAAAATAAAACTAATTTGTGGATGGTATGCCACTAAAACAAAATTTCTGTAACATAAACAAAAATATTTTGGCTTGAGTGTTGTTTGTAATGATTTCTTGCTTGTATGCCAAATGATTGTTTTATATAGTTATGGGTAGTAATACTTCTCTTAGTCCTACTCTATCTATACTCATCTATGCTATCCTAAACAGATGTCACGTTTAAAACCTAATGAGATGGAGCAGTTGATAGCAGCACAGGCGCAGCTAGCGCAAGTGGTGGCTCGGTTCCTATCAAACAACAGCAACAATGGGAACAATGATAATGGCACCAACAACCCACCCCAAGTGGATGCACTCACTAGGTTCCTGAAACTGAGGCCTACAAAATTCACAAGCACACCTGATCCTATGATAGCACTTGATTGGCTTTGCTCAGTGAATAAGGACTTAGTAACAGTTGGATGCACCAATGATGAGAAAGTAAGATTTACTGCTCATTTACTTGAAGGACAAGCAGCTACTTGGTGGGATACTTTTCAGATCACCCAACCCACTGGATACTGTCACCTGGGAGATGTTTGAGGAAGGTTTGAAAACAAACTATGTCTCGTCTGGAGTTATGAGCCTAAAGAGAAGGTAATTCCATGACCTGCGCTAGAACAATCGCACAGTGTCGGAGTACATAGAATAATTTACCAGTTTGTCTTGCTATGCTCCGGAGGATGTTGACACTTATGATAAAAGGAAAGAGAGATTTCTGGATGGACTAAGTGATAAGCTATCTGTTCAGCTGTCAGTAGTTTACACTCCCACTTTCCAAGATCTGATGGACAAAGCTAGAATTCTTGAAGACAAGCAGAATCAAGTTGAGAAACGCAAGAGGAAGCACAAGAACAACTACAACTAAGGATCATGTCGGAGGATCTATACTCTCCATGATTGGAATGGAGGTTCTGAACATCACATGCATGAAGGCAATGGATACAACAACCATGATGGTAATGGACATCAGCACCGCGAAGGGAATGGACGCCACCATAATGTCCACATGAGTTGCAACAACCGCAACTCTGAAAGAGGGAATGATCACAAGCATGAAGACAACAATGTTGTGGAACACAACACCAATTTCGTTAGGAAGGACATAAGCAAGGTTGGATGTTTCAAATGCAAGTAGAAGGGACACTATTTGAGAGACTACCCTGAGAAGAAGAAGAACAAGATTGATGGCTACAAGCCAAACCCATATCATAAGGGACATGATAACCATGTCAATGTGGAGGAAGTTCTAAGCGAACCTGATGATGTGATTGGTACATTTCGGTTAATACCTTTCCAGCACTTGTTCTATTTGATGATGGAGCATCACATTCGTTCATATCAAGGGAAGTTGTGGATAGAAACAGAATTCCTATTGAAACTATTAACAAGCCCATCAGAATAAGCTCTCCTAGTGGAGAAGTGGTAGCATCTTTTGGATGTCATTTATTGAACCTAAGGGTTGGGGCATATGATTTTCCTACTAGCTTGAACGTGTTGGAATCACAAGGATTGGATGTCACTCTAGGGAAGGATATGGAGTCTAAGTACGACGTCCAAATATATCATGCACGACGAGTAATTTCACTGACAACCCCAAAGGAAAGAAGAAATAGATATAGCATAGTAACTGAAGTTTGAGAGGCCAACTTAAATTCTCTTAAGGGGGTTAGCTCGAAAATCTTATCCATAGGGAAGAAGAGATACATCGGACAAGAATATATCCTAAGCATATTTGCTAGCCATTCCGAATCTCGAGGACGAGATTCATCTTAAGGGGGTTAGTCTATCACATCCCAAGGTTTTAGAAATTGGGATTGGAAAAAAATTGTTTTTACATGTCACTCATAAGCATTGCATTGCATCGATGCAAAAATTTGCAATAATATGCTATTTTATTCCTACAAGGAATTAAATAGGACTTATAAAATCTATTATACTTAGAAAAACAACTATTGCTAATTGTTACCTTAATATGATCTACTGAATATTAGAAAATTTTAGAAACAATTTTCAAGTCATTTGGATTTAGTATGGAAAAAGATATTGAATAAATAGTAAAATAGAAAAAGGAAAAGAATAAAAAACTAAACACTACCCCGCGGACCACCCCGGTCTGGCCCACCTAAGCCCCGACTACCTACCACGCGTCCCTGCCCCGCGCAGTAGCTACTGGCCGCGCACAGCCGCCAGCGGCCCAACACGGCCCACCCGGGTAACACCGCACTAGCAGCAACCCCCAGAGAGCAGCCTGCTCCCGTTTTTCCTTTTTTCTGTGGGACCCGCGTGTCAGCCACCGCTAGAACACCAACAGGTGGGGCCCTACCGTTTTCTCCTCCGACGAGTTCACCCCCATTACAAACTGTCGCTGCGAAATTCTCCGAATCCAGTCGATTCTTTCGCCCCCGCTTCATAATCCCCTCGCCCCTTTAAATTCAATTTCTACCCCATCTTTCCCCTCTTTTTTTGTTTTTCCGTGAACCCTAGCCGCCTCCATGATCTACTTTGATCTCACCACTGCCATTACCGAAGCTGATCTGGGACTCAAGCCAAGCCAAATCTGAGCCGCTATCCCAGCATCATTTCATCCTGATCCAGCGGCCATGAACACATCACTTAAACGAAGGGGTACAAACTAGTAGAAATGCGCCACGTCACCGCCACATTTGTCTCTTTTTGGAAATAGATTTAAGAATGCAGAAAAACAATTGATCTTCTATAATTCATATAAAAAGATTTACATGAACAAAAATTACAAATAACATATCAATGGATTTAGAAAAATGTCACAGTGTATATTTACTGTAGCAATTTAATTACTTTAATTGCCTTTTTGGAGTAAATAAATCATAGTAAATTATTGAAATGTCAGAAAAATATAAATAAGGTATCTATGGATTCCTTGTGTCATGTAACACAGTAATATGGCCTTCGATATAATTATTGACATGGAAAACATTTTACATGATTTAAACCCTTCTAATGTGTATTTAAATTATAGAAAAATTTCCAGAACCCCAAATTGAGTGAATCCAATTGCCACGGGTTTGTTTCAATAATATCCATCTGTAGAAAATACAATAAAACTATTTGTCACGGTTTTAACAGATGATATTGTAGAAAGCTCTAAATGTATTGCATAGTATTTAAATCATAGAAAAGATCTATAAATCCTTTTTGGGTGAATCAAATTGCTACTGGTTCCAAATTGCATTACCTATCTATTAGTATTTAAATCACAATTTAATTCGATAGAAACATTAGAACTTTAATTAAAGTGAGTTAAACCCCATTAAATAAATATAGCTTTATTAATAATTGCTTTATTGCATTAAAGCCTTTCCATATGCATTATCTGATATAATATTGTTCAGGGAACTAAATACAACCATTGTGACATATTAAATCATCATGCATGCATTGTTCTTCATTGTTTTATTGTATTGTGCACAATTGCAATGTTTTGAATGGTGTTTCCGGTGTTTTGCTTCAAACGTTAGATTGCGAGGAGTGCAACTATTGTGATTGTGACGAGTGCAACTTTTCCTATTATGAGGATTGTCTGAATGACTACATCTACAACAAAGTCAAGTAGAGATATCATAAATGTCCTACTATTTTTCCTATGCATGTAGTATGTTTTAGTAGTGATGCATGTGTAGGATTTTGTTTACTACTATGCTATGCTATATCACCCAGGCATGATTGCCATATCTCCATGACTTGATTTCCTTTGATCCATCGTATTGTAGTTGCTTAGTCATGCTTATTTGATGCGCAATGGGAATTCATGATTGATTCTATTATGTATAGATGTGTTTTGCTATAATGAAAATAACTGAAATTTAATGAATCGCCTGAGTGTGATGGGATTGATAATTTTTGGTGGTTTCAATGAGGAAAGGCACCTAGGACACTAAGCTTGGACATGTTTCTTGTGTAGTAGCTTCCAGTATAGCCACATGTCATTATATATCTTGACTAAGTAAGTTGTGGGAACCTGTCCCGATGTGACTAGCAGATGTTAAGGATATAGGTTGGTATGGTCCATCCTGAGGGCTCAAGGTTCTACTTCTAAAAGGTTTCATCTTGGTTTTCTCCCTACCATGGCACAAAATGAGTGTAGTGGTACGAGCGGGTTGACTGGGTCGTGCGGGTAAAATGTACGACCTCTCGAGAGTGTAAATCTAAGTACTTAGCCATGTCCCCGGTTACGAACAACTATGAGCAACTAGGCCTAGAACTGTTTGGAAGATCTCACTCATTCCAATTTCTCAATTATTAAAACTTGATGGGTGAACATGGGTTTAGGAGCATACGAAGCTAAACTGTCTTGTTTCTACATGGGATTATGCTGGTATGTCCTTAGAAGAATTGTTTTAAAGAAAGAAAAGTATTTCAAAAGTAGGGAAAAGTTATATTGCTTTATGCAAATGAGCCTATGCTCCACCTAAATAAATATGCATGTAATTGATAGGTTCCATTATATATCCACATACTAGTCCTACTTGCCAATACATTCAAAGTATTGACCATTCGTGGCTGCAACCTTTCATGTTGCGGGTTATTCTATTTTTGAGTGATCGTTCATAGGTCGTGAGACTCCACTCAACAATTGTTCTCCCTGACACATTTGAAGGATGGAAATCTACCTTGTTATCGTTTTCTGCTTTGTACTTGGATAACGTAATGTAAATTCTGGATCATATTCATTGTATTTATGATGCATAGTTATATTTGATATTATTTTGTACTGTGTGTGCTAGTGAACCAATCCAGATATTAGCACTATACATAGGAACTCATCCTTATGAATAGAGGGTGTTACAATCTAGAATTCTATAGTTCTATTATCTCAATTACAACTATGCGCATGGTAGTCTATAATGAATGCCAACTACAACAACTATGCAAATTCACTTATATTGTTTAGTTCATAAATGAGTCCAATACAAGAACTCCCACTCAAACGAACATCCCCAAACATTTTTTTAGTGACTACATGATACCTTTACACTATATCATCCCCAATCATCATGGCCTTTGATATAGCTGTCAGGGTGCACAAACATATCAATCACATAATCATGTGACTCATGCTTAACCTTTTGATCAACTATGTTCCGAGGCCATATCTGTACATGCTAGGCTCGCCAACTTTAACCATTAGTGTATTGCAATGAATACATGGCTTGCACCCACCACATGTGGACATCGATATGTCTAGCACCCGATCCTCATAGCCTGCTTCATAATGATGGACTTTCTTGGTGGTGCACACTAACGGGAAAACAAGAACATTGGAATTATGTTGAGGGATCATCTTATAATGGTACTGGCATAGTCTAATACAAGAAAAATAAGATGCACAAGAAATGGACATCAAATGTAAATCATGTATGCGACATGTTATGGTCGTCGCCCGTTGATCTCCATCGAGTGCACCAGCATTGCACCAAGTACGTGATGCCACCTTGCCTTCGGCTGTTCATCCCATAAACACTCACCTTGATCATACATATCACAAGCCCCTGCAAAATAAAGTTAAACGTCTCTACTTTATCTTTGCATGTTTTACGTGGTTGTTTGGGTTTTCGCACAAGAACTGTTTCTTACCTACGAACATCAACCACAACATAGATTGACTAGTTGCTGCTTTAAGTTGTTTTTCCAGGCCATCCTTTGTAAATGCCATATCAAATAATGTCAGAGAGACAGACACCCGCTAGCCACTTATATGGTACAAGCCATATGTTGAGCGTGGAACAGTCTCGCGTAAGATCGGTCTGGGCCACTTCATCCGACACTACCGCGATATGAACAAGTACACTTTGGAGGGTAGCAACTAGAAAATCAATACCCACACAATCAACATATGTTCTACTCGTACCAAACATCTACGTATAGATCAGCTCTGATACCACATAAGGGGTTCTATCGCAGGAAACATTTTTTCCTCTCATGAGAACACACCTAGCCAAGATCTATCTATGGACATGTAAGGTAGCGAGAGGGGATTCGGTATTCATACATTTGAAGACCGAAAAAGGATAATGGTTCACGGGGAACATGGATGACATAGTCATATGACGTAGCTGACCTCAAGGTCGTCTAGACGTCCAAGATCCAAGCTCTAGCAATAGGACCACAAGTGGTGATGCCTCGTGGCCTTACACACATCCAGTGTAGAGACGTCTCTTGGGCTCCGGTCCAGCAAAGCAGCGGAAGAAGATTGATCCAGACCGAGTCCAGCAGCACGATGGTGTGCGTCTGGTGGAGAAACCCAATCCCTGTAAGCAATTCCAATCTTTGGAACCACATGGGAGGGAGAGAGAGAATATGCAAAGAGAATTGGTGGGATGTGGATTTGGGAAGAGGGGTGCCCCTCTTTATATAGGTGGAAGGGAGGCACGATCTCCCTCAAAGTCCCGGGTGAAGGATATATGCCCTAGAGGAAAATAATAAAGGGGTTTATTATCATATCTCATTAGTTCATAATAGTTTTATATCATGCTATACATGTATCAAGCGGAAACATTGATACATGTGTGGTATATAAACAAACCCAGGTCCTTAGTAGCCTCTATTCAACTAGTTCATTGTGCAGCTGATGATCAAGGTTTCCTGATTGTCGTGTTATTAAAGCCAACTAATAATGAAGTCATGTCATCTAAAGATGATGTGATTCACATTTCCCACCGATGATTGTTGCAGCATGATCATGCCACTCAGTTCATAGTTGCAATTGTCAGAAACAGAGTGTCCTAATCCTTAGTGTCCTAATCCTTAGACCGTGAGATCATATTAATAAATGTCACCCAAGGGTTGTTTTGACCGCATAAATCGCCATGTCCATAACTGGATGACCATAAAGGTGCATGTTGGGTATTCCAAAGGGTCACGTTGAGGCTTATGCATCAAGATCGGGATTCATTCTCCTGTGTGATACGAAGATACACTGGGCCCACTTGGTGAATTACATCCATAATCTGCGCAGCGTATGACTAGGTCATCGGGATGGAATTTCATGTCAATGAGTAAAACAGTACTTGTGGGAAATGAGATTGAACAAGGTATCATGATACCGATGATCAGATCTCGTACAAGTCTAGAATCGAATAACAAAGGGAATTGAATATATCGTTTAAGGTTTGACATGAAGGTGATTCGTGGAGTGCATAGGGGTCATTATGGGCATCCCGGTCCCACTATTGATCATTGATTAGAGATTGTCTCAACCATGTGTGTTGAAAGGACACAGATGCTTCTTGGAGGGGGTGAATAGGCAGATAAAAACTTTTACAATCTAGGCTTAACAAATGCGGAATAAAACTAGTGTTTGCTTTGTCAAGCACAAAACCTATATATGATATGGTTCACCTATGTGCACCAACAACTTATGCTAAGCAATATAAGAAACTATGTGACAGCAAGATATATGACTTCAAGCATGAAGGCTATCACAAAGTAAAGTGCATAAGGAGGAGCTTGGGTATAGAGATAACCGAGGTATGCGGAGACGATGATGTTTTACTGAGTTCCTCCCTATAAGGGAGTATGTCTCGTTGGAGGGGTGGGCGGTACTAAGACCACCAACGCCACAAGAGGCCTCACCCAATTCTCCCGAATACCCACCGCATGGCAAGCACCTGATCCACTATGGGACACTTGAGGGCGGTCACCAAACCCGTACAAATTGGGGCAATCTCCACAACTTAATTGGAGGCTCCCAATAATCACCACCAAGGCCACTAACTTGGGGAGAGCTCCACAACTTAATTGGAGACCCCAAGAACTCACCACAAAGGCCACTATACCATCTAGGGTTCCAACAACCCAAGAGTAACAATCTTCTTGATTTCACCAACCAAATCCTCCGAGGAGAATTCAAACCGATGCACCTAATACAATGGCAAGTCCTTCACTCCCAAATTCCACCAAAGCTACAAAAGCTATTTGGGGATAAGGGAGGAAGAGCACAATAGGAAATCCATAAAAGACTCCAAGATCTAGATTCAATGGGTTCCCCTCACTTAGAGGAGAGATTTATTGGTGGAAATGTAGATCTAGATCTCCTCTCTCTTTTCCCTCAAGAAGATGCAAGAATCATTGGAGGGATTGAGAGATAGCAAGCTTGGGAAGGTCAACAATGGAGGGGGAAACTTGCAAGAAGAGTTGGGGAACCATTGGGGAAGAAGGACCCTTAAATAGGTCCTCCCAAAATCCAACCGTTGCAGTCCAAAAACGTGATTCCCGGTACTACCGGATTTTCCCGGCACTACCGGACATTCCCTAGGGTTCCCGGGTCATCCACACACACTTTTGCCAGGAAATCCCAGTACTACCAGAATTTTTCCTGGTACTAGCGGAATTCCTGGGGTTCCCTGGTGTCCAAATGCACTCCTTGTAGATACGCATGGTACTACCGGACTTTTTCTCGATACTACCGGATTTTCGCAACTCCTGGACACTCGGTATGAAAATGGTAATAACTTTTACGTCCGAACTACAATTTTGATGATCTTGGGCTCGTTTCGAAGAGGACAACAAGAACTACAAGATCATTCAGAGAAATATAATTGTACAACCATAGAGATAAAACCACAATATGAAAGGTTTGACCTCTCTAAAAGAGACTAACCGGTAAAACCTCCAAAACACAAAACGCAATAACTTGACCTTGGAAACTCCGAATAGGTTGAAACCAATTTTGTTGGAAAGATACAAGCAAGTAGCATCCAATAAAATTGTGAATATTGGATACCACCAAGGAAGAAAATGTCTAGTTCATAAATATGAGATATCTCCCAAGGTGTGGAGCCGGAAAACCCGCAAGGTCAAAAATGTAGTAAGATATACAAGGGAAATCCGTTTTTGATGAACTTGAGCTTGTTATGAAAACTACCAAAAGCTCTAGAACCTCACATGGCTATGATACAACTAATAACAACAAGATATGATGCTAAGTATGCAAAGGTTTGAGCTCTTTTCGAAAGATATGATCGAGTTACTCACTCGAGAGCCTCTCTTGATAGTACGGTTAACTATCCTAAACATGGTCTCCCAACAGGAGATCGGTAAAAGGGAAGACCTATCAAGATCATACCTTTTGCATTGAGAATTCCACTTGAGCTTGATGTAGATGATCTTGTCCTCCTCAAGATGGAACATCTTTCTTGATTGCTCTTGCTCACGCTCACTTGATGAAGACTTGCGATTTGCTTCCCCATACACCATGGGGAAACCTCTTCTTTGAGCTTGTATTCATTTATCCATGATCACCGAGGAATGGCAAGCTTCAAGCACGAGATCTTCTTTATATGGCGCATATTTAGCTTGCACATCATTTCTTCTAACTGCATTTGGATGATGTCTTGAAAATACACATGAGAAGCTCCATCTTATTCTGCAAGACACTCTTGATATTCTTTTCTTCATTCTTCTTCTTCTACATGATTTCAATAGGCCCAAAGCCTTTGGACATTGCTTCTTCTTCTTCAATTCTTCTACCTTGACGCCAATGGAAAATTCCTACAAGTGCAACTTAATGCAAACATTAGTCCATATATATTGTCATTAATTACCAAAACCACACATGGGGGCCCACATGCTCTTTCATATGTGACATTCATGAATCATAGAGAAACACACTTAAGGGCACTACGATGCTTAGGTATCTTCCTGTAAGATGGAATCAAGGAAGAGAGAGAAACTGGAATCATTTCGAACGAGATCCGAAGTTGTTTAGAGAAAGAAAGAAAGAAAGAAAGGAAAAGACCGAAAGGTGTTTCAGATAAATAGAAATTTATAATATGCATTTATATATGTTAATTGTGAATTAACATATACTATATAAATATTTAAATTAATATTCGAGGGAAACTTCCTTAGTGGGGCCAAAACCCCGGAGGGAATCAGCCTAAGGGGAAGTCACTGGAAAAAGACAACAAACAACACTGTGTGTGGGCCAGGCAGCCCACCCACACAGGCAGATGGATGGACGGAGATGGGCATCATGCGAGCGGCGCATAGCCAAACACTGCCATAGGCTACAGCTGGCTAGCCCACCCTAGCGGGCCCCACGCTGAGATAGGCCACGAGATGGCCCACTCGGAATGCGTCCTCTGCTCTAGATCGCCGTGTTGGGCCGCTTTGTGCTAGAGGGATGTGGGTGCGGGTGTACATCCCACCCTGCTACCACACTGGACACTGCCGCTTAGCACGTCACGAGCGTAGGCGCCGGCCCACCTAGGTCGTGCACTACTATTGCGCTAGCTACTGCTGCTTGCTGAGCTGGCTCGGCCGGCCCACCCGGCTGCTACTTGGCCCAGTCGGCTGGCGGCCCTCCTCCCCTTTTCTTCCTTTACCTTTTAATAGTCCCACATGGGAGAGCCTTTGGGAAAAGGACACCTCTTCCATCTATATAAAGGGGTTCCCATTGGAGGGATTAAACACAACCAATCCAATATTCTCTAAGGCACTTTTCCTTAGAGGATGGACTCTTTCTCTCCCTCCTTGCCTCTGCGGTGGCCTGGTCCCGGAGAAGGACTTTACACGCAAAGTCAATACCACTGTGGCATGTCATTGTGTTGCAGGGATTCTGGCCAGGAGATCTACTTCGGCAACCTTGGTAGGGATCAGAGCCCGAGAGTCATTGTCTTGCACCATATGTGCGTGATAACTCAGGGTAGCTACTATTAGTAGCAACTGAACCATGTCGTGCAAGGACCTGGATAAGGGGTGACGTGCGAAGCATTGCGCGACCTTGAGGTTAGACGGGTATGACTACATCATCCACGCTCCTACATGATCATAACGCTCTTACGTCTAAAAGGGTATGTGAAAGTGCATGTGTGCCCCCATGTGTGGTTTTGGTAATTAATTACAATCTCTATGAACTTATGTTTGCATTGAGTTTTACTTATAAGATTTATCCATAGGCAATGCTTGAACCATATGTTGGCTTCAAGGTTGGGAGAAGAATAAAGTAGAGAAGATCAAGTATTGACCAAGGTTTCAATGAGTGATCCAGAGATTGTTCAAGTGAGAGTTTGTCCTATAGCAAGTATGTCTTTAAGAATAAAGTTGGAGTGATATCTCTTATGTACCTTCAAGACACCAACATAATGAAGAAAGAAGAAATGATGTGCATGTTCAAGATGAGCCATCTCGAAGAGATCATTTGCTTGAAGCTTGCCATCCTATGGTGATCATGGATATGGGAAGATGATATGCCCAAAAGAGAAGCCCTACCATAGTGGAGTATGGGGGCAATTTGCAAGTCTTCACCAAGCTAGTGCACTCAAGAAAGGTGTTCCATCTTGAGGTGGAGAAGATCATCATCATCAAGCTCAAGTGGAATATGCCCAAGGCAAAGGTATGGTCTTGATAGGGTTTCCTTCTTACCGGTCTCGTGGTGTTAGTTGGAGAGACCAGTTTATAGGATAGATAATTGTACTATCAAGAGGGGCTCTCGAGTGAGTAACTTGATCATATCCTTCAGAGAGAGCTCAAACCTTCACATACTTGGCATCATCTTTTTTGGTTGTTATTTGGATCTTATCCATGTGAGGTTCTAGAGCTTGCGGTAATATTCATAACAAGCTCTAGTTCATCAAAAATGGATTTCCCTTTATATTTATTGCATTTTTGATCTTGAAGGTTTTTCTAGTTTCTCACCAAGAGTGGTATCTCACATCATAATACATGAAATGTTCTCACTTGGTGGTATCCAATATTTCCAACAAAATTGGTTTTGGGTCAATCGGATTTCATATGCAAATGTTATGTTCAGTACATTTTTGTTGTTTCTGTCAGTTTTGCCTCTAGTAGGATTTTGGGCCGGAATCTCTGGTGCGAAGTCACAGGCCGGAGTCTCTGGTGTGCAAGACCAGAGTCTCCGATGTGGTCTGGAGTTTCACCTCAAATCTATGGAGTGAATCAAAGTTGAATCCCAGGGATACTCTGACTAGTGGTTCGGAGACAAGCTGGATATTTGCTGAAATCTCTAGTGTACTTTGAGAGACTGGAGTTTCTGGTGTGAACAGTCCGGAGTCTTTGGTGTGCTTAGTCCAGAGTTCCTACCAATTTTCCGAAGGGAGCGTAAACCATGCCCTGGACATTCTGTTAGGTGGTCCAGAGATGGACCAGAGTCTGACCGGAATCTCCGGTGTAGACTGGAGTCTCCGGTGTACACACCGGAGTTTCCGGTGTGGAAACTCCCCAACGGGCAGAAAATGTTCAGAAATATGTGGGCCTATAAATAGGGGACCTCATCCCCTACCTCTAGTAGCTCGTTCCAGAAAAAGAAGAACACCATTTGAGAGCTACCAAATCTCCAAGATCTCCCTCTCCAACCACCCAAAGTCCCTAATCTTTGGGGAATCGAAGGAGGAGGCCTTGATCTACAACTTCACCAAGAGAGATCTTCATTTCCCCCTCATTCACTTGAGGGACCCTTGCTCTAGGGTTTCATAGGAAACCCTAGTCCTTGATTTGGTTCTTACAAGCTTGTCTTTGATTGTTGTTACAACTTACTTGGATTCAGGAGCCTCCAATTCAGTTATGGATGTGTGCCTCGAACTTGTTGTAAAGGTGCTAGCTACCACCTCGAAGGTTTCTGATATAGTGGAAGGGTGGATCAATCCTATTGGGGTGAGATTCACCGGAGAACAAGGGAGGCATTTTTTGGCGTTGGTGGTTTGAAACCACCCCCTCTCCAAACGAGACGTACTCCATTGTTGGGAGGAACTCGGTAAAACATCGTCGTCTCCGTGTGCCTCGGTTATCTCTATACCCGAACTCTTACTTATGCACCTAACTTTGTGTTAGCCTTCATGCTTGAAGTATATATCTTGCTATCACATAGTTTCTTGTCTTGCTTAGCATAAGTTGTTGGTGCACATAGGTAAACCCTAGTTGTTCTAGGTTTTGTGCTTGACAAAGTAAATGCTAGTTTAATTCCGCCTTTGTTGAGCCCCTCTCGTAAAAGTTTTAAACTGCCTATTCACCCCCCTCTAGTCAACATCCGTGATCTTTTAGTATGTTACCGTTGTCTTCCTCTGTTACTTCATTATTTCTTAGGGAGATCTTGGGCTTTCGGGGCATTCCAATGTAGTAATTTTTTTGTTTTCTACCACGGAACCCCTTTAGTGGTATCTGAGCCGATCTATGCATAGTATGTTAGTACATATAGACACATGTAGAGTGTGGGAAATTATACTCTAGTTGTCACCTTCCCATGTGTATTTGTTTATATCGTGGCACTATGAGATGAAGTGGCTCGAATCGACCTTACGTATAATCTTACGCGAGACTGGTTCCACACTCAACGTACGGCTTGTACTGTATAAGTGGCTAGCGGGTTTCTGTCACCCTCACAATATTTGATATAGCATCTACAACGGAAGGCCCTGAAAGTGGTGTTGTATAGACAACTATTGGATCCCTGTTGTGGTTGAAATTTTGTAGGTAGAAACAGTTCTATTGTGAAAGCCTAAGAGCCACGTAAAAACTGCAATAGATAACGTAGAGGTGTCTAACTTTATGTTGTAGGGAAGGCTTTGTGATGTGATATGGTTAGAGTCGTGAAAAGGTAAGGTAGTTTACTTTCCTATTACTAAGTCGTATAGTAGTAGTCATCATGATGATGAACGACAAGACTGGAGGCGACGTGGACTTGGCGTAAAACTGGTGGCCTGATGGAGATCATGCCAGATCTCATGATGGAGATCAAGGAGCGCAAAGACAACCATATCATATCACATTTAGATTACATGTGATGTTTATCTTTGTGTGCATCTTGTTTGTTTGCTAGTATTAGATACACATCGGTAGCATTTAAATAAGATGATTCCTAATTAATACCAACAAAAGTGTTCTCCCATTAGTGCACAACCACCAAGAAAGTTCGCAATTATGAAGTAGGTCATGATGATCAGTGCTTGACATCTCTACGTTTGCATATAGTGGGTTCAAGCCATGTATGCACAGCGAATAAACTATGATTGAGTTGACGAGTCTAGCATGTACAGATGAGCCTAGCATGTACAAACATGGCCTCGGAACATGGAGATCAAAATATCAAGCACAAGTCACATGGATGATGTGATCGACGGATATTGTCCACCCTGGCAGCCTCATCAAAGGCCATGATGATTGAGGATGATGTGGTGTAAAGGGGTCATGTAATCACTAAACTATGTTTAGGGATGATAGTTTAAGTGGGAGCTCGTTTGTTAATATGATGGAAAATTTTAACTCCTATTATGAACTTAGTCTAAGTACTTTTGCAAATATCTTTTAGATTATGCCCATTCCTAGAGTTCCGTACATCTTTGGTCCATCAATGAACAAGGAGAAACTTAAGTTAGATGGGTCGAATTTTATCGACTAGGATCAACACCTCAAGAGGACCCTCATAGAGAACAATCTCCTATGTGTCCTTTGTGAACCCCTGGAAGATTTCCTTGATGAATCTGATGATAGAGAAGATGTGATTCTACATTCTCGTAGTGATACCATTATGACTATCAAGTACACCATAATACATGCCATGGAATCTAGCTTGAGGGTGCACTTTCATGAGATCAATGCATTTGATATGCTCGATGGATTGAAGAGCTTGTTCCCTGAATAGATCAGGCGCATGCGATATGAGTACATGGATGATTTTACTTTCACCAAAAAGGAAGAAAACTCCATCTTGGAAATCCACCAGGATAACATGGTAGAGATCCATGAATGCCTTGTGGATGCTTGATGACTGCAAGTGCACAGACCAATTGTATCTAGTTTCTAAGTAAAGATATCAAACCCACAGAGAGCTATTGGTAAAGGTATTTATGCCCCTCATTATTCTCTACCAAAGTATTGTTATAAGTTGTCTTTGATCTCAAGTAAAGGGTGTTTGAAAGGTTTATGGTTGATTGCAGAAAAGTAATTAAAACAAGTAACAAGTTTGTGTGAAAGCATGGTTGAACTCAATAGGGCTAAAACATTCTCGGGGATGTAGGATACACCACTAGCATAGTATTATTGTTATGTGTAATCAAGATAACATACTCCTTGTATCATGATATGTGTGGAGAGAGCCCCATAATAAGATGTTCACTACAAGGCTCGTAGGAAGCCACTTTGTTGAGCCAAGAGTGAGGTCACCTCTAAATAACCACTACGATGTTTGAGAGCAGTCACCCATACAAACCACCGCAATTAAGGGTTTCCCCATTGTTATCATAATTAGCTTAGGGAGTCCCTCTTTAATCCTACTTTGACCGTGTAGGTTACGAGTCGATGCCAATCTGTCACGGGGCATTCTAGGTATGCGTCCAAGACACATCCAAAGGATTTCCCCCTCCCTTTAGTCCTGAAGGCAAATGGTATGCGGTTGACTACACCTACCATCTAAAGAGAGAGATCAAACACAAATCATAATTATATCATAGACAAGCAAGTCATATGGACACAAGAATAGATCATCTTTTTTACAAGTTCATAATGGTGCTAGGGTTTCTCCATCTCCCCAAGAATAGAGGAACTACTCACTCATGGAAGCAATCAACAACATCATCATAATCAAATAAATGGATAAAGGTATGAAGGTAGATCTAATGCAAACCACAATTGGATCTAGAATTACAAAGAGATCTAATAGATGAGAGATGGGGGTAATGGTGGTAATGGAGATGCAGTGGTTGATGATGAAGGGGATGATGCGTTGTCCTCCAATGATCCATGAAACGGCTAGGATTTTACCCCAGCCAAGTTCCTCCTTCTGATCCCTCTCGAATGTGGTTTTTCATGGTTTCTGGTGGCTGTGAATGTCAGATCTCTCTCATGTCTTTGCCGGGAGAAAGTATTTGACAAAGCAGCCACGATGGAGCATGGTACGGGAGGACGGTACGGGCGGGCTCCTCCCGTACCCATGGTCGTTATCCGTACTGGTGCCTCCTGCTTGTTTGTATTCTTCCAGGTGCGAAGGTAAATTCATAAAATGACTCCTATCACCTAGAAATATCATATTATTACACAATATGACATCTTTAATTGATATGTTCATATATGACTCCATGATTTGGGATCCTATTGTTACAAGAACAAAATATCGCGTGTAGACGAAGTGAAATACAAAGATCCCTACTCTATTTATGCAAAAACAAAAGGTAAATATGCTTCAATTTTGGACTCATCAACTCCCCCAAGCTAGGATCTTGCTCATCCTCGAGCAAGATGGTGGCTTATGGACAAGATCATCACGTTCATGAGACACGAGTCATTACAATAAATGAGGTAGAAATTGAAGGAGGAATAGAACATCGTATGTAGAGATACTTTGGGGGTATTACCATACCCTTACACATTACATGACTTAGAGGCTTCCACACCTTTTCCAGTATTAATGAAATTATAAGAAGATGCTAGTAATTCAACATATCATATAATCAAAGAGTTTAATAATATAGAAAACTAAGTTTAGTAATGAAGATTCATGATCATTTTCTCTCTCTTTTTTATACTTGATTCTTTTGATAGCTGCTTTCTTCTTTTCTTTTGATAGTTGTATGTCTATATTTTTACTTGCTCCCTTTTCTCTTTTTTTATTTTTTAGCACATCTATTTGATCATGCTCACTACTTCAATGGCTTTCAAAACTCTTAACTATAATATGCTACTAGAATTCTTCTTCTCATAACTTAATCAATACCTTTGTTGGTGTGGAAGTCCCTAAAATTATGACAACTGTACAAGTATCATAACACTCAACCTAGTTCAATCATCTAATATAATAATCATGAAGAAAACACAACTTCAATTATCATAAAGTCTCATAACTCAACGGATATAAATCCTCTCTTGAATAAAGGGAGCTCAAAGTTGATGCAACTAATGCAAATTCGGAATTTTAAACCTAACCATGCGTGCAGAAAAGTAAACATTCAAAACTCTAAGATAGATTACAAGGTTCCCATAGATCCCCCAAACTTGGAATTAAGCTGAGTGGATCAAATAATCCATTGCGATTATTCGATACCCTAGTGTGCTCCTCTAATTTGCAAGGGAAGAAACTCTAGAATCACGAAGACTTGCACGGAGCATCTTGTTTGATGTCTCCAAGATCAAGATACGGATCCAGCATTACTCATGGACCTTCTCCAACTGCTCAACAAGAGCCTTGTACATCTCTATTTTTTGCTTCTAAGTGTTAATGGATCTGAGGCTAATGTTGTGATTTTCTTCTAGTCCTTTCATTATCTTCGGGTCCATCTAGTCCAGGTAGCGACACAACATTTCAATGTGTTTAGAAGATCCTGGAGATTTTACCTCAATCTTCTTGATGCTATGATCGAGCTTGTCCAGGGAGGCTTGGATGTCCTCCCCTTGTCTCTTCACCTTCTTCAAGAAGTGCTCCCCATCTCCTTCTAAATCAAATTGAACTTCATCGAAGTCGCCTTCTTTTCCAATGCCTAGGCTAAACACCTTGCCCCATCCTTTAGTGTTTCCATTAGCTTGAATCCATCCTCGTCTTCTAATGCATTCTCTTTTGATACAATAACTTTGTCTTCCTCTGTAATCCTTGAAGACGATCCATAGAGATCTTCCTTCTCTTGAAGGTTACTCCATGTAAAGGACATGGTTCCAAAGAGTTTATGAGGAAGAAGTAGATTGTGGAGAAGACTTGTATTGTCAATACAAGGATAGCGCCCTTCTAGAAGGCTTATAAAGGGTTAGGTGCAGGGTAAAATTCCCACGGAGAGGAAAAGGGTCGCCCAAGAAAAGAATCCTAACAAATATGGAAAGAAATAAGTGCAAAACAAGGAAATTTGGGTCATAACGACCAGGCGATACGCGCAAGGCGGTCACAGAATAGATAACGACCAGTCGTACAGGGGGTACGCCCATGTTGGCTCTGAAATATAGCCATATAACGTCCACATTTAAACTGAATATTAGTCATATTCTTGATGAAATATCTCTCTAAACCCTGTCACTAATGCTAATATTTAGAGGGGTATGCAATCCTTTCTTTTGTATTTTTCTTGCACAGATAATGTCATTTAAAGGAGGGAATCACTACATTAAAGTCAAAGATACGATATTTCCAACTACCAGAAGAAACCAGGAGCCTTACATCAGAGGCAGATGTCATAACGACCAACTATATGGCCGGAGCAAAAATTCCGACCGTATAGCTCCGGTCGTATAGTTGGCGCCGCCACCGTTAGGTCAAACAGATCAACTTTTGTGAAGGAACCCCTATATAAATAAGCCTCGGGCGACGAGAAACAAAGCCTAGAAGAGACGCACCATCCATAAGTCTCTGCCACAGATCACCAGTCGCCTATAGATCTCCAAACCCTTCTCCATCTCCATAGCCATACTCCACCCCTTGTAATAGTAGATCTCTTCTCCAATTGGTGACACTGTAAGACTATTGCTATCAATCTCATGATTTTTATTACAATGTTTGTGATTGTTGATCTCATCTCTATGTGTGAGTAATTCTCCTTGGGCTAAGGGCTTCGGCCTAGCCATGTAGCAATTATGCATGTGAATTATCATAGATGGGATCGTGTATTAGTTTGTATGACATGATGATTATTGTATCCTCTCTTGCCTCAATCCAAGGACTTGTCAGGTAGCCAATGTTGGAAATATGCCCTAGAGACAAATAGTTATAAGGACTATTATCATATTTCATATAGTTTATGATTAAGTTTTGTATCATGCTATAAATGTATTGAGTGGAAACATCAATACACGTGTGATATACAAACAACCAAGGGTTCCTAGTGAAACTCTAGTCACTGGTTCATTGGTCAACAGATGATCATGTTTCCTGATCATGTGGCATTTATGCCAGTTGGAAATGGATGAAGGGAATATGATAAATATGTTATTCCTTGTTTATGATAAATATTTATTTTTCATGCTATAATTGTATTAATTGGAAGCATTAATACATGTGTGTTTAATAAACAAAATACAAAGTTCCTAGTAATGCATCTCATATAAACTAGCTCGTTGATTAACAAGATGATCAAGGTTTCCTGATCATGGACATTGGAGGTTGTTAATAACAAGGTCACAACATTGGTGGAATGATGTGATGAACATTCATCCAAAGTATAGCATTACGATCAAAGTCATTATGTTTATATTGCTATAACATCATACGAAGTAATCTTACTCCTTAGACCATGAGAACATGTTAATTGCTAACACCGGAAGAGTATCTTGATAACATCAAACGTCACACCATAACAGGGTGACTATAAAGGTGGGTTCAGTGCTACCAAGGTGTTATGTTGAGGCTCATGGATCAAGAGTGGGATTTGTCCATCCCGATGAAGGATAGATATACTCTAGGCCCTCTCGGTGATATCACATTAAGATAGCTTGCAAGCAAGTGATGAGATCACTAGAATGTTATATCACGGGAACAAGAAAAGAGTGCATGTCGGTAACGAGATAAAACTAGGTATTTGGATGACAATGATCGAATCTCGCACATGTAATATATCGCGAGACAAAGGGATTTAGTTACTAGCGTTAAAGGTTCTCACGATCACAGAAGTCATCGTTGAATGTGTAGGAGTCAGTATGGATCTCCAGGTCACGCTTGTGATTATTGATCTGAGAGGGGTCTCGATCATGTCTGCATTATTCGTGAACCGTAGGGTGACACACTTAAGGGATACCGACACCATTTGGAGAAAATATGTTTCAGATAAATAGTTAAGAAAGTGCTGGAATTATTTCAATAGACACCGAAACTGTTTCGGGTGAAATTGCTGAAATTGGTTCTGCCTATAATATTGAAATGTTGCAAGGGGTTTTATGTGAAAGTTTGTTAATTAAAGTAATTAACAAAATTTTGAATAAAATTAATAAAAGAGTTTTATTAAATGAGAGAGCATTAAATTTGGAGAAATTTAATGCATTTAAAGTGGGGACTTTAAAAGAGAATATGAAGGGGCAAATTTATGTGGAGGGAGTTACCACCACATGAATGAGGAGGTGAGGGGTCACCCCTTGGGCGCTGGCCATGGGGAGGGGCACCCCCCTCCTCCTATAAAAGGCCCCCCTCACACCCCTTCTTCCTCATACCTCCTCGTGAAGGATCTCTCTCCCCCTCTAGTATTATTCCCCCATGGTCTCGGATTAGCGAGATACATGTTCCCGGTGGCTTTATCTGAAAAGGAGTTATTGCTTCCGCTACTTTGTTGGAGCGAGGGACGGAGGTTCTTGATGTACCGGACGTGTGTGCGGTCACGGATGCACCGCTGCTTTGCGGTGCTAGACTTGCTGGAGCTAGATCTGATGGATGTGCTAGAGCCGGACCTGTTGGACTTCATCACAATCTTGAGACCAGCAAGTGTACGACTACATCATCCACGAGTTCCAACTCATTAACAAAGCTTTTTTGTCTTCGAGGGTAAGTTCTCTATGGATGTATATCCACCCGTTGCTTGTATCTAGTAGATAGATCTTAGCGTATAGTTCCTATCGTAGGAAATTTTTTGTTTTCTATGCTGCGAACCCAACAGTGGTATCAGAGCCTGATCTATGCATAGGTGCTTTGCACGGGTAGTACACATATGTTTATATGTGGGCGATGATGATTATGTTATTGCATCTTCTATGTATTTTGGATATTGGTGGATAGTGGGATAAAGCGGCACGTACCAACCTTACATGCCATCGTACATGAGACCGGTTCCACGACTGAGATGCTACTAGTTTTGCATAAGTGGCTGGCAGGTGTCTGTCTCTCCTACTATAGTCAATATCTGATTTACAACAAGTTGCTAATAACTTGGTTATCCTCGCTATGGTTCATGTTTGTAGGTAAGAACGTTTCTATCTTCGAAAGCCCTAAGCCACGTAAAACTTGCAATTTATAAATTAGAGGCGTCTAGTTTAGATCGTTGTTGGGCTAGTGTCTTGATATTGTATTGTTGTAAGTAGATGTATGTTAGATACTCTTACAACACACTCAATGTGTAAGTTCCATAGACCTTGGCCTTACACAGAAATGAATGATAGAGATCATACCACGATGCAAATGATAGAGATCAAATGCATGGACCATATCATCTCACTTTACACATTAGATGTTAGCATCTTATACTGCTAGTTTGGCGCTTTTTGTAGCATTGTAAGATGATACCTCAGTTAGATATCAAGATAAAATGTGTTCTTCCTTAAGTATGCACCGTTCTGTGGATCGTGTTTCGAGACATCACGTGATGATCAGGTGTACTCGACTCTACGCTTTTATATAACGTGTGTAAGACAGTTTTACACACGCGAATACTAAGGTTCTTACTTGGCGAGCCTAGCATGTACAAACATGGCCTCGGAACACGGACCGAAAGGTTAATCATGAGTCATATAGTTGATGTGATGCCCATATTGATGCTCGCCTTTGAAGCTACACCGACTCACGTGATGATTGGACTTGGTGTAGGGGATTTGGTTCATGTAATCACCAAAAAGGCACGAGGGATGTCATTTTTGAGTGGGAGTTCATTTCTAATTCGGATTAGTCGAACTCAATTTGTCATAAACTAAATCAAAGTGAATTTGCATAATTTGTTGTAGTCATTGGCATCTGTTCACTACCTTATGCTTAGTTTTAATTGAGATAATAGAACTATAAAATTCTGGATATTTACTTTATGAATTGGTATCGTATTGCTTTGAATGTCAATTTAAAGTTTAGAAGTCCTATTGCAAACTTTCAGCAAACTCTATTTACTCCATGAAGTTTAATAAGTAGTATTAAATCAAGAGTAAGAATTCCAATGTTAGTATCTAAAGTATCATGTTTGCCTCCATGATTTTTGATATTCAAAAGTTGTTTTAATATCAAGATTATCTAGGAGCTGAAAAATTGTTTCAGAAACCATCATGTGTGGAAGATATTGTGATATCCGAAACAATGTTTTTGGTTGCATTATGATAGAGTATAATTTAGCAAAATACATGTTCTCATATTATGAGAATTTGTGAAGGATGGAGATGCTAGGCATCCGGATCTCCCAAAAGAAGGTTTTTGGGAACTAACGTTATACTCGCGATTCTTCCTTACAGGCTATAGTAGCTTGATCATGAAAGTTGTCATGATAAGGATGAATGGAAGATGTAAGTAAAATGTTTACTACACTAATAGATTACTAAAGAATGGATTTTTGAAAGAATACCAAAACATTTGATGATGGTGATCCACTTCAAAGTGCAAGTCCAAAGGTATTAGTATTTGACTATATACGCTTTGTACTATGTGTCATGTGAATGACACCACTATTGATGTTGATAAATTCTTTTAAAAGGAAAAGGAATTGCTGAAAGAGAATCTATAAAATATTTGGCAGAAAAGAAAAATTTGGAAATGTCCAGCTTAGGTATAAAGAAGATACACATGTTAAGGTTGTATTCCTTGCTTGTTAAACAATGTGGTTCTTAGGTATTGGATACCGGTATTGGATACCGAATTGGTTGGTATGAAGTGTCATACAGGACAACGCAATTCATGAACTACAATGGCCTAAGTAACTAGCAAGAGAATAAGTGATGATGTTCATCGAAAACAAATAAAGTGTTATCGTGTTTTTCGTTGTCGTCAAACCTAGCCTTCAAGATTTGTTTTAATAATTGTTATTTTGTTCTGGTATTACGAGAATAAAGGTTTTTCAAATAATCACCATATTCCATAAAGGATGGATGAACTTTTACAAGTCTAGTGGGAGAAATCACATCCATAAACACTATTGCTGAAATGTTGCAAGAGAAATGATTGAAAGATCACTTATGAAGTGACATCGCTGTTTGAATTATATTGGAAAGAAAACATGAAGAAAATCCATGTTGATGGATTTTTGGAGTCTTTGATTTGGATCAATTGACGCTTGTGAGACTTTCCTCGAGATAATTGAAACTCCGTCCATAGGCCAAAGAGGAACGGATGACTAACTTATTGGATATTATGCATGTTGATGTCTATAGTCCATTATGTGTAGCCATATGCGATGGATATTTTTTGCTTCATATGCTTTCTCTAGAAATTTAAGTGGATATATCTATATATTGACTTAATAAGGAAGAAGTATGAAACATTTGAAAATTGTTCAAAGACTTTCAAGATGAAGTGAAAAATCATTGTAACAAGAAAATAAAGGAGTTTATGATTTGATCATAAAGGAAGATATTTGAGTTACATGTTTAGCAAAACACCTAAGATTTGAGGAATTGTTCCATGATTTGTGTTTCCCGATAAACCATAGGAGTATGGCATATTCGAGAGATGAAATCAAACCATGTTTGACATGGTAAGATCAAAGGTGTCATTTATAAAACTGCCATTATGTTTTAAGGATTGAAGCATTAGAGACGCTTTTACACTGAAAAGAGCACCATCGTGATCCGTTGAAATGACACCATATAAGTTATGGTTTGGGATAAAACCCGAATTGTCTTTTCTTAAATTTTTGTATGCTATGCATAAGTAAAATGTTTACAACCAAAGTCGGATAAGAACGTCTTTGTAGGTTACCCCAAAGAATTTGTTGGGAATTTCTCCATAACACCGAGGACAAAAGAGTTTGTTACTTGGAACGTCGAGTTTCTTGAGAAGGAATTTTTCACGAAAAGTTAAGTGGGAGGACAATTGTTGAACCTTACTTATATGTGCTAAGTAGCGCAGCGCCGGAAAGTGTCCTGGTGGTGGCCACAATACTCATGGCTCCCATGATTACAAAGGTTGTAATCTCGGAGATTAGAGTTCATATTGAACCGTGTGGATCGGTAAGAATCAAAATAGTGATATTTGATAAACAATTCGTTATTGTTTTGACAATGATGAATCGACTGCATGCAAAGAAGCGATGATGGGCCCTGACTCCATAAATTGACTAGAAGTCATATAATCCTTGATAGTATCCATACACGAGAATCAAGTTTCAGAACTTGGAAGACCCTCTGAAAAGGCGTAAAGCATATCGGTCGTGTTTGGATCTATAAGAAATAGACATGGATGTTTAACATCTATGAAATAGTCGACATGTCGGAAAGAAGTTTACGGCAATGATCAAGGAGTTGACTATGACAAGATTTGATCTTTCATAGCGATATTTAGTCTTGACGGATTAATGTAGCAACCACTACATATAATTTGGTATATGGTAGTTGAGTAAACAAAACAAGGTTTTTTTATAGAATGGTTACCTAGGACGTGTACATGACACGGTCCGAAGGGTTTTGTTAATTCAAAGGGTGCTAAAAGGGCATGCAAACTTCAATAGTTGAAGTGAGCATAGCGGAGTTGGAATCTTCACCATGATGAAAATGTTAAAGGAGTTTAAATTCATCAAAGATGATGAAGATGCTTGCATTTGCAAGAAATTAAGTGGGAGCACTGAGACAAATTTCCAATACATTATGCAGAGTACATATTGTTGATTGGAAATGATGTATCTTTTATTAACACAAGTTAAGAATTTCATTAAAATAGGATTTCGATGAAAGACTTGGGCAAAACCGGAATATTTGGCATCAATATCTATATGGATAGATTGAGGCGCTAATATGGTTGTGCCAGACATACATATATGAGATATTGAAAGGGTTCAATATGGAAACAACAAGAAAGGTTCTTGCTGCATGGAAAGGATTGTATCAAGATTCAAGTGTTTCAACACTTGGTGAGTAAAATCACATGAATATTTTGATCGATTATATCGTGATATGTATATATCCAGATATGTTATATGGTCTAAATGTTATGAGCACATACCAGAATGATTCATAAGATGATCACTAGACGATAGTAAATATATTCTTATGAGCTTTGGAAGAACTAAGAATATATCATGTATAAGTGACAAATAGTTAAAGGTAGTTCATTGTAAAGTGTTACATTCATACTAGTTTTGTCACAAGATACAAATTAAATTTATCTCCATTTAGACTATGGGTGGCACAATGTAATAGAAAGGATGTTCCATGATGGATTTGGATGAGTTCCAAAGTTGAGACATTGTGACAGATACTACAACAAAAGGCAAAGTATATGACTGCTATAGTAGCAGCAAAGGAGGGCATTTGTGTTAAGTAGTTTGTTATCAAACAAGGTGTGGTTCGAAGTGGGCTAATACTATGAAGATATATTGTATGACAATAATATCAACATATTTTAACCTGAACAAACTAAAGGTCTCACCAAAGGACCAAATTTATACAATGCCATCTCATTTGAGAATGAGTGATGCGTAGAGATGCAAAGACATGCAAATACGCACAGACCTAAAACTGTCAGATCCGGAGATTATGTTAACCACTAGCAATCGTGTATATGCAACACCAGAAAGCCATAGGTGTTCAATACACAAAGTGTTTCAAACTAGATTATTGACTCTAGTGCAAGTGTGAGACTGAAGGCAATATGCCCGAGAGGCAATAATAAAGTGGTTATTATCTTATTCCTTGTTTATGATAAATGTTTATTTTGCATGCTATAATTGTATTAATTGGAAACGTTAATACATGTGTGTTTAATAAAGAAAATACAAAGTTCCTAGTAATGCCTCTCATATAAACTAGCTCGTTGATTAACAAGATGATCAAGATTTCCTGATCATGGACATTGGATGTTGTTAATAACGAGGTCACAACATTGGTGGAATGATGTGATGAACATTCATCCAAAGTATAGCATTATGATCAAAGTCATTATGTTTATATTGCTATAACATCATACGAAGTAATCTTAGTCCTTGGACCATGAGATCATGTTAATTGCTAACACCGGAAGAGTATCTTGATAACATCAAACGTCACACCGTAACAGGGTGACTATAAAGGTGGGTTCAGTTCTACGAAGGTGTTATGTTGAGGATCATGGATCAAGAGTGGGATTTGTCCATCCCGATGACGGATAGATATACTCTGGGCCCTCTCAGTGATATCACATTAAGATAGCTTGCAAGCAAGTGATGAGATCACTAGAATGTTATATCACGGGAATGAGAAAAGAGTGCATGTCGGTAACGAGATCAAACTAGGTATTTGGATGCCAATGATCGAGTCTCAGACATGTAATATATCGCGAGACAAAGGGATTTAGTTACTAGCGTTAAAGGTTCTCACGATCACAGAAGTCATCGTTGAATGTGTAGGAGTCAGTATGGATCTCCAGGTCCCCCATTTGGAGCAAATATGTTTGCATTATTGATCTGAGAAGGGTCTCGATCATGTCTGCATTATTGATACGTCCATTTTACATCACTATTCTATGTCTTAATTCACTATTATTCATTGATATATTTCACATTGAGAGGTGATACTTATGTTATTTCATCTGTTTTTGCATGGTTGATGACTTTTGGAGCATGGACCGCTGCAGTCAGGATTCTGATGGAAAAGGTGCTGTTTGGAGGCAAAGTTCACGAAGATCAGAAAATCCGGGAAAATATACGGAAAATTATATTTTTCAGTAGACTCAAGATGCCAGAAGATGGAGTGGAGGTGGGCCACAGGGGGCCCACACCATCCCATGGCACGGGCAGGCCTAGGCCGCGCCAGGGAGTGGTGTGGCCGCCCTGGCCCACTCCAGCCTCTCCCCTCTGGCGTATATCAACCTCCCGAAACCCTAAGACTCGGGGAGCGACCACAGAAAGATTCCGCCGCCTCTGCGGGGCGGAAAACACCGAGAGAGAAAGATCTCTCTGGCAGACAGATTTCTCCCGGGGGAATTACTTCCCGGAGAGGGAAGATCGTCGCCATCAACACCACCATCAAGCTGGACTTCATCGGGATCATCATCATCACCACCATCATCACCATCAGCACCCTCATCACCATCTCCATATTGCTGTAACAATTGGTTGAATCTTGCTATAGTTCATAGGGGAAACTTTCCCGGTGTTGATTACTCTTTGTAGTTGATGCTATTGAGTGAACCATTGAATTATTGTTTTTTTTCAGATTGTTATACATCATTATTCCATCTCTGATCATGATCCATATGATGTCTTGTGAGTAGTTAGTTTTTTTCTTGAGGACATGGGAGAAGTCTTGTTGTTAGTAGTGGAGTTGCGTTGAGAAAGATTCAATAGATTATTATTTAAGTTGTGGTGTACTTCTTCTAGTGGTGTCATGTCAACGTCGACTACATGACACTTCACCTATATGGGCCTAGGGGAATGCATTGTGTATTTGGCTACTAATCGTAGGGGTTGCCGGAGTGACAGAAACTTGAAGCCCCGTTAGGAAACCATTGCACAAGGGACGTAAGGGTCTTAGAGTTTAAAGATGTGGTTAGGTTTCTACCTTAATTACTTTCTTGTACTTACGGATGTTTGCAAGGGGTTTTAATCACAAGTATGTATTTAGTCTTGGATGGGACGGTACATTAGCACAGGTTCACCCACACAACACTTAGCAAGCTAGAGAAGATTAATCGACTATATGAAGCGAAAGCACTTGACAGTCTTCCCATGTGTCCTCAAGAACGTTTGGTCATCTATAGAAATACAACCGGCTTGTCCTTTGCTGCATAAAGGATTGGGCCACTTGCTGCATTCATTCTTACTGTCTTTTATTTACTCGTACTTTGTTTACTTTATCGAAAACCCCTAAAAATCCGTTTGCTAAGTATTTGCAGAGAATTCCTGTTCCATACCACTAGCCAGCACCTTCTGCTCCTCGTTGGGTTCGACACTCTTACTTATCGAAAATACTGCGATACACCCCCTATACTTGTGGGTAATCAAGACTATTTTATGGCGCCGTTGCCGGGGAGTGAAGTGCTATTGGAGAGTGGAACTGGTAAAGGAAACTTCTACTGTGAGTATTGTTTACTTCTGCTAGTTGCTTTATTTTCGTTATGGATAATTCGCTGAGTTTCTTATTTGGTAATGCTAGTACCACTGCTAAGGTAGTAGATAAGCCACCACCTGTTGAGAAAGATGTTTTCAAAATACCTACAAGAATTATTGATCGTGTTATGGATAACTACTATGTTGGGGATGGAACTGTCCATCCCGGTGATCATTTACTCCTTATACACGAATTATGCGGGTTGTTCAAGTGTGCAGGTATTACTACAGATCAAGTTAAGAAGAAGTTATTCTCTTTATCACTAAAAGGAAGAGCTGAGGAATGGTATAAGCTGCTGAAGAATGGTCAAGCTCTGGAATGGGAGGAAATAGTGCCTCTCTTTTATTCAAAGTTTTATCCTCCTAGTGAGATTCATAAAGATCGAAATCAAATATACAACTTTTGGCCTCTTGATGGAGAGAGTACAGCTCAAGCTTGGGGGAGATTGAAGTTACTAATGCTCAAATGTCCCATTCATGAGCTCCCCAACAATATTATTATCAACAACTTTTATGCAAGGCTCCCTCTACATGACAAGGATTTATTGGACGCTTCTTGTGCTGGATCATTCACTCGCATGGGAGAAGAAGTTAAATGGGATCTTCTAGACCGTATCCAAGACAATGCTGAAGCTTGGGAGAATGACAAAGGTAGAAAGTCAGGTATAAATTATGATTATGAATGCATTGAATCTTTTATGGGAACTGATGACTTTCAAAATATTAGTAATCTTTATGGTCTTGATTTGCAAGTTATTACGAATTGCTTTAGAACTTTTGCTTCCTATATCAAAATTCCAAAAAGGGCATGGAACAAGTACCATGCACCTTACAAAGATATTGTTGACTATGCTCCTATTGGAAGTGCTGAGTATTGCATTATTGATCCCATCTTACCCGAACCTTATATCGAGAAGATTCCCTTTGTCGAAAAGGTAAAGGACCATCCTATGATAACTAATGTAATCACCAAAAGTGAAAAAAGAACTGTAAAACCTGATGAACAAATTAACATTGAACCTGTGGTAGCAATTGTGAAAGACCTTGTCACTAAAAGCATAGAATATGGGCACATAGTCTTTTGTGAGGATGCTTCTAATATTGTTTCCCATCCCAATAGATCTAAAAAGGCTAGTGTTCCTGTGCTTTCTGTTAGAATTGGTTATCATTGCTATTATGGTTTATGTGATATTGGTGCAAGTTCTAGTGCTATTCCTTATGAACTTTACAGAGAAATTATGCATGAAATCAGTCCTTGCGAGTTGGAGGAGATTGATGTGGTTATTCACCTTGCTAATAGAGAGACCATATCTCCAATTGGTATTGTGCGAGACGTGGAAGTTCTTTGCGGTAAGATTAAATACCCCGCTGATTTTTTAGTACTTGGTTTAGCTGCTAGTAAAACTTATCCTATTATTTTTGGTAGACCTTTCTTGAGTACTTGTGGGGCTATTATTGATTGCAAGAGGGAGAAAATCTTGACTAAGTTTGATGGGGAATCCTATGAGTTTAATTTTTCGAAATTTGCTAAAGAACCTTGCGAAGAGGAAACCCATAATGAGGATTTTAGGGTTGAACAATTTGCTTCTATTTCTCTTGCTCCTAACAATGCTTTGCAGCAATTTATGGAAGAACATGAAAGTGAAATCTTCATGGAATAAAGAAATGAGATTGATATGATTCTCCGTGATCAACCTATGATGCTTAAGCACGACTTGCCTGTAGAGGACTTGGGTACCATGATGCCACCTAAAAAGGACCCGGTTTTCGATCTAAAACCTCTCCCTGATGATCTTAAATATGCTTTTATTGATGACAAAAAGATATGTCCTGTTATTATTAGCGCTAAACTTTCAGGAGAGGAAGAAGAAAGATTATTGGAAGTTTTGAAGAAACACCGAGGAGCTATGGGCTATACTCTAGATGATTTGAAAGGGATTTCACCTACTATATGTCAGCATTCTATCAATATAGAACCAGATGCGAAGCCAGTAGTGGAAAACCAATGACGTTTAAATCCTAAGATGAAGGAAGTGGTAAGGAATGAGGTATTGAAACTCCTTGATGCTGGTATTATTTACCCTATTGCTGATAGTGAATGGGTTAGTCATGTTCATTGTGTTCCTAAAAAGAGAGGTATTACCGTTGTACCTAATGATAACGATGAGCTTATTCCTCAAAGAATACTAGTAGGCTATAGGATGTGAATCGATTTTAGGAAAGTCAATAAAGTTACTAAGAAAGACCATTACCCGCTTCCTTTTATTGATCAAATGTTGGAAAGGTTGTCTAAAAAGACCCATTTTTGTTTTCTTGATGGTTATTCTGGTTTCTCTCAAATTGCTGTTAAACAACAAGATCAAGAAAAAAACTACTTTTACTTGCCCTTATGGAACTTATGCTTATAGACGTATGCCTTTTGGTTTATGTAATGCTCCTGCTACTTTCCAAAGGTGCATGTCTGCTATCTTTCATGGCTTTTGTGAGGAAATTGTAGAAGTGTTCATGGATGACTTTTATGTCTACGAAACTTCTTTTGATAATTGTCTGCATAACCTTGATAAAGTTTTGCAGAGATGTGAAGAAACTAATCTTGTTCTTAATTGGTAGAAATGCCACTTCATGGTTAATGAAGGGATTGTTCTTGGGCATAAAGTTTCTGAAAGAGGCATAGAAGTTGATAGAGCTAAGGTTGAAGCAATTGAGAAGATGCCATGTCCAAGAGACATCAAAGGTATTCGTAGTATCCTTGGTCATGCTGGTTTCTATAGGAGGTTTATTAAACACTTCTCTAGGATATCAAAACCTCTCACTAATCTTCTGCAAAAAGATGTACCTTTTGTTTTTGATGATGATTGTAGGGAGGCTTTTGAAACTCTTAAGAAGGCTTTAACTACGGCCCCTATTGTTCAACCACCTGATTGGAGTTTACCCTTTGAAATAATGTGTGATGCTAGTGATTTTGCAGTAGGGGTTGTCCTTGGGTAACGTATTGATAAAAAGTTAAACGTTATTCATTATGCTAGTAAGACTCTAGATGCTGCTCAAAGGAATTATGCCACTACTGAAAAGGAATTTCTAGCTGTTGTTTTTGCTTGTGATAAGTTTAGGCCCTATATTGTGGACTCAAAAGTAACCATTCATACTAATCATGCTGCTATTAAATATCTTATGAAGAAGAAGGACGCTAAGCCTAGGCTTATTAGATGGGTACTGCTTTTACAAGAGTTTGATCTTCGCATAGTAGATCGAAAGGGGGCTGAAAATCCTGTAGCTGATAATTTATCTCGTTTGGAAAACATCTCTTTTGATCCTATGCCTGTTAATGATAGTTTCCCGAGTGAACAGTTAGCTGCAGTAGGGGTGAGCTCGAGAGGAAGCCCTTGGTATGCTGATTATGCTAACTTTATTGTCTCCAAGTATTTGCCTCCAACTTTTACAGCTCAGCAAAGAAGAAAGTTCTTCTATGATTTGAGGCATTATTTTTGGGATGACCCACACTTATACAAAGAAGGAGTTGATGGTATTATGCGAAGATGTGTTCCAGAATATGAGCAAAAAGAGATATTGCGTAAATGTCATGGTAGCGCCTATGGAGGACATCATGCGGGAGATAGAACCGCACCAAAGGTATTACAATCAGGTTTCTCCTGGCCTACCCTTTTTAAGGATGCAAGAAAAATTGTTTATCTTGTGATGAATGTCAGCGTGTTGGTAATATTTCTAGACGCAATGAAATGCCTATGAAGTACTCTCTAGTCATTGAACCTTTTGATTGTTGGGGATTCGACTTTATGGGGCCTTTCCCTCCTTCGAAGGGTTACACTCATATTCTTGTTGCCGTTGATTATGTTACTAAGTGGGTAGAAGCCATTCCTATGAAGAGTGCTGACGGGGAAACCTCTCTAAAAATGCTTAAGGATGTTATCTTTCCTAGGTTCGGAGTGCCTAGGTAGCTCATGACTAATGGGGGTTCTCATTTCATTCATGGCGGTTTTAGGAAGACCCTCGCTAAGTATGATGTTAATCATATGATTGCTTCAGCTTATCATCCCCAAACTAGCGGGCAAGTAGAGTTATCAAATAGAGAAATTAAATCTATCTTGCAAAAGACTGTTAATAGGTCTAGGAAAAACTAGGCTAAAAAGTTGAATGATGCTTTATGGGCTTATAGGACTGCTTATAAGAATCCTATGGGAATGTCTCCTTATAAAATGGTTTATGGGAAAGCTTGCCACTTACCCTTAGAATTAGAACACAAAGCTTACTGCGCAGTGAAAGAACTAAATAGAGATTGTAAGCTAGCTGGTGAGAAAAGACTTTTTAACTTAAGTTCTTTAGATGAATGGAGGAGTGAAGCCTATGAGAATGCTAGGCTCTTTAAGGAAAAAGTCAAAAGATGGCATGACAAGCGAATACTTAAGAGAGAATTTCAAGTTGGTGAGAAAGTTCTATTGTATAGGTCTCATCTCAGATTTTTTGCAGGTAAGCTACTATCAAAATGGGAAGGACCTTTCATCATTGAAGAAGTATACCGTTCAGGAGCAATAAAAATTTCTTCTTTAAAAGATAATACTACACAAGTAGTGAATGGACAGCGACTCAAACACTATATTTTTGGAGATTCTTACAATGAAGATGTTGATGCCTTTCAAGTTATAACTCCAGAGAAATTCGTTGAGGACCAAATTCAGAGACCTGCAGAGTCCGTTTCCAACTAGGTAACAGTTCTGGTAAGAAAAGTTTCGTGAAAATACAACCCAACTATATTTTTGCAGTTTTCAGTCAGTAAGGAAAGCTACGAAGCGAAAAAGAGACGGAAATGGAGCCAGGGTGGCCCACACCACCCCATGGCGCGGGCCCACCCCTGGTCGCGCCACCAGGTGGTGAGGCCACCCAGTACTACGCCTCCGACTCGTTTTCTTCCAGTACCTTCCTTTTGAAGTGAAACTTCGTAATATATAACCCCCCGGATCTTCCGAGGTCCGTATATCATGTTTTCGTCGTGTTTTTGTTTCGATCTGTTTCTGCCAGGATATACTCTTTGAAGGTTTAGAAGCACAATTGTGTCTGCCAAGGATAAAGGGACGGAGCCTATGGAGGAAGACCTCCAAGACCCCGGGAAGGAGAAGGATATCAAGAGTGAAGGTGAGGAGGAGCAAGGCCAACGTCCGCACACTGGCACCACCATTGCAAGCATTGGAGTGGTGGCTCCCTGGTCACTTCCTCCATGCACCAAGAATCCTTTCCACACTCTTATCCATGAGCATCAATACCAGAATATGCCCAAGGAGAAATTACCCTCCAATTGGGATTTGCCTCGTTCTAGCCATGCAGGAAAAGAAGACTTCAAGGAGGAAGAGTGGGGAAAGAATAGCAAGGGCTGGAATTCTCAACACGACATGATCATGAGCCGCATTGAGCAAAACTCACAGCTGATTCATAATCTCACCTTCGAGATTGAGGACTTTGGGAAACTGATCAAGGAGCTCATCAAGAGGATACCACCACCACCGAAGGAGTAATTCGTCATCAGGTTTGGCATCCCCTTGGTTTGTTCCAAGCTTGGGGGAGTGCCGCGGTATCATATCACTATCTTCTATCCTTTTACCTTATTAGTAGAGTCATATCATGAATAGAGGAGTTATTATGTAGTATGGTTTGCATTATGGAAGTGTCCCCTCTCTCGTTAGATATGTATCCCTTGGTGTGAGTGTCGTTATGGACTATTAATGAGAAGTTCTATCATTCACTCTTTTGCATAGCATATGTTAGTTTTCAATTCGTGGTTATATGATTGATCTTGTTGTTAGTATTGGTATCACTTTGGGATCATTGAGTTAATCTTGTTGGTTTTGGCAAACCTGGCTCGGTCAGTAGCAACACCTTTTTGAGAGTTGAAAAGAAAAAGATAGAAGTACTCTAAAGAAAAATAATTTCATCATCTTTCTTTCTTGATTTGCTCATAAGTTTAGTATTCTCTAGTTAAGATCTTTTGTGCTTCCAAGGAAGATTGCATGTTTGTCTTTATCACTTGTATGTTTGTTTGTTTCCTTCAACTCTTATACTTGCTACCTAGCCTGGTAGCCAAAAACCTGTACTGAGAGGGTATTCTTCTCGTGCATCCACCTCCTTTAAACCAAAACCTTTGCCATTTGTGTCCACCATACCTACCTAGTAGCATTATTGCTATTCCTAATTCTTGTTTTGTCTACCTTCCAAATTAAATTCTTGTTTTGTCTACCTTCCAAATTAAACTTGTTATGAGAAAATTAGTGATTAAAGCTCTCACGAACTTGATGGCACACTTTATTTTCCGCACTTAATAAACCTGAACCATTGTGAACTCTCCATGAAAGTTATATGCTTGCAAACTATAGGCTGGGGATTAGCAGAACCGTGTTGTCACGGGGAACGCTTTCAACACTTTTAAATTTATACCAGTTGATACCTTGCTCTTTTGTTTGCAGATGTCGTCGGTGTGAAATAAAAGGGGAGCTTGTAAGTCCATGGAGTTATGTATGTGTGTTAGAGAAACGCCTGGGCCGCTGGTCTAATCCATGCTGACATGGTGGAAACCTGCAGCATAACCATAATGATATCTATGAAGCATTCTTCTTATAAAAAAAAGAGAGAGATAGCTATTGAGAAAAAGAAAAAAAAGATACTATGAAAAGAGGAAAGAGAGAAAAAAGCACCATTTTCCCATGGTAAATAAGAAGATTGCTGAGATACTCATTGTCTGCTTGCCTTGTCTTTTTGTTATGGGGATTCTTCCGTATCATCGGGAAAGGGGTACCCCGTTGGCGGTTCTCAATGATACGCACATACTTACGATGACAAGAACTTACCGGTAACTAAAGTTGAGTAGCATGAGGAGCGGCCCTCGTACTCAAGGGACTTGGGATTTTCAGTTTATAGTCTGTCAAGCATATAACTCAGATTGGACCTCACTTTCACCTTAATCACCTAAAGATGCCTATGATAGGGGCAATGAGAGCTGAAAGCTAGTAAGTATCATAATTTTTGGGAGCTCTTTATGAGACTTGCAATCCCTGGTTCCCTCTTTGAAGGGCATTTCTTTTGCATCACTATTATATGTATTAATTCACTATTATTCATTGATATATTTCACATTGAGAGGTGATACTTATGTTATTTCATCTGTTTTTGCATGGTTGATGACTTTTGGAGCATGGACCGCTGCAGTCAGGATTCTGATGGAAAAGGTGATGTTTGGAGGCAAAATTCGCGAAGATCAGAAAATCCGGGAAAATATACGGAAAATTCTATTTTTCCAGTAGACTCAAGATGCCAGAAGATAGAGTGGAGGTGGGCCATAGGGGGCCCACACCACCCCATGGCGCGGGCAGGCCTAGGCCGCGCCAGGGAGTGGTGTGGCCGCCCTGTCCCACTCCGGCCTCTCCCCTCTGGCGTATATCAACCTCCCGAAACCCTAAGACTCGGGGAGCAACCATAGAAAGATTCCGCCGCCTCTGCGGGGCGGAAAACACCGAGAGAGAAAGATCTCTCTGGCAGACAGATTTCTGCCGGGGGAATTCCTTCCCAGAGAGGGAAGATCGTCGCCATCAACACCACCATCAAGCTGGACTTCATCAGGATCATCATCATCATCACCACCATCATCACCATCAGCACCCTCATCACCATCTCCATATTGCTATAACAATTGGTTGAATCTTGCTATAGTTCATAGGGGAAACTTTCCCGGTGTTGATTACTCTTTGTAGTTGATGCTATTGAGTGAACCGTTGAATTATTGTTTATGTTCAGATTGTTATACATCATTATTCCATCTCTGATCATGATCCATATGATGTCTTGTGAGTAGTTCGTTTTGTTCTTGAGGACATGGGAGAAGTCTTGTTGTTAGTAGTGGAGTTGCGTTGAGAAAGATTCAATAGATTGTTATTTAAGTTGTGGTGTACTTCTTCTAGTGGTGTCATTTGAACGTCGACTACATGACACTTCACCTATATGGGCCTAGGGGAATGCATTGTGTATTTGGCTACTAATCGTAGGGGCTGCCGGAGTGACAGAAACCTGAACCCCCGTTAGGAAACCATTGCACAAGAGACGTAAGGGTCTTAGAGTTTAAAGTTGTGGTTATGTTTCTACCTTAATTACTTTCTTTTACTTACGGATGTTTGCAAGGGGGTTTAATCACAAGTATCTATTTCGTCTTGGATGGGGCGGTACATTAGCACAGGTTCACCCACACAACACTTAGCAAGCTAGAGAAGATTAATCGACTATATGAAGCGAAAGCACTTGACATTCTTCCCATGTGTCCTCGAGAATGTTTGGTCATCTATAGAAATACAACCGGCTTGTCCTTTGCTACATAAAGGATTGGGCCACTTGCTGCATTCATTCTTACTGTCTTTTATTTACCCCTAAAAATCCGTTTGCTAAGTATTTGCAGAGAATTCCTGATCCATACCACTAGCCAGCACCTTCTGCTCCTCGTTGGGTTCGACACTCTTACTTATCGAAAATACTGCGATACACCCCCTATACTTGTGGGTCATCAATTATTCACGAACCGTAGGGTGACACACTTAAGGGATACCGACACCATTTGGAGCAAATATGTTTCAGATAAAGATTTAAGAAAGCGCTGGAATTATTTCAATAGACACCGAAACTGTTTCAGGTGAAATTGCTGAAATTGGTTCTGCCTATAATATTGAAATGTTGCAAGGGGTTTTATGTGAATGTTTCTTAATTAAAGTAATTAACAAAATTCTGAATAAAATTAATAAAATAGTTTTATTAAATGATAGAGCATTAAATTTGGAGAAATTTAATGCATTTAAAGTGGGGACTTTAAAAGAGAATGTGAAGGGGCAAATTTATGTGGAGGGAGTTACCACCACATGAATGAGGAGGTGAGGGGTCACCCCTTGGGCGCCGGCCATGGGGAGGGGCACCCCCCTCCTCCTATAAAAGGCCCCCCTCACACCCCTTCTTCCTCACACCTCCTCGTGAAGGATCTCTCTCCCCCTCTAGTATTATTCCCCCATGGTCTCGGATTAGCGAGATACATGTTCCCGGTGGCTTTATCTGGAAAGGAGTTGCTGCTTCCGCTGCTTTGCTGGAGCGAGGGATGGAGGTTGTCGGTGTACCGGACGTGTGTGCGATCACGGATGCACCGCTGCTTTGCGGTGCTGGACTTGCTGGATCTAGATCTGATGGACGTGTTGGAGCCAGACCTGCTGGACTTCATCACGATCTTGAGATCGGCAAGTGTACGACTACATCATCCACGAGTTCCAACTCATTAACAAAGCTTTGTTGTCTTCGAGGGTAAGTTCTCTAGGGATGTATATCCACCTGTTGCTTGTATCTAGTAGATAGATCTTGGCGTATAGTTCCCATCGCAAGAAAAAATTTGTTTTCTATGCTGCGAACCCAACAATGGAGTCATCTCATTCTGAGAATGAGATGATGAACCAATACCCAACCTAAACATCGTGACCTAATCATGTCACAAAGTTCAAGTTACGATGATTAGAAATGGATCCTCGTAGACTATTCCTTAGACCGTGAGGCTATATTGATCACTGTCTCCCAAGAGTTCTTTGATAGCATCAAGCGCCACTTGGTAATAAAGTGGTTATAAAGGTGTGTTCAGGTACTCGAAGGAAACCGTTGAGGCAATATATTTCAAGAGCGGGATTTGTCCGTCCATGTGACGGGAAGATACTCAAGGGCCCACTCGGAGAAGTTATATCCAATAGCTGCGCAGCGTGTGATTTTATCACGGGGATATCACTTGTTGGAACGAGTCAAGTAGCGTTGTTCAGTAACGAGATTGAACACGCCATGGTGATGTCATTGATCAGATCTTGGACAATGCAAGTATAGAGAGACAAAGGGAATAAGACACGACTGTCCCGGTTCAAACGACAAAAGATCTTCATGGAACGCACAGGGGTCACATGGCCATCTAGGTCCCTATGTCGATCATTGGTGCGGGAGTGTCCCGACCATGTCTGGAGTGTTCCCGAACCGTGGGGTATCACGCTTAAGGGCTTGATGATGCTTAGAGAGTGTTTATAGGATCGGTAGAATCACCGAAGAATAGTAGAGAGAAAACCGGAAGGGTTTCGGTAAGTCCAGAGGATGTCCGGAGTGGAGGTGGAAGTGTTCCACAACCATGTAGGTTGAATAATATGTGAATGAATGTTAAATATTGGTTTAATCATTTATTCGTAATTATTTAATAAAGATAAAAATCAATTTAAATGGTCAAAGGCTTAATGGGCCAATTCCCGGAGGGGAGAGGGCCCATTAGGGAAAGGTGAGAGGAAGAAGGGGCCAAGGGGGTGGTCAGCGCCCTAGTGGTCCAGCCCCCGCCCCTCGTGTGGGGCCCATGGGGTTGGCCGGCAGTGCCACCCCTCCCCCTCCTCTCCTTTAGTCCCACCCGAGACTTTGAGGGAGGTAGTACCTCCCCTCCCCCTATATATAGTCAGGGTATTTGGCCAAATAAAACACACCAATAATCAATAAAGGTCTTATCACTTTTGGGAGGACCTCTAATTGATATTTTCTCTCTCCCCCTCTCTCTCACGTGACCGTGGTCCCAAGTCTGGACTGCGCGAACGAGAGACATCTTCACCACGGAACGCCGTCGCGCTGCGAGATTCGGATCTGGGAGCTCTACTTCCGCAACTACTGCTGGATCTGGGAAGCGGGAGTCATCGTCAGGCACCGGACGTGTGTAACTCCCCGCGAGGTGTCGCACTTGAGGCACTCAAGTCTTTAGAGCCAAGGGAGCACAAGGACTTCATCACGACCTTGAGGTCGGCTTCGGTTCGTCTACATCAACCACGCTCTCCTGAGCATTGACAACAATTTTCGGTTTTCAAGGGTAAGTTCGCGAAAAGCCTCTCCCGTTAGTGTATTACTAATAGATAGTATTGGAGATCAGTGCGGAAAACAAAAAAATTCCTACGTGGGAACCCCAAAAAACTGCCTAGGATCTATCTATGTAGTAATGCAGTAACGGCCAGAGCGTAGAGAATACATACCCTTGTAGATCGTACACGGTTAACGTTCCGCGGGGAACGTGGTTGAAGTAGTCGTACTCATAGCCGACCTCAAGGTCACGAAGCTCCTCGTAGGTCACCCCTTGCTCCTTCGTCATCTTCATCATGCAACAACTCCGGCTCACGACATTTAAGCGCCCCAAGTGTTGCGTCTCGTGTCTTCGTACACATCTGGTGCACGATGGGACCTCCGGCTCCCCGATCCCGCCGAGAGTGCAGAAGTTAATATCTGGCTAGGAATCCCTGCAGCGCAACAGCGTACTGCAGGTGTGCCTTGATCGCATAGCCCTTGGGGCCATGGTCACAAGGTATAGAGAGAGGGAGGGAGAAAGTCAACCAAAGGACTTCTCAAGTTGTGTATTTGATCCGACCCATGGGCACCCCTTTATATAGGCGGAGGGGGTGTTCCCTCCCCATTGGGTTAGCCATGTGGGACTATTAATAAAGAGAAAATATCAAACATTTTCGTCCTAGCCGGATGGGCCAAAACCTAGCCCAATAACAAAAACAGAAAAATGGCTAAATAAAAGAAAAAGGGGAAACAGACAGGGGCTGGCCGGGTGGGCCTTTGTGTGGCCCACCTCGCGCCCAGCATCCCCTCGCGGTGGCAGCCTGGCGAGGCAGCCCGGGTGGGCCGGCTCTGCCGCCCAGTGGCCCAGCCCGCGCCCGCCCGCCTAGCAGCTCGCCTTGGTGGGTTGCCTGCCCCCGCCGGCCCGGCTGGCTACCCGGCTCCCCCACGAGCCCCGCATGGGCCGGGTTCGAGCCAGGCTGGCCGCGGCGGCTGATAACTGGCGCCCGCCCCCCGTGTGGCGGCAACTATCTGCCACCCACGTGGGCTGTTTCTGTTTTTCTTTTTCCATTTATTTTTCTGCAGCTTTTATTCTAGGCCTTTTCCCTCCGGGATTTTGCCTAATATAAAAGTTGCCTTTATAAATCATAAATTAAATAATATTTAGAATATATTAATTCATAATTAACATATAATAAATATATATTTAAATTCCCATTTATCCGAAAACACTTTTCGGGTCTTTTCCTTATTCTTTCTCCGAACAACTTCAGATCTCTCGGCGAAACGATTCCGGCTTTCTCTCTTTCTCTACTGTGATTCCGTCTTACGAATGATCGTTCTCATCGGACCCTTAAGTGTATCCTCTCACGGCTCGGGAATGCTCTAGACATGATCTGTATCAATGATCAATAGAGGGACCAGGGATGTCCATGTGATCCCTATGCATTCCTGATGACAATGTCGTTTGAACCGCTAAGTGTAGCATCCTCTTGCTTTTTTTTATCAATACAACTTGTCTGAGATCCGATCATTGGTATCCCATACCTTGTTCAATCTCGTTCACAACAAGTTCTGCTTTCTTGTTACCGTGATATTACATCCTCGTGACCTAGTCACATGTTGCAACATTTATGGATGTAATCTCACCAAGCCGGCCGTATGTATCTTTACCCATCATGTGGGTGAACAAATCCCGCTCTTGACATATATTGCCTCTACAGTTCCTCTGAGTACCTGAACACACCTTTATAACCACTGTATTACCAAGTGGCGCTTGATGCTATCTAAGAACTCTCGGGAGACTGTGATTGATATCATCTCATGGTCTAAGGAGAAGGAGTCTAGGTATAGCTATTGCAACAATGAACTATATGACTTGATCGTGTTGTAATCCTTCAAGGAATGTCCAATCACAACATTCTCCAATGATATGATTTTGTTGTTAGTCGGCATAAATGTCCATGATCTTGAAACCCAGATCATCTTCGTGACCAACGAAATAGTATGAATAGAGGATACTAGGGACTTTGTTGTTTCATACCACACCTGTACCAATGTTTCTACTTGGCACAGTTATAGCACAATATGAAACTATTATAAACTAATTGAGATATGACAACAAAAACCTATTTCTTATTTTCCTATAGGGCATATCTCCTTCAGATAGGTCCTGGCAGCTTCAGGGGTTCAGGGGCGTAGGGTAAAATTTTATTGTTTTCATACGTGGAACCCCTACACCCAAGACCCCAAGGGTTGAGCTAGGTATATGGAGTATGAGTGATGACTAATCTGCAGGTTGGGAACCCCAGTGACAGAAGGGGTAGTATGGTTGTATGTGAGGGATTTTCTTGGGATTAATGGTGACATCACTATGCATATCATTACTTCTCTTTATTCTATGGATGAGACTAGTAGGTTATTGCTATAAGCGGTTGCAGAGGCTATAGAAATTATGGATGCACTACCCACATATAATCTATCTTGCTCTAACAAGTACACGCATGCTTTATTTCTATCTTTTATTTCCATCAGATGTTTTTGCATAGCTACAGGTGAAACAGAATGCCCTAGGCCCTCTCTCTCCATCATCAACAACAACCAAAAGACACAAACTACTGGTCCGGTGAAAGCACAAAAGGAATTCTAAAACTCCCGAAGGTCCGTTAAAGTAACTTCAATATGCATTCGCTTCAAGAGGATTCGATAACCTAGGTCTACTAGGGAAAAAGAAGCTATACTACATCCGTAATCCGGATCGAAGGTATCAACCCTTTTTCTAGCGCCGTTGCCGGGGAAGCAATATCTATCCTGGTGAGGTTATTACGAATCTTGCTAGTTTTAATTCTTGTTTTTAATTTTATTAGTTTGCTTTCAGTCTTTATTTGATAAACCAAAAAAATAGTTAGCCTTTAAATTATTGCTTTAACCATTATAATTCTTTATCTAAGAAAACCCGAAAACATAGGAAGTATGGCTAAAAAGAAGCTTGGCGAGTTTGCTACTCCCAATAATGATTATTTGCGTACTCCTATTACTCAGCCAGCAATCGCTACTAATGACTATGAAATTAAGCCCCATTACTTAAGTTTGGTTCAACAGAATCAATTTGGAGGCTCTGTTGTTGAAGATGCAGGTATGCACTTAAATAATTTCACTGAAATATGTGATATGATGTGTATAAAAGATGTTGACCCTGATGCGGTCAAATTGTGTCTATTTACTTTCTCTCTAAGAGGGAGAGCTAAAGAATGGTTGCTACCTTTGCCTAAAAATACTATTACATCATGGGTGGGATATACTTCTTTATTTATGACTAAACTTTTCCCACCTGCAAAGACTATGCAACTTCGATCTAATATTACTTGCTTTAGACAGGAAGAGCGTGAGCCACTAGCACTTGCATGGGAGAGGATGAAAGAATGCCTAAGAAACTGTCCTAGTCATGGGATGGAAGATTGGTTAATCCGCTATTTATTTTACAATGCTCTTAATCATGTATCTAAGTCTATGCTTGATACTACAGTTGGAGGAACATTTATGGGTAAACATATTACCGAAGCAAAGTAGCTACAAGATAATATGCAAGACAATCATGCCCAATGGCATGTGGAAAGATCAAACACGAAGAAGGTGAACTCTGTCTCACCACAAGAGAACTAAGATCTCAATGCTAAGTTGGATGAGCTCATACTAGCCGTAAAAGGTAAGGAAACCTAGGTAAGAGCCACCACCAAAACCAATATTGAAGAAATAGACTTCATAGCTCGTAATGATTATAATCCTGCTTGGAAGAAGAGTAACAATCCTAACTTCTAGAAACACTATGCTAGTCCCACGGGTAACTCTAATAATAATATGGGAAATAATAATGGTAGTCTCCAAGAAATACTGAAGTCTTTCATAGACTCACAAAACGAACAAAATAATATTCTAGTTCAAATTACGGAGAACCATGATGCTATGCTTGGTAAACTATCTAACCAATCTATTAGTTTGGGAAATGATTTACATGCCCTTCAAGAAAGAACGAGGATCATTGAGGCACATCTAGGTAAGATAACTGAGAGTCAAACTCTCATTCTAGCTAAGTTTGCAGGAAAAGCTGAGCCAAATCCGGTTGAGGAACTCAAAATGATGAGGATCCAAAGGGAGGAGCCTGAAGAACTTGATTATAGTAATGCTCCTTCACCAAGCTACACCGTTGAAGATCTCGTAAAAAGGAGCGACGTCAAGATTCCGGTAAGTGAAGGTAGTGATGAAGCTATGTACCAACATTTTGTCAATCAAGAAGCAATAAAGGTACGTGAGCTTGAATAAGAATACAAGCAAATCGCTGAAAAAATACCTATTAAACTAGATGACATATTTGAGCCTACTATTAAGATTAAAATTGGAACCAATGAGATAGCTACACTTTGTGATCTAGGTGCAAGCGTCTCAACAATTCCGAAGAGTCTTTTTAACAAGTTAAATCTAGGATCCTTTGAAATTACTGAGTTAAAATTGCATCTAGCAGATTCTACCTACAAACAAGCTGTAGGAATTAAAGAGAACACTTTAGTACACATCAAAGGTTGTCTCGCTCTTATTGATTTCATTATTGTTGACATGCCTGAAGATGCTACTGCTCCTATTATATTAGGTTGTCCTTTCTTAAGAACTATTAAGGCTTTGATTAATCTGCATGAAGGGTGTAATATCCCAATTTCAGCAACCCTAATTAGTTGTCTAGAATGCAAAAATCAGGGGGAACAAAAAAAATCTTGTTCATTGGTGTAGTGTTTGCTTGTTGTTTGTTTGTGCGTGTGCATGTGAGTGTATGCCATATGCTACTCCTTACCTCACCATCAGTTGACAAAAGCCATTTACCAAAACTATCCTGGCTCATTTTACATATTCTCAAATGGTCTGGCATTTCAAAACCTAAGCCAAGAAGCCTTTGCAAACCAACTATTTTAGTAGCTTCTATTTCCATAAACTATGGAGAGCAACCTATTATAATCTCCTTATGATTTACAGACAAAACCTTCAACCATTCTTATCTCTAGGTTTCCCAAAACCTGCTTTTTAAAGCTTTTGAATTCTAATCTTGGTAGAGATACTAAGGACTCTCATCTTACTCAAAATCCAACCTTTCAAAATTACCCATCTTTACCTCAATCTAAGCTTGATGGTAACCCCAGTAGTGGATTTGCTTAGTCCATAAGATGAGTTGCCTTGATCTGCTGCTTGATTTGTCTGCTTAGGAGATAGTATGAGCTACTCTAGGAGCTCATCACTAGGATCCAGATGTTTCCAAATCACCACAACCTAAGCAAGAAAACAAATCAAGATCAAATCACTAGATACTAGGTGATCATCTAAAACCCTAAACCAGATCAATTCTGTAGTGATCCCTTCTAGAAGTTTCCAGGTCAATGAAGTCCAATATCAAGCATGGATCCCTCCTACTCCCTCTACACTTAAATATCATCCACTTGATGATGCTTTGGTACCTTGCAACCTCTCAAAAACAACCCCTCTCCTAATCTAGTCAAAAACCCAAAATCTGCCAAATTTGGCGAAGTCTGGAAAACTATTCCCAACATCGCCTTTTTGGATGTCTCCCTTTCTCAACCCTTGTGCCTAATTGGTAATGCACTTGAACCATCTTGTTAACTATCCTAAGTACTACCAAGGCCCACTCTTTCCTTTGATTAGATCATCTTCCAACCCAGTTGTTCTTGATGATTTGGCAGGCAAGAAAATAACATTTCCTGCAAATCTAGTCATCATGCCTACTTTGACAGAAGCTCACACCATCATCCAAACTTCTATGGACTAACTCTTTGCATGGTTGTGTTCTAATCATATAGGTATATCAACATCTACTTCACTTGTTCCAAGTGGATCTTTTTGCTTATTAAAACCACATGGTTTATAAGGCATCATGACTCATCTGGTATGGCAGCCTTATTTTCAACAAAGTTTGCCATCTTTTCCAGACCACCTCAAATTCATCCAATCCAAACCCCTACTGCCATGATCATTTATCTGACTTTTTCTAGCTATCCATCTATCCCTTGCATCAAGGTGAGCTCTGAGCTCCAAGATCTAACAAGGTTTTGGTGGTATAAAAATAACATCTCCCTAGATCCACAACTCCTTGTTTTCCATCTTATTCAAGTTGGATTTCCATTTCCCAAGGTTGGAAATACTTGCTAAACCTTGTCTACATCATCTACCTTGATCAACTAGATTTCTCAAAAATTACCCATAATTATTATGGCTCCAAATCTATTTAATTTCTTTATTACCCAAAATCTCAAAACCCCTTACCCAAAGTTTGGTTTTTGTCAAAACACCTCCCAAAAGTTTGGCTCATGTGAGTTCCATATATCATACCCTATCTTCCCATCCCAAAAATAAATTTTTTTGAGAAGCTTTATTAATTATTTTTGCCTATTTTCTAAAAAGGCAGAAATGGAATAATAATAGTTTTAAATACTTTTATCTTCCAATAAATCTTGGGAAAATTCTCCTAAGTGTGTATTCACATCTAGGACCTTCTCAAACCAAAAAAAACAACCTTTTACAATGTAATTTTATCAAAAGATATTCTAGAAACTACTTCTGTACTTTTTGAATAAATGTTTTTAAGTGGACTTAAAACCCTCAGAAAAATCTCAAATAATTCCTAGATATCTACCTTGACATCATCTATCCACCAGAACCATCTTCCCACATTGTCCTATGCAAAATTTTGAACTTCCTTCACAATCACCTATTTACTCACTTTAGCAAACCTAGCTAGTATTGAGTTAAATATAGAATCAAGCCATCATCAAAAGATTGACCAGAACCTCTCTCTAGCACCCATCTCACTCCTGGTAGAAAACCCAGTAGTTCACCCCTCACCTGTCATTAGTACTTGGAAGGAGAGAGAGATAGGGTCAAGACATTATTGCCTACCTTGGGAAGATAAGCTTAGGACAGCAGCCCCACTGCCCCTCTGCCCTAAGAAAGACCCCAGATAACACCTCCACCCCCTCTCCACCACCCCTGCTGCCCAATGGAAGGCCAGCTCCCCTCCCCATTCTCTCCTTGGAACAAATCCACCATGGACCAATCCCCCTTGAGTTAAATAGGCCAGAGGCTATCCAGCTTGCCTCTGCCCCCTCATTTCACTCCTTTCCCTAGAACTCACCTCCCCCGAGCTCCCCATCCCTTCCTTCCCTCTCCTCTGGCCACAAGAAGAAGAACCACCATTTTAGGCCATTTTTGGGCTCGAGCTCGAGGTGCCTTTTCCCTTGCTCCCCTCCACTTGCATGTGGCCTCACTGCAACCCCCTACCCCGATCTACCTTTCCCAAGCTCCAGAGCTCCTCCCAGCACCTGTCTCGGCTAGGAGAAGGAGAGTTCCTCCTCTCGGTTTTCTTTAAGAACCCGACTTGGTGGTCTCCCTCATGTTCTTCTACTCTCTGTATTGGTGTTTTTAGCCTCCTCGGAGCCAACACTAACCACCCCGGCCCTCCTCTTCGACATGCACGCAACCTAGAAGCGGCATCGGAGAGCTACCGAGTGTGCACCGCCACCGTCTTCGCGCGAGGCTCCTGCCGAGGCAGCACCTGCCCTTGCCGCCCATCCCCGGGCTCGTCGCGGACCACCGCGTCACCTCCGCCCTTCCCCTTAGCCAGAGATGGCCCCAGGTGAGCTCCCCGCACGTCGCTCGAGCCCCCTAGGGTTTCTTCCCCGTCGTCGCGCCGCTGGGGAGAAGACGACCTCCCTGCCATCGATCTCCCTTTAGATCGAACGGCTCCCAGAGCACAGTACCGCTTTCGTGCCCTCTAACGCTACCAAGCGGGCCCGACCTATCAGGTTCAATTTAGCTTCATGCACGTCTCCCTGGCACCGTGTTGGGCCGGCCCGGTGTTGGTGGGCCGCGTCGCTCCAGATCCCAGCCCGCGAATCCCTTTCTTTTATTCTTTTTGCCCAGATCCAAAATTTGTCCCTTAGATTAAATTATTTTGATAATGGAAACCAACTCCAATTGACTAGATATAATTTTTATCATGTTCCCATATGTTTTGTGCATCATGCAGAGCTGTCCCTCTGCCCAAAATAAATTCCATTATTTATTGACATAATATCCACTAAAATGTATCTTTTACACTAAATAAATTCCTAAGTGACCTACACATCTCCAAAAGGGATGAAACCAAGCTCTTTTGAAATTATATTTTTAGGACTCCCATCTATCATTTATCTTAGGTCAAGGGGAACTAAGGTCACCATTTAGCAAAAATAACAAAAGCAGGACATATCTTCCTTAGGAAAATTCTATAGGTCAAACCAAATAAGGTATTGATCTAATTCCAACTCCCATGGATGTGTCTTATCAAAATCTATCAAACCCTAGAAGGTCAGATTTTCTTGAGCTCTGGTTGAATTGTAGTGAATTAATCTATTTTCTTTACCCCTTTTTCACTAGATAAATTCTTCCAGTAGTTCTGGTTTTCCAAAATGGATAATTCCAATTCCTACAGATAGGTATATCCAGTACCTACCATGTAAAATTGGAATCACACAAAAACCTTCTGTAAAATAAATCTGGTGAAAAAGACAAAAACCTTGCAGAACTACTTTTGGGAATTTCCTGAGGGCATTCTGGTAATTATTTGGACATGATTCCAACTCTCAGTGAACAAGTACATCAAGCCCTACCTCACCATCCAAGGAAATAATTTTCGAAGCTTCAGAACCTTTCTGGTGAATTATTTCCTCAAACTAGAATCGATTCCACTATAAAAAGCATAACTAAATCTAGCTACTTGGTAATCTAGTGAAACCACTTGCGTTGGTCTTGTTTTGTCAAGACGTATCTGAGGATATCATTGTTGCACATTGATATCCTACACACCTCAAGTCTCCACCACAAGACCTTGGTTTATACCTAGACAACTATCTTCCAAAGGGAAAAACACCTCTATGGCAATCGAGTAATTCCACTATTAATACCCAACTTCTCATAAACCTACTAAGTTAAGTAGTTTCCCTCATGTTTGTTTGCTGAATGGTTTTCTGCATGTATGCCTTGTATTGATTGTAGTATTGTCTGGTTGCATGTATACCCGATGACGGCGATAGTGTGATTGTTTGACGATAAGAAGAAAGGGACTTCTTATATTTAACTATTGGGTATTCTTGGTTATCAAAGGAAGTCCAAGGACTTATTGCTGATCACAGGCAAGCCACCATTCCCGAATTCCGATACTTGTCCTACTCTCTTTATTACCTATTTTGTATCCTCTTTAGAAATTGCATTATTTATCTGCATGTCTTGTTTTATAAATACTGCGCTAATAACTTGGCTCCTCCAAGTTATGACTTTGTGTCCCTCGTGGCACCACCCTGATGTACCTACCATTTTATCCCTTTAGACAGAGAGTACGATGGCCAGCATCCTACCTCTTTGAAAACCCTGGCTTTAAGAAAATGAACTGTTTTGGGATTCACCCCACTACAAATGTTTCAAAAATGCTTTGTAAAACCCTTGGGAAGAGCCCTCGTTCAAAGAGGATGTTTTAACAAAGGAAATGGTGATGATGAGAAATGAGAAAGTGAAGGGATGTTCTACGCCTTTACTAGAACAATTTTATCAGTGCAACCACATTACCCCAGGTGCTGGGGCTTAGCTCGTAGTTTGTCTTCATTAGTCGGGGCAGCTTGTACCATGCTTATAGGGAGCGATCCCTTGAATTCCAAGCAGGCGCTAACAGATCTACGGATCTGGAGCCTGTAGCTTGCTTCGGCAAGAGTGAGCATGTCTTGGCAGGAGTGCCAGTGCAACAATTGGGTCTCCCGCGGACGGTATGATTTAGGTGGTACGGAAGGAAGTGGAGTCACCAAGTTAAGGTATACGCCAAATTGCGGTTTGGGTATACGCGTGTATGGAAGGCAGGACTATGGCTGGGAGCCAGATACTCGTTGTCGGGGAGAACAAACCCAAAAGGAAAAGAAGCCTTTGCTAGGATCGACAAGCGAAAGGTTAGGTTTGATTATCCAGACCCCCATCTATCGTGGTAGTGGGCCATGGTTTTATCCCGATGGATGTATTGATTCTTGTGGGGAAAGTGCGCAAACTCTACAGAGTATAATCTATTCGAATAGCCGTGTCCACGGTCAAGGACGGTTGGAAAGGTGATGGCTAGGAATACCCAAACGGTATTTATTTGGAAAGAATAGATGAACGTATGGAGGTTCCGGGGGAACCTGAGTTCGAAAGTTTTGTTTTGACCAGAGGAGGTCAAAGAGGTATAAAAAAAGGGTTTTTACTCCAAAATTGTTTTCCAAAAGGTTTTCAACAAAGATATGGGGATATCTTGATTTATAAAACAGAGGCATGTTTTCAAAACTCTTTTTTAACAAAGATATGGAGATGTCATAACTACAAGAGTTAGTCTAGGATTTTCAAAAACAACCCTAGATAGAGCTACCTCGCCACAGCCAGAATTGCATTTCCTTATTCTGCTTACCTTGGTGGTTTGCGAGTACATTCAAAAGTACTCATGGCATTGTCCATAGCTATTTACTTGGCCAGGCTTTCAGAGGTTCGACATTGGAAGATTAAAGGTGACGTCCAGCGAGCTAGGCCGTCTTCCCAGTCAGTCGCCTGTAGGTTGAGGCACGATTGGGCTCTGCGCGTGATGATGTTCCGCTGCTAAAGACGGTATAGCCATAATGGCATTTATGTAAGTCTTGTAAATTCGTTATGTTTCGGATGTTGTAATGATACTTGTTGGTTATGTTCCACGGCTCACTCATCATGGGAACATGGATATATACATAACAGGGATTTCTCGGATGGTTAATCCGGGGGACCCCATAAAGGGAACGTGAAGCTGCAATTTCCTTCACGGGATCCTTTTGTTATTCATTTCCCCAGGAAGAAGAAAGCCAAGCATGACGAAAAGGAGGCCATCACTTTGAAGGCCAATTACTTTGGAGTGGGTGTTCCACTCATCTGGCCCAAGTGAGTATCATCAAGGTCAAACTATTGACCATAAAAGAGCGCTTCACAGCAGGCAACCCATGTGAAATAAAGATTTGAGTTAAGTTTTTAGTTTTAGTTTTAGTTTATGTTCAATAAAGAGTGTTAGAAAACTCTATTCGAGGAGAAGAAGTTCGGTAGTACTTGAAATTCTACTTTATTCATGCTATCGTTGGTCGACAATATTTACTGTCAATTTTCTGTCAAAAACAAGGTATATCACTAAGTTACAGGAAAAGAAATAGTCTATGAAAAAACAGAAATTTTTTGACGCACACAGAGAGTTTAACGACCAACTATACGGCGGGAATAAAAATTCCGGTCGTATAGATATCTTTGCCATCGAAAATTATTCTGTAATATGTACTGAGAGTTTAACGACCAACTATACGGTGAGAATAAAAAACTTCCGGCCGTATAGCTCTGGTCATATAGATATCAATGCTTCCGTACAATTTATTTTCATATGTTTTGAGAGTTTAACGACCAACTATACAGCGGGAATAAAAATTCTGGCCGTATAGTTCCGGTCGTATAGATATCGATGCCTTTGCAAATTTTCTTTCGTAGGGACAGACAGTTTAACGACCAACTATACGGCCAGAACATTTTGTTCTGCCCGTATAGCTGCGTCCGTATAGCTGCGCCGCCAGGAGGAAACCTAAATTTTTGACAAAAGGCCAACTATACGGCTGGAACACATTGTTCCGACCGTATAGCTGCACCCGTATAGTTGCGTCCGACCACAAAATCGCACGGGGAGGTACTCCCAACTCCAAAACTTCAATCCTTTTTCTTTCTTCTACCTCCAAACTCTCTCACAACCTCAAAGGATCTCCATCTCTATTCAATTTCGTTCGATTTCCTAGCACACAAGTGATCTACGGTATGTTTCTCCTCCGATCCTCCAATTACTTTTTGCAAATTCATCTTCGATCTATTGTCATTACAAATCTAGGGTGAGACCTACTATGAACTAATTACCATGATTATCTTGCCTAGATTATTATTTTGAGGAGAATTCTTTAGTGTGCTATGATGAGGAATATGATGCACTTACTGTTGTTGGATCAAAAAGTTTTATTTTTGCCTTTCTTCAATGTTTTAGATGATGAACACAAGGAGCCAAACTCGTACTCGTGCCACTGCTAGCGCTTCTCGGGATCCCGCTCAGGAACGCATGGGGATACGGCTCAATAATGAGGCCCATCATGATTGCTTCAACATGATCAAGAACCACGAAGTGAAGGCCACCAAGTGGGCTTGCCCCATCATATTGAACCAACTCGGTATTGCTAATGACTTCAATTTAGTTTGCAATAGAGCTGGCCTGCAAAACTTTGTGTACAGTGATGTACCTACCTATCGCCGCTTAACCATTAAATTCCTTAGTTCATTGCAAAGCACAATTAAACAATGGCAAGAAGAGGATACTATTTATTTTCGTCTGATGAACAACAACTACACTTTAACATTAGATGAATGATGCGCATGTTTTAATTTGCCAAATAATGATATTCATGCTTTACGCGCATCTTTTACGGCTTAAGTCCTTCCCCCGATCAATACTATAATAGAATGAGTTTCACTAGTAGAGTGAACAAGGGGAAGAATATTCAACATCCTGCAATTCGCTATTTGTTCTATGTTTTTCCTAACACCTTGCAGGCATGTAATGAGTTCATGAGACTCAACGAGGGGGACATCCTAGTCCTCACAAAGGATGCTTACATCAACTGCAGCTTGTCACTCAACTTGGGTGCCATCCTTGTGCGCTACTTGGAGAACCAAGCCTACAATAGAACTTCCTAACACCCAAGATCTATCTATGTAGTAATGTAGTAACGACCGGAGCATATAGAATACATAACCTTGTAGACCGTACGCGGTTAAGGTTCCGATGTGAACGTGGGTGATGTAGTCGAACTAGTAGCCGAACTAAAAGTCGTGAAGCTCCTCATAGGTCCCCCCTTGCTCCTTCTTCATCGTGCAACAGCTCCGGCTCACGACATCCAAAGTTCCCCAAGTGTTGCACCTCGTGGCTTCGTACACATCTGGTGTACGATGAGACCTATGTCTACCTAATCCCACCGGCAGTGCAGAAGTAGATCTCCATCTTGGAATCCCAGCAGCGCAACAGCGTGTTGTAGGTGTGCCTTGTCCGCACGGCCCATACATGGGGTCATGGTCACAAGGGAGAGAGAGGGAGAAAGTCAACCAAACGACTTCTCAAATTGTCGTATTTGGGTGTCTTTAATCCCACCCATGGGCACCGCATTATATAGGCGGAGGGTGTGTGCCCTCCCCATTAGGTTAGCCATGTGGGACTAATAATAAAAGAAAAGGGGCAGGAAATTCGTCCACAGCCGGCTGGGCCAAATTGCCTCAGCCCACCAGCTAGCATGCAGCAGACTCGGGTGGGCCGAAGCCCTACCTGTGGCCCAGCGCGGCCAGCCAGCACGGGTTGAAGCAGTTGCACCCGGGTGGGTCGGCCCTGGCGCACACCACACGCGGCCTAGCACGAAGCTGGTGACCAGTGGTGGGTGTTACTTGGGTGGGCCGGTGGCCCAGCGGTGCAGCGCTCCACGGCCTTGATACGTCCATTTTGCATCACTATTCTATATCATAATTTACTATTATTCATTGATATATTTCATATTAAGAGATGATACTTATGTTATTTCATCTGTTTTGCACGATTGATGACTTTTGGAGCATGTACCACTGTAGTCAGGATTCTGATGGAAAAGGTGCTGTTTGGAGACAAAATTCGCGAAGATCAAAAAATTCGGGAAAATACATGGAAAATTCTATTTTTCCAGAAGACAAAGATTGCCAGAATGGGGAGTAGACATGGGCCATAGGGGGGCCATACCACCCCCTGGCGCGGGCAGCCCTAGGCCGCGCCAGCAGGTAGTGTGGCCACCTTGGCCCACTCCAGGCTCTCCCCTCTGGCGTATATTATAACCACGGAACCCTAATACCTGGAGAGTGACCACAGAAAGATTCTGCCACCTCTGTCGGGCGAAAAACTGCAGAGAGAGAAAGATCTCTCCGGCAGACAGAATTCTGCCAGGGGAATTCCTTCCCAGAGAGGGGAGATCATCGCCATCAACACCACCATCAAGCTAGGCTTCATCGGGATCATCATCATCATCACCACATCATCTCCACCAGCACCATCATCACCACTCCATACCGCTGTAACAATTGGGTTGAATCTTGGATAGTTCTTAGGGGAAACTTTCCCAGTGTTGATTACTCCTTGTAGTTGATGCTATTGACTGAACCATTGAATTATCGTTTATGTTCAGATTGTTACACATCATTATTCCATCTCTGATCATGATCCATATGATGTCTTGTGAGTAGTTCGTTTAGTTCCTGAGGACATGGGAGAAGTCATGTTGTTAGTAGTGGAATTGTGTTGAGAAAGATTCAATGGTTTGATATTTAAGTTGTGGTGTACTTCTTCTAGTGGTGTCATGTGAACATTGACTACATGACACTTCACCTATATGGGCCTAGGGGAATGCATTGTGTATTTGGCTACTAATCGTAGGGGTTGCCGGAGTGACAGAAACCTGAACCCCTGTTAGAAAACCTTTGCACAAGGGACATCAGAGTCTTAGAGTTTAAAGTTATGGTTAGGTTTATACCTTAATTACTTTCTTGTACTTGCGGATGCTTCCAAGGGGTATAATCACAAGTATGTATTAGTCCTAGGAACATTGATACATTAGCACAGGTTCACCCACACAACACTTAGCAAACTAAAGAAGATTAATCAACTATATGAAGCGAAAGCACTTGACGATATTCCCATGTGTCCTCGAGAACGTTTGGTCATCTTAAGTAATACAACCGTCTTGTCCTTTTCTAAAGAAAGGATTGGGCCACTTGCTGCATTTATTATGATTGTATTTTATTTACTTGTACTTTATTTATCTACATTATCAAAAACCCCTAAAAATCCGTTTGCTAAGTATTTACAGAGAATTCATGCTCCAAGCCATTCGCCAACTCCTTCTTCTCCTTGTTGGGTTCGACACTCTTACTTATCGAAAATACTGTGATACACCCCCTATACTTGTGGGTCATCAAGACTATTTTCTGGCACCTTTGCCGGGGAGTGAAGCGCTATTGGAGAGTGGAGCTGGTAAAGTAAACTTCTACTATGAGTATTGTTTACTTCTGTTAGTTGCTTTATTTCAATATGGATAATTCGCTGAGTTTCTTATTTCATAATGCTAAGGTAGTAGATGAACCACCACCTGCTAAGAATGATACTTTTAAAATACCTACAAGAATTATTGATCGTGTTATGGATAACTATTATGTTGGAGATGGAACTGTCCATCCCGGTGATCATTTACTCTTTATACACGAATTATGCTGGTTGTTCAAGTGTGCAGGTATTACAACATATCAAGTCAAGAAGAAGCTATTCTCATTATCACTGAAAGGAAGAGCTGATGAATGGTATAAGCTGCTGAAGAATGGTCAAGCTCTTGAATGGGAGGAAGTAGTACCTCTCTTTTATTCTAAGTTCTATCCTCCTAGTGAGATTCATAAAGATCAGAATCAAATATACAACTTTTGGCCTCTTGATGGAGACAGTACAGCTCAAGCTTGGGGGAGATTGAAGTTACTAATTCTCAAATGTCATATTCATGAACTCCCCAACAATATTATTATCAATAACTTTAATGCAAGGCTCTCTCTTCATGATAAGGATTTATTGGATGCTTCTTGCACTGGATCATTTACACGCATGGAAGAAGAAGCTAAATGGGATCTTCTAGACCGTATTCAAGACAATGCTGAAGCATGGGAGAATGATAAAGGAAGAAAGTCAGGTATAAATTATGATTATGAATGCATTGAATCTTTTATGGGAACTGATGACTTTCAAAATATTAAAAATGCTTATGGTTTAGACTCTCAAGCTATTGCAACTTATTTTAAGGCTTTTGCTTCCTATATTGAAGTTCCTAAAAAGAAGTGGAATAAGTATCATGCACCTTATAAAGACATTGTTAGTAGTGTTCCTGCAAGAAATACTGAAGTATATACTGCTAATCATGTTTTACCTACATTGAGAAAATACCTTTCCCAGTTAAAGTAAAGGAACATTCTATGATAGCTAGTATGGTTAATGAAAGTACAAATAAGGTTGTTGAACCTGATAAACAAATGGATGATGAACCTATAATAGCAAATATGAAAGAGTTTGTCACTAAATATGTAGAAGAGGGACACACTATCCTTTGTAAGGATATCCCTAATATTGTTTCACAAAGTAGTGTTATGAGAGCTAGTGTCCCTGTGTTTTCTGTTAGGATAAGTGATCATTGCTAAAATGGTTCTTGTCATAGTTATATCATTAAATTTATGCATGATACTGAAAGTTATTATGAGAGATGGAATATTGTTCTTATGCATCTCAATAATATTAAGTTTTCTTGCTTTATGCTGAAAGTCTTTATGTTACACTTGTTTTGCCTTCCTATGCTAGCAGTCCCTGGCTTCAACAATTTGTTTGCCTACAAAATTCCCTTGCATAGGAAGTGGGTTAGACTTAAACATGTGTATTTTTGCTTCTTGATGCTCTCTTTCACTTCAATTCATATTCTTATGTGAGCATCATTGAAATTATCATGCCTATCTTAATGGCTATAAAGAAAGAGCTTTTTGGGAGACAGCCCAATATATTTTTTCTTTTAGTTTGTTTTTGTTTATTTGAGTCTTGAAGTTATTACTCCGGTAATAACCTCTCCTTATCCTTTTTGTTTGGTTTTTGTGTCAAGATCAACCTCTAATGAGAGAGAAGTAAGAGTTGGGGAAGTTGCTGTCCGAAACAGATTTTTGTGCTTCACCGTAAAAATTCGTGAGAGATCTCTGTACGTCGGATTGAGCTGAAACTTTTTTTGCTTCTGACCTAGGTTGTTATTTAACTTTCATTAGTTTTGCAACTTTTTTATTTGAGCAACATAATATTTTCGAAAAAACTGATCTTTATCTGCTGGTCTGTTTTGACAGATTTTTGCCACTCTTGCATTTGCCACTTAAATCGATTTCCTTTTTGAATTCTTCTTGGGTTTTCAGAAGGATTTGCTACAGTAGCTTATGTTTTGATGGATTTCAATTGAAATTGGACTTAAAAGGTTTATTACCTCGCTTACACTAATGTTGCTAATGAGAATTGTGTGAAGTTTTGTGTGAAAGAAATTTCCAGGTTATTGGAGAAAATGGTGTAATAAGATAGTGAAAGGTTTCATGACTCAAGCAATATGTGTATGAAGATGAAGATATTGATGTTATTCAAGCGGTGACTCTGAAAGAATCTACTACCAAGTTTGGAGAACTGCAGAGTCCGTTTTCGAATAGGTAACAGTTCTAGTAAGAAAAGTTCCGCGAAAATTCTGTCCAGTTATATTTTTGTAGTTTTTATCCAACAAGGAAAGAAACGAAGCGAAAGAGGGACGGAAATGGAGCCAGGGTGGCTCACACCACCCCCTGGCGCGGGCCCCCTTGGCCGCGCCAGCAGGTGGTCTGGCCACCTCGGACTCCTTCTCTGACCCGTTTTCTCCTAGTACCTTCCTTTTGTTGTAAAAAATCGTAAAGTATAATCCCCCGAATCCCCCGAGGTTCGTATATCATGTTCTTGTCGTGTTTTCGTTTCGATCTGTTTCTACCAGGAACTATTCTTAAAGTTTAGAAGCACAATGGTCTCTACCAAGGATAAGGGAAAGGAGCCTACGGAGGAGGATCCCCAAGATCTCGGGCAGGACAAGGAGATTGATGAAGAGGAGACAAAGAAAAGCCAGCATCCGCACACCGACACTACCATCGCAAGAATTGGAGTGTTGGCAAACCCTGCGAAGATCAGAAGGACTGCACGGATGTCAACTAGAGGGAAGCCTCCGCGTCACTGTTTGGCTCCACGGTCATCTTCTCCACGCACCAAGAATCCCTTCCATACCCTTATCCATGATCATCAATTCCAGAATATGCCCAAGGAGAAACTACCCTCCAATTGGGATATGCCTCGTTCTAACCATGCAGGAAAAGAAGACTTCAAGGAGCAAGAGTGGGGAAAGAATCGTACGAGCTGGGATTCACAACCTGACATGATCATGCACCGCATCGAGCACAACTCGGAGTTGATTCGTACTCTCACCTTCGAGATTGAGGACTTGAGGAAATTGATTGAAAAGCTCATCGAGAGAATACCACCACCACCAAAGGAGTAATTCGTCATCAGGTTTTGGCATCCCCTTGGTTTGTTCCAAGCTTGGGGGAGTGTTGTAGTATCACATCACTATCTTCTATCTTTTTTACCTTTTTAGTAGAGTCATATCATGAATAGAGAAGTTATCATGTAGGGTGGTTTGCATTATGGAAGTGTCCCCCATCTCGTTAGATATCTATGTATCCCTTGGTGTGAGTTGCCGTTATGGAATATTAATGAGAAGTTCTATCATTTACTCTTTTGCGTATCTTATATTAGTTTTCAATTTCTGTTATATGATTGATCTTGTTGTTAGTATTGGTATCACTTTGGGATCGTTGAGTAAATTTAGTTGGTTTTGGCAAACCTGGCTCAGTCAGTAGCAACACTATTTTGAGAATTGAATGAAAAAGATAAAAGTACTCTAAAGAAATATAATTTCATCATCTTTCTTTCTTGATTTGCTCATAACTTTAGTATTCTCTAGTTAATATCTTTTGTGCTTCCAAGGAAGATGGCATGTTTGTTTTTATCACTTGTATGTTTGTTTGTTTCCTTCAACTCTTATGCTTGCTACCCAGCCTTGCTAGCCAAACACCTATACTGAGAGGGAATGCTTCTCGTGCATCCAATCCTTAAACTGAAACCTATGCCATTTCTGTCCACCATACCTACCTACTAGCACTATTGCTATTCCCAGTAAATTCATGTTTTTATCTACCTTCCTAATTAAACTTGTTATGTGAAAATTAGTGATTAAAGCTCTCACGAACTTGATGGCACACTTTACTTTCTTGCACTTAATAAACTTGAACCATTGTGCCCATCTATGTTGCGTATATGCTTGCGCTTTGTAAGTTGTGAATTAGCAGAACCATGTTGTCATGGGGAACGCTTTCAACATTGCACTTCTACATTGTACCTAGTTGATATCATGCTCTTTTGTTTATGGATGTCATCGGTGTGAAATGAAAGGGGAGCTTGTAAGTCCACGGAGTTATGTATGTGTGTTAGAGAAACGCCTGGGCCGCTGGTCTAATCCATGTCTAATCATGGTGGAAACCTGCAGCGTAACCATAATGAGCAATCTATGAAGCATTCTTCTTATATATAAAAAAAGAGATAGAGATTGAGAAAAGAGGAAAGAGAGAAAAAGCACCATTTTCCCATGGTAAATAAGAAGATTGCGGAGATGCTCGTTGTCTGCTTGCCTTGTCATTTTGATATGGGGATTCTTCCGTATCATCGGGCAAGCAGTACCCCGTTGGAGGTTCTCTATGATACACATATACTTACTATGACAAGAACTTACCAGTAACTAAACTTGAGTAGCATGGGGAGAGGCCCTCGTATTCAAGGGACATGAGATTTTCAACTTACAACTTGTCAAACATATCCTCATATTTGATCACTTTAACCTTAATCACCTAAATATGCCTATGATAGGGGCAATGAGAGCTGAAAGCTAATAAGTATCATAATTTTTGGAAGCTCTTTATGAAACTTGAAATCCCTGCTTCCCTCTGCGAAGGGCTTATCTTTTACTTTTTAGTTGAGTTAGTAGACCTATTCCCTTATATCTCAAGCAAGTATTTTGACTTGCTGTGTTTCATTCATTCATATGATGATTTATTCAATCATGTTACTTATGTTCCTTATTTTGCACATTTGCTCTTATCTTGGTGATTACTACTTTGAAAGGTATCATTGAAAACCCTTTATGTGTGAACTCCTGCAAATTGTCAACTATTCTTTGACCAAGAGCTAAGTTTGCCATTACCAATTATGATTTACTTTGTGTATCTTTATTGTGTTTCCTTTACTTATTGCAAGTTAAGTTATATAATAGTGAGTTGTCTTATATTACGATTTATGTATTGATGAATGTGATGATTCTTGTCTGTATTCTTTTACCGACTCTTCACTCCATAAACCTGAGGTCATGTTTATTGAGCTCAGTTTTCGTTTGGGGACAAGCGAAGTCTAAGCTTGGGGGGAGTTGATACGTCCATTTTGCATCACTATTCTATATCATAATTTACTGTTATTCATTGATATATTTCATATTAAGAGATGATACTTATGTTATTTCATCTATTTTTGCATGGTTAATGACTTTTGTAGCATGGACCGCTGCAGTCAGGATTCTGATGGAAAAGGTGATGTTTGGAGGCAAAATTCACGAAGATCAGAAAATTCGGGAAAATACATGGAAAATTCTATTTTTTCAGAAGACGAAGATTGCTAGAAGGGGAATAGAGATGGGCCATAGGGGCGCACACCACCCCCTGGTGTGGGCAGCCCTAGGTCGCGCCAACAGGTGGTGTAGCCACCCTAGCCCACTCCAGGCTATCCCATCTGGCGTATATTATCCCCACGGAACCCTAATACCTGGAGAGCGACCACAGAAAGATTATGCCGCCTCTATGAGGCGGAAAACTACAGAGAGAGAAAGATCTCTCTGGCAGACAGAATTCTGTCGGGGGAATTCCTTCCCGGAGAGAGGAGATCGTCGGCATCAACACCACAATCAAGCTGGGCTTCATCGGGATCATCATCATCATCTCCACCAGCACCATCATCACCACTCCATACCGATGTAACAATTGGGTTGAATCTTGCATAGTTCTTAGGGGAAACTTTCGTGGTGTTGATTACTCCTTATAGTTGGTGCTATTGAGTGAACCATTGAATTATTGTTTATGTTCAGATTGTTACATATCATTATTTCATCTCTGGTCTTGATCCATATGATGTCTTGTGAGTAGTTCGTTTAGTTCTTGAGGACATGGGAGAAGTCATGTTGTTAGTAGTGGAGTGTTGAGAAAGATTCAATGGTTTGATATTTAAGTTGTGGTGTATTTCTTCTAGTGGTGTCATGTGAACATCGACTACATGACACTTCACCTATATGGGCCTAGGGGAATGCATTATGTATTTGGCTACTAATCGTAGGGGTTGCCGGAATGACACAAACCTGAACCCCCATTAGGAAACCTTTGAACAAGGGACGTTAGGGTCTTAGAGTTTAAAAATGTGGTTAAGTTTCTACCTTAATTACTTTCTTGTACTTGCGGATGCTTGCAAGGGGTATAATCACAAGTATGTATTGTCCTAGGAAGGTCGGTACATTAGCACAGGTTCACCCACACAACACTTAGCAAACTAAAGAAGATTAATAAATTATATGAAGCGAAAGCACTTGACGATATTCCTGTGTGTCCTCGAGAACGTTTGGTCATCGTAAGTAATACTACTGTCTTGTCCTTTGCTAAAAAATGATTGGGCCACTTGCTGCATTTATTATTATTGTCTTTTATTTACTCGTACTTTATTTATCTCCATTATCAAAACCCCCTAAAAATCCGTTTGCTAAGTGTTTACAGAGAATTCCTGCTCCAAGCCATTCACCAACACCTTTTGCTCCTCGTTGGGTTTGACACTCTTACTTATTGAAAATACTACGATACACCCCCTATACTTGTGGGTCATCAGGCCTGCCCGCCTTGCGTGCTTGTCAACTCACTTACCGGCCGCCCACGCAGTGACTAGCACCCGCCTGTGGGCCTAAGTGGGTCGTCTGGCCCATAGCGGCAACAACTGTTATTTTTCTTTTTCCTATTTTCTGCAGCTTTTCTCCTAGGCCAATTCTCTCCGAGGATTTGGCCTAATATAAAAGTTGCTTTTATAAATATTTATTTATAATATATTCATTCACAATATACATATAATTAATACATATGTTAAATTTACATTTGTCTGAAACACCTTTCGGCCCTTTTCCTTCTTTCTTTCTCCGAACAACTTCGGATCTCTACATGGAACAATTCTGGCTTTCTCTTTCTCTATTGCGATTCTAACTTACCGATGATATCTCTCATCGTACCCTTAAATGTATCCCCTCACGGCTCGGGAATGGCACAGACATGATCTCTATCAATGATCAACAGAGGGACCAGGATACCTATGATGACCCATGTACATTCCACGATGACGATGTCGTATGAACTGTAAAACGTCGAGTCCAATTTATTTTGTTTCTCTGATATGACTTGTCCGAGATTCCATCATTGGTATCACATACCTTGTTCAATCTCGTTACTGATAAGTTCTATTTTACTTTTTACCGTGATATTACATCCCCGTGACCTAGTCACATGTTGCAACATTTATGGATGTAATCTCACCAAGCCGGCCGTATGTATCTTACCCGTCATGTGGGTGAACAAATCCCGCTCTTGAGTCACATGTCATCTACTATTCCTTTGGAATACCCAACATACACCTTTATGATCACTGTGTCACCGAGTGATATTTGATGCAGTCAAAGCAGCCTCACGAGATAGTGAGTAATATGATCTCATGATCTAGGAGAAGGAGACTACGTTTCTTGCTATTGCAACAATGAACTATGTGACTTGATCGTGTCGCAACCTTTGAGGAACGTCCATCACATCATTCATGAATGATATGACCTCGTTGTCAATTGGCATAAATGTCCCATGATCAGAAAACCATGACCATCGCTTGACCAACGAATTAGTATGAACAGAGGCTACTAGGGAATTGTTTTTTTTCATACCACACATGTACCAATGTTTCCACTTGATATAGTTATAGCACAATACGAAACTATTACAAACTAATTGAGATATGACAATAAAAACCTATTTATTATTTTTCTCTAGGGCATATCTTATTTAGTCTCCCACTTGCACTAGAGTAGAAATAATCTAGCTTGCATTTTACTAATCATAAACCATATCACATATGCGTTTATTGATTATGCATGTTCATGGGAAACGTCTTGTCCATGTTCTATTTTACCAGATCATTATGTCTTTTGCAAATCGTTAATGTCTTACTAATTTTGACATTCATACTATCATCGTATAATGGGTTGAAGTATTTGTTTGGCGACAAAGTGAGACTTTGTTTCTAGTGTTCACAATGACATTCGCTTTCACTCTTGTCACGTAAACTTTGAAACACACTTCAGACTCCTTTGTGTCTATATAGTAGTTATGGCAACAGAGTGAGGTTGGTTTCTAGGAGCCAGCAGTGACTTTAGATCAGCCAGAACGAGCTTTCTCATGGGCACTGTGCCCTAGGACACACCCTCTGCGTAAAGACAAACTAGTCCCGCCACAACAATATACACTACGTTAGATGGTGCCCTTATACTTCTTTATCTATGTAGATCCTATTGCATGAAATGCAACTATGCGCCTTACTTTGCTTCTTGCCATTTAAGGATAAACTTAATTCTGGTTCAGTGATTAACTCAGGAATCACTTCAAGACATGTTCTTACAGTTAAGAGCTTATCCTTCCAACCAGATCATCGGGTCACATTACGTCGACTATACAATATGGTTGTATGGAAGAAACTATGGGTGAGGCATAGAAGATGCAACTCATCTCTTTCTTTGTTTTAACCATGGTTGTAATACTAAGACTAACTCAATGCTTCATACAAGTAAGAACTTCTTTCTTACCTTGTTCCATTCTGAACTACTTCAGAATCTTATCTAGAATATTCTGAACATCTTCAGAATCAAGTCTAGGAAGCATTCGATAAGGATGTTTAATAAACTTACTAATCTATTTCGGTAGATCTCTTTTCTTAATAACTTGTTCAACTTCATCCATATTTACTTAATTAAATGTTATCAATACCAATCACATCATTCATATATGTTGTCCACATATTTCAGAAATGATATCATGCTCCCACTCAAATATGACATTCATATATGAGATCCAGGGACTTCACTTAGCTCACACTCAAAATATGTCAACTACATATTATGATTTAGCCAAGCTACTTGGCTCCCACTCAAATGCTGGTCCTCTCAATAATCTTGGACATTCCAAAATTCTTTGATCACCATAAAATCGAGAATCCCAATTACGAGACTTCAATATCCATATATTGCTAGTGTAAATCTAATAGACTTAAGCATCGCTATAGTTGTAGTCCACTCCTTGAATTTGTCCCTACTTTGTGACAAATCGAGCTTTACGTCCTCATTAAGTTTCATTTCCTTCTTATGACTTTGTAGTCATTCAGAAATATCAAGTAAACTCCTTTACTTAATAAGATCAAGTAATATATTACTTTGCAATCTTAAATGTAACTTAATATAGGATTTTATGACTCTAGTTATTTCTCGCACTTAGGTCCATCACGCTTCTTTGTATTTCGTAGGTATGTCTTGTTCAAAACATGACAAGTGAATCAATGATATAATTTCGCAGACTTGCAGAATATATATATATTGTCGAGTCCTACTTTCTTTAGTAAAAGTATCCGCTCAAACTTTATGATTGTTATCATTATTTTATCCTCTATTTGTAGAGTTCGGTTTCACGGAACAAATTTCACTACGCAACTCAACAATCTGGAGGTAAGGTCAAATACCTTGTTTCGATCTTATTACTTTATTCCACTTGTATCTTCATCAAGACACATCAACTTAGGGCAACAACAGGTTTGCCTCTTGTGGAACATGTATTCATAGTTGCCTAAGAATACACTACAAATACTTGTTTATTCGCCATGATTTCAACTTATGGAAATCTCCAGAAACTCGAACATGCCATAACCCTTATGCTGTTGTTTCCATAAATCTTTAGATGTTCCTATATATTTCAAACGAGTGTTTTCTTATTTCGATCTCTAACTCTAAACAATAACTATAACCCCGATAAGAGATAATATTATACCATATGTATCCAATACATAATGATTATGATATTCAGACATTTCAATATAGTTCGAATTCTTCCAATTGTCATAATTTGTGAAACATCTTTCACAAGTCCCTTTTATTCTAAACTTAACTTGAATACTTTATTCATGTTGATCAAATCGAAGAGACTTTTGTATTCTTGTTAATTCAATATCCTTCTTTGTTATAAACTCATTTGAACAATTCAAATCGTTTCAAACTCGTGTTTCATTAAGTAAATACGCTTATTCACTTAAGAACTAATGATTTCCACTATTTGTTGAAAATACGATACATCACTATGTATAAGATTCAACATTTATTCGCATATTACCGTTTTACCAGAATACAGAGTTTTGGTCATTCTGCCCAATGAGGCATGGTTTTGCAAAGTTTATAGATTAAGCGTCTAAGACCCCGATCTTCATTTAGAATGAATAACATGCAATAACCACCATGACTTAAACAATAGTGTTATGTCATTATTTAAACTTTGGGTATCTTTTAGCATTCTAATCCTTTATAAATGCTTAAACTATTATCATTAACATAGTGATTAGAATAACTCATTTATAATCATAATGTGACCATAACGGTATTGTTCATAAGAATAGTACAACTGGCTTGTAACTTATTCATATGAATAATCGCCTCGCCAAAAGCAAGACACACAAATAAGGATTACAAAATTATAGTCAAGTCCACTAATCCAAATGACAAACTTTGAGGAAAGGGGTGATGTCAGCCATCAACTATTTTGCTTGCCGTCATCATGCCATTCTACTTATCTCCAGCAATTCTCAAGAAGATAATCCTGCTTTCACAAAGCAGGAAAAGTATCAAATACTTTGCAAACTGCAACGATTTTTGCCAGAATCATATTTATAATTTGTATATCTTACATATACCCTTTTCATCCATGACCTCCACTACAATCGCTGCAGAGTCATCGGACTATCTCTTAATGGTTATTGTATCAGGAAGAGAAGATCATCTAATTATGAGGATATCCCTCAGACGTGGGTATTAATCTATGAAGTTGGACCCTTTCGCTAAGTTCCTTATCAAGCAACAAATTTCCCATGGTTGCAAAGGACCTCAATGGGATAGGCCATGATCTACTAAGATATTCGCAAATAGACATCTAGACTAAGTTCATAATATGAGTTCAATCCTAATTGATCTCCCACTAAAATTGTCATCCCCTAGACGATTTTAGCGATCACACGATCCCAATCCGCTAAACCACCCCCGATCATCACGGCCGTCAATGCAGTTTTAAAGGTAGACATTCTCCAATGTCAATCACATTAATCATGTGACTCATGCTCGATCTTTCGATCTCTTGTGTTCCGAGGCCATATCTACATATGCTAGGCTCGCCAAATCTAACTTGTGTGTATCCAAAGTGCAACATGTTTTACACCCACTGTATACGAACGTAGATATGTCTAGCCCCGATCGTCACGGCCGGCTTCATAATGATGAACTTTCTTGGTGGTGCACACATAAGAGGAACACTATTATTGGAACTAGATGATACCCCGCACGTTGCTGCGGAAGTTTAGAAAACAAACTTATATGTATGACATATGTTAAAACTTGGTTGAATCAAAGCATTGAAAGGAATAGTAGTAGTGAAAGCAAGGGAAAGGAGCGAGTCATGTATCAATTATATTAGAGAAATGTTGAACTGGATCGAAAAGGATGGTACTTCAACAGTAAGATCAACAGAAGTAGAATCGGTCAATGAAAATTTCTTCCAAATAAATGAAATGATGGGTTTCAGATGTAAAGCTGAAACACTAATATTAAGACGTTATTCTTTTGCAACCAACAAAATGCTTACACTGACAGACATTCAAAGTGAGAGTAATCCGGGACACCATGAATCAGGTACGGAAGGACTTGGTTTGACAGATCAAGGCAGAGACTGATATGTGGTCAGTAAGAACATTGTCAGCAAAATGTGGGGAGATAACAGTTTGAGCACAAACCCTATCGAGTGCCAAATTAAATACGTAAAGCATTGTATATTTTTTGTGCTCTCTCAATACAAAAAGGGAATATTTATGTTAACTTGATTTAATTGTTAGTTGGGTAGTAATGTAGTGACATGAACATTACCATCGTGGCTAAGACACCGTGCAGTTCACAGTTGAGAAATCAGTAATCAAATCATGAAATAACTTCTTGGACACTGACCAGAGAAATATCTCTCAGCAACCAAAAAGTTCCGGAAATAGATGGCAAATACTAATAGTATAATCATTGAGAAAACACAATTTTGCTTAATCTTATTTGACTAATCAACATATAATATCAGAAGTGACAATTTTCAATTTAGTATCTCCACGTGCATTCCTTGTTTGCATGCTGTGTAGATGGGGTAAGAAAATTGCGACCTGCAGAGAGGCTCTTGATCTAAATTAGTGATGAGAGATGAAGAAAATGCCAAACTTGATCTTGGCTCAAACCTTGTAACACTCTCTTGTTTCCGAGAGGAGATCATCCGAGAGAAATTATGTGTATCGGCCTCCTAAATCATTTATATTGGAGACATTCGGTTGTCGAAGTGTCTAACTACGCAAGAGAATCTTCAACTCCCAAGTCTATATTGATGGTTTTTCGTTCCTAAGTACGAAACAGTACGGCCGTATGCAATGAAGGAGGAATAGGATGTAGCAACTTTGTACCTGAACAAAGGATTGAGTGCTCTCTACGAAGAAAAAACAGAAGCTCACATGATTGAACTACATTGATCAGTGAAGTCTTTCCACCTCCTCGTGTTATTCTTAGTAGGATGTCATATATGTTCCACAATCAAGAGAATAAATGAAAGATTTCAAGAGATGTGAATTTCCTATGTTCCAAAATCTGGAGAAGAACATATACAGTACATTGTGCAAACTCTGAACACCAATCGACTAATTTGTAATCAAATCTTAGCAAAGAAGTATCAACGACACCAAAAGGGCTAGAAGAGCAGGAGGCAGAAACTTACATGGTCGAAACGACTTCATGTGAAGAGAAGAAAATCGAGAAGCATGTATGCGGATCCAAGTCAACTCACAGGTTCAACACAGATACATATGCTGCAAGATATAAGAGAATAAAACGGTTCATAATTGCAGTTGGTGAGTAAGTGAGGATACAAAGCTGCAAGCCCCCAACCTAACAGCCGGTGAGGGATATACGATGCCGTGCGTGATGCGGGAGAGAAAAGAGGCGAGGAAGCTCAAATCATTTTAGATGGTTATGCCAGCTGCACGTGCATGTCAAAGCCGCCTCACCCGGAGCACTTCAGATGTCAGTCCGTCTAGGCTGCTGGGAATGCAGCAGCTTAGCTGACCTCTTGATTTTGCAGCCCCGCCGGAGTGGTCACCACAAGCATCACCTACTGGTGCAACGCCGCAACCGCTCAAGTAGCATGAATTATACCTGGATACGTGCAGCACGCCGGCGTGGTGTCCTACCCGGCCACCGTGTCTAATTGGCTCGCCATCGTGATGGAAGACATCGACGCGTGGTGCAATGGCGGTGGAGGAAGGATCAAAGCAACAGGGCATGCCATGGTCGTCGACAGCAAGTACTTCCAATTCCTTCCATCAAGCCCGGGCTAGCGAAACCTTGTGAACCTTGAGCATGGTGCTGACACGAAGTTGTGGAGATGTCCGGAATGGAGCCGCTCTAGTTCTCAACTGATTAAAAGGGAGATCAACATCCGTTACTCGTGTATTTTCTCGGTGGAGAAGATGAGAAGGGAGAAGGTGAAGATGGAGAGTGAGTGGAATGATGGGATGGCTTACAATTATTGCCGGTAGATGAATAGATAAAGAGCAACGGAACAATGTTCTTACATATTGTCTGCATGAGCCGATGATTATTACTGCTATAAAATTAACTTACCAAGTAATAAAAAAAGTGATGATGTGGCAGAGCTGCTGGGCTATAAAGTAACTTAGATATGACGTGGAAGACTGATGAGGTGGATAGCTTGCATGTCAAGAGAAATAAACTTAGTAGGGATGATCTTCTTAGTTACACTAGATACTAGATGATACCCCGCACGTTGCTGCGAAAACATGTGCTGCACTAAGTATATATTAATAAAATGATTGAGGCGTCTACTAAAGCCAGGAAGACATTATGGTTAAAGAGATAGTAGCAGATATGCTCCCAAAAAATTATGTGTAAATAAAATAAAATATAACATCACAAACAAATGGCAATAGCAGGTCATTTGCATAACTACATTAATCTAGCTCATTCTTCTCCAATCATCAATTGTTGTGTAAACTTAAATACAACTTTCCCTCAAAAAACACTTAAATACAACTCGATCCATGCATGTGTGCCTCCTTATAGCCAGACTATACCTCGAAGAGAAACATTGCTCTAACATTCATGAATCAACTCGAAAACAAATAAATCATCAATCATTACTAACATATCTAGTAGTAGAAGAGAAGATTCCTTTTTTGCGTTGGTGGTAGAAGTTGAATTGACCACATATTCAGATTGCTTTCAGTCAGATGCATTGCAAATGCAAAAAAAAACTTTGTCAATGGGTCTTTTCCCATCATAGTTGCGAGGGGAAACATAACATCTTTTAAACTTTCAAGTATATAATATTCACACACAGAGCAAGTGAATAAAGAAAAACCTAGTCTGACTAAGCCATTGAAAAACCATAAGTCTAAACCTTAAATAGGTGTGACTCCTATTTAGATATAGAAGATTTTCTTCTTAAAATTGATTACTCCACCTACAACAATGGTAAAATGGAGAGAACAGACAAATGAGTGTTAGGTTAAGAATTATTTCCTAGATCTGAATAGACCAGAGCTTTATTGATCCTAGCATCATATAAAAGACATGATCATACCAAGTAACTTAAACTGTTGGTTCCATGTGACCGAAATTGATTCTATGTGACATCACTTGATAGATGTGCACGATCTTCAATACAAAGGACATGGAACCTCATTCAGTGATTAATTTATTTGAAGGAGAAATATAGAGATGGTTTTAATAGCTTGAGATGATTTTTATTGAGAAATAATCGTGCATACATAATCAAGAAAAAACAGAGTAAATTGGGTTTCGTACCTGATACATGTAGCAAACAGCTCGGCATAGCATCTTTTTTTTATGATGGTGGCAGAAGTTGTCAACACTGAATGAACCTAGCATGGTAAAGAATCATAAAATAAATGAGAACCAATAACCGTCTTGTTAATTACTATGTAAAATTGATTAATCATTCCCCTACAACAATGGTAAAATGGAGAGAACAGACAAATGAGTGTTAGGTTAAGAATTATTTCCTAGAAATGAATAGACCAGAGCTTTATTGATCCTAGCATCATATAAAAGACATGATCATACCAAGTAACTTAAACTGTTGGTTCCATGTGACCGAAATTGATTCTATGTGACATCACTTGATAGATGTGCACAATCTTCAATACAAAGGACATGGAACCTCATTCAGTGACTAATTTAATTGAAGGAGAAAATATAGAGATGGTTTTAATAGCTTGAGATGATTTTTATTGAGAAATAATTGTGCATACATAATCAAGCAAAAACAGAGAAAATTGGGTTTCGTACCTGATACATGTGGCAAACAGCTCGGCATAGCATCTTTTTTTTATGATGATGGCAGAAGTTGTCAACATTGAATGAACCTAGCATGGTAAAGAATCATAAAATAAATGAGAACCAATAACCGTCTTGTTAATTACTATGTCCACCTCGCAAAATAAAACTACACTTTACCTATGAAACCATGCAGTGGCAAAAGTGTGGTTATAGAACAATTGCTGCATGTAAAAGAGAGGTCAAATGTTACTGCATCTCAACCCCCTAGCTTGCTGTTCAGTGTTTGTTGTTCAAGCTGAAATTTATGTATTGCAGGCAACAAAATATTAAACATCTCATCGAAATTGATACCTGATATGATTACACTGGGAATAGATCACCACGTTTCCTTCACTGTCACTGCACTTATCAAATTGGTGGAGATCCTAGCCAAGCCAAAATGGAAGAGAAAAGGATTTTCCGTATTTGAATATAAAATACCCAAAATGGGGCAAAAGAAAAATACTAATGATCGAGATACCAATAGAGGACATGCATATTATTTAGATTGATATAATATAAGTAAATAGGAAGCATAGAACATTTTAATGAGAAATTAGAGTGTACCATGAAAAATTGCTTGTAGCATTGGCCAATGTTGAGATCTTGAGAAACAACCGTGTGAACAAAAGAAATTGCAGGAACCGAACATGTAGATTGATGAGACGGTGAGTAGGTACAGCACTACAGCCATATGGGGATGATTCAACTACCGCCGAAGATGCCGGTGCAGGTCGGCTACGGCCAGAAAAACAGATTGGCCACACTGCTACCTGCAATTGATAGAAGACCCTCTAAGATGACCGCACGGCCGAGCCAAAGATGGATCAGCTGAGCGGCGTATTTTACAGAAGCGCTGGCCATCAAATAGCACGACGGGTTATGTCGAGGTGAGGTACGTCGAGGCGGAGCTCCTGCTGGCGGGTGCGAGCACGAACTGGGCAAAGAGACACGAACCAGGGGAGGAGATGGGTGGCTAGATCATTGCTTAAAAGCGGACACCAGATCCATCGGTTACTCTTGCATTTGCTAGGAAGGCAATCGTGCAGGAGATGAAGAGAGCGGGACCACCGGGTAAACCAATCGGCGCTCGGCGGGGGTTATGATACGACCGACACACAGCCACACAGAGAGCCAGAAGTCTCGAATATATGCAAACAAAATTGACGTATCGGTCGACGGTCGACCAAGGGAGAATTGTTTCGTGCGGGAGGGACGACGCGAGGACGAAGGCTGGGTGGAAAAAGGGGTGACGTGGCTGCACCAGGAGCCAGGAAAATAAGATAGTGGGGACTCCTATTTAGATATAAAAGATAAGTTTATATAGATTATCTTATTTGCTACCGTTAAGTATCTAATACTAGCATATAATAAGATATAAAAATAGGTATCAACATCACATGTATATTGTGATATGATATGGTCCTTCTTCTTGTGCCTTGATCTCCATCGAGCGCTCCGGCATGATCTCCATCTTGACACCGGTTTGACGGCAAGTCCATGATGCCATCAACAGGTCGTCCATCGAAACAATGACTATTACTATAAAACTTAGTAACATAAAAGTAAAATATTTTACCTTCTTCACGACCATGACCATATCAAATCACATGCCTCTCTTGCAAAATAAAGTTAGACGTCTCTACTTTATCTATTGCAAATTTTACGTGGTTGTTAGAGCTTTCGCAATAAAACCGTTTCTAATTTACGAACTTTCAAACCACAACATGGATCCTACAGTTGTCTCTACTACGCACCTTTCGGGCCCTTCGTTGTAAATGCTATATCAACTACTGAATGAGAAATAGATACACGTTAGCCATTTATATGGAACAAGCCGTATGTCGAGTGTGTAACCAGTCTCGCATATGAATATGTGTAAGGTCGGTCCGGGCCGCTTCATCAATCAGTACCACGATATAAACAAGTACACGTTAGAGGGTAACAACTAAGGGATCAATGCATGCACAATACTTGTGCATATTGGCCGTACAACACGGCTACGTATAGATCGGCTCTGATTCCACTCATGGGTTTCATAGTAGAAAACAAAACATTTCCTACAATAGAATTTCCTAATGCTCAAGATCTATCTATGTAGTAATGCAGTAACGACTAGAACGTATAGAATATATACCCTTGTAGACCCTACGTGGTTAATGTTTCGAGGGGAAAATGGTTGATGTAGTCGAACTCGTAGCCGACCTCAAGGTCGCGAAGCTCCTCGCAGGTCACCCTTGATCCATCTTCATTGTGCGGCAGCTCCGGCTCACGACATCTAAAGTGCCCCAAGTGTTGCTCCTCGTGGCTTCGTACACATACGGTATACGATGAGACATCCGTCTCTCTGATCCCGTCGGGAGTGTGGAAGTAGATCTCCAGCTTGGAATCCCTGCAGCGCAACGACGTGCTGCAGGTGTGCCTTGTTCGCACGGCCCATACATGGGGCCATGGTCACAAGGGAGAGAGAGGGAGAAAGTCAACCAAAAGACTTCTCAAATTGTCGTATTTGGGTGTTTTTAATCTCACCAATGGGCATCCCTTTATATAGGCGGAGGGGGTGTGCCCTTCACATTAGGTTAGTCATGTGGGACTAATAATAAAAGAAAAGGGACAGGAAATTCGTCCACAGCCGGCTGGGCCAAATTTCCTCAGCCCACCAGCTAGCACGCAATAGACCCGGATGGGCCAAAGCCCTGCCCGTAGCCCAGCACGGCCAGCCAGCAGAGGCTGAAGCAGCTACGCTTTGGTGGGCTGGCCCCAGCGCACACCACGCGGCCCAGAACAAAGCTAGCGACCAGCGGTGGGTGCTACCCGAGTGGGCTAGTTCCCCCGGCGGCCCAGCGGTGCAGCGCCCCACGGCTTGCCCGCCTTGCCTTCTTGTCCGCCCACTTACCGGCCGCCCGCGTGGTGACTAGCACCCGCCTGCACGCCTAAGTGGTTCGTCTAGCCCATAGTCGAACAACTGTTATTTTTCTTTTTCCTATTTTCTACAGCTTTTCTCTTTGGCCAATTCTCTCCGGGGATTTGGCCTAATATAAAAGTTACTTTTATAAATCTTAATTTCAATATTTATTTATAATATATTCATTCACAATTAACATATAATAAATACATATATTAAATTAACATTTATCCGAAACACCTTTCGGCCCTTTTCCTTCTTTCTTTCTCCGAACAACTTCGGATCTCTCTGGAACAATTCCGGCTTTCTCTTTCTCTAATGTGATTTTAACTTACCGATGATCTCTCTCATCGTACCCTTAAGTGTATCTCCTCACGGCTCAGGAATGGCACATACTTGATCTCTATCAATGATCAACAGAGGGACCGGGATGCCCATGATGACCCTTGTATATTCCAGAATGACAATGTCATATGAACCGTAAAACGTCGAGTCTAATTCCCTTTGTTTCTCTGATACGACTTGTCCAAGATTTGATCATTTGTATCACATACCTTGTTCAATCTCGTTACCGACAAGTTCTATTTTACTTGTTACCATGATATTACATCCCCATGACCTAGTCACATGTTGCAACATTTATGGATGTAATCTCACCAAGTCGGTTGTATGTATCTTACCCGTCACGTGGATGAACAAATCCCTCTCTTGAGTCACATGACATCTATTGTTCCTTTGGAATACCCAACGTACACCTTTATGATCACCGTGTCACCGAGTGACGTTTGATGCAGTCAAAGTAGCCTTGGAAAACAGTGAGTAATATGATCTCACGGTCTAAGGAGAAGAAGACTACGTTTCTAGCTATTGCAACAATGAACTCTATGACTTGATCGTGTTGCAACCTTTGAAGAATGTCCATCACATCATTCATCAATGATATGACATCATTGTTAATTGTTATAAATGTCCCACGATTAGGAAACCTTGACCATCGCTTGACCAACGAACTAGTATGAATAGAGGCTACTAGGGACTTGATTTGTTTCATACCACACTTGTACCAATGTTTCCACTTGATACAGTTATAGCACAATATGAAACTATTAGAAACTAATTGAGATATGAAAACAAAAACCTATTTATTATTTTCCTCTAGGGCATATCTCCTTCAATCATCACCAAACCTTGTGTTCAAGAACTGGTCGCCGAAGTTTTCATCATCTTCGGCGAGATTCTGTGCCATCTCGATGTCTTCATGTGCTGGTTGTGCCACCTATGGGGTGGTGCCCCGACCATCCTTCCCCACACGGATCTAGCTCTTCGGCCATAGGAACATGTAGTCGAAGCCGGTACTGAAGGCTGCCAGCTTGTCACTATCCCAACAATGAGGTTGAGAGGGAGGTTCCAAGCCCTCATAGCCCGGAAGCACCATAATGTATTTGACCCTAAGCACGTCGGGTGCCATTGGTTTGGTGTGGAAGATGCGGTTCGCCGGTTGAACGATAGAACCCTTGGCAACATCCTTCAACTCGTCGTTCACCCAGTGCAGTAGAGTGCAAGGAGTGTCTTCCTGCGAAAGACATGTAGGCTGGTCGTCAGTAAAACGGGAAGAAGGGAGATGAAGTCATCGGTTGAGCCCCCCAACCTCGCTTTAACTAGTTACCTTTGAAGGGAATATGCCCTGAGAGGCCATAATAAAGTTGTTATTATCTGTATTCCAAGTATATGATAGATGTTTATTTTGCATGCTATAATTGTATTAATACAGAAACATTAATACATGTGTGTTTAATAAACAAATAGAAAGTTCCTAGTTATGCCTCTCTTTGAACTAGCTCGTTGATTAACAAGATGATCAAAGTTTCCTGATCATGGACATTGGATGTCGTTAATAACGAGGTCACAACATTTGTGAAATGATGTGATGAACATTCATCCGAAGTATAGAATTATGATCAAAGTCATTGTGTTTATATTGCTATAATATCATACAAAGTAATCCTAGTCCTTAGACCATGAGATCATGTTAACCACTAACACCGGAAGAGTATCTTGATAACAACAAACATCACACCGTAAAAGGGTGAATATAAAGGTGGGTTCAGTGCTACGAAGGTGTTATGTAGAGGCTCATGGATCAAGAGTGGGATTTTTCCATCCTGATGATGGATATATATGCTTTGGGCCCTCTCGATGATATCACATTAAGAATAGCTTGCAAGCAAGTGATGTGATCACTAGAATGTTATATCACGGGAACGAGAAAAGAGTGCATGTCGGTAACGAGATCAAACTAGGTATTTGGATACCGATGATCGAATCTCGGACATGTAATATATCGCGAGACAAAAGGATTAAGTTACTAGCATTAAAGGTTCTCATGATCACAGAAGTCATCGTTGAATGTGTAGGAGTCAGAATGGATCTTCAGGTCCCGCTTCTGATTATTGATCTAAGAGGGGTCTCGATCATGTCTGCATTATTCGTGAACCATAGGGTGACGCACTTATGGGTTGCCAAACACCATTTGGATCAAATATGTTTCAGACGAAAGAATTGCAAAGCGCTGGATTCAATGGACATCGGAATTGTTTCGGGTGCAATTGTTGAAATTGGTTCTGCATGTGATATATTGCAGGGGTTTTATGTGAATGTTTGTAAATTAAAGTAATTAAAAAAATCTTAATAAAATTAATAAAAGAGTTTTATTAAATGAGAGTTGCATTAAATTTGGTGGAAATTTAATGCATGTGAGTGGAACTTTGAGTGGAGGCAAAATTGATGTGAGTGGAGCTTCCACCACATGAATGAGGAAGAGGTGGGGGCACCCCCCATGCGCACCGGACATGGGAGGGGAGGAGCCCCCCTCTCCTATAAAAGCCCCCCTCTCCTCCCTCACAAAGAACACCTCCTCGTGAAGGATCTCTCTCCCCGTGTAGATATATTCCCCGTGGTCTCGGATTAGCGAGATACATGTTCCCTGTGGCATTTCGTCTAGAAGGAGTTGCTCCTTCCGCTGATTCGTTAGAGCGAGGAGGTGGAGGTTGTTCGGTGGCCTAAACGTGTGTGCGAGGACAGATGCATTGCTAATTTGCAGCGTTAGGACTTTCACACGATCTTGAGATCGGCAAGCGTTCGACTACATCATCCACGAGTTCCATCTCGTTAACAAAGCTTTGTTGTCTTCGAGGGTAAGTTCTCTATGGATGTATATCCACTTGTTGCTTGTATCTAGTAGATAGATCTTGGCGTATAGTTCCCTTCGTAGGAATTTTTTTGTTTTCTATGTTGCGAACCCAATAGTGGTATCAGAGTCTGATCTACGCATAGGTGCTTTGCACGGGTAGTACACATATGTTTATATGTGGGCGATGATGATCATGTTATTCCTTATTTCATGTATTTTGGATATTGGTGGCATAGTGGGGTGAAGTGGCCCGGACTAACTTTACATGTCCTCACACATGAGACCGGTTCCACGACTGACATGCAATTAGTTTTGCATAAGTGGCTAGCGGGTGTCTGTCTCTCCTACTATAGTCAATATCTGATTTACAACGAGTTGCTAATAACTTAATTATCATTGTTGTGGTTCCATGTTCGTAGGTAAGACCGGTTCTATCTCCGAAAGCCCTAAGCCACGTAAAACTTGCAATGGATAAATTAGAGGCATCTAGTTTAGATTGTTGCTGGGCTAGTGTCATGATATGGTAATGTTGTAAGGTGATGTATAGTTGATACCCTTACAACACACCTAACGTGTAAGTTCCATAGACCTTGGCCTTACACACAAAGGAATGATAGAGATCATACCATGATGCACATGATAGTGATCAAATGCATGGACCTGATACGTCCAAAACGTATCTACTTTCCCGAACACTTTTGCTATTGTTTTTCCTCTAAACTTGTGTGATTTGGATACAACTAACACAGACTAACGTTGTTTTCAGCAGAATTACCTTGGTGTCTAGTTTTTGTGCAGAAAATCAACTATCAGGAAAATCCCAGAAAATATGCCAAAAATCCTATTTCACCAGAAGACTCACAGAGCTAGAAGACGAGATGAAGTAGGGCCACGAGGGGCCCACACCACCTAGCCACGTGGGCCAGGCCAGGCCGCGCCTAGGGGTGGTGTGGCCGCCTCGGCTGCCCCCTCGGCCTCCCTCTTCGCCTATAAGTTGCCTCTTGACCTAAAAACCAAGGGGGGTTCGAAGTTTTCCTAGAAAGAGTTCTGCTACACTGCCACCACCAGATTCCGCGATTCGGAACCAGAAACTCCGTTCTGGCACCCTGCCGAGACGGGAAATCGGAGGAGATCATCGTCCTCATCATCACAATCGCTTCTCCATCGACCATCCTTGTTTCCCCCATCTATGAGTGAGTAATCTCCTGTTGTAGGCTATGGGGATGGTAGGGATTGGATGAGATTGTTCATGTAATGGCATCAGATTGTTAGGGCTTGGTGCCTAGTATCTATTATTAGTGCTTTTTGATTTTGTTGCAACTTGTTATGCTTAATGCTTATCACTAGGGCCCGAGTGCCAAGATTTCAGATCTGAACATGTTATTGATTCATTATGATAGTATTTATTATGGTCTTACCTGCAAGTTGTATACACATATTGTTGTCCGGAACCAAAGGCTCCGAAGTGACAGCAATCAGGATAACCAGAGGGGATTGCTTTGATGTGAGGATCACATGTGTTCACGGAGTGTTAATGCTTTGCTCTGGTGCTCTATTAAAAGGAGCACCTTAATTGCCAGTAGTTCCCTTGAGGCCCCGCTGCAAACGGGCTAGCAGGACAAAAGATGTTGTGCAAGTTCTCATTGCGAGTACGTATGACTATATATGGCACACATGCCTATGATTATCTAGTACTTGGATGCTTTATTATATTTATCTGCAAATGCCCTATGTTTTGATTGCCATATGAATTGTCTTGTCCATGCAATGCCTGTCCATCCATCCCTATGACTACCGCGCTTTAATCCTACTATTTACTGCAATTGTTACTACTACCTTTACTTTTACTACTGCTATTACTTTACTACTGCTACTACAAAACTGTTGCTACTGATAAACTGTTGTGAGCAAGATTGTTTCTAGGTGTAGCTGAATTGAAACTCGGTTGTTAAGGCTTGTAAATATTCTTTGGCTCCCCTTGTGTCGAATCAATAAATTAGGTTTCACTTCCCTCGAAAATACTGTGATACACCCCCTATACTTGTGGGTCATCAAGACTATTTTCTAGCGCCGTTGCCGAGGAGCATAGCTTTATTTATCAAGTCCACTTGGAATCATTATTGTTTTCTACCCTCCATACATAATGGGTAAGTCTTGTCCTGACAAGGTTCCTATTTTACCATCCAGTACAAGAAGAGGTACGGTTCTGAACACCTCTGTTGCTCTTGATTCACCATCTGTTATGAGTAAGCTCCTTACACCACCACATACACATGCTACACACACTGCTACTACTGCTGAATCTGAAACTTCGGATACTTATGATGTTGCTTCTACTGTGCTTGATAAGAGTGGTTCATTAGGTCCTTTCCTAGATGCTACGATTTGCTAGAACTATAGCTAGAAATACTGAAACTCCTAATGAAGACACTACTACACCTGTTAGTTCACCTGAGTCTAGAGAGAGCTATGATATTGAAGACGGTTATATTGAGATGACCGATGAATTTATTAAAGAATGTCAAAACACCCATGATAGGAGTGCTATTAAGAGTCTCCTTGAGAGGCGTACTATAGAACCCAAATTGTCTCCTAATGCTAAGTTTGCTACATCTCTCATAAACATTAAAGATAAGGATTATGATTTCTCTCTTGATCCATCTTACATAGCTATTTTGAGAAAGAACCTTTTTGTGGGACTAAGAATGAAAGTGCGGTAGCACATATGACTGAGCTTTCTACCATGCGTGGCCTTTTTTCTGATGATATTAAGATGCGCACCTACTTGGTTGCTAAAATTTTCCCTTTTTCACTAAAAGGAGAAGCTAAAACTTGGTTTCATAATTTACCTCCTGGATCTATTGATAGCCCTGATTGCTTGATTAGTACCTTCCTGCAAAAATAATTTCCCCCTAGTGTTATACGTGCTATTTTGCAGGAACTTTTTGATTTTAAACAGGGAGAAAAGGAGATATTGCCTGAATCATGGGCAAGGTTTTGTGCTTTGGTTCATGCACAGGCTGGATGTCCATTATGTAAGAATGAGCTTCCTGATATATTTTATAATGGACTAACTGAAGAATCTAGGACATACCTGGATAGTTGTGCTGATTGTGTTTTCATAAATAGGACTCCCAAGGAAGCTGAGGAATTAATCGCCAAAATAAGCAATAATTATGAAGACTGGACTCCTCCTGAACCAGCTATACCTGAAACAATTATACCTGAACCAGCTATACCTGCGTCTATACCATCATCTAAGAAGAGGGGAGTTATTGAACTAAATGATGAAGTGATGAAGGAAGCTAAGAAATGTCTTACGAAGACGGGAATTAAAGCAGCAGATGTCAAGAATTTACCTCCTATAGAAGAATTATGTAAGACAATCCCCCACTCATCCACTATTGAGGTACACTCTCTCCAATATTTTGATGAAGGTGATATCCCTTACTCTAAACCTTCTGATCAATGCTTAGAAGAATTTGATGTTCTTATTGTTAAGCAAGATAATTTCAATAAAAGGGTGCAAAATCATTTAATGGAAAACACTAGAGCTATTGTTGAGTTGAAGGATATTGTGGAAAGAACCTCTAATGATGTTAAAATGCTTATTAAACATTTTCAAATGGTTCAAACTCAAATTGATTGATGACCCACAAGTATAGGGGGTGTATCGCAGTATTTTCGATAAGTAAGAGTGGCGAACCCAACGAGGAGCAGAAGGTGCTGGCTAGTGGTATGGATCAAGAATTCTCTGCAAATTCTTAGCAAACGGATTTTTAGGGGTTTTTGATAAAGCAAGTAAACAAATTACGAGTAAACAAAAGACAATAGGAATAAGTACAGAATCCTTTATGCAGTAAAGGACAAGCCGGTTGTATTACTTAAGATGACCAAACGTTCTCGAGAACACATGGGAAGACTGTCAACTGCTTTCGCTTCATATAGTTGATTAATCTTATTTAGCTTGCTAAGTGTTGTGTGGGTGAACCTGTGCTAATGTACCGACCTTCCTAGGACTAATACATACTTGTGATTATACCCCTTGCAAACATCCGTAAGTACAAGAAAGTAATTAAGGTAGAAACCTAACCACAACTTTAAACTCTAAGACCCTTACGTCCCTTGTGCAATGGTTTCCTAACGGGGGTTCAGGTTTCTGTCACTCCAGCAACCCCTACTATTAGTAGCCAAATACACAATGCATTCCCCTGGGCCCATATAGGTGAAGTGTCATGTAGTCGATGTTCACATGACACCACTAGAAGAAGTACACCACAACTTAAATAACAATCAATTGAATCTTTCTCAACACAACTCCACTACTAACAACATGACTTCTCCCATGTCTTCAAGAACAAAACGAACTACTCACAAGACATCATATGGATCATGATCAGAGATGGAATAATGATGTATAACAATCTGAAAATAAACAATAATTCAATGGTTCACTCGATAGCATCAACTACAAAGAGTAATCAACACCGGGAAAGTTTCCCCTATGAACTAATGCAAGATTCAACCAATTGCTACAGCAATATGGAGATGGTGATGAGGGTGTTGATGGTGGTGGTGATGATGATGATGATGATCCCGATGAAGTCCAGCTTGATGGTGGTGTTGATGGCGACGATCTTTCCTCTCCGGAAAGGAATTCCCCCGCCAGAAATCTGTCTGCCGGAAAGATCTTTCTCTCTCGGTGTTTTCCGCCCCGCAGAGGCGGCAGAATCTTTTTGTGGTCGCTCTCATAGTCTTAGGGTTTCGGGAGGATGATATACGCCAGAGGGGAGAGGCTGGAGTGGGCCAGGGTGGCCACACCACCTACTGGCGCGGCCTAGAGCTGCCCGCGCCAAGGGGTGGTGTGGGCCCCCTATGGCCCATCTCCAGTCCCCCTTCTGGCTTCCTTCGTCTTCTAGAAAAATAGGATTTTCCATATATTTTCCCGGATTTTCTGATCTTCGTGAATTTTGCCTCAAAACATCACCTTTTCCATCAGAATCCTGACTGCAGCGATCCATGCTCCAAAAGTCATCAACCATGCAAAAACAGATGAAATAACATAAGTATCACCTCTCAATACGAAATATATCAATGAATAATAGTGAATTAAGACATAGAATAGTGATGCAAAATGGACGTATCAACTCCCCCAAGCTTAGACTTCGCTTGTCCCCAAGCGAAACTGAGCTCAATAAACATGGCCTTAGGTTTATGGAGTGAAGAGTCGATAAAAGAATATGGACAAGATGCATCACAATCATCAAATACATAGATCATAAAAGAAGACAACTCACTATTATATAACTCAACTTGTAATGAGTAAAGGAAACACAATAAAGATACATAAAGTGAATCATAATTGGTAATGGCAAACTTAGCTCTTGGTCGAAGAATAGTTGATAATTTGCTGGAGTTTACAAATAGCTGGTTTTCAATGATAGCGTTCAAAGTAGTAAACATCAAGATAAGAGCAATGTGCAAAACAAGGAACACAAGAAACATGATTGAATAAATCATCATATGAATGAATGAAACACAACAACTCAAAATACTTGCTGAGATAGAAGGGAATAGGTTTACTGACTCAACTAAGAAGTAAAAAAGAAAGGCCCTTCACAAAGGGAAGCAGGGATTGCAAGTCTCATAAAGAGCTCCCAAAAATTATGATACTTACTAGATTTCAGCTCTCATTGCCCCTATCATAGGCATGTTTTGGTGATTAAGGTTAAAGTGACACAACTAAGAGGATATGCTTGACAAGTTATAAATTGAAGTCCCATGCCCCTTACTTATGAGTACCAAACCTCATGCTACTCAACTTCAGTCACGAGCAAGATCTTGTCATTGTAAATACATGTGTATCGTTAAGAACCGCCAACGGGGTACCCCTTGCACATGACACAGGAGCTATCCCATAATCAAAATGACAAGGCAAGCAAACAGTGAGCATCTCAGCGATCTTTTTATTTGCTATTTGCATAGTTTTTATTGAGGATGCTTCAGAGAATGCTCACTATAGTTATGCTGCAAGTTTCCACCATGATTAGGCATGGCTTAGGCTAGCGGCCCAGGCGTTTCTCTAACACACATATAAACTCCATGATCTTACAAGTTCCACTTTTATTTCACACCGCCGGGATCCATAAGAAAAAGAACATGATATCAACTAGGTACAAGTACCAATGAAGTGTTGAAAGCGGTCCCCATGATGCATGGTTCTGCTAACTTCAACTCATAAAGCGCAAGCATATACGCAACAAAGAAGGACCCAATGGTTCAAGTTATTAAATGCAAGAAAATTAAACTGTGCCATCAAGTTCGTGAGAGCTTCAATCACTAAGTTTCACATAACAAGTTTAATTTGGGAGGTAGATAAAACAAGAATTTACTTGGAATAGCAATAATGCTACTAGGTAGGTATGGTGGACACAAATGGCGTGGGTTTTGGTTTAAAGGAGTGGATGCACGAGAAAAATTCCCTCTCAGTACAGGTTTTTGGCTAGCAAGGCTGGGTAGCAAGTACAAGAGTTGAAGGAAACAAACAAACATACAAGTGATAAAAACAAACATGCAATCTTCCTTGGAAGCACAAAAGATCTTAACTAGAGAATACTAGACTTATGAGAAAACCAAGAAAGCAAGATGATGAAATATTTTTTCTTTAGAGTACTTTTATCTTTTCTTTCAACTCTCAAAAATAGTGTTGCTACTTACCGAGCCAGGTTTGCCAAAACCAACTAAATTAACTCAATGGTCCTAGAGTGATACCAATAATAACAACAAGATCAATCATATAACCACGAATTGAAAACCAATATAAGCTATGCAAAAGATTGAACGATAGAACTTCTCATTAATATTCCATAACGGCAACTCACACCAAGGGATACATATCTAACGAGAGAGGGGACACTTCCATAATGCACACCATCCTACATAATAACTTCTCTATTCATGATATGACTCTACTAATAAGGTAAACAGATAGAAGATAATGATGTGATACCGCGGCACTCCCCCAATCTTGGAACAAACCAAGGGGATGCCAAACCTGATGACGAATTACTCCTTTGGTGGTAGTGGTATCCTCTCGATGAGCTCTCTGATCAATTTCCCAAAGTCCTCAATCTCGAAGGTGAGAGTACGAATCAACTCCGAGTTGTGCTCAATACGGCTTGTAATCATTTCAGTTTGTGGATCCCAGCTCTTGTGATTCTTTTTTCCATTCTTCCCTCTTGGAGTCTTCTTTTCTTGCATGGTTATGGATAAAGGTATGGAAGGGATTCTGGGTGTGTGGAGGAAGTGACCGTGGAGCCAAACTGTGATGAGGAGCTTTTCCCCCAGTCTGCATTCATGCAGTCCTTCTAACCCTGGCAGGTTTCGTCAACACTCCAATGCTTGCAATGGTTTTTCCGGTGTGCGGATGTTGGCCTTGCTCCTCTTCATCTTCACTCTTGATCTCCTTCTCCTTCACGGGGTCTTGGAGGTCTTCCTCCATAGGCTCCTTTCCCTTATCCTTGGCGGACACAATTGTGCTTCTAACTTTCAAAGAGTATGTCCTGGCAGAACCAGATCGAAACAAAAACATGACGAGAACACGATATACGAACCTCGGAAGATCCGGGGGGTTATATATTACGAAGTTTTGTATCAAAAGGAAAGTACTGGGTGAAAACGAGTCGAAGGCGGAGTCCGGGGTGGACTCACCACCTGGTGGCGCGGCCAAGGGTGGGCCCGCGCCACAGGGTGGTGTGAGCCACCCTGGCTCTGTTTTCGTCCCTTTTTTGCTTCGTAGCTTTCCTTATTGACTAAAAACTGCAAAAATATAGTTGGATAGTATTTTTGCGGAACTTTTCTTACTAGAACTGTTAACTATTTGAAAACGGACTCTGTAGGTCTCTGAATTTGGTATTTAGTGGATTCTTCCGGAGTCACCACTTAAATAACATCAATATCTTCATCTTCATACACTTATTACTTGAGTCATAAAACCCTTCTCTTCCTTATTACACCATTATCTCCACTTCCTAGAAATTTCTTTCACACCGAACTTCACACAGTTCTCATTAGCAACATTAGTATAAGTGAAGTGATAAAACAATTTGAGTCCAACTACAACTGAAAACCATCAAAACATAAGCTACTATAGCAACTCCTTCAGAAAACCCAAAAAGAATTCAAAAAGGAAATCGAATAAAGAAGCAAATGCAAGATTGGCAAAATCTGTCAAAGCAGACCAGCAGGTAAAGATCAATTTTTTCGAAAATCTTCTGTTGCTCAAATCAAAAAGTGCAAAACTAACGAAAGTTATATAACAACCTGGGGCAGAAGGAAAAAGAATTACAGCTCAATCTGATATACAGAGATCTCTCACGAATTTTTACGGTGAAACACAAAAATCTGTTTCGGGACAGCTACTTCCCCAAATATTACTTCTCTCTCATTAGAGGTTGATCTTGACACAAAAACCAAACAAAATGGATAAGGAGCAGTTATTACCAAAGTAATAACTTCCAAGGCTCAAAGAAACAAAAACAAACTGAAAGCAAAAAAAAATTGGGTTGTGTCCCAAAAAGCTCTTTCTTTATAGCCATTAAGATGGGCATGATAATTTTGAAGACGCTCTCATAGGAATATGAATTGAAGCGAAAGAGAGTATTAAGAAGAAAAAATACACAAGTTTAAGTCTAACCCACTTCCTATGAAAGGTAATTTTGTAAACAAACAATTTGTTGAAACCAAAGGCTACTTGCATAAGAAGGCAAAACAAGTGCAACATAAAAACCTTCAGCATAAAACGAGGAAACTTGATATTATTGAGATACATAAGAACACTTTTCCCTCTATCATAATAACTTTCAGTATCATGCATAAACTTAACATATAACTATCACAAGGACCATCGTAGCAATGATCACTTATTCTAACAGAAAACACAGGAATACTAGCTCTCATAATACTACTATGTGAAACAATATTAGAGGTATCCTTACAAAGGATAGTGTGTCCCTCTCTTTCATATTTAGTAACAAGGTCTTTCACATTTGGTATAGTAGGTTCATCAACCATTTGTTTATCAGGTTCAACAATTTTATTTTCACTTTCATTAACCATACTAGCTATCATAGAATGTTACTTAATGTTAACTGGGAAAGGCATTTTCTCAATATAAGGTTCAGGTAAGACATGATTAGCAGTATAAACTTCAGTATTTCTTGCAGGAACACTCTTAGCAACATCTTTATAAGGTTCATGATACTTATTCCACTTCTTTTTAGGCACTTCAATGCAGGAAGCAAAAGCCTTAAAATAAGAAGCAATAGCTTGAGAGTCTAGACCATAAGCGTTTTTAATATTTTGAAAGTCATCACTTCCCATAAAAGATTCAATGCATTCATAATCATAATTTATACCTGAATTTATACCTTTGTCATTCTCCCAAGCTTCAGCATTGTCTTGAATACGGTCCAGAAGATCCCATTTAGCTTCTTCTTCCATACGAGTGAATGATCCAGCACAAGAGGCATCCAATAAATCTTTGTCATGTAGAGGGAGTCTTGCATAAAAGTTATTGATAATAATATTGTTGGGGAGCTCATGAATGGGACATTTGAGCATTAGTAACTTCAATCTCCCCCAAGCTTGAGTTGTACTCTCTCCATCAAGAGGCCAAAAGTTGTATATTTGATTCCGATCTTTATGAATCTCACTAGGAGGATGAATAAAAGAGAGGTACTATTTCCTCCCATTCTAGAGCTTGACCATTCTTCAGTAGCTTATACCATTGCTCAGCTCTTCCTTTCAGTGATAATGAGAATAACTTATTCTTAACTTGATCTGTAGTAATACCTGCACACTTGAACAACCCGCATAATTCGTGTATAAATAGCAAATGATCACCAGGATGGACAGTTCCATCCCCAACATAATAGTTATCCATAACACGATCAATAATTCTTGTAGGTATTTTGAAAACATCACTCTCAGCAGGTGGTGGCTTATCTACTACCTTAGCAGTGGTAGTAGCACTACCAAATAAGAAACTCAACGAATTATCCATAACGAAAATAAAGCAACTAGCAGTAGTAAACAATACTCACAGTAGAAGTTTCCTTTACCAGTTCCACTCTCCAATATCGCTTCACTCCCCAGCAACGGCGCCAGAAAATAGTCTTGATGACCCACAAGTATAGGGGGTGTATCGCAGTATTTTCGATAAGTAAGAGTGTCAAACCCAACGAGGAGGAGAAGGTGCTGGCTAGTGGTATGGATCAGGAATTCTCTGCAAATACTTAGAAAACAGATTTTAGGGGCTTTTTGATAAAGCAAGTAAACAAAGTACGAGTAAACAAAATACAATAGGAATAAATGCAGCAAGTCGCCCAATCCTTTATGCAGCAAAGGACAAGCCGGTTGTATTACTTAAGATGACCAAACGTTCTCGAGGACACATGGGAAGATTGTCAAGTGCTTTCGCTTCATATAGTTGATTAATCTTCTTTAGCTTGCTAAGTGTTGTGTGGGTGAACCTGTGCTAATGTACCGACCTTCCTAGGACTAATACATACTTGTGATTATACCCCTTGCAAACATCCGTAAGTACAAGAAAGTAATTAAGGTAGAAACCTAACCACAGCTTTAAACTCTAAGACCCTTACGTCCCTTGTGCAATGGTTTCCTAATGGGGGTTCAGGTTTCTGTCACTCTAGCAACCCCTACGATTAGTAGCCAAATACACAATGCATTCCCCTAGGCCCATATAGGTGAAGTGTCATGTAGTCGACGTCCACATGACACCATTAGAAGAAGTACACCACAACTTAAATAACAATCAATTGAATCTTTCTCAACACAACTCCACTACTAACAACATGACTTCTCCCATGTCCTCAAGAACAAAACGAACTACTCACAAGACATCATATGGATCATGATCAGAGATGGAACAATGATGTATAACAATCTGAAAATAAACAATAATTCAATGGTTCACTCAATAGCATCAACTACAAAGAGTAATCAACACCGAGAAAGTTTCCCCTATGAACTAATGCAAGATTCAACCAATTGCTACAGCAATATGGAGATGGTGATGAGGGTGCTGATGGTGGTGGTGGTGATGATGATGATCCCAATGAAGTCCAGCTTGATGGTGGTGTTGATGGCGACGATCTTCCCTCTCCGGAAAGGAATTCCCCCGGCAGAAATCTGTCTGCCGAAAAGATCTTTCTCTCTCGGTGTTTTCCGCCCTGCAGAGGCGGCAGAATCTTTCTGTGGTCGCTCTCTGAGTCTTATGGTTTCGGGAGGATGATCGCCAGAGGGGAGAGGCTGGAGTGGACCAGGGTGGCCACACCACCTGTTGGCGCAGCCTAGGGCTGCCCGCGCCAGGGGGTGGTGTGGGACCCCTGTGGCCCATCTCCAGTCCCCCTTCTGGCTTCCTTCGTCTTCTGGAAAAATAGGATTTTCCATATATTTTCCCGGATTTTCTGATCTTCAGGAATTTTGCCTCAAAACAACACCTTTTCCATCAGAATCCTGACTGCAGCGGTCCATGCTCCAAAAGTCATCAACCATGCAAAAAACAGATGAAATAACATAAGTATCGCCTCTCAATACGAAATATATCGATGAATAATAGTGAATTAAGACATAGAATAGTGATGCAAAATGGACGTATTATTGATCAGCTTATTAAAGTACAAAAAGACTTGCTAGTTAATGCTGCTAAAGAAAATCATGCTTATGAAATTAGAACTAGAAGTGGTGCTGATACCTAGGATCCTCTATATCTTGAGGGGCATCCTAAAAGAATTGAGCAGGATTCTCAACAAACTGAAAATAGTGGCACTACTCATAACAAAAGAAAAAAGAAACATAAAACTATTGTAGAACCTTCTGAACCTGCTAAAGATCCTAATAGTATATCTGTCTCTAATGCTGAAACTGAAAGTGGTAATGAAGAAAATGATGCTCCTGATAAAGAAAAAGTTGAAGAAGAACCCAAAAGGCACACTAAGAATACTACATACACTAAAGAAGATTTTGTTGCTAAGAAACATGGTAGTGAAAGAGAGCCTTGGGCCCAAAAACATATGCCTTTCCCTACTAAGAAACACAAATCAAAGGAAGATGAACACTATAATAATTTTGTGAGTGGATGAAACCTTTATTCTTGCAATTTCCTTTGACTGATACTATTAAATTGCCTCCTTATTCAAAGTATATGAAGGATATTGTCTCAAATAAAAGGAAGATCCCTAATGAAGAAATTTCTAGTTTGCTTGCTAATTATTCCTTTAATGGTAAGGTTCTTAAGAAACTTGGAGACCCAGGAATTCCAACTATTCCTTGCTCTATTAAAATAGTTATGTTAGAACTGCTTTGTGTGATTTGGGAGCAAGAGTTAGTGTTATGCCTTTTTCTCTCTACAAGAGACTTCAACTGGAAAAACTAATACCAACTGATATATCTTTGCAAATGGCTGATAAATCTACTACTATTCCTGTTGGTATATGTGAGGATGTACCTGTTCAAGTGGCTCATAATTGCTTGATATTAACTGATTTTGTTGTGCTTGAAATGCCTGAAGATGATAATATGTCTATTATTCTTGGGAGACCTTTTCTTAATACTTCAGGAGTTGTTATTAATTGTAATCAAGGAAAGGTGACTTTTAATGTTAATGACAAGGAGCACACTGTCTATTTCCCCAAGAAGATTGATATGACTTATGGCCTAAATTAAATTGAACATGTTGAGGGCATTCAAGTTGTAGAAATATATTGTCCCATACCACGAGAAAAATATGAAACTATTATGATTGGGACCATTGCTATCAAGGTTGAGGTAACATAATCATTAGTGGAATACAAAGCTTTGTTACATATAATTTTTTTTGATAACAAGACCTGATCAACCTTGTTAACAAAGGGATTTTAATGAACAAAACAATGTCTTCACCATGATTATCTTTGTTTATTTTTATTTTTATTTTATCCATTTTAGTTTTTGCTTTTGTTTAGTTTACTTTTCTATTGTTAGTTGCTTGCATGTTAGAGTGTCTTAGAACTTTCGAAGTTTTTGTTTTTTTTTCATTGCATCATTCCAAAAATATTTTTTCTGTCAGAAAATCATTCATCTATACCTGAAAATTGCTCAAAAATAAAGTGTCTCGAAAAATTCCAGAAAATTCATATTTAATTTTTACGTGAAAAGGGGCAGAGAAGTGCCTGGAGAGTACCAGGGGGGCCCACCAGGCAGGCACAACACCTGGTGGCACGGCCAGCCCAAGGGCGCGCCTGGCCATGGTGTGGGCCACCCCTGGCCCTCCACTCACTCTCTCACTTCCAACTTTCTTCTCTCTCCCAAGAAAACATCAGTTCTTTGCTCCAAATCATGTTCTTGCTGTTCTTGCCCACGATTTTTCGATCTCCTTGCTCAGCCCATCTTTGCTGCTGAAATTTGGAGCATTTGTTCTCCGGTATGTGACTCCTCCGCTTGTCCAAGTAGATTTGTGTTTAGTAGTTTATATCTTGAGTATTTTGCTGCTATAGGTGACAGGTTATGAGAGCTTGTAAGCTTGTTCAATGCTTAGAGATATTGTTTTGATGCATGTTTAGGCCACTTACAAGTCCCTATGAGTAGTGCCCTTCATTATATATTCACTTTGCAATCACTTGTGTAATGGATGTTTAAATTTCAGAATAGAAGATGAATGAACATCAACTCAACCAACATGAACTGAGGGTGTCTGAGGTTATGAAGGTTCACCCAGAGGAGGAATTTTTTCCTTCCATCTATCCATGCTCCGAATTCATGAGGGCTATAGGAATTTCTTAGGATTTCCATACTTTAATTGCTAATGCAGGGTTGGAGCACTTTGTGGAGGATGAACCTTGTAAATTTGTGAAACTAACTATGTCTGTAGTGCAGGACTTTCGATTTAGTTACTCTTTGCCTAACCCCATGGTTCACTACAAAATTTACAATATAGCTGTCGACCTTCCTCTTGATGACTTTTGTGCAGCTATTAAGGTACCACAGTGGGGATCGTATGGAAGGATTAAAGAGCGACATGCACCACTCATGGACTTGTATGCGGAGATTTGCCAAGGGAGAAGCTTCTCGAAGGAGAGCGGGAAAATCCGTAACATTCATCTCCCGTCTATTCGCTACTTTGCTTACTTTATTGCCAAGTGTGTTCTTGCTAGGAAAACTGCCAATAAGTTATCCTTGTATGATCTAGCATTCATCTCAGCTGCTCTTAAACGAGATCAGACCTATAATTTGGGTGCCTTGATAGCTTTCTGCCTTACTGCTAACCGCGAGAAAGGTGGAATTTGTGGAGGCCTCATTGCCTCTCGTTTATTAGCTTTGCATGGTTTAGTGCCTCATCATTTAGACTTACAGTTTCCCATAGAAAGGCTTGCCTTAATTCCATGATACAGCATAAATTTGTTTCTTCTTGGGCTAATTTGAGTGATTTGTCTTATGAATAACCTTTCTCAAGGCTGGTTGGACAAGGAGTAAGTCCGAGCAATTTGTTCTTTTGCCTGCACCTGTTCTGTTTAACCTTGATACTAGGGTAGGATGGTCACTCACTAAGGAAGAAATTGACACGTACCTGGGAGAGCTCTCCCAACAGGAGCAGGATATTGGGAGGGAGGTTACAGATGCGTCGGTCCAGCCTTCGAATGAGGGGGAGTATTCACATCAGCAGCATACCTATGATTGGGGAGCTTCTTGTTCTTCCCATGGGCCTAACCACGATCATTCTTACCATGACCCGCCTACTTGGAACCCTTACCCGCGTTGGGGTTGATACCCACTTAGGCCAAAAGCCTAAGCTTGGGGGAAGGTACACTGACATCACACTCATCTCCATATCATGTTTACTCGGTACTTTGTATATCCATGTTTCGTTCTCTTTTTAGTTTTTGTTCTTTGTTTGCTTTTGCTTTCTAAACCACAAAAAGACCAAAAATATTTCCATTGTTTCTCTTTGTTTGCTTCTTCTTCTTTTGCCTTGGTTTGCTTTTTTCCTTTTTGCTTTGTCTTAATTATTTGAAAAACCCAAAAAGATTTTGTTTTGCTTGTTTTTACTTTTTTTGTTCTTGCATTTAAAGATCAAAAACACCAAAAATATTTGTTGTTCTTCTTTGGTTTTGTGAAGTTTGTTGCAGGGTTCAGCAGTCCTCAGTGGAATTTGGTTTCATGTTATTATTCAAGCCACACAAGTGAAGGGAAATAATGAGGATTAGTGACAACTTGAGGTGTGGTAAGAGGCTGGTAACGAACTCTATTTGTTTTTAGTTTTGTACATATACTCATCATTGTGGGCATGCTTAGTCTGTTCATGTAGGGTGTATGTTATTTATGGATGCTTAGTAGTTCTTGCTTTCTTATTATTAACTCTATCTTGCTAATAGTTTGTAGCATGTCATATGAATGTTTGCTTGCATTTCTCTATTCATAACTTGGTATGACATTGTGGTATCCTCCTCGGAATGTTTCACTTGAATCGACTTGGCACATGCTAATGCATGCATATTACTGAAACAAAAACTAGTTAAGCCTTGATGAATTATTTTGCCTCAGGGGTCTTGAATCACTTTCATGCCATGATTAGTCCTATTTTGTTGCAAGCATGATTATGATAGTTATTGCTCTCTCGTTTGTCGCTTCCTTACTATTTCTAGCCTGACTTGCACTGATTATGAGCTCTGCTCGTGTTTCCAATCCCCCAAAACCAATATTGCCAAAAGTGTCCATCGTACCTACCTATTAGCATCATTTGTTGTTCCGTGCATATTCAATATGCCTTGTTTTCTTTCGAATAAAATTTTTGCTTGTTATGAGAAAGTTAGTTAGTAAAGCTCTCACGAACTTGATGGCACACTTTATTTCTTGCACTTAATAAACCTGAATCATTGTGACTGTCCATGAAAGTTATATGCTTGCAAATTATAGGCTGGGGATAAGCAGAACCGTGTTGTCACGGGGAACGCTTTCAACACCTGTAAATATATACCCAGTTGATATCATGCTCTTTTGTTTGTGGATGTCATCGGTGTGAAATAAAAGGGGATCTTGTAAGTCTATGGAGTTATGTATGTGTGTTAGCGAAACGCCTGGGCCGCTGGTCTAATCCATGCCTAATCATGGTGGAAACTTGCAGCGTAACCATAATGAGTATCTATGAAGCATTCTTATTATAAAAAAGAGAGATAGCTATTGAGAAAAAGAAAAAAAGAGATATGAGAAAAGAGGAAAGAGAGAAAAAAACACCATTTTCCCATGGTAAATAAGGAGATTACTGAGATACTCATTGTCTGCTTGCCTTATCATTTTGATATGGGGATTCTTCCGTATCATCGGGCAAGGGGTACCCTGTTGGCGGTTCTCTATGATACGCACGTACTTACTATGACAATAACTTGCCGGTAACTAAAGTTGAGTAGCATGAGGAGCGGCCCTCGTAGTCAAGGGACATGAGATTTCCAGTTTATAGTCTGTCAAGCATATAACTCAGATTGGACCTCACTTTCACCTTAACCATTTAAAGATGCTTATGATAGGGGCAATGAGAGCTCAAAGCTAATGAGTACCATACTTTCAGCATTTGGAAGCCTTTCAAACTTTTCAAAACCTTTTTCATTTCCTTGTTGAATCACCACCATTTCTATGAGCACTTTCTTGAGAGCATAGTTGTCATTCTTAGTGTAATATGCTTGTCTCAAAACTTGATTAATTGTGGCATGGCTTTGATGTCTGTATCTTTGATATATTTACTTCTAGTCTTCACTTGAACTTCAGAGGTGCCTTGGCATTTATGTTTGCTCTACAATCAAAGGCAAGTGAGATACCACTCTATCATACCTTGTTATGAGCATTGTAATGTTCCTTATGTTTATGTTTCATGCTACTTATTATTTTTGAGTTGGAATCTCTTCATAGCTTGCAATGACTATTAAGTAAACTTGGTTGCATACTCTTTATTATGAATTGCCTGAGTAGTTGATCATATGCTGAGAATATATACATCTTATGAAGAAGCTGTGTTCGTGAAAGTTTCTTTTATCGCACTCAATTTTCAACTGAATTGCTTGAGGACAAGCAATAAGCTAAGCTTGGGGGGAGTTGATACGTCCAAAACATATCAACTTTCCCGAACACTTTAGCTACTGTTTTTCCTCTAAACTTGTGTGATTTGGATACAACTAATATGGACTGACGTTGTTTTCAGCAGAATTACCTTGGTGTCTAGTTTTTATGCAGAAAATCGACTATCAAGAAAAATCCCAGAAAATATGCCAAAAATCCTATTTCACCAGAAGACTCACGGAGCCAGAAGACAAGACGGAGTAGGGCCACGAGGGGCCCACACCACCTGGCCGCGCGGGCCAGGCCAGGCCGCGCCTGGGGGTGGTGTGGCTGCCTCGGCTGCCCCCTCGGCCTCCCTCTTTGCCTATAAGTTGCCTCATGACCTAAACACCAAGCGAGGTTTGACGTATTTCCAGAAAGAGTTCCGCTACGGCGCCACCACCAGATTCCGTGATTTGGAACTAGAAACTCTGTTCTAGAACCCTGATGACCCACAAGTATAGGGGGTGTATCGGAGTATTTTCGAGGGAAGTGAAACCCAATTTATTGATTCGACACAAGGGGAGCCAAAGAATATTTATAAGCCTTAACAACTGAGTTATCAATTCAGCTGCACCTAGAAACAATCTTGCTCACAACAGTTTAGCAGTAGCAACAGTTTGTAGTAGGAATAGTAAAGTAACAATAGTAGCAAAGCAAAGACAGTAGTAACAAAAGCAGTAAACAGTGGGATTCGAGTGCGGTAGGCATAGGGATGGATGGACGGGCGTTGCATGGACAAGACAATTCACATAGCAATCAGAACATAGGGCAATTGCAGATAAATAAAATAAAGCACCCAAGTACTAGACAATCCTAGGCATGTGTTCCATATATAGTCATACGTGCTCGCAATGAGAACTTGCACAACATCTTTTGTCCTGCCAGCCCGTTTGCAGCGGGGCCTCTAGGGAACTACTGGCAATTAAGGTGCTCCTTTTAATAGAGCACCGGAGCAAAGCATTAACACTCCGTGAACACATGTGATCCTCACATCAAAGCCTTTCCCATCCGGCTACCCCGATTTCTGTCACTTCGGGACCATAGGTTCCGGACAACGACATGTGTATACAACTTGTAGATAAGACCAGAAACAATACTATCATAATGAATCAATAATAAGTTCAGATCTAAAATCATGGCACTCGGGCCCTAGTGACAAGCAATAAGAACAACAAGTCGCAACAAAGTCATAAAGCACTAATAAAAGATACTAAGCACTATGCCCTAACAATCTGATGCCATTACATGAACGATCTCATCCAATCCCTACCATCCCCATAGCCTACAGCGCGGGATTACTCACTCATAGATGGAAGAAACATGGATGGTCGATGAAGATGATGGTGGGGATCGATGGAGATGGCTCCGGGGGCACTTCCCTGTCCCGGCACGGTGCCGGAACAGAGACTTTCTGTCCCCCGAATCTCCCCTTCGGTGGCGGCAGCGCAACGGAACTTTTCATGGAAAAACGTTGACCCCCTCGAAGTTTTTAGGTCAGAAGGCTTCTTATAGGCGAAGAGACAGGTCGAGGGGGTGCCTGGGGCCACCAGACCAGGCCCTGGCATGGCCAGGCCTAGCCCGCGCCTGGGGGGTGTGGCCAGCCCCTGGCCCTCCTCCGTCTCGTATTCTGGCTCCGTGAGTCTTCTGGAAAAATAGGCACTTTGGCTTTTGTCCCATCCAATTCCGAGAATATTCATTTTCTGACTTTCCTGGAACCAAAAACAGCAGAAAACAGGCAGCTGGCACTGTGGCTCTTGTTAATAGGTTAGTCTAAGAAATCATATGAAAAGTACTCCAAAGTGTGGACAAAACACAAGAAAGTGGATAAAAACAAGCATGGAGCATCAAAAATTATAGATACATTTGCAATGTATCAACATCCCCAAGCTTAACTCCTGCTCGTCCTCGAGTAGGTAAGTGATAAAAAGAAAGAATAATATTTGAGGTGACATGCACCATCAAAGACTTGATCAAAATATTTGTAAAACATTCAAATCTGGGATCAAAGTACTTCAATCATAACATGAAAGACAAAGTTCTAGCAATAAGCAAAGAGACTATGATGCAACGTGAAAAGGCACAAACAAAAGATTCATGAATAACTATGCTTTGCAAGACGTTTGTTTGTTTCACATAAAGAAAACATAGCATAAAAGTATTCAGCTTGTCCCTCAATAGAGTAGCAAACATAAATGCATAGGACACCTTCAAAGTTCATAAGAGTGACTAGATACAAAAGTTTCAAACAAGCAATAACAAGTTATGCATCAATCAGCTAGTCTTGGGACAATGCACATAGAACTAAGAATGGCCACTATGCTCTCAAAGTAGTGCATAAAGATAGAAGGTGGAGACTCAATGTAATGGTGGAAGAAAAGCCTTTGTAAAAGGAAGTAGGGAATCAAGTCTCATAAAGAGCTTCCAAAAATTATGGTACTTATAGCTTTCAGCTCTCATTGCCCCTATCATAAGAATCTTGAAGGTGATTAAGGTTAAAGTGACACAACTAAGAGCATATGCTTGACAAGTTATAAACCGAAATCTCATGCCCCTTACTTACGAAGACCGATCCTCATGCTACTCAACTTCAGTCACGAGTAAGCTCTTGTCATTGTAAGTATAGGTGTATCATTAAGAACCGCCAATGGGGTACCCCTTGCACATGATACGGGAGCTTTCCCATAATCAAAATGACAAGGCAAGCAGACAATGAGCATCTCAGCGTTCTTTTTATTTGCTATTTGCATAGGTTTTTATTGAGGATGCTTCATAGAGTGCTCATTATGGTGATGATGCAAGTTTCCACCATGATTAGGCATGGCTTAGGCTAGCGGCCCAGACGTTTCTCTAACACACATACAAACTCCATGATCTTACAAGTTCCACTTTTATTTCACACGGCCGGGATCCGTAAGCAAAAGAACATGATATCAACGGGGTACAGAGTACAAGTGCAATGTTGAAAGTATTCCCCATGAAACATGGTTCTGCTAATTTCAACTTGTAAAGCTCAAGCATATACACAACAAAGAAGGACCCAATGGTTCAAGTTTATTAGGGGCAAAAAGTAAAGTGTTCCATCAAGTTCATGAGAGCTTTAATCACTAGTTTTCTCATAACAAGTGGAAGGTAAACAAAAGCATGAATATACTTGGAATACCATAAGCTAGTAGGTAGGTATGGTGGAATCTTTGGAAAAACTTGGTTTAGGGAGTTGGATGCATGAGTGGAACTCATACTTTGTTGTGGAGGCTAGCAAAAGACTGGGAGCGACAAACTAAGAGAGCAATAATGGCCATAATCATGCAGAGCGACAAAACATCATTGATCAAATCATAAAGTGATACTACAAGTTGAAAACTAAAGGATCATAAAGGCTTATGGTGACTTGAGATAGTCATATAATGGTGTGAGCATGTGCCAAGTCAACTCAAATAAAACATCAAAGGAGAATACCACTATACTATGCTTTAATATGCTAAAACAACGCATGATTCATCCAAGGCATATTAAACAATCTCAATTGTTTATAACAAGTCATGCTACAGCAAAAAATACTAAGCATAAATCCAAAACAATATCAAGCATGGCATGACAAAGCATAGGCCACAGTAAAAAACAAGCTCTCTTTACCACTTAAGCATGAGCTTTCCTACTCTTTTCCAATCCAAACCAGACCATTTGAACACCAATGTATGAATGAGGGGGTCCAACCAATTTATTCAGAAAAATAAGGAAACCACACAAACTAAAAACCAAAACAAAAACGAAAAAGAAGACGCTCCAAGAATAACACAATTGTGCATGAAACAATAAAAATGAAGTGTTTGGAAGAAACCTAAGATTTTTATTGATGAAGAAGGGGATGCCTTGGGCATCCCCAAGCTTTGATGCTTGTACTTATTGGATATTTCTTGGGGTGACACGCGTGGCATCCCCAAGCTTGAGCTTTAGTCCATCCTTTATCTCATTACTCATTCCTTCCATACACCTGAAATTTTTTCTGCATACAAAACTTCACACAATCTTTATTAGCAACATTAGTGTACTTAAGATAAATAAGTCTTAAGGTTCAGTTCTAACACCAAATAAACTCCCATTAGAACACTAGATACTCTAGCACTTCCCTCAAAAAGCTCAATTCCCCAAAAGAACTCAAAAAGGAACCAACAAGAAGCAAATGCAGAAAATGGTAGAAATCTGTCAAAACAGACCAGCAGGTAAAGATAAATTTTTTAGAAGATATTCTGTTTCTCAAATCAAAAAGTGTTGAACTAACGAAAGTTATATAACAACCTGGGTCAAAAGCACAAAAAATTACAACTCAATCCTACGTACAGAGCTCTCTCAGGAATGTTTACAGTGAAGCACAAAAATCTGTTTCGGGATAGCAACTTTCCCAATCATTACTTCTCTCTCATTAGAGGTTACTCTTGGCAAAAAAGCAAATAAAAAGTATAAGGAGCGGTTATTACAGAGGTAATAACTTGCAAGACTCATCTAAAACTCTTGGGTTATCTCCCAACAAGTACTTTTCTTTAACGCCTTTAAGTTAGGCATAAGAAGCAAAAACTAAAATGGATAGAATAGAAGTAAGCGGAGATAATCATGGTGAAAAAATTGTTTTATTCAATGAAATCCTTTTGTTAACAATGTTGATCAGGTATTGTTACCAAAACAATTCCATATGAGACAAAACTTTGTATCCCACTAATGATTATGTTACCTCAACGTTGATAGCAATGGTCCCAATCATAATAGTTTCACATTTTTCTCTTCGTATGGGACAGTATATTTCTCCAACTTGAATGCCCTCAACATGTTCAATTGAATTCAATCCATAAGTCCTTTCAATATTCTTGAGGAAATAGACAATGTGTTCATTGAAGGTCACCTTTCCTTGATTACAATTAATAACAGCTCCTGCAGTATTTAAGAAAAAGTCTCCCAAGAATAATAGACATATTATCATCTTCAGGCATAAAAGTTTGAGAGGATGCTCTCATAAGAAATATGAGTTGAAGTAAAAGAGAGCATCAAGAATTCAAAACACATTTAAGTCTAACCCACTTCCTATGCATAGGAATAATGTATGCAAATAAATTCGCAAAGAACAAAGTGACAGGCATAGGAAGATAAAACAAGAGTGACTTCAAAACTTTCATCACATAGAGAGGTGTTTCTATACCATGAAAACTTCTACAACCATATTTTCCTCTCTCATAATAATTTTCAGTAGCCTCATGAATAAACTCAACAATATAACTATCACATAAAGCATGCTCTTCATGATCTACAAGCACTAGAGCTTTATTATAAACAGTTTCAAGAGAAACCTCAGGAACATAACATTCATTCTCCTTTAGTAAGCAAGGGGGACAATCAAATAATGTAAGGGATAAAGAGTTACTCTCATTAGAAGGTAGGCATGGGTAGCTAATCCATTCTTCCTCCTTTTGTTCATCACTCTCCTCTTTTTCATCTAATGAGATTTCAGGTTCATCAATTTCTTCTTCCATAGGATCCTGCAAGGCATTAGTCTCTTCCATTTGTGGAAAGCATCTATTAAAATATTCAAGAATATAGTCATTTTCATCCTTGTAATTATCAAAGAAAAATTTAAGCATACCATACACCTCATATTTGTAAGGTGAATCATCAATATTTTCAAGCAAACTAGCAAGTTCAAAAGCACCCTTCCAAGCAATAAATTCTTCAATTTGTTCCGCATCATAAAAGTCATAAATTCCTTTAGCATAGGAAGATATGGTATCATTATCACTATACTCACATTGAAAAGGGAGGTGTTTATACCTCTTTCTGCAACAAGACTCATCACAGCAATAAGTAACATTATAAGTAGAGCACACGTTCCTAGCAATGGTATACAATCTATCAATTTGTTCCCATAAGTGTTTCCATTTTTGTGACAAGCGGTGTTCCTTATAATAATCTTTTTGATCTTGCGTGAACCCACCTTGCCAATAAGATTCAGTTTTAAAGAAACCAACCATTGACATCAAGCATGATAAAGCAAGACAATAATAGACCAACGAAAATAACAACTAGAGTAGGAACTAATTTTTTTTGTATTTTCAATAAAGGAAGAAGCAAACAAGGCAGAAATAAACTTAGCTTGAACAATAGTGAATCCAAGTGAACTTGATAAATAAAGCTATGCTCCCCGGCAACGGCGCCAAAAAATAGTCTTGATGACCCACAAGTATAGGGGGTGTATTGCAGTATTTTCGAGGGAAGTGAAACCCAATTTATTGATTCGACACAAGGGGAGCCAAAGAATATTTATAAGCCTTAAGAACTGAGTTGTCAATTCAGCTGCACCTGGAAAAAATCTTGCTCACAGCAATTTATCAGTAGCAACAGTTTTGTAGTAGGAATAGTAAAGTAACAGTAGTAGCAAAGCAAAGATAGTTGTAACAAAAGCAGTAAACAGTGGGATTCGAGTGCGGTAGGCATAGGGCTGGATGGATGGGCGTTGCATGGACAAGACAATTCACATAGCAATCAGAACATAGGGCAATTGCAGATAAATAAGATAAAGCACCCAAGTACTAGACAGTCCTAGGCATGTGTTCCATATATAGTCATACGTGCTCGCAATGAGAACTTGCACAACATCTTTTGTCCTACCAGCCCGTTTGTAGCGGGGCCTCTAGGGAACTACTGGCAATTAAGGTGCTCCTTTTAATAGAGCACCGGAGCAAAGCATTAACACTCCGTGAACACATGTGATCCTCACATCAAAGCCTTTCCCTTCCGGCTATCCCGATTTCTGTCACTTCGGGACCATAGGTTCCGGACAACGACGTGTGTATACAACTTGTAGATAAGAACAGAAAAAATACCATCATAATGAATCAATAATAAGTTCAGATCTGAAATCATGGCACTCGGGCCCTAGTGACAAGCATTAAGCACAACAAGTCGCAACAAAGTCATAAAGCACTAATAAAAGATACTAAGCACTATGCCCTAACAATCTGATGCCATTACATGAACGATCTCATCCAATCCCTACCATCCCCATAGCCTACAGCGGGGGATTACTCACTCATAGATGGAAGAAACATGGATGGTCGATGAAGATGATGGTGGGGATCGATGGAGATGGCTCCGGGGGCACTTCCCCATCCCGACAGGGTGTTGGAACAGAGACTTTCTGTTCCCCGAATCTCCCCTTCGGTGGCGGCGGTGCAGCGGAACTTTTCGTGGAAAAACATCGAACCCCCCAAAGTTTTTAGGTCAGAAGGCTTCTTATAGGCGAAGAGAGAGGTCGAGAGGGTGCCTAGGGCCACCACACAAGGCCCTGGCGCGGCCAGGCCTAGCCCGCGCCTGGGGGGGGGGTGTGGCAGCCCCTGGCCCTCCTCCGTCTCGTATTCTGGCGTCGTGAGTCTTCTGGAAAAATAGGCACTTTGGTTTTTGTCCCGTCCAATTCCGAGAATATTCATTTTCTGACTTTCCTGGAACCAAAAATAGCAGAAAACAGGCAGCTGGCACTGTGGCTCTTGTTAATAGGTTAGTCCAAGAAATCATATGAAAAGTACTCCAAAGTGTGGACAAAACACAAGAAAGTGGATAAAAACAAGCATGGAGCATCAAAAATTATAGATACATTTGCAATGTATCACTCCCTGCCGGGACGGGGAATTGGAGGAGATCATCGCCATCATCATCACCATTACTTCTCCATCGACCATCCATGTTTCCCCCGTCTATGAGTGAGTAATCCCCCGCTGTAGGCTATGGGGATGGTAAGGATTGGATGAGATCATTCATGTAATGGCATCAGATTGTTAGGGCTTGGTGCCTAGTATCTATTATTAGTGCTTTTTGACTTTGTTGCAACTTGTTATGCTTAATGCTTGTCACTAGGGCCCGAGTGCCATGATTTCAGATCTAAACATGTTATTGATTCATTATGATAGTATTGTTTATGGTCTTACCTGCAAGTTGTATACATATATTGTTATCCGGAACCAAAGGCCCCAAAGTGATAACAATCGGATTAACCGGAGGGGATGGCTTTGATGTGAGGATCACATGTGTTCACGGAGTGTTAATGCTTTGCTCCGGTGCTCTATTAAAAGGAGCACCTTAATTGCCAGTAGTTCCCTTGAGGCCCCGCTGCAAACGGGCTAGCAGGACAAAAGATGTTGTGCAAGTTCTCATTGCGAACACGTATGACTATATATGGAACACATTCCTATGATTATTTAGTACTTGGATGCTTTTCCTTATTTATCTGCAAATGCCCTATATCTTGATTGGTACGTGAATTGTCTTATCCATGCAACGCCCGTCCATCCATCCCTATGCCTACCGCGCTTTAATCCTATTGTTTACTGCAATTGTTACTATTGTCTTTAGTTTTACTACTGCTATTACTTTGCTATTGCTACTATAAAACTGTTGCTACTGATAAACTGCTGTGAGAAAGATTGTTTCTAGGTGCAGCTGAATTGACAACTCAGTTGTTAAGGCTCATAAATATTCTTTGGCCCCCCTTGTGTCGAATCAATAAATTGGGTTTCACTTCCCTCGAAAATACCACGATACACCCCCTATACTTGTGGGTCATCAAGACTATTTTCTGGCGCCGTTGCCAGGCAGCATAACTCTATTTATCAAGTTCACTTGGAATCACTATTGTTCGCTGCCATCAATTCATCATGGGTAAGTCTCGTGATGGAAAAGTTCCTATATTACCATCCACTACAAGAAGAGGTACGGTTCTAAACACCTCTATTGCTCTTGATTCACCACCTGTGATGAGTAAGCTCCTTACACCACCACATACACATGCTACACATACTGCTACTTCTGCTGAATCTAAAACTTATGATACTTATGATGCCTCTACTGTGCTTGATAATTGCGATTCATTAGGTCTTTTCCTAGATGCTAAGATTGCTAGATTTATAGCTGGAAATACTGAAACTCCTAATAAAGATACTACTACACCTGTCAGTTCACCTGAGTCTAGAGAGAGTTATGATATTGAAGACAGATATATAGAAATGACTGATGAATTTATTAAAGAATGCCAAAACACTCATGGTAGGAGTGCTATTAAGAGTCTTCATGACAAACATACTGCTAGACCTAAATTATCTCCTAATGCTAAGTTTGCTACATCTCCCATAAACATTAAAGATAAAGATTATGATTTCTCTCTTGATCTATCTTACATAACCATTGTTGAGAAAGAACCTTTTTGTGGGACTAAGAATGAAAGTGTTGTAGCACATATGACTGAGCTTTCTACCATGAGTGGCCTATTTTCTGATGATATTAAGATGTGTACCTACTTTGTTGCTAAAATTTTCCCTTTTTCACTGAAAGGAGAAGCTAAGGCTTGGTTTAATAATTTACCTCCTGGATCTATTGATAGCCCTGATTTCTTGATTGATACTTTCTTTCAGAAATATTTCCCTCCTAGTGCTAGACATGCCATGTTGTAGGAACTTTTTGATTTTAAACAAGGAGAAAATGAAATATTGCCTGAATCATGGGCAAGGTTTTGCGCTTTGATTCATGCATAGCCTGTGGTCCATTGATACATTGCAAATGTATCTATAATTTTTGATGTTCCATGCTTGGTTTTATCCACTTTCTTGTGTTTTGTTCCAACTTTGGAGTACTTTTCATATGATTTCTTGGACTAACCTATTAACAAGAGCCACAGTGCCAGCTGCCTGTTTTCTGCTGTTTTTGGTTACAGGAAAGTCAGAAAATGAATATTCTCGGAATTGGACGGGACAAAAGCCAAAGTGCCTATTTTTCCGGAAGTGATCAAGTGCCAGAATACGAGACGGAGAAGGGCCAGGGGCCGGCCACACCACCTGGCCGCGTGGCCAGGCTGGGCCCACGCTAGGGGGTGGTGTGGTGGCTCCCGGCACCCCCTCGGCCTCTCCTTCCGCCTATATATTGCCCTCGGGATGAAAACCCTAAGTACCCGATCAAAAAATCCACAAAAGAGTCTATAGCCGCCGTCGTCTCTGACCCTAGATCGGGGGGAGATTTGAAGCTCTTCCCGGCACCCTGGAGTCGTTCTTCATCACCATGGAAGCCTCTGGTGTGATGCATGAGTAGTTCATCCTTGGACTACGGATCCATGTAGTAGCTAGATGGCTGGTTTCTCCTCCTTTGTGCTTTCATGTTTAGATCTTGTGAGCTCCGTTCATGATCAAGATCATCTATTTGTAATTCATACATGTTGTGTTTGCGGGGATACGATGGATATTGAGATGCTATTTCAGATTGATTATTGATTCTATCATGTCTTTGTTATTTGAGATCTTGTATGATTTCCGTTGTTAGTAGCTATCTTGGCCAAGTAGATGCTAGCAACTCCAAGAGTTAGTATTTATGCTCGATAGTGGGTTCATGCCTCTGGTAATCTGGGGAAGTGACAGAAATCTCTAAGGTACTAGATGTGCTGTTGCTACTAGGGAGAAAACAACGATCCTTTGTTCATAGAACAATTGTATTGTTTACTTTACCCGTAGTTCGTAAAGCAATAATCTGTTGCTTGCAACTTAATACTGGAGGGGGTTCGGATGATAACCTGAAGGTGGATTATTAGTCATAGATGCAGTTGGATGGCGGTCTATGTATTATGTTGTAATGCCCAATCAAGTCTCAGAGGAGTCAAGATGATTAGTATATGCATGTATTGCTTTCTCGGTGTTTGTCAATTGCCCCGCTGTAATTTGTTCACCCAGCATGTTATCTATCTAAGGAGAGCCACCTCTAGTGAACTATGGATCCCGGTCCTTTACTTTACATACAATCTAAAAACTGTTTCTGCTTTGTGTTTTCTTTCTGCAAACTTTTACTTCTTTCCATTCGATACGTTTAATCTTTTGTTTTCCGCAAAACATGGTGAGATTGACAACCTCATCGCAAGTTGGGGACAAAGTTCTGTGGTTGTGTTGTGGAGGTCTCCACGTTGCTACTAGCACCGGTAGTGCGCCCTGCCAAAGCTCAGCTAGTAACACCTTTGAGGTGTTTCCTTGCTCCTACTGGTTCGATTAAACCTTGGTTTCATAACTGAGGGAAACTTGCTGCTGTGCTCATCATACCTTCCTCTTGGGGTTCCCAACGAGCTCTGCATCAACACCGCCATCAAGCATTTTTCTGGGCGCCGTGCATTGAGCCATCAAGCATTTTTCTGGCGCCGTTGCCAGGGAGTCAAGGACATTTTCACAAGGGGAGTCCCTCATAACCAATCTCTTTACTTTGTTGTTTTTGTTTTGCTTAGTTTCTTTTTGCTTTGTTTTCTTGTTTTGTTCTTCAAAAAACACAAAAAAAATTAGTTTTACTTGTTTGCTTTCTTATTTGAAAACCCAAAAAATGACTACTTTGAAAACACCAAGTTGTGTGACTTCACTAGCACCAACAACAATGATTTTATGAGCACTCTTGTTGCTCCACCTATGGCTGAAAATACTTTCTTTGAGATAAAACCTGCTTTGCTCAATCTTGTTATGAGAGAACAATTTTCTGGTATTGGTTATGAAGATGCTGCTTCCCATATAGATAACTTTGTTGAACTTTGTGAGATGCAAAAGCATAAGGATATAGATGGTGATATTATTAAACTGAAATTGTTTCCTTTCTCTTTGAGAGGAAAAGCTAAAGAGTGGTTGAATTCCTTAACTAGGAATAGTATTGATTCTTGGACTAAGTGCAAAGATGCTTTTATTGGAAAATACTATCCTCCTGCTAAGATTACATCCATGAGAAGTGAAATAATGAAGTTTAAACAACTTGATAATGAACATGTTGCTCAAGCTTGGGAAAGAATGAAATCTTTGGTAAAGAATTGTCCCACTCATGGACTGACTGCTTGGATGATCATCCAAAAAATTTATGCAGGATTGAACTATTCTTCAAGGAACCTATTGGATTCAGCTGCTAGAGGTACCTTTATGACCATCACTTTGGGTGCTGGAACAAAATATTGGATAATATGATGGTTAATTATTCTGAATGGCATACTGAGAGAGCTCCACAAGGTAAGAAGGTAAATTCTGTTGAAGAAACCTCCTCCTTGAGTGATCAGATTGATATTATTATGTCTATGCTTGTTAATGGGAAAGCCCATATTGATCTAAATAATGTTCCTTTAGCCTCTTTGGTTGCTCAAGAAGAGCAAGTTGATGTGAACTTCATAAGAAATAATAATTTTGGCAACAATGCTTATGGTAATAATGCTTATAGGAACAATTTTGGTAACAAAAATTATAAGCCATATCCTCCCAACAATGGTAACGCTCATGGAAATTTTTACAACAATAAGAGTGCTCCCTCTGAACTTGAAGTTATGCTTAAAGAGTTTATTAGTAAACAAACTACTTTCAATAAAACTATTGAGGAAAAACTCTCTAATGCTAAAAGAAATATAGCATCTTTGGCCGAAGCTCAATCTACTTTGAATAAAATGGCTGCTAAACCTGAAACTAATGAGAATCCCTTTGCAGCTACTAATGCCATACAAGTAAGAATTGATGAAAATGTTAGACTATTAGCTGAAGTACATGCTAAGTGGGAAAGAGAAGATGAAATTGCTAGAAACATTAGTGTTTCTACTATCACCACCACTAGTGTTGAGGCTAGTAATAGTTCTACTACTTTAAATGATAAAGTTGATTTTGATCTTGATGGTTGCAACATCTCTGAAGTTATTAAGTTCCTACAAAAGCTTGCTAAAAGTCCTAATGCTAGTGCTATGAACATGGCTTTTACAAAACACATTACTGATGCTCTCATAAAGATTAAAGAAGAAAAGATGAAACATAAAGCTTTTATTACCATAAAACAAGAAGATGGTTGGGAACCCATCATTAATATGAAAGTGAACGACTTTGATTTCAAAGCTTTGTTTGATCTTGATAGTAGTGTTTCTATTATGCCTAGAAGGATTTATGATATGCTTGATTTGCCTCCTCTTGAAGATTGTTATTTGAATGTCCCACTTGATGCTAATGCTAAAAAGAAACTCATGGGGAGTCTCAATGATGTTCTTATTATGGTTAATGATTCCTATGTCCCCGTTGATTTCTATGTTTTGGATGTTGAATACAATGCTTCTTTTCCTATTACTTTGGGAAGACCTTTTCTTAGAACTGTTGGTGCCATCATTGATATGAAAGAAGGCACCATTAAATATCAACTCCCACTCAAGAAAGGTATAGAACACTTCCCTAAAAAGAGAGAAAAGATTTCTTTTGCTTCTCCTATGAAAACAAAATTTGGTCTTAATGCTTCTTCATTTGAGAACACTTGATTCTTTCTTTGGTTCTTATGCCTAACTTAAAGGCGTTAAAGAAAAGTACTTGTTGGGAGATAACACAAGAGTTTTAGTTGAGTCTTGGAAGTTATTACCTCTGTAATAACCTCTCCTTATCCTTTTTGTTTGCTTTTTGTGCCAAGAGTAACCTCTAATGAGAGTGAAGTAATGATTGGGAAAGTTGCTGTCCCGAAACAGATTTCTGTGCCTCACCGTAAAAATTCCTGAGAGAACTATGTACGTCGGAGGCGTTCTTCATCACCATGCAAGCCTCCGGTGTGATGCATGAGTAGTTCATCCTTGGACTACGGATCCATGTAGTAGCTAGATGGCTGGTTTCTCCTCCTTTGTGCTTTCATGTTTAGATCTTGTGAGCTCCGTTCATGATCAAGATCATCTATTTGTAATTCATACATGTTGTGTTTGCAGGGATACGATGGATATTGAGATGCTATTTCAGATTGATTATTGATTCTATCATGTCTTTGTTATTTGAGATCTTGTATGATTTCCGTTGTTAGTAGCTATCTTGGCCAAGTAGATGCTAGCAACTCCAAGAGTTAGTATTTATGCTCGATAGTGGGTTCATGCCTCTGGTAATCTGGGGAAGTGACAGAAATCTCTAAGGTACCAGATGTGCTGTTGCTACTAGGGAGAAAACAACAATCCTTTGTTCATAGAACAATTGTATTGTTTACTTTACACGTAGTTCGTAAAGCAATAATCTATTGCTTGCAGCTTAATACTGGAGGGGGTTCGGATGATAACCTGAAGGTGGATTATTAGTCATAGATGCAGTTGGATGGCGGTCTATGTATTATGTTGTAATGCCCAATCAAGTCTCAGAGGAGTCAAGATGATTAGTATATGCATGTATTGCTTTCTCAGTGTTTGTCAATTGCCCCGCTGTAATTTGTTCACCCAGCATGTTATCTATCTACGGAGAGCCACCTCTAGTGAACTATGGATCCCGGTCCTTCACTTTACATACAATCTATAAACTGTTTCTGCTTTGTGTTTTCTTTCTGGAAACTTTTACTTCTTTCCATTCGATACGTTTAATCCTTTGTTTTCCGCAAAACACGGTGAGATTGACAACCTCATTGCAAGTTGGGGACAAAGTTCTGTGGTTGTGTTGTGCAGGTCTCCACGTTGCTACTAGCACCGGTAATGCGCCTTGCCAAAGCTCAGCTAGTAACACCTTTGAGGTGTTTCCTTGCTCCTACTGGTTCGATTAAACCTTGGTTTCATAACAGAGGGAAACTTGCTGTTGTGCTCATCATACCTTCCTCTTGGGGTTCCCAACGAGCTCTGCATCAACACCGCCATCAAGCATTTTTCTGGGCGCCGTGCATTGACCCATCATCCATTACCTAAAAATGAGCTTATTGATATATATTATACTGGACTAACTGAAGAATCTAGGACATACCTGGATAGTTGTGCTGATTGTGTTTTCAGGAAAAGAACTCCCAAAGAAGCTGAGGAATTAATGGCTAAAATAAGCAAGAATTATGATGACTGGACTCCACCTGAGCCAATTGTGCCTGAGACAACTACACCTGAGTTAACTGTGCGTGAGCCAACACCAACACCAACACCAAAGAAGATAGGAGTGATTGAACTAAATGATGAAGTGATGAAGGAAGCTAAGAAATGTCTTAAGGAGAAGGGTATTAAATCTGAAGATGTGAAGAATTTACCTCCTATAGAAGAATTATGTAAGCCAATCTCCCACTATTGAGGTACACTCTCTCCAACATTTTGATGAAGGTGATATTCTTTATTCTAAACCTCCTGATCAATGCTTGGAAGAATTTGATATTTCTATTGTTAAGCAAGATAATTTTAATAAAAGAGTGCAGGATCATTTGATGGAAAACTCTAGAGCTATTATTGAATCAAAGGATATTGTAGAAAGAAACTCTAATGATGTTAAAATGCTTGTTAAACATTTCCAAAAGGTTAAACCTCAAATTTATCAGCTCATTAAGGTACAAAAAGATTTGCTAGTTAATGCTTCTAAGGAAAAACAAGCTTATGAAATTAGGACTAAAAGTGGTCCTGCCACTCAGGATCCTCTATATCCTGAGGGGCATCCTAAAAGAATTGAGTAGGACTCTCAACAAATTAAAAATAGGAGAACTTCTCTTAAGAAAAGGAAAAAGAAACATAAATAATTGTAGAGTCTTCTGAGCCTGCTAAAGATCCTAATAGTATATCTGTCTCTAATGCTGAAACTGAAAGTGGTAATGAGGAAAATGATGCTCCTGATAAAGAAAAAGTTGAAGAAGAACCTGAAAGACACACTAAGAATACTACATACACTAAGGAAGATTTTATTGCTAATAAACATGGTAGTGAGAGAGAGTCCTGGGTTCAAAAACCAATGCCTTTTCCTGATAAGAAACACAAGTCAAAGGAAAACGAACACTATAATAAGTTTTGTGAGTGCATGAAACCTTTATTTTTTCAAATTCCTTTAACTAATGCTATTAAATTACCACCTTAGTCAAAGTATATGAAGGATATTGTCTCTAATAAAAGGAAGATCCCCAATGAGGAAATTTCTACTTTGCTTGCTAATTATTCCTTTAATGGTAAAGTTCCAAAGAAACTTAGAGACCCAGGGATTCCAACTATTCCATGCTCTATTAAAAATAATTATGTTAGAACTGCTTTGTGTGATTTAGGAGCAGGAGTTAGTGTTATGCCTTTTTCTCTCTACAAGAGACTTCAATTGGAAAAATTAATACCAACTGATATATCTTTGCAAATGGCTGATAAATCTACTACTATTCATGTTGGTATATGTGAGGATGTTCCTGTTCAAGTGGCTCATAATTGCTTGACATTAACTGACTTTGTTGTGCTTGAAATGCCTGAAGAAGACAATATGTCTATTATTCTTGGGAGACCTTTTCTTAATACTGCAGGAGTTGTTATTAATTGTAATCAAGGAAAGGTAACTTTTAATGATAATGACAAGGAGTATACTGTCTATTTCCCCAAGAAGGTTGATAGGAGTTATGGTTTCAATTCAATTGAAAATATTGAGGGCATCCAAGTTGGAGAAATATATCGTCCCATACCATGAGAAAAATATGAAACTATTATGATTGGGAACATTGCTATCAAGATTGAGGTAAAAAGTCATTTTTTGAAATGTAAAGTTTTGTTTCATATAAAATTCTTTTGGTAACAAGACCTGATCAACCTTGTTAACAAAGGGATTTTAATGAACAAAACAATGTTTTCACCATGATTATCTTTGCTTACTTTTATTTTATCCATTTTAATTATTGCTTCCACTTAGTTTACTTTTCTATTGCTAATTGCTTGTATATTAGAGTGTCTTAGAACTTCTGAAGTTTTAGTTTTGTTTTGAATTTGCATCATTCTAAAAACATCTTTCTGCCAGAAATTATTCTTTAATACCTAAAAATTGCTCTAAAAAACAAAGTGTCTCGAAAAATTCCAGAAAATTCATATTAAATTTTTACGTGAAAAAAGGGGCAAAGAAGTACCTGGAGTGACCCGGGGGGCCCACTAGGCAGGCACACCACCTGGTTGCGCGGCCACACCAGGTGCGCGCCTGGCCATGGTGTGGGCTACCCCTGGCCCTCCACTTACTCTCTCACTTTCCACTTCTTTCTCTCTCCCAAGAAAACACCAGTTCATTGATCAAACTCGTGTTCTTGCTTTTCTTGCTCACGATTTTTTGATCTCTTTGCTCAGCCCATCTTTGCTGCTGAAATTTGGAGCATTCGTTCTCCGGTGTGTGACTCCTCCACTTGTCCAAGTAGATTTGTGTTTAGTGGATTATATCTTGAGTATTTTGCTACTGTAGGTGACAGGTTATGTGAGCTTGTTCAATGCTTAGAGAAATTGTTTTGATGCATGTTTAGGCCTCTTACAAGTCCCTATGATTAGTTCATTTCATTATGTATTCACTTTGCAATCACTTGTATGATGGATGCATAAATTTCAGAATAGAAGAGATGAACAACCACACTTTTGGAGAAGTATTTGAGAGGGACACACCCATGAGGGCAAGGCCTTCGAGATCAGCTTCTCAACTTAGGCCATCATATAATGAAGATCTTATTGCACCACGCTTTGGCAATGAAGGAGATGAGGGAGATGCTCACCCATCTACCTTCCCTTGTTTTACTTTTTTGCAAGCTGCAGGGATCCTCGGTGATTTCTTACTACTGGTTCAGAGGGTTGGTCTGACCACCTACATGGAATATGAGAGTGAGCAATATGCCGTGCTCACAAAAAAATTCGTTGAAAGTTTTGTTTTCACCAACACCCCTTATCGGTCAACTATTTCGTTCAAAATTTATAATATGCCTATTACCATGCTATTGGACAGATTTTGTAGCATTATTGGCATAGGCATGACTAGAACAGTGAAGAAGATCCAAGGTCGACCCGCTGATTTGCTGGAGCTCTACCAAAGTGTGACAAATGATGATGACCGCACAGCTCAGCATGGGAAGATAAGAAACATTCAACTTCCAGCTATTAGATATTTTGCTTATTATCTTACCACTAGCATTCTTGGTAGAGAGAACACTAGTAATATTTCTAATTATCATTTAGCTTTCCTTGCTGCTGCACTTAATAATGATACCAAGTATAATCTGGGTTCTCTCATCGCCCGTCGCTTAGCTTCTAGAGGACCCATTTATGGAGGTATTATTGCCTCACGCATGGTTGATGCCTTAGAACTTTCTGTTGATCCCAATGACACTGTGTTGACACCACAAAGGCTTGATCTTACTACTATGAAAACACATCATTTTGTTACTATTGACTCTAGTATCGAGAATTTAGTTTACAGGATGTTGTTTACTGATGGCGACGAGAGGAAAATTCCTTTGCCACAGTCCAATTTGTTCAGTATTTGCAGGATGTCATGGCCGCGTTCCAAGGAGGAGGTGGACGAGCAGCTCCGCTTGCTTGGTTTCCACGGGCAGCACCGGGGGGATGTGCCCTCTTACGACTACTCTGCGCACTATGTTAAGGCGTCCTCAAGTTCATATCAGGATGAAGGCACTTCCTCGCCATATTATGGAGGCGCTTGGGATTGATACCCACTTAGGCCAAAATCCTAAGCTTGGGGGGAGGTACACCGAGATCATACTCATCTACATATCATGTTCAGTCGGTACTTTGTATATCCATGTTCCGTTTTCTTTTTAGCCTTCATTTTTGCTTTATTTCTGCTTTCCAAAACACAAAAAGACCAAAAATATTTTCATTATTTCTCTTTGCTTGCTTCTTTATCTTTTTGCCTTGGTTTTCCTCTTTCTTTTATCTTTGTCTTAATTATTTGAAAAACTCAAAAAGATTTCGCTTTGCTTGATCTCTCTTTTCGTTCTTGCCTTTAGAAATCAAAAACACCAAAAATATTTTCTATTCTTATTTGGTTTTGTGAAGTTCATTGCAGGGTTCAGCAATCCTCAGTGGATTTTGGTTTCATGTTATTACTCAAGCCACACAAGTGAAGGCTAATAATGAAGATTAATGACAACTTGAGGTTGGTAAGAGGCTGGTAATGAACTCTATTTGTTTTCATTTTTGTACATATACTCATCATTGTGGGCATGCTTAGTCTGTTCATGTAAGGTGTATGTTATTTATGGATGCTTAGTAGTTCTTGCTTTCTTATGATTAGCTCCAGATTGCTAATGGTTTGTAGCATCTCATATGAATGTTTGCTTGCATTGTTCTATTCATAACTTGGTATGACATTGTGGTATCCTCCTCTGAATGTTTCATTTGAATCAACTTGGCACATGCTCATGCATGCATATGACTGAAACAATAATCAGTTAAGCCTCGATGAATTATTTTGCCTCAGGGTTCTTGAATCACTTTCATGCCATAATTAGTCTTGTTTTGCTGCAAGCATGATTATGACAGTTAGTGATCTCTCGTTCGTCGCTCCCTTTCTATTGCTGGCCCTCACTTGCACTGAGTAGCCCTACTCGTGTTTCCAACTTCCCAAAACCAATATTGCCAAAAGTGTCCACCATACCTACCTATTAACATCATTTTCTATTCAGCGCATAATTAGTATGCCTTGTTTTCTTCCGAATAAAAAGGTTGCTTGTTATGAGAAATTTAGTTAGTATTGCTCTCACGAACTTGAAGGCACACTTTATTTCTTGCACTTAATAAACCTGAACTATTGTGACTGTCCACGAAAGTTATATGCTTGCAAATTATAGGCTGGGGATTAGCAGAACCGTGCTGTCTCGGGGAATGCTTTCAACACCTGTAAATATATACCCAGTTGATATCATGCTCTTTCGTTTACGTATGTCGTTGGTGTGAAATAAAAGGGGAGCTTGTAAGTCCATGGAGTTATGTATGTGTGTTAGGGAAATGCCTGGGCGGCTGGTCTAATCCATGCCTAATCATGGTGGAAACCTACAGTGTAACCATAATGAGCAATCTATGAAGCATTCTTCTTATCAAAAAGAGAGAGATAGTTATTGAGAAAAAGAAAAAAAAGATGATGAGAAAAGAGGAAGAGAGAAAAAAGCACCATTTTCCCATGGTAAATAAGAAGATTGCTAAGATGCTCATTGTCTGCTTGCCTTGTCATTTTGATATGGGGATTCTTCTGTAGCATCGGGCAAGGGGTACCCCGTTGGCGGTTCTCTATGATACGCATGTATTTACTATGACAAGAACTTACCAGTAACTAAAGTTGAGTAGCATGAGGAGCGGCCCTCGTACTCAAGGGACATGAGATTTTAAGTTTATGGTATGTCAAGCATATAACTCGTATTGGACCTCACTTTCACCTTAACCATTTAAAGATGCTTATGATAGGGGCAATGGGAGCTCAAAGCTAATGAGTACCATACTTTCAGCATTTGGAAACCTTTCAAGCTTTTCAAAACCTTTTCACTTCCTTGTTGAGTCACCACTTATTCTATGAGCACTTTCTTGAGAGCATAGTTATCATTCTTAGTGTAATATGCTATTCTCAAAATTTGGATTAATTGTGTCCTGACTTTGATGCTTGTATCTTTGATATCTTTACTTCTAGTCTTCACTTGAACTTTGAGGTGCCTTGGCATTTATGTTTGCTCTACAATCAAAGGCAAGCGATATACCACTCTATCATACATTTTTATGAGCATTGCAATGTCGCTTATGTTTATGTTTCATGCTACTTATTATTTTTGAGTTGGAATCTCTTCATAGTTTGCAATGACCATTGAGTAAACTTATTTGAATACTCTTTATTATGAATTAAATGAGTATTTAATCATATGCTGAGAATATATACATCTTATGAAGCAAATGTGTTCGTGAAAGCTCTTTTATCGCGCTCAGTTTTCAACTGAATTGCTTGAGGACAAGCAATAAGCTAAGCTTGGGGGAGTTGATACGTCCAAACCGTATCTACTTTCTCGAACACTTTTGTTATTGTTTCTCTTCTAAACTTGTGTGATTTGGATACAACTAACACGGACTGACGTTGTTTTCAGCAGAATTACGTTGGTGTCTAATTTTTTGCAGAAAATCAACTATTAGAAAAAGTCCCGGAAAATATGCCAAAAATCCTATTTCACCAGAAGATTCATGGAGCCAAAAGACGAGACGGAGGAGGGCCACGAGGGGCCCACACCACCTAGCCACGCGGGCCAGCCCAGGCCGCGTCTAGGGGTGGTGTGGCCGCCTCGGTCACCCCCTCGGCCTCCCTCTTCGCCTATAAGATGCCTCTTGACCTAAAAACGAAGGGGGTTCGACGTTTTTCCACAAAGAGTTCCGCTGTGCCGCCACCACCAGATTCGCGAATCAGAACTAGAAACTCCATTCTGGCACCCTGCCGGGACGAGGAATTGGAGGAGATCATCACCACCATCATCAGCATCGCTTCTCCATCAACCATCCATGATTCCCCCATCCATGAGTGAGTAATCCCCCGTTGTAGGCTATGTGGATGGTAGGGATTGGATGAGATTGTTCATGTAATGGCATCAGATTGTTAGGGCTTGGTGCCTAGTATCTATTATTAGTGCTTTTTGACTTTGTTGCAACTTGTTATGCTTAATGCTTGTCACTAGGGCCCGAGTGCCATGATTTCAGATCTGAACATGTTATTGATTCATGATAATAGTATTGTTTATGATCTTACCTGCAAGTTGTATACACATATTATTATCTGGAACCAAAGGCGCTACGGACTCCTTCCCCGCCGCCGGTATCACAGGGGAGCACCACCCCTTAGCCCCCTTCCTTCCTGGATTATTGGGACCCCTCTCTAATGGAGATGTGATCTATGCGGGAGGCAAAAACGTAGCTTTGGTGGCTGCAAATTCGTGGGTGGAGGTGTCTCCCATGAATTAGGTTTCCTCCCTTTATATAGCTTCTCGGATTCCCGTCACCTCATCTTGGGCTGCAGTAAATCGGGCCTATCGGGCCTGTCCGGACTCGGAATCAGCTAAATTTCATATCCAGAACATTTGTTGCGAAATTTCCAACAACTTTGTAGTTGAAGAGTTTTCCGTTTGACGCCGTATTCGACCCGAAACGTGAACATCTTCAAAAAGAGTTCCGAGACAGATTTCTAGAAAATCCCAATTTGAGTCCAACAAGGTTTCCACTTCTATTCTTGGTAATTCATACACATCAAAGTGTAAAACAAGAACATTGTGCACTTTTTGAACTATTAGTAGGTTAGTCCAGATAAATCATAAACTTTATATAAAAAGGAGTATCAAAAGCATATTATTAGCATAAAACCATCAAAAATTATAGATACGTTATGGACGTATCAACATCCCCAAGCTTAGTTCCTGCTCGTCCTCGAGTAGGTAAACGATAAAAAGAATAATTTTTGAGATGACATGGACCATCACAATCAATAACAAACCATTTTCAAGCATTGAAAGCTGAGATCAAAGTACTCTAAACATGAGCATGAAAGATGAAGTTCTAACAATAAGACATAGTAACTATGCATGCAACATGAAAGGATATACACAAAGATCATGAATAACAATGCATTGAAAAACGTTTGTTTGTTTCACATATAGAAAACATAGCATAGTGGCATTCATCTTGTCCCTCATGGAGTAGCAAAACATAAATGCATAGGACACCTTCAAAGTTCATAAGGGTGACTGGATACAAATAGTTCAAGAACAAGCAATATCAACATTATGAATCAATCAATAAGTTTTGGGACAATGCACATAGAACTAAGAATGACAAATATGCTCTCTTAATTGGTGCATAAAGATACAATGTGCAGACTCAACATAAAAGTAAAAGAAAGGCCTTCATAGAAGGAAGCAGGGATTCAAGTCTCATAAAGAGCTTCCAAAAATTATGGTACTTACTAGCTTTCAGCTCTCATTGCCCCTATCATAAGCATCTTGAAGTTATTAAGGTTAAAGTGAACAAACTATGGAGTATATGCTTAACAAAGTATAAGTTGGAAATCTCATGTCCCTTGAATACGAGGGTCGCTCCTCATGCTACTCAAGTTTAGTTACCGGTAAGTTCTTGTCATAGTAAGTACATGTGTATCATAGAGAACCGCCAACGGGGTACCCCCGCCCGATCATATGGAAGAATCCCCATATCAAAATGACAAGGAAAGCAGACAACGAGCATCTTAGCAATCTTCTTATTTACCATGGGAAAATGGTGCTTTTTTCTCGCTTTCCTCTTTTCTCATATTTTTTTATTTTCCTCTTTTTCTCAGTCTCTATCTCTTTTTTTATAAGAAGAATGCTTCATAGATTTCTCATTATGGTTACGCTGCAGGTTTCCACCATGATTTGGCATGGATTTGACAGGCGGCGCAGGCGTTTCTCTAGCACACATACATAACTCCATGGACTTACAAGCTCCCCTTTCATTTCACACCGACGACATCCATAGACAAAAGAGCATGATATCAACTGGGTACAATATACAAGTGCAACATTGAAAGCGTTCCCCATGACAACATGGTTCTGCTAATCCCCAACGTATAAGTGCAAGCATATACAACATACATGACACAATGGTTCAAGTTTATTAGGGGCAAGAAAAGTAAAGTGTGTCATCAAGTTCGGGAGAGTTTTAATAACTAATTTTCACATAACAAGTTTAATTCGGAAGGTAGATAAAAACATGAATATACTTGGAATAGCAAATGCCAATAGGTAGGTATGTGGACTCTTTGGAATAACTTGGTTTTATTTGGAGTTGGATGCATGAGTGGAACTCATACTTGGTTATGGAGGCTAGCAAAAGACTAGGAGCGACCAACTAAGAGAGCAATAATGGCCATAATCATGCAAAGTGACAAAACATCATTAATTAAAGCATAAAGTGATATTACAAGTCGAAAACTAAAGGAACATAGAGGCTATGGTGACTTGGGATAGTCTTAACATGGTGTGAGCATGCGCCAAGTCAACCCAAATAAAGAATCAAAGGAGAATACCACAATACTATGCTTTAATATGCTAAAACAACGCATGATTCTTTCAAGGCACATTAAGCAATCTCAATTGTTTATAACATGTCATGCTACAGCAAAAATCACTAAGCATAAAGCCAAAACAATATCAAGCATGACATCACAAAGCATAGGCCACAGTCAAAATCAAGCTCCTTTTTACCACTTAAGCATGAACTTTTCCTACTCTTTTCCAATCCAAACCAACCTATTAAAAAACTAATGTATGAAAGAGGGGGTCCAACCAATTTATTCAACAAACCAAGCAAAATAAAACTAAAAACAAAAACAAAGACGTTCCAAGAAAAACAGTGCATGAAACAATAAAAACAAAGTGTCTAGAAAGACCTGAGATTTTTATTGATGAAGAAGGGGATGGCTTGGGCATCCCCAAGCTTTGAAGCTTGTACTTCTTGGATATTTCTTGGGGTGACACCCGTGGCATCCCCAAGCTTGAGCTTTAGTCCATTCTTCATCTCATTACATCATTCTCTCCATACACCTGAAAATTTTCCTTCATACAAAACTTCACACAATCTTTATTAGCAACATTAGTGCACTCAAGATAATAAGTCTTTGGGTTCAGTTTCAAGACCAATAAAACTTCCATTAAAACACAAGCTACTGTAGCACTTCCCTTGAAAATCTCAATTCCCCAAAGAGAACTCAAAAAGGAATCAACAAGAAGCAAATGCAAATAATGGCAGAAATCTGTCAAAACAGACCAGTAGGTAAAAACCAATTTTTCGAAGACCTTTTGTTGCTCAAATCGAAAAGTGTTGAACTAATGAAAGTTAGATAACAACTTGGGGCAGAAGAAAAACAATTCACGCTTCAAAGCGACGTACAGAAATTTTACACGAATTTTTACAGTGAAGCACAAAAATCTGTTTCGGGACAGCAACTTTCCCAAGCATTACTTCTCTCTCATTAGAGGTTACTCTTGGCACAAAAAGCAAATAAAAAAGGATAAGGAGCGGTTATTACAGAGGTAATAACTTCCAAGAATCATCTAAAAGTTTGGGTTATCTCCCAAGAAGTACTTTTCTTTAACGCCTTTGAGCTAGGCACGATAATTTTGATGATGCTCACATCAAAAATATGAATTGAAGTAAAAGAGAGCATCAAGAAGCAATTCAAAACACATTTATGTCTAACCCACTTCCTATGCATAGGAATCTTGTAAAGAAACAAGTCATGAAAGCACAAAGCAACAAGCATAGTAAAGCAGAACAAGTGCAACTTCAAGACTTTCAACATAAAGAGGGGAAACTTAATATTATTGAGATGCATAAAACCATGTTTCTCTCTCTCATAATAACTTTCAGTAGCATCATGAATAAAATCAACAATATAACAATCACATAAAACATTCTTATCATGAGCCACATGCATATAATCATTATTACTCTCCACATAAGCATAGTTATTCTTATTAATAGTAGTGGGAGCAAATTCAACAGAATAGCTATCATTATTAGTCTCATCACCATAATCATCAAATATAGGAGGAATATTGTAATCATTAATTTTTTCCTCAATAGTAGGTGGACTGAAAATATCATATTCATCATTGTAATCATCATATATTGGAGGTTTGGTATCATCATAAGCAATAGAATAGCTATCTTCCAAAGTTGGGGAACTAAAAAGATCATTTTCATCAAAACTAGCTTCCCCAAGCTTAGACTTTTCGATAGCATTAGCAATAATGGTGTCCAAAGAATTCATACTAACAACATTGCTATTAGCATGCAAATAAAGTTCCATAGGTTTTTTAATTTTTTCTTCAAACACTTCATGTCCTAACTCGAGATAAATACTATAAAGCTCTCTAATTTTGTTGTTGTTTTCCATTAAGCCTAACTAGTGAAAATATAAACAAGAAACAAAAAGACAAAATTATAGAATCTAAAGGAAATAACTTCGAGCACTCACACCGGAGGATGTGAGTAACTTTTACCTTACCTCCCCTGCAACGGTTCCAGAAAATAGCTTGATGTCTACGCACTTCTATTCTTGTAGACCGTTGTTGGGCCTCCAAGTGCAGAGGTTTGTAGAACAGCAGCAAGTTTCTCTTAAGTGGATTACCCAAGGTTTATCGAACTCAGGGAGGAAGTGGTCAAAGGTATCCCTCTCAAGCAACCCTGCAATCAAGATACAAGAAGTCTCTTGTGTCCCCAACACACCCAATACACTTGTCAGGTGTATAGGTGCACTAGTTCGGGGAAGAGATAGTAAAATACAAGTGGTATGGATATAAGACAACGGTGCCAGAAAATACTTTGATGGCATGAAAAATACTAAAGGCAAACTGGAATAAAGATGACAGCAAGCAAACATGTAATAGATCTAGTTGCAAACGGTGTTTCAATGCTTAGAAACAAGGCCTAGGGATCATACTTTCACTAGTGCACACTCTCATATAAATATCTTCTCTTTATGATACTACTCTTAACTACTCTCCGGTTGGACACTCTAATCCATGGTAGGCTATAACAACACTCCTCAAAGTCCGCTTTCCCCATCTAGATAACCCCACACTGTCACCTTGAGCTCTAGATGGTTCCAACAAACACCACAATTTCATAGAAACATCCAACTCTAGATATAACTCATAACAAGTATTTGTAATCTCTAGCCTAAGTGCCACCACAGTGTGCATGTTGTCACTTTCACACACATGGGGAGAGCAGAGAAAGAGAGATGAACACATAGCTACAGGTAGAGTGCTTAGCCTCGAGGAAGAACTACTCCTTCATCATCATGGGAATAAACAACGGCGATGGAGATGGTGGTGGAGATTGTGAAGATGCGGCGGTAGCGCTGCGGACTCCTTCCCCGCCGCCGGTATCACAGGGGAGCACCACCCCTTAGCCCCTTCCTACATGGCTCATTGGAGCCCTCTCCCATGGAGATGGGATCTATGGGGGAGGCAAAAACGTGGCTTTGGTGGCTGCAAATTCGTGGGTGAAGGTGTCTTCCACGAATTAGGTTTCCTCCCTTTATATAGTTTCTCAGATTCCCGTCACCCCATCTTGGGCTGTAGTAAATCGGGCCTATCGGGCCTGTTCGGACTCGGAATCAGCTATATTTTATGTGCAGAATATTTGTTGTGAAATTTACAAAAACTTTGTAGTTGAAGAGTTTTCCGTTTGACGCCGTCTTCGAACCGAAACGTGACCATCTTAAAAAAGAGTTCTGAGACAGATTTCTGGAAAATCCCAATTTGACTCCAACAAGGTTTCCACTTGTATTCTTGGTAATTTCTACACATCAAAGTGTAAAACAAGAACATTGTGCACTTTTGCAACTATTAGTAGGTTAATCCAAATAAATCATAAGCTTTATATAAAAAGGAGTATCAAAAGCATATTATTAGCATAAAACCATCAAAAATTATAGATACGTTATGGACGTATCATGCAGCTGAATTGACAACTTAATTGTTAAGGCTTATAAATATTTTTTGGCTCCCCTTGTGTCGAATCAGTAAATTGGGTTTCACTTCCCTCGAAAATACTGCGATACACCCCCTATACTTGTGGGTGATCAATGTAGTTGGTATAAAATATCCCCGTTACCCCTGAGTTCTGGTAATCGCAGTTATTGTCCTTTTCCTCGGTGTAGAACGTGTATCCAATGATATCGTATGCCTGATAGGTCATCAGGTAGTTCCCTGCACCCTATGACAAGGAGAATATGAGTTTATCGTCCTCCGAAGACTCGCCCTGTGGTGGACTATCAAGAACCTTCTTCCTAAACCACTCTGTGAAACCGGAGTTGTACTCTTTGATTACATCTTCCTCCGTCCTCACCTGGCCGTGGTCAGCGTACTTCTTCTTAATAAATTCTTTGTGCTCATATATATATATGGATCGACCACCTACAGGTGTTGTAGCGTGACCAGGTTTTCTCTTTCGAAGTCCTTGGTTCGCTCCTCGAAGTCGACATGCTTTGCACGCTCACCCTCATGGTGACCCCATCCAACGAGCCTCCCAAGGTGCTTATTGAATGGCAGACTGATAGGGGTCTCGGTTTGTAGAAAGTTCAAGAAGAAAGAGATGCACTCTTTAGCCAGGAATCAATTTACTATGCTTCCATCTAGATGGGACCTGTTACGAACATATCCCTTGATGTGTCCATTTAGCCTTTCGAACGGCATCATGCTTCGCAGTAACGGAGGCCCGAGTTGGATGATATCCTCCACGACATGGATCAACAGATGAAGCATGACATTGAAGAATGCGGGAGGGAAGTAGATCTCGAGCTTGCATATTATCACCATGACCTCCTCCTGTAGCCTCGTGAGCTGCTTAATGCCTATCGACTTCTGAGAGATGACGTCGAAAAAGTTGTAGAGGCCAAACAACGTTTCACGGACGTGCTTGTCCATTTTCCTTGGATCGCAACCGGAATTACCCGCGTCATCATCATGACGATATCGTGTGACTTCATCCCACTGAAGCGCTGCTTTGCCTCATCTAGCTATCTGCTTATCTTCCCTGCGTAGCCGTTTGGGAATTTGACTCTGAGGAGGCACTTCATAAACTATGTGGCCTCCGCCTTGCTTAGACTAAAGCACGCAGCCTTGAGCTTAACTTTGGCCTTCTTGACCTTTTTGCCCTTGTGATGACTATTTTGTGTTTTCGTCTCCTCCTCCGACTGATCATTGGCTTCATCGTCACTAGGTGGTGGTTGAAGGTCCTCCCTAATGCCCATATGCTTCAAGTCGTTCCTTTCCTTTGGACCATCTTTGGTCTTGTTGGTGTTAAGGATGGTGGCAAGCAGACTCTCCCCCATGTTCTTCGTGATATCTTATCAAGGCTATGAGGCACGCGAAGGAGGTTCTAGTATGGCAAGTCCCAGAAAACAGACCTTGCTTTCCAAACCCTCAACAGTGGCTCTCGCTTCTTTTGGTTCTTTCTTGGCTTATTTTGGTTCTTTCCTGGCGCAGGGCACTCTTCCCAGTTTTTCAACAGCTCATGGATTTCTACGTCGCTCCTATGGTCTGGGATTCCTCGGAGCTTGACTGTCCCATCGAACAGATGTCCTTGCTTTCTCCAAGCGTGATTCTTGGGAAGCCACCTTCGAGACCCCTGGAACACAGTTTTCCCGGACTTGGGTTCATTTTGTAGCTGGCGATACGTTGTATTATACTTGCACCTAATGCACACAAAGAATCCTTGGATCACCTGCCCCGTGAATTATCCGTAACCAGGATAGGCTTGCACTGTCATGATCACCGCTGCTCTCATAAATATTCTTGTGTGGCAGCGTCCCACGTATGGGCTCCGTCTTCCCATAGCATGGCCAACTCCTCTTTCAATAGTGTGAGATACAGATTGATGTCTGTACCGGGTTGTTTTGGCCCTTGAACTAGCATACTCATGGTTACGTACTTGTTCTTCATGCACAGCCAGGTGGGTTTGTAGATCAATACAAACACAGGCCAGGTGCTATGTGTGCTTCTCTGGCTTCTGAATAGATTGAGCCCGTCGGTGATCACGCCCAACCCGAGGTTCCTTGACTCTTTCTCGAACCTTTGGTAATATTCCAACGCCTTCCACTGGCTAGCATCCAAAGAGTGCCTCAGCATTTCCTCCTATTACGGATGTTTCATCTTTTGGCCTCTTTCTTTCTGCGTGCCAACGCATGAGTGATACATTGCAAATGTATCTATAATTTTTGATGTTCCATGCTTGGTTTTATCTACTTTCTTGTGTTTTGTCCACAGTTTGGAGTACTTTTCATATGATTTCTTGGACTAACCTATTAACAAGAGCCACAGTGCCAGTTGCCTGTTTTCTGCTGTGTTTGGTTCTAGGAAAGTCAGAAAGTGAATATTCTCAGAATTGGACGGGACAAAAGCCAAAGTCATTATTTTACTGAGGGACACCTGGATTAGAATATGAGACGGAGAGGGGCTGGGGCCCGGCCACACCACCTGGCCACGCGGCCAGGCCTGGCCCGCGCCAGGGGGTGGTCTGGCCGCCCCAGGCACCCCCTCGGCCTCTCGTTCCGCCTATAAGTTGCCTCCGATACAGAAACCCTAAGTACCCGATCAAAAATCCACGAAAGAGTCTGTAGACACCGTCATCTCCATCCCTAGATCAGGAGGGATCTGAAGCTCTTCCTGGCACCCTGCCGGAGAGGGGAATTCACCCTGGAGGCCTTATTCATCACCATGCAAGCCTCCGGTGTGATGTGTGAGTAGTTCATCTCTGGACTACGGGTCCATGTAGTAGCTAGATGGCTGGCTCTCCTCCTTTGTGCTTTCATGTCTAGATCTCGTGAGCTCCGTTCATGATCAAGATCATCTATTTGTAATTCTGCATGTTGTGTTTGCAGGGATCCGATGGATATTGAGATGCTATTTCAGATTGATTATTGATTCTATCATGTCTTTGTTATTTGTGATCTTGCATGCTTTCCGTTGTTAGTAGCTATCCTAGCCAAGTAGATGCTAGCAACTCCAAGAGTTAGTATTTATGCTCGATAGTGGGTTCATGCCTCTGGTAATCTGGGGAAGTGACAGAAATCTCTAAGGTACTAGATGTGCTGTTGCTACTAGGGAGAAAATAACAATCCTTTTTTCATAGAACAATCGTATTGTTTACTTTACACGCAATTCGTAATGCAATTATCCATTTCTTGCAACTTAATACTGGAGGGGGTTCGGATGATAACCTGAAGGTGGACTATTAGTCATAGATGTAGTTGGATGGCGGTCTATGTATAATGTTGTAATGCCCAATCAAATCTCAAAGGAGTCAAGATGATTAGTATATGCTTGTATGCTTTCTCGATGTTTGTCAATTGCCCCGCTGTAATTTGTTCACCCAGCATGTTATCTATCTTAAGGAGAGCCACCTCTAGTGAACTATGGACCCCGGTCCTTTCTTTTACTTTCAATCTACAATCAACTGTCTACTGCTTTGTGTTTACTTTCTACAAACTATTACTTCCTTCCATTCGATACGTTTAATCCTTTGTTTTCAGCAAAACCGGTGAGATTAACAACCTCATCGCAAGTTGGGGACAGAGTTCTGTGGTTGTGTTGTGCAGGTCTCCACGTTGCTGCTGGCACCGGTAGTGCACCCTGCCAAAGTTCAGCTAGCTTCACCTTTGGGGTGTTTCCTTGCTCCTACTGGATTGATAACCTTGGTTTCATAACTGAGGAAAACTTACTGTTGTGCTCATCATACCTTCCTCTTGGGGTTCCCCAACGAGCTCGTTAGTACACGAGTCGGCAAGTACTTTTCTGGCACCGTTGCCGGGGAGGCAAGGACATCTTCACAAGGGGATTCCCTCATAACCAATCTCTTTACTTTGTTGTTTTTGTTTTGCTTAGTTTACTTTTGTTTTGTTTGCTTGTTTCTTTATCAAAAACACACAAAAATTAGTTTTACAACTTTGCTTTCTTTATTAAAAACACACAAAAATGACTACTCTTGAAAACACTAAGTTGTGTGACTTCACTAGCACCAACAACAATGATTTTATGAGCACACCTATTGCTCCACCTGTGCCTGAAGCTAATTTCTTTGAGATAAAACCTGCTTTACTCAATCTTGTTATGAGAGAACAATTTCGGGTATTGGTAATGAAGATGCTGCTGCCCATCTAAATAACTTTGTTGAACTTTGTGAGATGCAGAAGCATAGGGATATAGATGGAGATATTATTAAGCTTAAATTGTTTCCTTTCTCTTCGAGAGGAAAAGCTAAAGAATGGTTAAATTCTCTAACTAGGAATAGTATTGATTCTTGGACTAAATGCAAAGATGTTTTCATTAGAAAATACTATCCTCCTGCTAAGATTATATCTATGAGAAGTGAAATAATGAAATTTAAACAATCTGATAATGAACATGTTGCTCAAGCTTGGGAAAGAATGAAATCTTTGGTAAAGAATTGTCCCACTCATGGACTGACTGCTTGGATAATTATCCAAACTTTTTATGCAGGATTGAACTATTCTTCAAGGAACCTATTGGATTCTGCTGCTAGAGGTACCTTTATGACCATCACTTTCGGTGCTACAACAAAGCTTCTGGATAATATGATGGTTAACTACTCCGAATGGCATACTGAAAGAGCTCCACAAGGTAAGAAGGTAAATTTTGTTGAGGAAACCTGCTCCTTGAGTGATATGATTGATGTTATTATGTCTATGCTTGTTAATGGAAAAGCCCATATTGATCCAAATAATGTTTCTTTAGCTTCTTTGGTTGGTCAAGAAGAGCAAGTTGATGTGAATTTTATAAGAAATAACAATTTTAGCAAAAATGCCTACAGGAATAATTTTGGTAACAACAATTATAGGCCTTATCCTCCCAACAATGGTAATGCTTATGGAAATTCGTACAACAACAATAGGAGTGCTCCCTCTAAACTTGAAGTTATGCTTAAGGACTTTATTAGTAAACAAACTGCCCTTAATAAAACTATTGAGGAAAAACTCTCTAATGCTGAAAGAAATATAGCATCTTTAGCTGAAGCTCAATCTTCTTTTAATAAAATGGCTGCTAAACCTGAAACTAATGATAATCCCTTTGCACCTACTAATGCCATACAAGTTAGAATTGATGAAAATGTTAGACTATTAGCTGAATTGCATGCTAAGTGGGAAAGAGAAGATGAAATTGCTAGAAACATTAGTGTTTCTACTATCACTACCACTAGTGTTGAGGCTAGTAATAGCTCTACTACTTTAGATGATAATTATGATTTTGATCTTTATGGTTGCAATATCTCAGAAGTTATTAAGTTCCTACAAGAGCTTGCTAAAAGTCCTAATGCTAGTGCCATGAATATGGCCTTTACAAAACACATTACTGATGCTCTCATAAAGATTAAAGAAGAAAAGATGAAACATAAAACTTCTATTCCTATAAAACAAGAAGATGGTTGGGAACCCATCATTAATATGAAAGTGAATGATTTTGATTTCAAAGCTTTATGTGATCTTGATAGTAGTGTTTCTGTTATGCCTATAATGATTTATGATATGCTTGATTTGCCACCACTTGAAGATTGTTATTTGAATGTCCCACTTGATGATAATGCTAAAAAGAAACTCATGGGGAGTATTAATGATGTTCTTATTATTTTTAACAATGCCTATGTCCCCGTTGATTTTCTATGTTTTGAATGTTGAATGCAATGCTTCTTGTCCTATTACTTTGGGAAGACCTTTTCTTAGAACTGTTGGTGCCATTATTGATATGAAAGAAGGCACTATTAAATATCAAGTCCCACTCAAGAAAGGTATAGAACACTTCCCTAAGAAGAGAGAGAAGATTTCTTTTGCCTCTCCTATGAAAACAAAATTTGCTCTTAATGCTTCTTCATTTGAGAACACTTGATTCTTTTTCTTGCTTCTTATGCCTAACTTAAAGGCGTTAAAGAAAAGTACTTATTGGGAGATAACCCAAAAGTTTTAGATGAGTCTTGGAAGTTATTACTTCAGAAATAACCGCTCCTTATCCTTTTTATTTTCTTTTTGTGCCAAGAGTAACCTCTAATTAGAGAGAAGTAATGATTGGGAAAGTTGTTGTCCCAAAATAGATTTCTATGCTTCACCGTAAAAATTCGTGTAAATTCTCTGTACGTCCTTTTGAGGCGTGAATTTTTGGACTTCTGCCCCAGGTTGTTATATAACTTTCGTTAGATCAACACTTTTTGATTTGAGCAAAAGAAGGTCTTCGAAAAAATTCATCTTTACCTGCTGGTCTGTTTTGACAGATTTCTGCCATTTTCTGCATTTGCTTCTTGTTGGTTCCTTTTTGAGTTCTGTTGGGGAATTGAGCTTTTTAAGGGAAGTGCTACAATAGCTTGTGTTTTAATGGAAGTTTTATTGGTGTTAGAACTGAAGCTAAAGACCTATTATCTTGAGTGCACTAATGTTGCTAATAAAGATTGTGTGAAGTTTTGTATGAAGGAAAAAATTCAGGTGTATGTAAGGAATGAGTAATGAGATGAAGGATGGACTAAAGCTAAAGCTTGGGGATGCCACGGGTGTCACCCCAAGAAATATCCAAGAAGTACAAGCATCAAAGCTTGGGGATTCCCAAGGCATCCCCCTCTTCATCAATAAAAAACCCAGGTTTCTTCCAAACACTTCATTTTTATTGTTTCATGCATAGTTGTGGTGTTCTTGGAGCGTCTTCTTTTTTGTTTTTGTTTTGGTTTTTAGTTTGCTTAGTTTGCTGAATAAATGTGTTGGACCCCCTGTTTCATACATTGGTTTTCAAATAGTTTGGTTTGGATTGGAAAAGAGTAGGAAAGTTCATGCTTAAGTGGTAAAGAGAGCTTGTTTTTTACTGTGGCCTATGCTTTGTCATGCCATGTTTGATATTGTTTTGGCTTTATGCTTAGTATTCTTTACTGTAGCATGACTTGTTATAAACAATTGAGATTGCTTAATGTGCCTTTGAAGAATCGTGCGTTGGTTTAGCATATTAAAGCATAGTATTGTGGTATTCTCCTTTGATGCTTCATTTGGGTTGACTTGGCGCATGCTCACACCATGTTATGACTATCCAAACTCACCATAAGCCTTTATGATCCTTTAGTTTTCAACTTGTAGTATCACTTTATGCTTTGATCAATGATGTTTTGTCTCTCTGTATGATTATGGCCATTATTGCACTCTTAGTTTGTCGCTCCCAGTCTTTTGCTAGCCTCCGCAACCAAGTATGAGTTCCACTCATGCATCCAACTCCTTAAACCAAGTTATTGCAAAGAGTCCACCATACCTACCTACTAGCATATGGTATTCCAAGTATATTCATGTTTTTATCTACCTTCGGAATTAAACTTGTTATGAGAAAACTAGTGATTAAAGCTCTCACAAACTTGATGGCACGCTTTACTTTTCTTGGCCTTAATAAACTTGAACCATTGTGTCGTCTATGTTGTATATGCTTGCACCTATTCGTTGGGGATTAGCAGAACCATGCTGTCATGGGGAACACTTTCAACATGGCACTTGTACTTTGTACCTAGTTGATATCATGCTCTTTTGTCTATGGATGTCGTCGGTGTGAAATGAAAGGGGAGCTTGTAAGTCCATGGAGTTATGTATGTGTGTTAGAGGAACGCCTAGGCCGCTGGTCTAATCCATGCTGACATGGTGGAAACCTGCAGCGTAACCATAATGAGCTGTCTATGAAGCATTCTTCTTATAAAAAAGAGTCAGATATTGAGAAAAAAGAGGAAAAAAAGATTATGAAAAGAGGAAAGAGAGAAAAAAGCAGCATATTCCCATGGTAAATGAGAAGATTGCTGAGATGCTCGTTGTTTGCTTGCCTTGTCATTTTGATATGGGGATTCTTACGTATCATCGGGCAAGGGGTACCTCATTGGCGGTTCTCTATGATACACATGTACTTACGATGACATGAACTTACCGGTGACTAAACTTGAGTACCATGAGGAGCGGCCCTCGTATTCAAGGGACATGAGATTTCGAACTTATACTTCGTCAAGCACATACTGTTGGGAATATGCCCTAGATGCAATCATGTATGATGTTATTCCCAATGTATTCATAAGGTTATTGTCCATGTATGAACTACCGATATGTATCATTGAATATGTGATTCGATTGTGGAACTGCATATTCATGTTGTTCATACTAATTGTCCTTGGTCGTTGAGGTTATGTTGGACACACAACTTAGACTAATATGAAAGTCGGCAGATGACTCGGTTCCACTTGTCATGGGCATGGAGATGCTATTCCGACTTACACGGATTTGGCTAAAGAGTTTAGCGAGTCGGAATGACCCATATTGAGATGTAACGAACAAGTCGTCATTTGCATGTCTCAATCAATGTAATCCTTAGACCTAAGGTTATTGCACAGTCCGAGTTGAGGATCACCGGCTTAGGTTCTATCAAACGTTGTTCCATCACTAGGCAGTTATAAAGGCAGAGTTCGGGTCGACTAAGAATCAAGCTACGTGATGTGAATAACCGAGATGGAATTTTGCCCCTCCGTATGGAGAGATATTCTCTGGGCCCTCTCGGAAGATATGATTCGGAAAGCATGGCAATGTGTGACTCGGTTAAGTGTTAATCGAGGTGACCGACTAAGAGTTAGTCGGATGAATCACTTATCTCGGATCGAGAAAGAGAGTCGAACTATTTAAGGGATGACGATTATTCACCTATAGTTCGACAAGGTATATCGTGAGGCAAAAGGGACTCAGACGAAAGTCGCATTGGAAGGTATGTCGTCATGACTCTTTGGTACTTGGGAGTTGGCACGTTCTGCTAGGAGCCGCTACCAACTGATCGGTCATGAGTGAGACTCGGATCGTGTCCAGGTCACCATGAGCCTGTCGGGTCACACACTTAAGAGCGGGAGCATATTTGGGTTGGACCCGAAAACGAAACAGACAGAGTCAGTGAGTTGGACTCGCATTGACTAATATAGGCCTTTTAGTGAATTGGCCACAAGTGAGTGGAGCCCACTTTCACTCCCTATATAAGCTGGGGCACAGGTGCTTAGAGCACAAGGTTAGGTCACTCCATGTGTTGGAAACCCTAGCTCCAGTCCAGTCCTGTCGCCGCCGTACTGGACCTAGCAGTCCATCATCGGCGCTCCTCCTCGTACGTGTGGATACTGGCGGAGGTGTTGTACGTTCAACACTTCGACGATCGTGGATCGGAATGGATCATGAGGACTGCACTACATCAAGCGACGTGCTTCATCGATTCTGCAACTGCGTGTCTAGTGGTAATTCTCGTGGTCTACTACCTCAGCTAGATCTTGGGTTCACTGCGTAGGAAAAAGTTTTGTTTTTCTCTGTGTGGCCCTTCAGTTGTATTAGAGCGTTAGCTTCTGGTTTTAGGCTCGAGATCGTGCATATGTGATATGCGGTTGGCGTTAGATTGGATCTAATTGCAGTTTTGGTGACACATAAACCCGGATGCGGTGATTGAAGATCAAAGAGTTTGGTCGAATCAGAGTCCGGACTGGATTTGGGTAAAATTGTTTTATCCGATGATGAAATCCATGTCCGGAATGCAGATGGGACCGCCGGCTTCGCCCTATCGTCGCGTCTTAGATGTCGTTGCGAGTTTCACAACGCCGGTAGATATCGTATCTATGCATAACTTGTTTTTGCAGGATGATGTTGTAAATGGTATGGCTTATGTGCATGTCATGTATGTAATCCATACGTGATCTGCGTATCACGGTTTTTGTCAGCCGGTTGGAGCCTAGGTGCTGTCATCTTATTGTATAACGACCTGCGTGTCGAATTCTCTATGTAATTTACATTACTAGCTAGTGTAGCTGTTTGTAGAATCCGAATGGCATGCAAGTCGATGTACAAGTCGGCTACATGGTGTAAGGCGGCACGTGACAAGAGTTGACACGAGTCAAAATACAAGCTTTGTGGAGATGAAGATCGCCATGAAGAGAGCCATACCATTTCACATTATAATTTCTTTATTTTTGTGTTATTGTTTTGTCTCTGTTTTACCTCTATTAGAGAGTTGGTAGAAAGTAATCCCTCAAAGAAGGTCTAGTCGGTTTCCCCGCCAGTGCTGCACCATCACAAGTCAGACATTTTTGATAGTGGGCTCATAAAATTGAGGTGCTATCAATTCTTTCCGACTAGGTGGATTCGAGTCGGACTCTTACAGCGGAAGCACTTGGTAATCTAGACGGGTCTATCACAACGGTTGTGGGACTCGGGGAAAAGTCGGATGGGAGCCGGGGCATGTGATGCCACCCATCCAACATGAGTCGTATGTGATACGATTGACAAGGAGTTGTCTACCTAGATCACTTGACGGCTAGCAGTGATGCTAAAGCTCACTAGTCGACTTGCTTATTTAGGGTCCTGAATCACTAAGTAACCATCGGAGGGATGTTGGTTCTAGTGGGAGCATAAGTATTAAAGTGTTAATATGCTTGCTCTTTTATGGATACATGTCTTAAGTGTTTTGCATATTTTCTGTTGTTGATCAATGGCACCTAGCAGTCTTCCTCGGATTTCCGGTTTTGCTTTGAGAACCATCTTAGAGAAAGATAAGCTGAATGGAACAAATTTCACCAACTGGTATCGTAATCTGAGAATTGTTCTCAAACAAGAAAAAAGGGACCATGTCCTAGACAACCCACTTCCAGCCGAGCCGGATGAGAATGTGACTGTCGCAGCCACCAATGCCTACCATCGGATTTGTGATGAATCCATGGAGATTAGTTGTCTTATGCTTGCTCACATGGAACCGGACTTGCAGCAGCAGTTCGAGAATGTTGAGGCCTACGATATGATCGAAAGCCTCAAAAGTATGTTCCAGGCTCAGGCAAAGACTGAGAGGTATCAAGTCTCTCAGGCTTTGTTGAGCTGCAAGTTTAAGGATGGTGATCCACTGAGTCCGCATGTGATCAAGATGGTTGGTTACGTGCAGTCTCTGGAAAGGCTTGGCTACCCCATTAGCAAAGAGTTCGCTACGGACATAATTCTGAACTCTCTTCCTAGTGCGTATGGTCAGTTCATATCGAACTACCACATGCATGGTATGGATAAGAAGCTCACTAAATTACATGGGATGCTCAAGCAGGCAGAGGCGGATCTGAAGAAAGGTGCCAGTCAAGTGTTGATGGTACAGAATAAGGCTAAGTTCAAGAAGAGTTCTTGGACTAAGAAGAAGAAGGCAAAGTCGGGAGGTAAGGCTGAGGACCTAGTCCAAAGCGCTTCCTCAGGGACTAAGCCACCTCCTGCAGCCGGATCCACTTGCTTCTACTACAAGTCGGATGGCCACTAGAAGAGGATTTGCAACAAATATCTGGCTGACAAAGCCAAGAGTGGAGGTGTGACTTCCGGCTCAGGTATGCTTGTTTGCAATGTTATAGACATTTATCTTGCTGATGCACCTGGTAGTTCTTGGGTATATGATACCGGATCAGTCATTCACATCTACAACTCGTTGTAAGGACGGGTAAGAACTAGGAGCGTGGCGAGAGGTGAGGTTGACATTCGAGTTGGCAACAAAGCGAGAGTCGCTGTGTTGGAAGTCGGCACGATGCAACTTCATTTACCTTTTGGATTCTTAATGGAGCTAAATAATTGTTATTATGTTCTAGTGCTTAGTCGAAACATTATTTCTGCCTCATGTTTGATGAGACAAGGCTATGAGTCGAATATTAAGAATAATGGTTGTTCTTTATATTTGAATGATATGTTTCACGGCTTTGCACCCGTCTGGGACGGGTTATTTATTTTGAATCTTGATAGTGAATATGTCTATAATATAAATGTGAAAAGGTTAAAACGAAATGATCTGAATATGACTTACTTTTGGCATTGTCGGCTTGGTCATATAAGTTGGAAACGCATGAAGAAGCTCCATGATGATGGACTCCTAACTTCGTTCGACTTGGAGTCGTTCGAGACATGCGAATCCTGCCTACTCGGCAAGATGACCAAGACATCTTTTGCAAAGAGTTGTGAAAGGGCGTCCGACTTATTGGGACTAATACATAGTGATGTATGTGGCCCGATGAGCACGAAAACCAGAGGTGGTTATGAGTACTTCATTACATTCACTGATGATTAGAGTAGATATGGATATATCTACTTGATGAAACATAAGTCGGATGCCTTTTAAAAGTTCAAAGAATTCCAGAATGAGGTACAAAATCAACTCGGCAAGAAAATAAAGTTTCTTCGGTCGGACCGAGGAGGCGAGTACATGAGCCATGAGTTTGATGACCATCTGAAGAGTTGTGGAATAGTTCCCCAGCTGACTCCTCCAGGAACGCCACAGAGAAACAGTGTGTCAGAAAGGAGAAATCGAACCTTGTTAGACATGGTACGATCAATGATGAGTTGGACAGATCTGCCTTTATCATTTTGGGGTTATTGTCTAGAAACTGTAGCGTCCACACTAAACAGAGTACCATCAAAGTCGGTAGAGAAGAGACCGCATGAGATGTGGACTGGCAAGAAGCCGAGTTTATCTTTTCTTAAGATTTGGGGTTGTGAAGCTTTTTTCAAGCGACTTCAGTCAGACAAGCTTACAGCTAACTCGGATAAGTGTATTTTCGTAGGATATCCGAGGGAAACCTTGGGTTACTACTTCTACAACCGAGAAGAGGGTAATGTGTTTGTCGCTCGGAACGGTGTCTTCCTTGAGAAAGAGTTTCTCAGTCGGGGAGTCAGTGGGAGCATGGTGCAACTCGAAAAAATTGGAGAGGTACCGGCCAGTAGCGAGTCGGCAAAAGCCTTGGAGGTTGAGCCGGTCGTGGTACCTGAGCCGAAAACAACACCGACCCTGCGAAGATCGGCCAGATTGCGAAGTGTTCGTGATGTGTTACTGTTAGACAGTGATGAGCCGACAACTTATTTGGAAGCGATGGTGGGTTCTGATTCTGAGTCATGGCTTGGAGCCATGAGATCCGAGTTAAAGTCCATGTATGAAAATCAAGTTTGGAACTTGGTTGATCTGCCAGACGGTGCAAGACCCGTCGAGTGCAAATGGGTCTTTAAGAAGAAAACTTATATGGATGGAAATGTTTCTATCTATAAGGTACGGCTTGTCGTGAAGGGGTTCCGACAAGTTCAAGGAGTTGACTACGGTGAGACTTTCTCTCCTGTGGCGATGCTTAAATCAGTTCGGATCATGTTAGCTATAGCAGCCTATTTCAACTATGAGATATGGCAGATGGATGTCAAGATGGCTTTCCTTAATGGAAATTTAACCGAGGACGTGTATATGATACAGCCCGAGGGTTTTGTCGATCCGGCTAATGCTGACAATGTATGCAAGCTTCAGAAATCCATTTATGGATTGAAGAAAGCATCTCGGAGTTGGAATATTCGCTTTGATGAGGTAGTCAAATCGTTTGGCTTCATCAAGAGTGATCATGATTCTTGTTTATACAAGAAGTTTAGTGGGAGAAAAGTAAACTTTCTGATCCTATATGTGGATGACATATTACTGATTGGAAATGATGTCCAGATGTTGCAAGAGACCAAGGAATCATTGGAAAAGAGTTTTTCAATGAAAGACTTGGGTGAGGCGACTTACATACTAGGAATCCGGATCTATAGAGATAGATCAAGGAGGCTCATTGGATTGAGTCAGAGTACATATTTGGACAAAGTGTTGAAGAAGTTCAACATGGAATCGTCTAAGAAGGGGTTCTTACCGATGTCCCATGGCGTAAAACTTAGCAAGACTCCGTGTCCTTTGACAACTGATGAGCAAAGTCGGATGAGTGCGATTCTGTATGCTTCTGCAGTCGGATCCATCATGTATGCTATGATTTGTACTAGGCCGGATGTTTCCTAGGCTCTAAGTGTTGTGAGCAAATACCAGGCTGACCCTAGAGAGATCCACTGGGTAGCGGCTAAAAGTATCCTCAAGTACTTGAGAAGGGCTAAGGATATGTTCCTGGTTTATGGAGGTGAGGATGAACTCAATGTAAGGGGTTACACGGATGTGAGTTACCTCACTGACTTGGATGATTCTCGTTCGCAATCCGGATATGTGTTTGTGATAAACGGAGGGGCTGTGAGCTGGAAGAGTTCCAAGCAAGAGATGGTGTCTACGTCTACAACAGAAGCTGAGTATATTACTGCCTCGGAGGCAGCAAACGAAGCCGTTTGGATGAGGAATTTCCTCATGGATATTGGTGTGGTTTAGGGCTCGTCCAATCCATTATACGTGTATTGTGACAACAATGTTGCTATCGCACAAGCCAAGGAACCTAGACAACACCAGAAGAACAAACATATACTCATGCGGTACCACCTTATTCGCCAGTTCGTGGATCAAGGTGATATCAAGTTATGCAAGATACACACGGATGCAAACATTGCGGATCCGTTGAGAAAGCCACTTCCATAGCCGAAGCATGAGGCGCACCTGAGAGCTATGGGCATTAGATGTCTAGACATGTGATGTCGGATGATTGGCTCTAGTGCAAGTGGGAGACTGTTGGGAATATGCCCTAGAGGCAATCATGTATGATGTTATTCCCAATGTATTCATAAGGTTATTGTCCATGTATGAACTACTGATATGTATCATTGAATATGTGATTCGATTGTGGAACTGCATATTCATGTTGTTCATACTAATTGTCCTTGGTCGTTCAGGTTGTGTTGGACACACAACTTAGACTAATATGAAAGTCGGCAGATGACTCGGTTCCACTTGTCATGGGCATGGAGATGCTATTCCGACTTACACAGATTTGGCTAAAGAGTTTAGCGAGTCGGACTGGCCCATATTGAGATGCAATGAACAAGTCATCATTTGAATGTCTCAATCAATGTAATCCTTAGACCTGAGGTTATTGCACAGTCCGAGTTGAGGATCACCGGCTTAGGTTCTGTCAAACGTTGTTCCGTCACTGGGCAGTTATAAAGGCAGAGTTCGGGTCGACAGAGAATCAAGCTGTGTGATGTGAATAATCGAGATGGAATTTTGCCCCTCCGTCTGGAGAGATATTCTCTGGGCCCTCTCGGAAGATATGATTCGGAAAGGATGGCCATGTGTGACTCGGTTAAGTGTTAACCGAGGCGACCGACTAAGAGTTAGTCAAATGAATCACTTATCTCGGATCGAGAAAGAGAGTCGAACTATTTAAGGGATGATGATTATTCTCCTATAGTTCGACAAGGTATATCGTGAGGCAAAAGGGACTTAGACGAAAGTCGCATTGGAAGGTATGTCGTCATGACTCTTTGGTACTTGGGAGTTGGCACGTTCTGCTAGGAGCCGCTACCAACTGATCGGTCACGAGTGAGACTCGAATCATGTCCAGGTCACCATGAGCCTGTCGGGTCACACACTTAAGAGCAGGTGCATATTTGGGTTGGACCCGAAAAGGAAACGGACAGAGTCAGTGAGTTGGACTCGTAGTGACTAATATAGGCCTTTTAGTGAATGGGCCACAAGTGAGTGGAGCCCACTTTCACTCCCTATATAAGCTGGGGCGCAGGTGCTTAGAGCATAAGGTTAGGTCACTCCATGTGTTGGAAACCCTAGCTCCAGTCCAGTACTGTCGCCGTCGTGCCGGACCTAGCAGTCCATCGCCGGCGCTCCTCCTCGTACGTGTGGATACTGGCGGAGGTGTTGTACGTTCAGCACTTCGATGATCGTGGATCATAACGGATCATGAGGACTCCACTGCATCAAGCGACATGCTTCATTGATTCCGCAACCGCGCATCTAGTGGTAGTTCTCGTGGTCTACTACCTCAGCTAGATCTTGGGTTCACTGCGTAGGAAAAAGTTTTGTTTTTCTCTGCGTGGCCCTTCATATACACCATAGTTTGTTCACTTTAACCTTAACCACTTCAAGATGCTTATGATAGGGGTAATGAGAGCTTAAAGCTATTAAGTACCATGATTTTTGGAAGCTCTTTATGAGACTTGAATCCCTACTTCCTTCTACGAAGGCCTTTCTTCCACTTATATATTGAGTCTCCACCTTCTATCTTTATGGACCTATTTTGAGAGCATAGTGGCCATTCTTAGTTCCATGTGCATTGTCCCAAGACTTGTTGATTAATGCATAGCCTTGATATTGCTTGTTTTAAACTATTTGTATCTAGTCACTCTTATGAACTTTGAAGGTGTCCTGTGCATTTATCTTTGCTACTCTATGAGGGACAAGCGGAATGCCACTATGCTATGTTTTATTTATGTGAAACAAACAAACATCTTGCAAAGCATTGTTATTCATGAATCTTTTTTTGTGCCTTTTCAACAACATAGTTTCTTTGTCTTATTGCTAGAACTTTGTCTTTCATGTTATGATTGAAGTACTATGATCCTAGATTTGAATGTTTTACAAATACTTCGATCAAGTTTATGATGGTGCAAGCAGGAGTTAAGCTTGGGGATGTTGATGCATTGCAAATGTATCTATAATTTTTGATGTTCCATGCTTGGTTTTATCTACTTTCTTGTGTTTTGTCCACACTTTGGAGTACTTTTCATATGATTTCTTGGACTAACCTACTAACAAGAGCCACAGTGCCAGTTGCCTGTTTTCTGCTGTTTTTGGTTCCAGGAAAGTTAGAAAATGAATATTCTCGAAATTGGACGGGACAAAAGCCAAAGTCATCATTTTACCGAGGGACACCTGGAGCCAGAATACGAGACGGAGAGGGGCTAGGGCCCGGCCACACCAACTGGCTGCGTGGCCAGGCCTAGCCTGCGCCAGGGGGTGGTCTGGCCGCCCCAGGCACCCCCTCGGCCTCTCCTTCCACCTATAAGTGCCTCCAATATGGAAACCCTAAGTACCTGATCCAAAATCCACGAAAGAGTCTGTAGCCACCGTCATCTCCATCCCTAGATCGGGAGGGATCTGAAGCTCTTCCCGGCACCCTGCCGGAGAGGGGAATTCACCCTGGAGGCCTTCTTCATCACCATGCAAGCCTCCGGTGTGATGCGTGAGTAGTTCATCTCTGGACTACGGGTCCATGTAGTAGCTAGATGGCTGGTTCTCCTCCTTTGTGCTTTCATGTGTAGATCTTGTAAACTCCGTTCATGATCAAGGTCATCTATTTGTAATTCTGCATGTTGTGTTTGCGGGGATCCGATGGATATTGAGATGCTATTTCAGATTGATTATTGATTATAGCATGTCTTTGTTATTTGTGATCTTGCATGCTTGCCGTTGTTAGTAGCTATCTTGGCCAAGTAGATGCTAGCAACTCCAAGAGTTAGTATTTATGCTCGATAGTGGGTTCATGCCTCTGGTAATCTGGGGAAGTGAAAGAAATCTTTAAGGTACTAGATGTGTTGTTGCTACTAGGGAGAAAACAACAATCATTTGTTCATAGAACAATCGTATTGTTTACTTTACACGCAATTCATAATGCAATTATCCGTTGGTTGCAACTTAATACTAGAGGGGGTTCGGATGATAACCTGAAGGTGGATTATTAGTCATAGATGCAGTTGGATGGCGGTCTATGTATAATGTTGTAATGCCCGATCGAATCTCAAAGGATTCAAGATGATTAGTATATGCTTGTATGCTTTCTTGATGTTTGTCAATTGCCCCTTTGTAATTTGTTCACCCAGCATGTTATCTATCTTAAGGAGAGCCACCTCTAGTGAACTATGGACCCCGGTCCTTTCTTTTACTTTCAATCTATAATCAACTGTTTACTGCTTTGCGTTTACTTTCTGCAAACTATTACTTCCTTCCATTCAATACGTTTAATCCTTTGTTTTCAGCAAAACCGGTGAGATGGACAACCTCATTGCAAGTTGGGGACAGAGTTCTGTGGTTGTGTTGTGCAGGTCTCCATGTTGCTGCTGGCACCGGTAGTCGCTAAAGTTCAGCTAGCTTCACCTTTGGGGTGTTTCCTTGCTCCTACTGGATTGATAACCTTGGTTTCATAATTGAGGGAAACTTACCGATGTGCTCATCATACCTTCCTCTTGGGGTTCCCCAACGAGCTCGTTAGTACATGAGTCAGCAATGAGATGTGCTTCCTTAGAGTCCGTGAAATACCGCTGCAGATGAGGAGTTAGAGGAAAGTACCACACCACTTTTCTAGGGGCTTTCTTGGTCCCTCTCTTATATCAAGAGGTCTTGCACACCGGCCACGTGGTCTTCTCCGCGTCCTCGCCCCGGTAGATGATGCAATCATTTATGCAGATGTGGTATTTCACATGCGGTAGATGGCCTCAACGATACTAGTCGGACATGTGTTCCCCTCTTGGGAATACGATCGTGCTAGAATTCCATGTTGTCGCCGAAGCATTCGTCGGTCATTTTGTGTTTTGCCTTCATCTCTAGAGCCCTGAGTGTTATATCAGACGGGCATCCCCATTGTTCAATCTGTCAAAAATGGAGTAACCGCATATTTCTCCATTTTCTCTAGCTTAGCTTTCTCTCTAGAGGTGGCTCTGGCATTACTCGTCTCCTAGAGAAGCATCTATTGGTAATGAGGGTCTCTCAACCAGCTTGAATCATGCCCGGCACCTTGATCTTCATGTTCCTGCTTGGTGCCACCTTGATTATCTTCATGTTCATGCCCATCGCCATCTGCTTGATCTTCATGTTCATGCCCGATGCCACCTTGATCTTCATGATCACCTGCCCTACCAGCATCCTTATCTTCGTCTTCACCATTATTGACATAATCATCATCATCTTCATCATCACGTATCCATCGAGTGTAGCCATCCATGAAACCATGCCGGAGCAGGTGCGACTCCAGCATTCTGCAATCATGCTTTCTCGAATACATCAGTTTATAGTCGCGACATGGACATCTTATCTCCGTCATGTTTGTTTGTGCCATGTCGTCCCTCGCGCATCTCATCCACCTATCCACGAGGGGTGTGATCAGTAGTCGGGCCATGGTCGCCTGCGCGGTATACAAAGAGCAAAAGAATAATTAGAGAGTGGACGCCGAGATCACTGGAAAAATTCGGCATGACCTCCCCTAAAAAGAGGACATCCGTTGGGTGCCAGAAATTCACCAGAACGGAATGAATCGACATTCCGGTGAAACATTGGCAACCCAACATGAAATCCCTATACAAAACAAAGGAAACACACAACATAGTCTAGTCGTGGCACCGACAATGCGCATACATGCAACAATGCCTTCACGCTTCCTCCAACGACGACTAGGAGTAGGAGAGCCAGAGGAGAAGTAAAGTGAGATCTTGTAGATATAGAAGTGCAAGATCTTGCACTTACATATGTGTGTCAACCAATAGAGGTTTAGAAAGCTTCTATGGTGAAACAATGGAGAAAATGAGGTGGGAGGAGGAGGGGGCGACCAGATCTTTCTTTGTGTGGAGGAGAAAGCAAGTGAGAGAGAAGTGAATGGGGTGTAGGTCCATGCATGTGCCAAACAGTGAAAAAGGTGGCTAGATTACTCGAGGCGCATCCCATATAGGAAGCGCCTTGTATACTTAAATTACTCGAGTGTTTGGTGCCTGCCAACCCCGGGCCCACCTCACTTACTCGAGGCGCCTGTAACAGTGATGTGCCTCCAATATTGAAAATACTCGAGGCGCATATCAGGTGGTGCGCCTCCTGTATTGGGGCACCTACCACCACTAGGCCCACCCACCTTACTCGAGGCGCACCCGTTTCATATGCGCCTCAAGTAGTCAAGTAAGGGGCAGCCATATCTGGTCCGTACATGCGATATAGGACACGCATCCCTCAAGGATGCGCCTCTAGTATTAATATATAGAAGGCGCAACATTTAGACATACGCCTTGTATATTTAGTGGAGGCGTATGTTTTTGGGATGCGCCTCCTATAAGCATGTCTCCTATAGGCTTTTCCCTAGTAGTGTATTGCAACGTGAACTCCGTGACTTGATCATGTTGCAATACTTATATGGGTAATGTCCATCACATCATTCACTAATGATATGACTTCACTATCAACTAGCACAAATGCACCATGATCAGGAAACCTTGATCATCGGTTGCCCAATGAACTAGTTGTATAAAATCTACCAGGGATTGTTGGTTTGTTTACATACCACATGTGTATCAATGTTTCTGATTGATACAGTTATAGCATGGTAAGAAACTATTATGAACTAATGACATATGATATTAAACATCCTTTATTATTTGCCTCTAGGGCATATCTCCTTCAACACATGCCCAACAAAAACAAATTTAGATGCTTCTAATTTATTTTTGCATATTTTACGTGGCTTGGGGCTTTCAAAGATAGAACAGTTCTTACCTACAAATATGGAACCACAATGATGATAACCAAATTACTAGCAACCTGTTGTAAATTATATATTGACTATAGTAGGTGACATGGGTATGATTACTCGGATGCTTATGATTCTCTACCCTATATTGGGTAAGAGGCTTATGGCCCATGAAGATTCTAGACGACTGCCCAAGGAAGCAACCGACAAAGGCTTTGATTGTATTAGGAAATAAACTATGAACCGACATTGTATTGGTATTGTAATCGCACGTGTATGAAACCTATCCACATACAACTTTGAGATCTGGCCTATTATATATAGGATGGGAGAAGCCCAAGAAAGGGTACCAAAACTTAGAAGACAACTTGTAATAGCGTGACTACTCCATATTCAGGCGACTTTGATTCCATTGTTTACTTGATATCTGAGGAAATCCCTAGCGTTCTCTTTTCCACGAAACCCCAAGTCCATCACCATGGGCATTGCCGAGATCACACCTCATCAATTGGCACCGTCTATGGGAAACCTAAACGCTGGACACACGGATTCGGCAGAACGCTCCCCACCAAGCATCAACTCAACATAAATAGATCCACACCCACCCACCCATAAAGCTATGCCAACAGAAGTACCAGAACCTTCTGTAAGATCCTCAATGGAAGTCGAAGCACAGATCGAAGCAGGCGACAAAAGCGGGAAAAACGGGATGAATCTAGGGGATCTTGATGGTCTCTATGAAAATCTCTCCTTTGGATCAGACCCACCATTAACCCCACCACGCGAAGCAAGCCCAGCCAATTCGGAACCTGAAGAAAGCAGCGAAAGCATCGACATCAGAATTCAGATGGTAGAAATCTATCTAGAACAAAAACTAATGGACTTCACTAGTTCATCTGATAGTGTCTCCATCGATGCAAACAATGACGTTACCAGCCCATACGCCACTCAACACCAAGTATGCGTGATCATAGGAGACGCCACGACCCAGCAAGACTCCAATGGTAACCCCCAAATTCTTAATCCTGATGATATTCTTTCAAGCCATAATGCAGGAGGTGATGACAACAAAGGAAGTCAAGGAAACGAAGTCGACCCAACAATCAAAAGTGAAAATCGGGAAGCAGAACAACCACGCGAGGGTGAAAGGCGAACCCTTAGCTTACCAGCCAGTGCATGGGAAAAGGCGAGAGCAGCAATTTCAGGTGTGGTTCCAATGACAACGGATGCTACCCACAAAGATCTATTGGCATACCAATATCTGCTCCATCGCAAAAAGAAAGACCTCCTCAGGATGCAGAGGCAACTCGATGAAAGGAAGAGGGTAGCCGACGAGTCTAGTCTACGGCGAGCGTAGTTAAGCTCCAACCGGGGATCAAGGAGCATAACTGGAGGAGCATCACCAAGGAGAGGAACATCTAGATTACGAGATATCCCTGGAGAGCGAACTGATCCTGTCATTTATGTCAATAGACCAAGATGGAAATATCAAAGCAAAAATAGCTTAGGCAGCCATCATGGCCGCATAAACATACTTACTCACAACATAGCCCGCACCCGACAATCCTCGCGCGGCCCTCCACTGATCCGCCTTGATGTATCTCGGCTTGTTGGGAGAATCTCTCACGCAAGCAAATAAAGGAACCACGATGCAACCTGACAGATCCCCACACCGTCGCAGCAGCCCGTGGCAAGGAGGTCACACCCGACGATCACGATCGCCACATCAGGTCCACTTTTCAGAATCAGAACCGCACAACGACACAAGAAACGACATCACCCAGTCAAGGATTGATCGATCCAGAGAAGAAAGTAGCACCCGAGGACACCATGACGGCGAAAGCGAGGAAGAACAAGAATTATGCGGAGCTAGCTGCTTTACCCGATGGGTTCGCAAAACTCTAGTGCCAAAAGATTTCAAGTTACCGCAAGATCGACAAAAGTACGACGGCCTCCAAGAACCCGAAGCTTGGCTGACAGATTATGTGGCGACTGTTAGATTACAAGGCGGATCCAAAGCTACAGCAATGCAAAGCCTGCAGCTGCACCTAACTGGTGTGACAAGCTCCTGGCTAAAGCAACTACCCGAAGATTCTATTAGCAGTTGGAATGATCTTGAAGACAAATTTATCAGAAATTTCCACTCTACATTCAAGTGACCCGTGTCTTTAGAACAATTGTGGGCCTACAAACAAAAGCTAGGAGAATCAATATGAGCCTTCATCTAATGATGGAACATTACCAAAAATTCGGATAAAGCAATATTTGACGAGAGAGCAATCGACGCCTTCAATGATGGACTTTGTTGACATGAGTTCATTGAATAACTAGGACGAACCAAGCCAAGAACAATTTCACAGCTGATGGAAATAGCCAATCGTTGGGCTGATGGAGAGGATGCAGTACACAACAAAAGGGTTCGTTCACCCGATGATAGAGACAGGTGCAAGAATGACCGGAGACGACGAACCAATGATGGATACCATACACCCAGTTACGTTGTAGCGAGTTTTTCTAGAGGGGACAACCGACGAAGTGATGACTACAACGGCGGATACCGTGGCAATAGGGACATCATTAGTGAAAGCCAGCCGCGGCAACGATACCAGTCGACGAACCAAGACCCACCCATGCCAGCAGGACAAATGTTGGAAGGCAACGAATATCCCAGGTCAAAGGGAGCAATGTCAATGATCCACAATGAATATCCTAGTAACAAAGCCACCTCCTACACCGGGTACCTCCATTGGTCCGAGCAAGAAATTATTTTCAAGCTGATCATCCATTACGGGTTCCTCAGCCAGGTCGGTGAGCACAAATAGTGGAAGCACAAATCGGCGGGTTCGACATGAGAAAAGTATTCTTGGATGCAGGAAGTAGCATCAACCTAATTTACGCCAAAACTTTGCGGGCCATGAACTGGTCCATGACGAACCTAGCACCAACAGACACAATTTTCCACGGGATAGTTCCAGGAAAAGCCGAAATTCCATTGAGCAAAGTTCATCTCGACGTAGTCTTCGGATCGACAAATAATTTTAGGCGAGAAAGGCTGGAATTCAAAGTCATGGACTGGCCATCTCAGTACCACGTGATCCTGGGATGACCAGCTTTCGCTAGATTCATGGCAGTACCTCACTACGCATACCTGGTGTTAAAAATGACAGCCCCAACGGGGTCATAACAGTCAAAGGAAGTTTCAATCGCGTAGACAATTGCGATCGAGAATTCAACAAAAACTTGGAATCCTTCAGGGTGGAGGCGGAGCTTGGATAGCTGAAGTTAGCAGATGAAGAGTCAACACACGAAGGGAACACCCGAAAAAATAAAATATCGGAAGAGCAAGCACGCAACGGTCTCACAAAAGCAAGTTATACGGCCTCCAATATAGGTCCCGCATAGGAAAACCCATTGATCAACAAAATGAAGAGCACCGTGACGAGGAGCATAATGAAGAATCCCAGTGACATAAGCCGAAGTTCCTTCAAAAATCCTTACTTAGACGTACTTTATATTAAATAAAAGGCCATCGGCCAAGCGATCACGCCCTCACAATGTACTTCTATCCATGGTTACGAATAAACAAGAAAAGTATTCCACGACATACAAACTTCCATGGCACACGAACATTAGTTCGTCGGGTCCCTAAATCGAAAATCTCGTATAAAGCATACGACCTTTTTTGATAAATATCTATACAATGTTTCGACTATACAATACAAGGTTGCACAAACATGCAGTCATAACTCAAAGTTCACAAAAATTCTTCGTCTGCTTCTAAGCATCTACGGACAATCCTAATGGTGGGACTACGAGCAACGACGTAATGAGGTGCCATATAAACAAGGCTGCCATCAGGAGGAGGAGGCTAACCTAAAGATATAACATCTAGATCTAACATCAGATGATGCGCATGCACTCACGAAAGTGCAAGCTTGGCACCCGCCACAAGTTGAAGCTTCACATAGTGGTGAATCCTTTCACCTTGCTAAAATTTCGAAACTAATTCCGCCAAGGTCTGAGGCTGAGGATCCCGAGGAAACATGGCATTGTAAACAATGGCCAAAGATCTGCGGCAACACTCGACAAATTGCTCCAACTCTAGTGGAAGATCCTAAAGCAATGCCATGGTATAGGCGCGTCGGTAATCAGCCTAGAAGTCTGTGTCAGAATTTCGGGAGGCGGACACAAGGAGGTGCATTCGGCTGCGCAGACATTGGCTCTCCTCCTTTTCACACAGTCGAATACCTACGAAGACGGGAAGACAATATCAATTTCCTACAAATTAGAAAAGGCAACCGAGGAAAGAGGATAAACACTCACATAATAGCTTCTCGCTTGCCCTGGAAATCTCTTCCAAGAGAAAAGCTTCGCGGCTGAGGGATTGGCGTGTTTTCAACTGGGATACGTCCACCATCGATTGAATGACCCGAAGTTTTCCTTCAAGTTTTTTCACCTGCTCTATCTTTTCAGCATACAATGGCGGGTCCACAGTACGCATGATGGTGGAACTGGCCACACCTATCACAGAAGAAGACGGAGCAACATCCGACAGTTGCACGGAGCCGGAAGGAGCCGGTGAATCATTCAAAATCTGGCAAAAAGCAAAAAGATATGAAACGTTCAGCGTGCAAAAGCAAGATCATACACATATATTCAAAAGTTGCCTCCTTGCAAAAAGAAGCAAGGGAGAGCTGGGCAAATTTAAGGTTCATTACAAATACAGCATAGGAGACACGACAAAAGTTACAAAACAAGGACCTACAAAGCCGTGTCATTCAAAGACAGGGTGGCACTAGCGGAAGGAGCACTAGCTACAACAGCAGCAGGGGCAGTCGAAGAAGGAGCGCCCGTCATAGCAGGGGCAACCGAAGAAGGGGCATCTAGGTTCTCCGAACTCGAGCCCAAACCTAGGAGCAGCCGAGAATATTTTCTGGCCCTCTTACTATGCGGCTTCAGGTCAATTGCTTGGCCACTGGGGGTGACTGGGATAGAGGAGCTAACCTTCTCCCTGCGACCTTCTCGCCGTGCGCCATCGTCAGTGTTATCGAAGTTTCGGCACCACTCCTTGACTGCATCAAACCAACAAGGGGGCCGGGATCAGCACCGAAGACGGCGACAATATCATTCAGGTTGTTCAGCACGTCCTTAGTTGGAAATATTTCGGCATGAAGATTCTTGAAGGCACGGCAGGAGCGGACAAGAAGGTTGCGCCCATGAATGATGTTAGCCTCCAAGGTGCTAACAACATCCAACAACGGATCAACCTTCTTATCATCATTCAACGTCAGGTTCTGGCCAGTCAGTTCTGGCAACAAAAAGGAAGAAATGATTGATAACCAAGGGAAAGAAACAAACCAAAGATACACAAAGACTAAAACCTACGGGTCAGCGAATCATTAAGTGCCTCCAGGCGCTGTCGTAGATTTGCATCTCGAATAGCGGCATGTCTGGCCACTTCTTCGGTATCAGCTTTCGCCTTCCGATTGGCTTCCACCAAAGCCTCTTCAACGTCTCGAAGTCTAACCTCAAGATCATCGGCGCTCTTTGATACGTTGCAAACGTATCCATAATTTTTGATGTTCCATGCTTAGTTTTATCTACTTTCTTACGTTTTGTCCACACTTTGGAGTACTTTTTATACACTTTCTTGGACTAACCTATTAACAAGATGCCACAATGCCAGCTGCCTGTTTTCTGCTATTTTTGGTTCCAGGAAAGCCAGAAAATGAATATTCTCGGAATTGGACCGGAGAAAAGCCAAAGTCATTATTTTCTCGGAAGATTCACGGAGCCAGAAGGAGAGACGAAGGGGCGGCACAGGGTGGCCAAACCACCCCTAGGCGCGGGTCCCCCTGGCCACGTCAGGGCATGGTGTGGGCCCCCTAGCTGGCCACCGACCTCACCCCTTCGCCTATATATTCCTCCCGATACAGAAACCCTAGATCGTCAAGCCTCCAGCCACGAAAAGTTCTATAGCGCCGCCGCCATCGAAGGGGAGATTCGGGGGAAAGAAATTCTCTATTCTGGCACCTTGCTGGGACGGGGAAGTGCCCCCGGAGCCATCTCCATCGATCTCCACCGCCATCTCCATCACCATTGTTGATTCCCATGATGAGGAGGGAGTAGTTCTCTCTCGAGGCTAAGGGTTCTACCGGTAGCTATGTGTTCATCTCTCTCTATGCATGATCATATTATGATCATGAGCTTTGTAATCAAGTAGATCTACTTTGCTACTCAAGTGCTTTAATAGATCTCTGCTCTCCCCATGTGTGTGAAAGTGATAGCGTGCACACCATGGTGGCACTTAGGCTAGAGATTACAAATACTTGTTATGAGTTATATTTGGAGTTGGATGTTTCTATGAAATTGTGGTGTTTGTTGGAACCATCTAGTACTCAAGGTGACAGTGTGGGGTTATCTAGATGCGGAAAGCGAACTTTGACGTGTGCTGTTATAGCCCTACTATCGATTAGAGTGTTCAACCGAAGAGTAGTTAAGAGTAGTATCATAAAGAGAATATATTTATATGAGAGTGTTCACTAGTGAAAGTATGATCCCCAGGCCTTGTTTCTAAGCATTGAAACACCGTTTGCAATTAGATCAGTTACATGTTTGCTTACTTCCATCTTTATTTCAGTTTGTCTTTAGTCTCTTCCACGCCATCAAGCTATTTTCTAGCACCATTGTCTTATATCCATACCACTTGTATTTCACTATCTCTTCGCCAAACTAGTGCGCCTATACACCCGATAAGTGTATTGGGTGTGTTGGGGACACAAGAGACTTCTTGTATCTTGATTGCAGGGTTGCTTGAGAGGGGATACCTTTGACCACTTCCTCCCTGAGTTCGATAAACCTTGGGTGATCCACTTAAGGGAAAACTTGCTGCTATTCTACAAACATCTACACTTGGAGGCCCAACAACTGTCTACAAAAATAGAAGTGCGTAGACATCAAGCTATTTTCTGGCGTCGTTGTCGGGGAGGTAAGGTAAAAGGTACTCACATCCTCTGGTGTGAGTGCTCGAAGTTATTTCCTTTAGATTCTGCAATTTTGTCTTTTTGTTTCTTGTTTTCACTAGTTAGGCTTAATGGAAAACAACATCAAAATTAGAGAACTTTTAGTATTTTTCCTAAGTTAGAACATGAATTGTCTGAAAAGAAAATTAAAAAACGCATGGAACTTTCTTTGCATGCTAATAGCAATGTTATTAGTATGAATCTTTTGAACACCTTTGTTACTAATGCTATGGAAACGTCTAAGCTTGGGGAAGTTAGTTTTTATGAAAATGATCTTTTTAATTCCCCAACTTTAAAGAAGAAAATTTGCTCTGATGATACTTTATCTCCCATATGTGGTAATTCTAATGATACTTGTGATATTTTAAATCCACATACTGAAAGCATCTCTTTTAAAATACCTATAAAAATTGTTGAACGTGTTATGAACAACTGTTATTTGGGAGATGGAACTGTCCATCCTGGTGATAATTTACTCTTTATACACGAATTATGCGAGTTGTTCAAGTGTGCAGGTATTTCAATGAACCAAGTTAAGAGGAAGTTATTCCCTCTTTCACTCAAGGGAAAAGTAAGGGAGTGGTATGAGCTACTAGTTGATCCTCATCATTTGGAGTGGAAGGAACTTGAATCTCTCTTTTACTCTAAATTTTATCCTCCTCATGAAATTCATAAATATAGGAGTTATAATTATAATTTTCATCCTCATGATGGATAAAGTATTTCCCAAGCATGGGGGATATTGAAGTCACTAATGCTCAAATGTCCCATTAATGAGCTATCTAGTAATATTGTTATTAATAATTTCTATGCAAGGCTTTCAGGACATTACAAGGACTATCTAGATACTTGTTTAGAGGGATCCTTCACAAGTAAGGATGTCAAAGCTAAGTGGGATCTTCTTGAAACAATTCAAAGCAATATGGAAGATTGGGATAACAACAAAGGTAAAGAACCAGGTATAACTATGAGTATGATTGCATTAAGTCTTTTGCTGAAACTGCTGATTTTCAAGAGCTTAGTGCTAAATATGGTCTTGATCCTCAAATTCTTATTGATTGTTTTAGATCCTTTGCTTCTCATATTAATGCTCCTAAAGAAAAATGGGACATGTATCATGAGCCTTTTAAAGACACTTGCATGGAAAATGAAATTGTTATTAATGATAGCAATAAACATGCTCAAACCTCTGAAAGTACTACTTCTTATAAGCATGTTAATTTTTGTGGAATACATAGACCTTGTGAGAATAATCAAATTGAAGAAGAATATTTTATGACCCACAGGAATGAAAAAACTAGAACGTGGTATAGGGCTCTGAATGATCTTGGTAAAAAAGTTTGTGCCCTCTATCCTTTTATTTGTGAACTTTGCTTTGAAGTGGGTCATTTCAATTTTCAATGCTCAGGCCATAATAATAGCCCTTCTAATCCAATGGGTACTGCAAGTTTGTATTGTGATGACATGATCACTCCTAATCAGCATGATGAACTTACATTATTTTTGGGATGTGAAGAGTTATCAAGAAAAACTTCTTTGGTAGTTATGAGTGCTTTTGGTATGAATAGCGTCATGCATGGTTGTCATATTTATTGTGTTGATAATTGCCACACAAATACTGATGACCCACAAGTATAGGGGGTGTATCGCAGTATTTTCGATAAGTAAGATTGTCGAACCCAACGAGGAGCAGAAGGTGCTGGCTAGTGGTATGGATCAGGAATTCTCTACAAATACTTAGCAAACGGATTTTTAGGGGTTTTTGATAAAGCAAGTAAACAAAGTACGAGTAAATAAAATACAGTAGGAATAAATGCAGCAAGTGGCCCAATCCTTTATGCAGCAAAGGATAAGCCGGTTGTATTTCTTAAGATGACCAAATGTTCTCGAGGGCACATGGGAAGACTGTCAAGTGCTTTCACTTCATATAGTCGATTAATCTTCTTTAGCTTGCTAAGTGTTGTCTGGGTGAACCTGTGCTAATGTACCGCCCCATCCAAGACTAATACATACTTGTGATTATACCCCTTACAAACATCCATAAGTACAAGAAAGTAATTAAGGTAGAAACCTAACCACAGCTTTAAACTCTAAGACCCTTATGTCCCTTGTGCAATGGTTTCCTAATGGGGGTTCAGGTTTCTGTCACTCCGGCAACCCCTACGATTAGTAGCCAAATACTCAATGCATTCCCCTAGGCCCATATAGGTGAAGTGTCATGTAGTCGTCGTTCACATGACACCACTAGAAGAAGTACACCACAACTTAAATAACAATCTATTGAATCTTTCTCTATGCAACTCCACTACTAACAACAAGACTTCTCCCATGTCCTCAGGAACAAAACGAACTAATCACAAGACATCATATGGATCATGATCAGAGATGGAATAATGATGTATAACAATCTGAACATAAACAATAATTCAATAGTTCACTCAATAGCATCAACTACAAAGAGTAATCAACACCGGGAAAGTTTCCCCTATGAACTAATGCAAGATTCAACGCAATTGTTACAATAATATGGAGATGGTGATGAAGGTGCTGATGGTGATGATGCTGGTGATGATGGTGATGATGATCCTGATGAAGTCCAGCTTGATGGTGGTGTTGATGGCGATGATCTCCCCTCTTCGGGAAGGAATTCCCCCGGCAGAAATATGTCTGCCGGAGAGATCTTTCTCTCTCGGTGTTTTCCGCCCCGCAGAGGCGGCGGAATCTTTCTGTGGTCGCTCCCCTAGTCTTAGGGTTTTGGGAGGATGATATACGCCAGAGGGGAGAGGCTGGAGTGGGCTAGGGCGGCCACACCACCTCCAGGCGCGGCCTAGGCCTGCCCGTGCCATTGGGTGGTGTGGGCCCCCTGTGGCCCACCTCCACTCCATCTTCTGGCATCCTTAGTCTTCTGGAAAAATAGGATTTTCCGTATATTTTCCCGGATTTTCTGATCTTCGCGAATTTTGCCTCCAAACAGCACCTTTTCCATCAGAATCCTGACTGCAGCGGTCCATGCTCCAAAAGTCATCAACCAGGCAAAAATAGATGAAATAACATAAGTATCACCTCTCAATACGAAATATATTAATGAATAATAGTGAATTAACACATAGAATAGTGATGCAAAATGGACGTATCAACTCCCCCCAAGCTTAGACTTTGCTTGTCCCCAAGCAAAACTGAGCTCCATAAACATGGCCTTAGGTTTATGGAGTGAAGAGTCGATAAAAGAATACGGACAAGAAGCATCCCATTCATCAAATACATATATCATAATAGAAGACAACTCACTATTATATAACTCAACTTGTAATAAGTAAAGGAAACACAATAAAGATACATAAAGTGAATCATAATTGGTAATGGCAAACTTAGCTCTTGGTCGAAGAATAGTTGATAATTTGCTGGAGTTCACAAATAGTTGGTTTTTCAATGAAAGCTTTCAAAGTAGTAAACATGAAGATAAGAGCAATGTGCAAAACAAGGAACATAAGACATGATTGCATAAATCATCATATGAATGAATGAAACACATCAACTCAAAATACTTGCTGAGGTAGAAGGGAGTAGGTTTACTGACTCAACTACAAAGTAAAAGAAAGGGCCCTTCAAAGAAGGAAGCAGGGATTGCAAGTCTCATAAAGAGATCCCAAAAATTATGATACTTACTAGCTTTCAGCTCTCATTTCCCCTATCATAGGCATCTTTAGGTGATTAAGGTTATAGTGACACAACTAATAGGATATGCTTGACAAGTTATAAATTGAAATCTCATGCCCCTTACTTATGAGTACCGATCCTCATGCTACTTAACTTCAGTCACAAGTAAGCTCTTGTCATTGTAAATACATGTGTATCATTGAGAACCACCAACGGGGTACCCCTTGCACATGACACATGAGCTATCCCATAATCAAAATGACAAGGCAAGCAGACAGTGAGCATCTCAGCGATCTTTTTATTTGCTATTTGCATAGGTTTTTATCGAGGATGCTTCATAGAATGCTCACTATAGTTATGTTGCAAATTTCCACCATGATTAGGCTTGGCTTAGGCTAGCGGCCTAGGCGTTTCTCTAACACACATATAAACTCCATGATCTTACAAGTTCCACTTTTATTTCACACCGCCGGGATCCATAAGCAAAAGAACATGATATCAACTAGGTACAAAGTACCAAATGAAGTGTTGAAAGTGTTCCCCATGATACATGGTTCTGCTAACTTCAACTCATAAAGCGCAAGCATATAGGCAACAAAGAAGGACCCAATGGTTCAAGTTTATTAAGTGCAAGAAATTAAAGTGTGCCATCAAGTTCATGAGAGCTTTAATCACTAATTTTTACATAACAAGTTTAATTTGGGAGGTAGATAAAACAAGAATTTACTTGGAATAGCAATAATGCTACTAGGTAGGTATGGTGGACACAAATGGCAAAGGTTTTGGTTTAAAGGAGGTGGATGCATGAGAAGAATACCCTCCAGTAGAGGTTTTTGGCTAGCAAGGCTGGGTAGCAAGTACAAGAGTTGTAGGAAACAAACAAACATACAATGATAAAGACAAACATGCAATCTTCCTTGGAAGCACAAAAGATCTTAACTAGAGAATACTAGACTTATGAGCAAATCAAGAAAGAAAGATGATGAAATTATTTTACTCTAGAGTACTTCTATCTTTTTCTTTTCAACTCTCAAAAAGGTGTTGCTACTGACCGAGCCAAGTTTGCCAAAACCAACTAAATTAACTCAATGATCCCAAAGTGATACCAATACTAAAAACAAGATCAATCATATAACCACAAATTGAAAACTAATATAGGCTATGCAAAAGAGTGAATGATAGAACTTCTCATTAATATTCCATAATAGAAACTCACACCAAGGGATACATATCTAACGAGAGAGGGGACACTTCCATAATGCAAACCATACTACATAATAACTCCTATATTCATGATATGACTCTACTAATAAGGTAAAAAGATAGAAGATAGTGATATGATACGGCGGCACTCCCCCAAGCTTGGAACAAACCAAGGGGATGACAAACCTGACGACGAATTACTCCTTCGGTGGTGGTGGTATCCTCTTGATGAGCTCTTTGATTAATTTCCCAAAGTCCTCAATCTCGAAGGTGAGAGTACGAATCAACTCCGAGTTGTGCTCAATATGGCCCATAATCATTTCAGTTTGTGGATCCCAGCTCTTGTGATTCTTTTTCCATTCTTCCCTCTTGGAGTCTTCTTTTGCTGCATGGTTATGGGTAAAGGTATGGAAGGGATTCTTGGTGTGTGGAGGAGGTGACCTTGGAGCCAAACTGTGACGGGGAAATTTCCCCCCAGTCTGCATCTGCGCAGTCCTTCTAACCCTGGCAGGTTTCGTCACCACTCCAATGCTTGCAATGGTACTGCTGGTGTGCGAACATTGGCCTTGCTCCTCTTCACCTTCACTCTTGATCTCCTTCTCCTTCCCGGGGTCTTAGAGGTCTTCCTCCATAGGCTCCTTCCCTTTATCCTTGGCAGACACCATTGTGCTTCCAAGCTTTCGAAGAGTATGTCCTGGCAGAAACAGATCGAAACAAAAACATGAAAAAAACACGATATACAAACCTCGGGGGATCCGGGGGGGTTATATATTACGAAGTTTCATATCAAAAGGAAGGTACTGGGAGAAAACGGGTCGGAGGCGGAGTCCTGGATGGCCTCACACCTGGTGGCGCGGCCAGGGGTGGGCCCGCGCCATGGGGTGGTGTGGGCCACCCCGGCTCCGGTTCCGTCCCTTTTTCACTTCAAAACTTTCCTTATCGACTGAAAACTGCAAAAATATAGTTGTATTGTATTTTCGCGGAACTTTTCTTACCAGAACTATTACCTAGTTGGAAACGGACTCTGCAGGTCTCTGAATTTGGTATCTAGTAGATTCTTCCGGAGTCATCACTTGAATAACATCAATATCTTCTTCTTCATACTCTTATTATTGGAGTCATAAAACCTTTATCTTCCTTATTACACCATTATCTCCACTTCCTGGAAATTTCTTTCACACAAAACTTCACACAGTTCTTATTAGCAACATTAGTATAAGTGAAGTGATAAAACCTTTTGAGTCCAACTTCAACTGAAAACCATCAAAACATAAGCTACTGTAGCAACTCCTTCCGAAGACCCAAAAAGAATTCAAAAAGGAAATCGAATAAAGAAGCAAATGCAAGAGTGGCAAAATCTGTCAAAACAGACCAGCAGGTAAAGATCATTTTTTTCGAAAATCTTCTATTGCTCAAATCAAAAATTGCAAAACTAAGAAAAGTTAAATAACAACCTGGGGCAGAAGCACAAACAATTACAGCTCAATCCGACATACAGAGATCTCTCACGAATTTTTACGGTGAAGCACAAAAATCTATTTCGGGACAACAATTTCCCCAAATATTACTTCTCTCTCATTAGAGGTTGATCTTGACACAAAAACCAAAAAAAAACGGATAAGGAGCGGTTATTACCGAAGTAATAACTTCCAAGACTCAAAGAAACAAAAACAAACTAAAAGCAAAAACAAATCGGGTTGTCTCCCATAAAGCTCTTTCTTTATAGCCATTAAGATGGGCATGATAATTTGAAGAAGCTCTCATAGGGATATGAATTGAAGTGAAAGAGAGCATTAAGAAGCAAAAACACACACATTTAAGTCTAACCCACTTCCTATCATGGGGATTTTGTAAAAAAACAAGTTATTGAAACCAAAGGCAACTTGTATAAGAAGGCAAAGAAGCGCAATATAAAAACTTTCAGCATAAAACGAGGAAACTTGATATTATTGAGATACATAAGAACACTTTTCCCTCTCTCATAGTAACTTTCAGTATCACGCATAAACTTAACAACATAGCTATCACAAGAACCATCATAGCAATGATCACTTATTCTAACAGAAAACACAGGAATACTAGCTCTCATAACACTACTTTGTGAAACAGTATTAGAGGTATCCTTACAAAGGATAGTGTGTCCGACTTTTTAATATTTAGCAACGAAGTCTTTCACATTTGCTACAATAGGTTCATCAACCATTTGTTTATCAGGTTCAACAGCCTTATTCATACTTTCATTAACCATACTAGCTATCATAGAATGTTCCTTTATCTTAACGGGGAAAGGCATTTTCTCAATGTAAGGTTTGGGTAAGACATGATTAGCAGTGTAAACTTCAGTATTTCTTGCAGGAACACTCTTAGAAATATCTTTATAAGGTTCATGATACTTATTCCACTTCTTTTTAGGCACTTCAATGTAGGAAGCAAAAGCCTTAAAATAAGAAGCAATAACTTGAGAGTCTAGACCATAAGCATTACTAATATTTTGAAAGTCATCAGTTCCCATAAAAGATTCAATGCATTCATAATCATAATTTATACCTGACTTTCTACCTTTGTCATTCTCCCAAGTTTCAGCATTGTCTTGAATACGGTCTAGAAGATCCCATTTAGCTTCTTCTCCCATGCGAGTGAATGATCCAGCACAAGAAGCATCCAATAAATCTTTGTCATGTAGAGGGAGCCTTGCATAAAAGTTGTTGATAATAATATTGTTGGGGAGCTCATGAATGGGACATTTGAGCATTAGTAACTTCAATCTCCCCCAAGCTTGAGCTGTACTCTCTCCATCAAGAGGCCAAAAGTTGTATATTTGATTCCGATCTTTATGAATCTCACTAGAAGGATAAAACTTTGAATAAAAGAGAGGCACTATTTCCTCCCATTCCAGAGCTTGACCATTCTTCAGCAGCTTATACCATTCCTCAGCTCTTCCTTTTAGTGATAATGAGAATAACTTCTTCTTAACTTGATCTGTAGTAATACATGCACACTTGAACAACCTGCATAATTCGTGTATAAAGAGTAAATGATCACCAGGATGGACAGTTCCATCCCCAACATAGTAGTTATCCATAACACGATCAATAATTCTTGTAGGTATTTTGAAAACATCATTCTCAACAGGCGGTAGCTTATCTACTACCTTAGAAGTGGTAGTAACATTACCAAATAAGAAACTCAGCGAATTATCCATAACGAAAAAAAAGCAACTAGCAGAAGTAAACAATGCTCAGAGTAGAAGTTTCCTCTACCAGTTACACTCTCCAATAGCGCTTCACTCCCCGGCAACGGCGCTAGAAAATAGTCTTGATGACCCACAAGTATAGGGGGTGTATCGCAGTATTTTCGATAAGTAAGAGTGTTGAACCCAACGAGGAGCAGAAGGTGCTGACTAGTGGTATGGATCAGGAATTCTCTGCAAATACATAACAAACGGATTTTTAGGGGTTTTCGATAAAGCAAGTAAACAAAGTATGAGTAAATAAAGGACGGTAGGAATAAATGCAGCAAGTGGCCCAATCTTTTATGCAGCAAAGGACAAGCTGGTTGTATTTCTTAAGATGACCAAACGTTCTCAAGGACACATGGGAAGACTGTCAAGTGCTTTCGCTTCATATAGTCGATTAATCTTCAATAGCTTGCTAAGTGTTGGGTGGGTGAACCTGTGCTAATGTACCGCCCCATCCAAGACTAATACATACTTGTGACTATACCCCTTGCAAACATCCGTAAGTACAAGAAAGTAATTAAGGTAGAAACCTAACCACAGCTTTAAACTCTAAGACCCTTACGTCCCTTGTGCAATGGTTTTCTAACGGGGGTTCAGGTTTCTGTCACTCCGACAACCCCTACGATTAGTAGCCAAATACACAATGCATTTCCCTAGGCCCATATAGGTGAAGTGTCATGTAGTCAACGTTCAGATGACACCACTAGAAGAAGTACACCACAACTTAAATAACAATCTATTGAATCTTTCTCAACGCAACTCCACTACTAACAACAAGACTTCTCCCATGTCCTCAAGAACAAAACAAACTACTCACAAGACATCATATGGATCATGATCAGAGATGGAATAATGATGTATAACAATCTGAACATAAACAATAATACAATGGTTCACTCAATAGCATCAACTACAAAGAGTAATCAACAACGGGAAAGTTTCCCCTATGAAGTAATGCAAGATTCAACGCAATTGTTACAGCAATATGGAGATGGTGATGAAGGTGCTGATGGTGTTGATGGTGGTGATGACGGTGATGATGACCCCGATGAAGTCCAGCTTGATGGTGGTGTTGATGGCGATGATCTCCCCTCTCCGGGAATGAATTCCCCCGGCAGAAATCTGTCTGCCGGAGAGATCTTTCTCTCTCGATGTTTTCCGCCCCGCTGAGGCGGCAGAATCTTTTTGTGGTTGCTCCCCGAGTCTTAGGGTTTCGAGAGGATGATATACACCAGAGGGGAGAGGCTGGAGTGGGCCAGGGCGGCCACACCACCTCCAGGCGCGGCCTAGGCCTGCCCGCGCCATGTGGTGGTGTGGGCCCCCTGTGGCCCACCTCCACTCCATCTTCTGGCATCCTTAGTCTTCTGGAATAATAGGATTTTCCGTATATTTTCCGGATTTTCTGATCTTCGCGAATTTTGCCTCCAAATAGCACCTTTTCCATCAGAATCCTGACTGCAGCAGTCCATGCTCCAAAAGTCATCAACCATGCAAAAATAGATGAAACAACATAAGTATCACTTCTCAATACGAAATATATCAATGAATAATAGTGAATTAAGACATAGAATAGTGATGCAAAATGGACGTATCAAATACTTACATACAAAATATTATAAAAGATGAGATTTTACCAAAATATGAAAGGACTAATATGTGTTTTGTTCTTATTAATGAAAAGGAGGAATCCTCCAAAGTTTCTTCTATTGTCTCTAACGATAAACCAGGGTATATGGAGAAGCTTCCTTTCAAGCCTCTCCCTCCTAAAGAGAAGAAGAAAAAGAAGAAAAGGAGGAGTAAAAAGAGAGAGGAAACGGTATTTTCCCCTAAGCATGTTGCTCCTATTATAGTTTTTGATGAGTCTAAACTCGATGATGTTCATATGCCTATTACCTATAGTAGTGATCATGATTGGGAAAAGCACACTACTTTTGATATTGAAAATCTCTTCGGTACCAATTCTGGAAATGATGATATTAATAATTATTGTACTATAGTGCTATCCATGTTCCTTCCAATGATGATATGTTTACAAACGAACACACTTTGGAAGATAACTATTCTATTGCTTATGATGATATCAAACCTCCAATATATGATGATTACAATGAGGAATATGATATTTTCAGTCCACCTACTATTGAGGAGAAAATTAATTATGATTACAATATGCCTCCTATATTTGATGATTATGGTGATGAGAATAATAATGATAGCTATTTTTGTGAATTTTCTCCCACTACAATTAATAAGAATGACTATGTTTTTGTGGAGAGTAATAATTATTATATGCATGTGGCTCATGATAAGAATGTTTTATGTGATAGTTATATTTTTAATTTTATTCCTGATGCTACTGAAAGTTATTATGAGAGAGGGAAACATGGTTTTATGTATCTCAACAATATTAAGTTTCCCCTCTTTATGTTGAAATTTTTGAAGTTGCACTTGTTTTGCTTTCCTAAGCTTGTTGCTTTGTGCTTTCATGACTTGTTTCTTTACAAGATTCTTATGCATAGGAAGTGGGTTAGACTTAAATGTGTTTTGAATTTGCTTCTTGATGCTCTCTTTTACTTCAACTAGGAAAGTGGCCCGCGCAAATGCGCAGGCTAGTCCTTAATGGTCTACTAAAATTCTTATATATAAACCAGAAAAGGGAAAAATTGAGACGACTTAATAAAAGCCCACATAAATTTTTTAGAGTGGCATTTTCATATTATTTATCTTTAGTATTTTATTTTACTATATTTTTGTTTCATGATTATTAATAACTCAATATAAATTAGATTGATGGTTTGTTTTTACCTTTTTATGGGCTTGTGGCCGACATTGGCAATGCTAGGCACCCCAACACCCATGCATATCTAACAAAATTAAGAAGTGTGAAGTTTAATTGTCATTACCTTTAATTGTGTTATCATTTTGATGTTATAACTGCTACATGAATATTTATCTATGAAACCATAGAAATGCTTCAAGGTTCTATATTTTATCATTCAGATGTGATGAACATTTTGTATATTTTTATGATATGGGCTATCAAAGTATCCGAATAGCAATAAGTGCTCCCAATTTTGTATAGAGATCGAAATCACAAGCTTATGAGTAGTCGTGTTTAAAGATTTTGGTAAAATTAGTGTAACTATTTACATCAAATCATGATGCCTGTTACAAATATAGTTTTAAAGTTGTAGACCATATTCATCCTGCCATGTAGTCCATAAGAACCATGTCAACAGAAATAAGTCATTTATTTAAATGAAAATATTGCACAATCTAAAGAAAATTGTCTTCATATATTTGAAGATTAGTGGCATCATGAAGTGGAATAAGCAGTATATAAAGAGGTGTATTTTTGTCTTACCTTTAGAAAAATATTTATAGATCATGTTTATCTATGCTCTCGTCATTCTGACCATTATCAGTAGCATGTCCATTCTTGTGATTATTCCATGCATATTTGTCTTTGTGTGAAGCCTTATGTAGATAGATATAGTCCTACCTTATGTAGATATGGCCCATAGATTTTGTTGATTGTCGTAGAGAAGCACACCCAAATAGGATATTTTATACTTTTTAGAAGAAATGACCATGCTGATTCTGTTGGTGACACTGTTATTCTCGAAATATGTACATTTTCTCCCACACAACTACAAATCATGTATGCTATATTCTTGAACCAACCACTTCCAAAATAAATGAATAACAGATAACAGAGCCAAAAGTAAGGAGTCAATCTTTGTCAAAGGACAAACAATTTTGATATGTACTTTTCCTGATGTTAAACAATAGTAAATACTATATTTTTACTTGGGATCTGAGATATTCAGTCAGACCATTCACTACATGATAGATAATAATAGACCTTACTTTTATTCCATGCTTCAATTCCCTCGAAACTTCTGACCTTCTTTCCTTTAGTCCAATCGGATGCTCCTTCGCTTGTCTCTTGAGGAAGAAGAGATTTACTCAAATAACTTGCCACATGCCTAAATTTATAAGACATATAATCAGTTTTTATGAGATTAGCCATATGGACACCATCTACACTTTCTTTCTTACAACTATAAATCATTGACAAAGGTGTGATATATTTCTCTTGGGTTTTCGACACTATGTAGGACAACCTATTTCCACGCAATGGGTATATATATGACCTCTCAATAAGAAATCTCAAGTTAGTACCTCAATATAAATTGAGAATCCATGTATTATTGTGTTTTCTCTTCACAATATGTCATAAGTAGAATCAATAGTTCAGAATAACCAATGCCCAAAAGAACCAGATTAATGTATAAGAATAAATCCTAATGAAAACCACCCTCAAGCACCAAACGCACTATTTGGGAGGCGAAGCTACCTAGAATTTGCTGGAGAATTTCATTCTGGATTTTTTTTGTTGATGTTGGCACCATAGGCAATAGGAAAGGGACATAAGTGGGATAGAAGGCATACTTGATCTGCTCTTTGCGGTCACATGTCCACATGAAAAGAACTAAATATAAAAAATGAGCCAGACTAATCATCAGGATGCAATAGTTCCTAGAAATTTTACCAAAAAATCATTGGATATGTGCCTGATGGAGTCATGCCTAGAGACATGCTTGAAGACGATATGTAGTTCCACCAATTTGTGAATGGAGTCGCGTAGGTGTCCGACCATCATAAAAATCGGAGAGGTTGGTGACGAAAGACCTGAAAAGCCATCAGTAGAGCATGTGTTGAATTTTATTAGGGATGCAAGCGAGATTTGCTTAGGGTCAAGTGAATCTTCACGGCATTGATGGGTAATAATTTCATAATTTTGATGCAATAACAGTTTGTTCAAGATGAAAATTAATGGCCAGATGTTCTGCTTTTTTGTGGAATAATATGGGTGGAAACAAAATGGAAAATAAGTATATGATCGAAGTTGCAAAACACAAATATAATTTCATTGCATTGGCTCATAAAACAGTGACTGCTTGCATGTGTTTTGAATATTCAGCGGTCTCTGATGTGTTCGAGTTGATTAATTCTACTCATATTAGATCAAGACTTACTGTTGTATTTAGTGGCGTAAGGTGAACTAAATTTTTCATGAGATGAAATTGATGACATGGAATTAGTAAGTAGGAACAAAATAGCAGTACTCAATACCACTTTTCTGACTTATCAAGTTAAATATGTGTTATTGTGATTACAGATAATACTTATTTGTTGGTACGAACGAATGCATCAACAACAACATTTCTAATCAGCTAATTGACATGTCACTAACCTCTTGTTGTAAAAAATACGATTTATAACCTTAGGAGAAAAGAGAACATACCATACCTCATCTGTGAATTAATGCTTTCCAACCAATCCTGTAATGACAGAAAACTTTGTCTATTCTACACATCGGTCGCCGTAGCGTGCAAACGTCGATCTCGAAACATATTTTGTTGTGGTTACAGCTATACTGATTTTTTGCCATGAACAAACACATACACGACAATATGGCTAATCAGCTAATTGACATGTCAATACAATATGTAATCGCTTTTTGTCAAAAATACGATTTGTAATCTTAGGAGAAAGTAGAGCATATCCAGTGAGAAAAACATACCTTAACTATGAATTCAACCAATCCTGTAACGGAAAACTCTATCTATTTTGCACATCGGCCACTGTGCAGACATCGATCTCGATTCCTTGTTTTGCCCATGCCGACGTACCATGCTAGAAGGAATCCCACATCTGCTGAGCATGGAAGACATAAATAGATGGCATAACCTGCTATAGAGAATTGATTTATTATCGTATATAATCAGCGGCATTGACCAAGTAATTATATCTGGGAAAGGTCAGCAGCAAATTTTGATTCTAAAATTACATGGTGCTTATTTCTTTTATAGGAGCATACTCATAGACAAGATATATATGCACAACTCTTTTTAAATTATTAATCATTGATGTGTCGATGCTGATGGTGAAAAACTTTTACAGATTGTATGTTGTACTGCATACGTCTGGAGCTGTCAAAACAATATGCATATCATATGCAGCACGTACGGGCGATGCACTATTCTACTCATCTTTTATCCCACCTACACAGTCTCGATTGCTCAAAACTCTGACCGGAGTAGATCTGGTTGTTACCATGAGGGCGAATATTCGATCGGTTGTCCAGGGACGCATAATTGGTGCATGCATGAGACGAAATATTATTATTTAATATAGGTATATGCAATTGTTAAAATTTTGGTATAATTCTTGGTAAACCTTGATAGCTAGCTGAAACGAATTGAAAAGGCTTTTTGATCCAGCTTGCGGACCTACACGTACTACCTGCGGTAGTCTCTCGTGACTGCGCATACAGAGGCGTTTGCGCCCGCTTTCGAATCAGTTGTTCCATGCTCGTATCGCTTGGGAAATTGCTGAAAAAAGACCGGACGCCATGCGGGCCTGCATCGCCTGTAAGGATGAAGAATTGAGCGATCGACCCAGGGTGTACGATGAGATACAGGAAGGTTGATCTAATCTATTAGGCAGATGAATTAACGATACGTGAACTTATGTAAGGCATTGGTGGGTAATTTTCTTGAATTTACATGGCAGTAGATTATTTGTAAGATCCATCGGTTGCCATCAGCTACTCGGTCAAATTGATGGCCAGATGTTTCTGATTTTGGTGGGAATTTCTAGACTATTTCTCTTTTTTCTGATAGCCCGTCATGTATTTTTAGTATATAATAGATTCATATTTCTTATGTGAGCATCTTCTCAAACTATCAAGCCTAACTTAAAGGCGTTAAAAAAAGTACTTATTGAGAGATAACCCAAAAGTTTTAGATGAGTCTTAGAAGTTATTATCTCTGTAATAACCGCTCCTTATTCTTTTTATTTGCTTTTTATGCCAAGAGTAACCTCTGATGAGAGAGAAGTAATGCTTGGAAAAGGTGCTGTCCCAAAATAGATTTTTTGTGCTTCACTGTAAAAAATCATGTAAAATCTCTATACATCCTTTTGAGGCGTGAATTTTTGTGCTTCTGTCCCAGGTTGTTATCTAACTTTCGTTAATTCAACACTTTTCGATTTGAGCAACAGAAGGTCTTCGAAAAAAAATCGTCTTTACCTGCTGGTCTGTTTTGACAGATTTCTGCCGTTATTTGCATTTGCTTCTTGTTGGTTTCTTTTTGAGTTCTTTTGGAGAATTAAGATTTTTGAGGGAAGTGCTACAGTAGCTTGTGTTTTAATGGAAGTTTTATTGGTGTTGAAATTGAACCCAAAGACTTGTTATCTTGAGTATACTAATGTTGCTAATGAAGATTGTGTGAGGTTTTGTATGAAGGAAAAACTTCAGGTGTATGGAGAGAATGAGTAATGAGATGAAGGATGGACTAAATCTCAAACTTGGGGATGCCACACGTGTCACCCCAAGAAATATTCAAGAAGTACAAGCGTCAAAGCTTGGGGATTCCCAAGACATCCCCTTCTTCATGAATAAAAATCTCAGGTTCTTCCAAACACTTCATTTTTATTGTTTCATGCAAATTTGTATTGTTCTTGGAGCGTCTTCTTTTTATTTTCGTTTTGGTGTTTCATTTGCTTGGTTTGCTTAGTTTGCTGAATAAATTGGTTGGACCCTCTCTTTCATACATTGGTTTTCAAATAGTTTGGTTTGGATTGGAAAAGAGTAGGAAAGTTCATGCTTAAGTGATAAAGAGAGCTTGTTTTTGATGATGGCCTATGCTTTGTCATGCCATGCTCGATATTGTTTTGGCTTTATGCTTAGTATTCTTTGCTATGGCATGACTTATTATAAACAATTGAGATTGCTTAATGTGCCTTGGAAGAATCATGTGTTGTTTTAGCATATTAAAGCATAGTATTATGGTATTCTCCTTTGATGCTTTATTTGGGTTGACTTGGCGCATGCTCACACCATGTTATGACTATCCCAAATCATCATAGCCTTTATGATCATTTAGTTTCCAACTTGTAGTATCACTTTATTCTTTGATCAATGATGTTTTGTCGCTCTACATGATTATGGCCATTATTGCTCTCTTAGTTTGTCGCTCCCAGTCTTTTGCTAGCCTCCACAACCAAGTATGAGTTCCACTCATGCATCCAACTCCCTAGACTAAGTTATTCCAAAGAGTCCACCATACCTACCTACTAGCATATGCTATTCCAAGTAGATTCATGTTTTTTTTACCTTCCAAATTAAACTTGTTATGATAAAACTAGTGATTAAAACTCTCACGAACTTGATGGCAGACTTTACTTTTCTTGCCCTTAATAAACTTGAACCATTGTGTCATCTATGTTGTATATGCTTGCACTTATATGTTGGGGATTAGCAGAACCATGCTGTCATGGGGAACGCTGTCAACATTGCACTTGTACTTTGTACCTAGTTGATATCATGCTCTTTTGTCTATGGATGTCGTTGGTGTGAAATGAAAGGGAGCTTGTAAGTCCATAGAGTTATGTATGTGTGTTAGAGAAACGCCTGGGCCGCCGGTCTAATCCATGCTGTCATGGTGGAAACCTGCAGCGTAACCATAATGAGCTGCCTATGAAGCATTCTTCTTATAAAAAAAGAGATACTAATTGAGAAAAAAGAGAAAAAAGAAAGAAAAAAAGAGATGAGAAAAGAGGAAAGAGAGAAAAAAGCACCATTTTCCCATGGTAAATAAGAAGATTTTCTGAGATGCTCGTCGTCTGCTTGCCTTGTCATTTTGATATGGGGATTCTTCCGTATCATCGGGCAAGGGGTACCCCGTTGGAGGTTCTCTATGATACACATGTACTTACGATGACAAGAACTTACCGGTGACTAAACTTGAGTAGCATGAGGAGCGGCCCTCGTATTTGATACATTGCAAATGTATCTATAATTTTTGATGTTCCATGCTTAGTTTTATCCACTTTCTTGTGTTTTGTTCCAACTTTGGAGTACTTTTATTATGATTTCTTGGACTAACCTATTAACAAGAGCCACAGTGCCAGCTGCCTGTTTTCTGCTGTTTTTGGTTCTAGGAAAGTCAGAAAATGAATATTCTCGGAATTGGACGGGGCAAAAGCCAAAGTGCCTATTTTTCGGAAGGGATCAAGTGCCAGAATACTAGACTGAGAGGGGCCAGGGGCCGGCCACACCACCTGGCCGCGCGGCCAGGCTTGGCCCGCGCCAGGGGGTGGTCTGGCCGACCCTAGCACCCCCTCGGCCTCTCCTTCCGCCTATAAGTTTCCTTCGGGGAGAAAACCCTAAGTACCCGATCAAAAATCCACGAAAGAGTCTGTAGCTGATGTCGTCTCTGTCCCTAGATCGGGGGGGATCTGAAGCTTTTTCCAGCACCCTGTCGGAGAGGGGAATTCACCCTGGAGGCCTTCTTCATCACCATGCAAGCCTCTAGGGTGATGCGTGAGTAGTTCATCCTTGGACTACGGATCCATGTAGTAGCTAGATGGCTGGTTTCTCCTCCTTTGTGCTTTCATGTTTAGATCTTGTGAGCTCCGTTTATGATCAAGATCATCTATTTGTAATTCATACATGTTGTGTTTGCGGGGATCCGATGGATATTGATATGCTATTTCAGATTGATTATTGATTCTATCATGTCTTTGTTATTTGAGATCTTGCATGCTTTCCGTTGTTAGTAGCTATCTTGGCCAAGTAGATGCTAGCAACTCCAAGAGTTAGTATTTATGCTCGATAGTGGGTTCATGCCTCTGGTAATCTGGGGAAGTGACAGAAATCTCTAAGGTACTAGATGTGTTGTTGCTACTAGGGAGAAAACAACGATCCTTTGTTCATAGAACAATTGTATTGTTTACTTTACACGCAGTTCGTAAAGCAATAATCTGTTGCTTGCAACTTAATACTAGAGGGGGTTCGGATGATAACCTGAAGGTCGATTATTAGTCATAGATGCAGTTGGATGGCGGTCTATGTATTATGTTGTAATGCCCAATCAAGTCTCAAAGGAGTCAAGATGATTAGTATATGCATGTATTGCTTTCTCGGTGTTTGTCAATTGCCCCGCTGTAATTTGTTCACCCAGCATGTTATCTATCTAAGGAGAGCAACCTCTAGTGAACTATGGATCCCGGTCATTTTACTTTACATACAATCTACAACTGTTTACTACTTTGTGTTTACTTTCTGCAAACTTTTACTTATTTCCATTTGATACATTTAATCCTTTGTTTTCCGCAAAACACGGTGCGATTGACAACCTCATCGCAAGTTGGGGACAAAGTTCTGTGGTTATGTTGTGTAGGTCTCCACGTTGCTACTAGCACCGGTAGTGCGCCCTGCCAAAGCTTAGCTAGTAACACCTTTGGGGTGTTTCCCTGCTCCTACTGGTTCGATTAAACCTTGGTTTCATAACTGAGGGAAACTTGTTGCTGTGCTCATCATACCTTCCTCTTGGGGTTCCCAACGAGCTCTACATCAACACCACCATCAAGCATTTTTCTGGGCGCCGTGCATTGAGGCATCAGTATTCAAGGGGCATGAGATTTCCAACTTATAATTCATCAAGCATGTACACCATAGTTTGTTCACTTTAACCTTAATCACTTCAAGATGCTTATGATTGGGGCAATGAGAGTTGAAAGCTATTAAGTACCATAATTTTTGGAAGCTCTTTATGAGACTTGAATCCCTGCTTCCTTCTATGAAGGCTTTTCTTTTACTTTTATGTTGAGTCTCCACCTTCTATCTTTATGCACCTACTTTGAGAGCATAGTGGCCATTCTTAGTTCTTTGTGCATTGTCCCAAGACTTGTTGATTGATGCATAACTTTGATATTGCTCGTTCTTAAACTAATTGTATCTAGTCACCCTTATGAACTTTGAAGGTGTCCTATGCATTTATTGTTTGCTACACTATGAGGGACAAGCTGAATACCATTCTCATTGTGTTTTGTTTATGTGAAACAAACAAACGTCTTACAAAGCATTATTATTCATGAATCTTTTGTTTGTGCCTTTTCATGTTGCAACATAGTTGCTATGTCTTATTCCTAGAACTTTATCCTTCAGGCTATGTTGAAGTACTATGATCCCAGCTATCCATGTTTTACAAACACTTTGATCAAGTTTATGATGGTACATGTCACCTCAAAAATTATTATTTCTTTTTATCACTTACCTACTCGAGGACGAGCGGGAGTTAAGCTTGGGGATGTTGATTCGTTGCAAACGTATCCATAATTTTTGATGTTCCATGCTTGGTTTTATCTACTTTCTTATGTTTTGTCCACACTTTGGAGTACTTTTTATACACTTTCTTGGACTAACCTATTAACAAGATGCCATAGTTCCAGCTACCTGTTTTCTGTTGTTTTTGGTTCCAGGAAAGTCAGAAAATGAATATTCTCGGAATTGGACTGGACAAAAGCCAAAGTCATTATTTTCCCAGAAGATTCACGGAGCCAGAAGGAGAGACGAAGGGGGGCCACAGGGTGTCCAAACCACCCCTAGGCGCGGGTCCCCCTGGTCGCGCCAGGGCATGGTGTGGGCCCCCTGGCTGGCCACCGACCTCGCCCCTTCGCCTATATATTCCTCCCGATACAGAAACCCTAGATCGTCAAGCCTCCAGCCACGAAAAGTTCCGCAGTGCTGCCGCCACCAAAGGGGAGATTCGGGGGACAGAAAACCTCTGTTCCAGCACCCTGCCGGGACGGGGAAGTGCCCCCGGAGCCATCTCCATCGATCTCCACCGCCATCTCCATCACCATTGCTGATTCCCATGATGAGGAGGGATTAGTTCTCTCTCGAGGCTAAGGGTTCTACCGGTAGCTATGTGTTCATCTCTCTCTATGCATGATCATATTGTGATCATGAGCTTTTTAATCAAGTAGATCTGCTTTGCTACTCAAGTGCTTTAATAGATCTCTGCTCTCCCCATGTGTGTGAAAGTGACAGCGTGCACACCATGGTGGAACTTAGGCTAGAGATTACAAATACTTGTTATGAGTTATATTTGGAGTTGGATGTTTCTATGAAATTGTGGTGTTTGTTGGAACCATCTAGTACTCAAGGTGACAGTATGGGGTTATCTAGATGCGGAAAGAGAATTTTGAGGTGTGCTGTTATAGCCCTACCATTGATTAGAGTGTTCAACCGGAGAGTAGTTAAGAGTAGTATCATAAAGAGACTATATTTATATGAGAGTGTTCACTAGTGAAAGTATGATCCCTAGGCCTTGTTTCTAAGCATTGAAATACCGTTTGCAATTAGATCTGTTACATGTTTGCTTGCTTCCATCTTTATTTCAGTTTGTCTTTAGTCTCTTCCACACCATCAAGCTATTTTCTAGCACCATTGTCTTAAATCCATACCACTTGTATTTCACTATCTCTTCGCCGAACTAGTGCACCTATACACCTGACAAGTGTATTGGGTGTGTTGGGGACACAAGAGACTTCTTGTATCTTGATTGCAGGGTTGCTTGAGAGGGGATACCTTTGACCACTTCCTCCATGAGTTCGATAAACCTTGGGTGATCCACTTAAGGGAAAACTTGTTGCTGTTCTACAAACCTCTACACTTGGAGGCCCAACAACTTTCTACAAGAATAGAAGTGCGTAGACATCACTCTTCATCGCCTCATCCCGAATAACTCCAGATTGATTGGCAGCGGTTGTGTGAGTAAATCATAAAAAAATGTGGAAGAACATTTCACAAAAGGATTACAAAGATGATCAACACATACCCTTCAGTTCTTCGGCTTCATCACGGATCCTTATAAAACGAGAGGCCATACCGAACATCTCATGCATCATAGGCTGAACAAAGAAACAACACAGCAAAAGGAGATGAAGGCAAAATAAAGAGGCTATGGGAAGCAAAATATCGAAATATAAAGTGACTTAGATCTTTCATATCCACATAAACAGGCTCTTTAGATATCACCACCCCTTTACCCGCCGTTTTCTTCCTTTTTTGCGATGGCGACTTGGATGAAGTGGCAACATCTTTCTGGATGACTTTCTCCACAGGAGACAGGAGTTTTTCTTTTGGTTCCGCCGATGGCGGAGGAGATTTCTTCGTGGAGCAACCCACGGATGTGCGAAGAGGAGAAGTGGGAGGATCTTCGTCATCATTGCAAAAAGAACAACACAAGTGGATCAAGTATTAGTAGTAAAAAACACCTGATAAAATAGAAAAAGAAGTAATCGAATACTCACGAAGACACATCCTGCGCAAGGCAGAACAAATTCATCTAGGCAGGAGTAGCCACGATCGGACAAGTACCAAAAGGGTTGGAAGCAGTCGAGTCATCCGAGTCCTCAACCCTTTCCATAGCATAAGGGCGCTTCCTCTTTTCGCCAGCACGCTCGACGCGGAAATCTCTGGAGCCAGCTGAAGGAAGAGATTGCGTCTCCAAAGAAGAATCAGATGCAGAGCATCCCCCTCCTCATCAGCGGCAGTCCCAGTCATAGGGAGATCGTCGGATACAGAGGGGTGGACAGGGGGATCACAACTTCCAGGGAGGGGAGGAAGCGAGCTTAGATGATCAAAATCCTACTCAAAGCAGAAGACACAAAAAATAAAATGCTAGTCCTTGGAAAAAGTAAAAGTATATCTACAAAATAGAAGAAAAGAAAAGATAAAGGCAAAAGGAAACTCACCTCAGGGAGCCGGTTTTTCTTGCCAAACGGCTCCACAAGACAGGTTGAAGGAACCAGGATTTTCTTGGTCAGAGTGGTGAAGCTCTAGACCCTTTTCTCATACACCTTGAGGGCGAGGTCTTCCGAGGAAATCCTCATCGGATCTTTCCTCCCGATGTACACCCACATGCCAGAAAGCCGGGCTTGAAGCGGTTGGACGTGGATGCGCAAAAAGTATGCTAGGATATGCAGACCCGACAATTCCTTGCCAACTTCATGACGCAATTTGGAGATGCGATCAATATGGGGCTGGATTTCCGCCATTTCTTCGGCAGAAGGACGCTGATCCCAGGAATCAAATTTGCGACAGGTTTTCCTAGGATCAAAGGGGGATAACCCGAAATTTTGCCCTCAAGTGGTTGATCTGTGACATAAAACAACTTGGATTTCCATCCTTGGACAGAATCGGTGAGTTTGAAATCAAAATAATCAACGTCCAAACGAACAGAGAAAATGGCGCCACCAACATCATGGACAATGGTGTCAGTGGCGTTCCAACGAACATAGAAGTGTTTCCAAAGGCCCCAATGGGGATGAATCCCAAGAAAATACTCACAAAGAGTGATGAAACAAGCGACATGGAGAATATAATTGGGCGTGAGATGGTACAGCTCCATGCCATAGACAAACAAAAGGCCACAAAGAAATTCATGGACAGGGAGAGAAAGACCATGGAAGAGGAAAGAGAGGAACATTACCCTCCAGCTAGGCTCAGGGATGGGCAAAGCCTTGTCTCCAGGAAGTTTGAAGGCACCCTCTGTCAGATGGCCGGAGTTCCGTGCCTCACGGAGCTCCCGCGCCGTGCACTTGGAAGGAGCCCATCCGACGGCCCTCTTCCTGGTAGCTTTCACGGGGGCAACAGAAGTTCCAGCAGCCTTGCTTTTGCCCATGGTTGCAAAAGGCGAACACGAGCACAAGAACTGGAGTTTTGCAAGGGAGCAAGAGCAGGAGTTTGCAAATGGGAAAGAACATAAGGAAGAAGATGGAGCGGGGGAAGGTGAGGTAAAACAGTAAAACACACCTCCTCTCCCTTATAAAGAGCAAAGATGTAAGGTCTGAATCGTTCAATGCGAAATCGAACTGATAGAAGGTCACACGATGGTGACACGTCTTACAAAGATTCCATAAAGGAAAAGTTTAAAGAAGTTATGGCTGCGGTAAAATGGAGGACAGTGCGTGACGCCTCGATTTTCGCACAGAGAGGGAACGTGCAGTCAAAAATCTCTGCTGAATACCCTATCACGCGTCATCATTACTGCTGCATGGGCCCATGTTTGACACGTCCCGTCGGGGCGTGTTCTTCTGAAAATCAACAACATAAGATACGTCATCATCGACGTCATAGAGGAAGTGTTGCAGAAATTGCGGCTCGCCATTGAAAATATGACCCCAAAAAAATCGGAGTCGAGGTAAATTCCTCCAAGAAATGCTTCGAGACTACAATCGAATATACAATATTACAACTGTAGCCTTGGGGGCTACTCCTATCGGGAGCACTGGTCGTGCACCCAACAAAAATTACAGAAGCACTGGCGCCATAAACATAAGTTTTCGAGCCTATGTTTTGATACATATATCTAAACATAGCCTCGGGGGCTACTCCTATTAGGAGCACTGGCGCACACCTGATAAAGAAAAACAAAGAAAACATTCATCAACAAGAAACTCCTATCGGGAGTAATTGCAAAAAAAACAAAAAAGTTCTTTAGCCGCTACAAAACAAAATAAAATCTCGGATCGCACCCAACGCGATAAAAATCCAAATGCCATGTTCAAAAGCATGAAGGTAAGACCCCAGGATTCGTCCTGTGTGGCCTAATAATCATAGAAGAATGCACTCTATCAGTAAAATATCCGTATCAACGATATGAAGAACAATCCTGACAGACGCGTTGGGTACCCGATAAAAAAAGAAAACTGGAATTCAGTATTCGATAAGACCTTAGCGGCTCGAACTGAATTACGCCAGTAGCAAATTCCGGATTCGAGCCTGGGGACTTGAATTTGATGTTGGACAACCTTGTTTTTGCCCAGGAGGAATTAACTGATTCCCGATCCGTCAGAAGCATCAGACTCGTTGTACCAAAATCCCTACAAAAATAAAATTTGAGGAACAGAAAGAAGGAAAAAAGAAACTTTGAGACTCAACCTGAAATTGTCGTTCAAGTAGAGTCTCAGGGGATACTGACATGGGTATGATTACTCGGATGCTTATGATTCGCTACCCTATATTGGGTAAAAGGCTTATGGCCCATGAAGATTCCAGACAATAGCCCAAGGAAGCAACCGACAAAGGCTTTGATTGTATTAGGAAAGAAACTATGAACCGACATTGTATTGGTACTGTAATCACACGTGTATGAAACCTATCTGCATACAACTTTGAGACCTGGCCTACTTTATATAGGACAGGAGAAGCCCAATCTAGGGTACCAAAACGTAGAAGACAACTTGTAATAGCGTGACTACTCAATATTCAGGCGACTTTGATTCCATTGTTTCCTTGATATCCGATGAAATCCCCAGCGTTCTGTTTCCACGAAACCCCAAGTCCATCACCATTGGCATTGCCGAGATCACACCTCGTTAGTAGGAGAGACAGACACCCATCAGCCACTTATGCAAAACTAGTTGAATGTCAAGCGTGGAACAGGTAAGGTTAGTCCGGGCAGCTTCATCTCACTATGTCACTAATATCTAAAATACACAAGAGGATGCAATAACATGATCATCAGTTCTCACATATTCATATGTGTTCTAACTGTACAAAACATATACACATAGATTCGGCTCTGATACTACTGAAGGTTTCACATCATAGAAAACAAAAACTTCCTATGATATTAACAAATAAGTACCAATATCTATCTATTATATGCAAGCAATGGGTGGATATACATCTAGACCGAACTTACCCTCGAATACCAAAAAGCTTTACGAGATTTAATCTCGTGGATGATGTAGATGATCTCTTGCCGATCTCAAGATCGAGTTGTAGAGCGCCACAAACTAGTAGTGCATCCATGCTCGAGCACATGTCCGGCTTTTAGTAACCTCTAGAGCCTCGATCCAATGGAGCAACAGAAGCAACATATCCACTAGATAAACATCAGAACATGTTCATCGCTAATCTGAAGAACATGGGAACCACTAGAGGGAGAGAGGAGAAATCCTTTACAAGGATTGGTGTGTGAGGATAGGAGGACCACTCCTCCTTTTATAGGGAAGGGGCAGCCCCAAGGGCCATGGCCGTCGGCCAAGGTTGTGCCCCCACCTATCCCTTCATTCATGTGAGTGGAAGCTCCACTCATCCCACTGGTACCTTCGATCTGGATTCGCGGATGTAGTATAATAGCTTTTCCCTACAAGACCTAGGTTTAATCGAACCTTGGAAAGCAATGCTAAAAGGAAATAAAAAGGACACGTCTACAAGATTTTGTTTGTTTGTTTTACCTTTGTTTACCGGACCAATCTAATTTACTTTTATAATGGATTGAATCAATGGATGGAGATAGGCCAGGGTTGAAGATCCACCGCAGCTGCACATCATATGGGATAAAATATAATAATAATCATAGTTATGTGTAATGTTTGAACGAAGTTAATCTCTTGTGGGCAACACATCCTAATATACTAGAGCCCCCGTGATATAGCAGGCATATCAATAGTATTTTAATCCAACCGAGTGCACACCAAAGTAATGGGCTACAAACGATTATTAAGTGTAAACCACATATCAAAGCTTTAAGTGGTGATGTTGTTGTGATCCTGAATGGGTTGCTAAGTGAATACCATACTACCCTGTGTGTCACTGGGGTTCCTATGAGATCTCCACTAGCCAAGTATCTCACCTCAAGTCTTTATCAATCTATGGGATCTTGGGTACCTACAAGTCCACAAATCGGGAGAAGAGACAAATAAACAAAAGATACAAATCTCAATTGCAAATAAAATACAATACTCCCATGAATTAGATGCACATAATCGCTGCGAGGTTTCTCCCCAATGCGCAACCCGTGAGGACTACTCACTCATAATAAATAGATCTTAGATTGAAATCAAATATTCTTACAATGGTCGCCAAATCATAAGGAGATATAAAGTACAAATCAATGGTTGTGGCTAGTGGAGGGGATGGATGATTGTCAACACCCGGATTTTTAAGTCCATATGCCTGTTATGTCGTACATCGCAATCCCAGGATTACCATTTTTACGAGACATAACATAATTGCTACCACAGTACATCATCCATTACAAACCATAATAGTCTTACAAATAAAGGATCTCATGATCCAGTCTTAATACAATCAAAGCAGTGGAAAGTAAACGTAGTAGGGCTCCATCTTCAAGGTCACAGGCAATGCAGATGATGGGAGATAATCCTAGTTGGCATAGACCTCCTGCTGTCCATCTTTTGGGTAGTCTTGCTCGTAGTCTGGCCATGGGAATAGCTAGGGACAAAGGCATGAGTACTCTTTAAGTACTCGCAAACTACCACTAACATAGGTAAGGTAAAAACTAGTAGGAATCTTAAGCTCTAGGTTTGTTTACAAAAAGCCAGGTTTATTCCATAAAGACTTAAGAGTAAAAGACCTAATTTTAGTTCTCTACATCACTTAAGTGGGAACTTAGATTTCATGTCCACAACTCTGTTGTGGTCAAGTCAAAGTCATCTTTCAAGTCACAAGTCATTTTGAAAACATCTGAGAACGGAACAGTATAGCCACTCCAACTGTCCATAACCGCGGACGCGGCTATTCGAATAGTTTGACACTCTGCAGAGGTGGTACACTTTCACCATAAAATTCGATACATCCGTCAGGGGTAACCCTGAATCATCATACTTGGTATGCGGATAATCAATCCTAACCTTTCAATTACACACCCTAGTATAGGCACCTCCCCTATGAGCTTGGCCTCCTAGCCATGGCCAACTGCCATCCCGGGAACTGCATAGGTGGACATTCATATTCACGAGGTAGCCTCAGCTCAACCTCTTCTGCAAAGGAACCCATACTAAGACATATAAACTTCCAGTTAAGCCCTACCCAACTTAGGTATTGTGGTGTACGGTAAAATTGGAATGGTATCGCATCCGAACCCAACCATCAGTTTTTGTCAAAGTAAAGGCTCAAGCCTCATTCAATTTCATCATCAACCATTGTGCTTTATAACACATGTCAAAACATTTCAATAGAATGAATCATCATTCCAAGGTTTTCATAATCATTTTCACTAAGTGTTCCCATCTAAAGTGGTCAAGTTTTAGTTTAGCACTAGCCACTAGTATTGAGTGTATCACTATTGAGGGGTGCTAATCAGGTATAAGTACCCAAGACTAGTTATATTATCTTGATGGTATCCATCCTATGTTCCACTACTCACAATTCATTAACTAAGTAAGAATCTTTAGTAAAAGGTAAAATAAAGCTTGCATAAAAAAAACTGGGATTGGTATAATCAAAGTTGCATAACCAAGCATGCATGGTGCATCTCGCATAGGTTATCTAGCATAGTGGGCTTGCATGGATAACTGGCATAGTTTAGCTTGCATAGGATGGCTTGCCTTGAGTAGTGCAGTTGTTGAAGTTCTCTTCCTCTTCTTCGAAGTACTCCTCCTCGTCGTATCCCGGGTCGGTACTAGCCTCTATAAATACATTCAATATAGACAATCACCAAACAATACTAAACTACTTCTATTTCGCACACATGGCTCACACTAGATGATCTAGCATCATCTCTATCATCACATGAAATATTTACACCTTCTTATTTATCCTATCTTAGAAAATTAATTTTTATTCATTGAAAATACTTAAGATTTAATATCCTCTAATTAAAATATGGGATCATGTTGACACATGTCCTCACCACATATTTCAATACTTGGTAAAGTGTTTTAAAGTGGTGGTCATATATTACAAGATTTAATATTACTATTTAATAATATTAAAGTGGATAGAAAAGCCTATATAGCATCCTTTTAATACTAGTCCATGTTTAATATCTGTAAAACCAAATCTTTTTACATATTCATGTAGAGCATGGCAAATGTCATTTTTGAGAGTTGGAATCAACTCAAAACTATTTATGGTTGATTTTATAAAAATGTTTGAAGTGGAAAAAGTCTCTGTCTTATTATTTTTAGTATAGGTGATCTATAATTTCAAATGGGTTGGGAGTGATTAGATATTTTGAACACCTGTCTAACAAAATTGGAATCATGCAATTTGTTTCAGTACATCTCTTTGAATTGAATTTGGAATCTACTAACAGAATAGGGTTTTTAACTAAATGGCAAAATTCTATTTTAATTGCTGGGCTCTGCGTGGAAAAAGAAATGGGCTGGCCCAACTGCACAGCGTGTGCGTAGCGGGCTGCTAACAGGTTGGTCCTACGCGTCAGTGGCTCTATCTAACCGAAGCGGTATCAGCAAATCTCAGCGCTACGATTAGAACAAGATCTACAATTGAGGTTCATCGTCCATGTCGTGGTGCTCCGGCGAGATTCTAAACCTAGCGTCATGGTAGGGGTCGCTGGGGGATTACCAGGGCTCCAACTAGGTCCGGCGATGGGGGCGAATGGGCTGGTCAATGACGGCGAGTCGATTGCCGGTCACAGCGGCTCCTAGGGTGGCTCCAATCGACGGCACCCTTTCTTGGCTACAGCGGCGGGCTCTGGCCAAATTCCGGTGGGGTGGTGCTCGCCTTGCTCCGGGGAGAGGTCTAGGGTGTTTCCGAGAGAGAGGGGAGTGAGATGGTGTGTCGTTTGAGGTCTGGGGTGGCTCCTATTTATACACCGACGTTGGAGGCAGGGCGGCATGGTCGGGCACATCGGCGACGCTACTACAGGTTGCGATAGGCATGGCGGATGGCATGGGTCGACACGGTGGACTGTGGCGATCGTCACGCACGTAGTGGTGTGGCAAGGGGCGGTCTTAGTCGGTCTAGCAACGTCGGCACTCTGTTTGGGTACGGCGGTGTTCTTCATCAAGTACGGTGGTCACGGGGCGCACGGCGGCGAATGATCATGTCTAGGGTGCTACGAGTGACGCGGCGAGTGCGGGTACACTTGGAGAGAGCGAGGCGCGGTGTGGCTGCATGAGGCGGTTGCGGTGCTCCGTCGTGCTCTCGGCATGGCAGAGACTTAAATGGGCGCGTATGGTCTAGCTTCTCCACATCTCGCCGTTGGTCAGGGGGGTGGACAAAGAGGGGCGATGAGGTCATGGCTACTCGCTAGACATCGTGGGAGAGGGCGGTGCGGCGTGTGGCATCTTGTCCATGGTCAACCGGCATGACATGCTCGGTACGGTCATGGCACTGGCGCATGGGGTGAGTGAGGTTGCTCCATTGCACGACCAAGTACTGGAAGTGATTGTGGGAGATTTATTTGGTTGAATTGGGTACAAGGGATGATCAATTGATTGATCAAAATAGTAGATAGTTGTTAAACTTATACTCTGCCTGCTAAGGGTTAGACTAAATGGCCGCATGAACTTAACCTTTGAATTTTTCAATGATTTTTGGTGGGTGAGCTGGTCACATACTTGGTAGTCTCTGGTTGATAGGAATTGTAAAATGATGATCTATGTACCTACACTTGATTCAATTTTGAATTGCCACTTTAATAAATTTAAAAATAGTTTTATAGGTTTGTAAAGTTTTCTTGGGTTCATTTTTACTTGGTCTAGCAAGGGGTGCAAAGAATTAGAATTTTTTATGTTAGAAATCTTTTACTAGAGATGGCCAAAGTAGGCTAGTGGTTAACTTTGGCCAAAGTGACCATATGATCACATGCTTCATAAATGGTTTTCTTTTTATTTGATTTTGCTTTGAAAAGATCTATATGATGTGGTATTCATATTTAAACTAATCCTTATCATTTATAGCAATCAAACATGCGAAATGCAAGCATTCATGGATTAATGGAAATCACTCATGCATTCATATAGGGTTTAATAATAAAAGTTTTTGTTAACCCTAAACTTGGGTGATTAGAACTTGATAATCTTGTTTAATATTTTTGAGGTGTTACAAACCTTCCCTCCTTAAATAGAATCGTGTCCCGATATTCAAGAAAAACTAGGAACTAAAGAGATTGGGAAACTTAGTCCTAATATAATCTTCTCTCTCCCAAGTAGCTTCTTCTTCAGTATGGTTACTCCACTAGGTCCTGAGAAACTTGATACTCCTGGTCTGGGTGGTTCTGAATGCTTCTTCATAAATATGGATGGGTACTTCATGAAGGTTAAGTCCTTGTTGATATCTATGGCTCTATGTTCGATGTTCTTGAAAACTTTGGTCTTCTCCGGAACTTCTAAGCATTTGCGAAGTAACGAGATATGGAACACATCATGTACAGCTGACATCTCCTCAGACAATTCTAACTGATTGGATACTTCTCCTCGATGATTTAAGATTTTGAAGGGTCCAATATATCTTGGGGAAAGCTTCCCTTTTAGTTGAAAATGTTGCATTCCCTTCAAAGGTGATACTTTGAGATACACAAAATTTCCGACATTGAAGGTCAGGTCTCGACGTCTTTTGTCAACATAACTCTTCTATCTGTATTGAGCGGTCTTAAGGTGTTCATGGACTTTGTGAACCTTTTCTTTGGCTTCTTGTAGGATGTCGAGTCCAAAAATCTGACTCTCTCCTACTTGTGACCAATTCAATGGGGTACGACACTTTCTTCCATACAAACAAATAGGGCCACTTACAAACTGGCTTGATAACTGTTGTTATATGAGAATTCCACGAAAGGCAGACAATCTTCCCATTTAGATCCAGATTCTAGCACACAAACTCTCAACATATCTTCTAAGATCTGGTTTACTCTTTTCGTTTGTCTGTCAGTTTGCGGGTGATAAGCTGTGCTGAAATTCAGTTTGGTTCCTAATCCTTCTTGGACTTTCTTCTAGAATCTTGAGGTAAACTGGGTTCCTCGATCTGACACTATGGTCTTGGGGATTCCATGCAGACTGACTATTCTTGCAATATACAACTCCGCTAGCTTTCAACTCTGATAAGTGGTCTTGACGGGTATGAAATGAGCTACTTTCGACAATCTATCCACTATGACCCAAATAGAGTCATTTCCCCTACTAGATGTAGGTAAACCCGTGATGAAATCCATTCCAACAGAATCCCATTTCCATTCTAGAATCTGTAATGGTTGCAAAAGTCATGTGGGTCACTGATGTTCCGCTTTGACTCTTTGACAGATATCACACTTCGCGATGTAGCTTTCGACTTCTCTCTTCATTTTGTGCCACCAAATTGCTCCTTCAAATCCTGATACATCTTGGTTCCTCCCGGGTGAATAGAATAAAGGGTATCATGGGCTTCCTACATAATGACTTGCTTCAACTCTGAATCTGCTGGCACACAGATATGTCCTTTATACCACAGAACTCCTTCTTCATCTTCAGTGAATCCGGGTACCTTCCCTATACCGATCGACGCTTAATTCCATCAATACTGGCATTTCCTTTCTGGGCTTCCTTTATATGACTGATCAAAGTGGTTTGAAGTTCAATACTAGCTAGAAATCCTTCGCTAACTAGCTCCACTCTGAAATTCTCCATCTCCTCATGCAGACTTGACTGGGCTTCCTTAATCATGGTGTTTAATCTACATGGCAATCTACTAAGAGCATCTGCTACCGCATTGGCCTTGCCGGGGTGATAGTGAATGTCAAGGTCATAATCCTTGATTAACTCTATCCATCTCCTTTTCCTCATATTCAGCTCCTTCTGGGTGAAAATATACTTCAGACTCTTGTGATCCGAATAAATCTCACAGCGGTTACCCATAAGGTAATGACACCATGTTTTCAAAGCTAAAACTACGGCTGTCAGTTCTAGGTCATGGGTAGGGTAGTTATGTTCATGTTGTTTCAGTTGTCTGGATAGATATGATATGACTTTTCCTTCTTGCATCAACACACATCCGAGACCAATCTTGGATGCATCACAATATACATCAAAAGGCTTCTTGATATAAGGCATAATCAAAATTGGGGCTGAAATCAATCTCTTCTTGAGATTTTGAAAAGTTGTTTCACATTTGTCCGTCAATTCAAACTTCCTATCTTTCTTCAATAGCTGAGTCATCAGCCTAGCAATGCTTGAAAATCCTTCAACAAACTTGCAGTAATATCCGGCTAATCCAAGGAATGCGCGGACTTCGGTTTGGGTGGTTGGGGCTTTCCATTCTTCAACATCCTTAATCTTGGCAGGATCGACGGCAACTCCTCCTACCAACAATATATGTCCTAGGAATCCTACTTCCTTTAACCAGAACTCACATTTGCTAAACTTGACATACAACTTATGCTCCCTAAGGGTTTCAAGGATGGTTCTTAGGTGTTGTTCATGGTCTTCTTCTGATTTGGTGTAGATCAGAATGTCATCGATAAAAACAATGACAAACTTATCCAGAAAAATCATAAAAATCTTATTCATGAGGTTCATGAAATAAGCGGGGGCATTGGTTAATCCAAAAGATATGACATTGTACTCATACAATCCATATCTGGTGGTGAAAGCAGTCTTTGGAATATCCATTGTGTGAATCTTGAATTGATGATAACCAGTTCTAAGATCAATCTTAGAAAACACTCTGGCACCAGTCAGTTGATCAAACTGATCTTCGATCTTTGGAAGTGGGTACTTGTTCTTGATGGTGATGTCATTCAACTTCCGATAATCCGTACACAAACGGTTGGCACCATCCTTCTTATCCACAAACAGAACAAGTGATCTCCATGGTGATGCACTTGGTTGAATCAGACATTTTCCCAACCTGTCATCTAGTTGCTTCTTGAGCTCCACTAATTCAGAGGGGTTTATACTATAAGGTCTCTGAGCTATGGATCCAGTTCCAGGAACTAGTTCAATGATAAACTCGATATCCTGATCTAGGAGCATATGATACGTCCATAACGTATCTATAATTTTTTATGGTTTTATGCTAATAATATGATTTTGATACTCCTTTTTATATAAAGTTTATGATTTATTTGGACTAACCTACTAATAGTTGCAAAAGTGCACAATGTTCTTGTTTTACACTTTGATGTGTAGGAATTACCAAGAATACAAGTGGAAACCTTGTTGGAGTCAAATTGGGATTTTCCAGAAATCTATCTTAGAAGTCTTTTTGAAGATGGTTACGTTTCGGCTCAAAGATGGCGTCAAACGGAAAACTCTTCAACTACAAAGTTGTTGGAAATTTCGCGAAAAAACGTTCTAGAGATAAGATTTAGCTGATTCTGAGTCCGAATGGGCCCTATAGGCCCGATTTACTACAGCCTAAGATGGGGTGACGGAAATCCGAAAAGCTATATAAAGGGAGGAAACCTAATTCGTGGGAGACACCTCCACCCGAATTTGCAGCCACCAAAGCCACGGTTTTGCCTCCCCCATGTATCCCATCTCCATGGGGAAGGGCTCCCAAGAAGCCAGGAAGGAAGGGTGCTAAGGGGCGGTGCTCCCCTGTGATACCGGCGGCAGGGAAGGAGTCCTCCGCGCCGCCGTCGCCGGTGCCGCCACCGCCGCCTCTTCACCATCTTCACCGCCATCTCCATCGACTCCACCGCCATCTCCATCGCTGTTGCTGACTCTCATGATGGGAAGGGAGTAGTTCTGTCTCGAGGCTAAGGGCTCTACCGGTAGCTATGTGTTCATCTCTCTCTCTCTATGCATGATCATATTGTGATCATGATCTTTGTAATCAAATAGATCTATTCTGCTACTCAAGTGCTTTAATGAATCTCTGCTTATCCCCACGTGTGTGAAGTTGACAGTGTGCACACCGTGTGGCACTTTGGCTAAGGTTACATAAATACTTATCATGAGTATAATTTGAGTTGGATGTCTTTATGAGATTGTGGTGTTTGTTGGAACCATCTAGAGCTCAAGGTGACAGTGTGGGGTTATCTAGATGGGGAAAGCGAACTTTGAGGAGTGATGTTAGAGCCCTACCATCGATTAGAGTGTCCAACCGGAGAGTAGTTCAGAGTAGTATCATGAAGATAAGATATTTATATGAGAGTGTTCACTAGCGAAAGTATGATCCCTAGGCCTTGTTTCTAAGCATTGAAACACCATTTGCAACTAGATCTGTTACATGTTTGCTTGCTTCCATCTTTATTTCAGTTTTCATTTAGTCTCTTCCACGCCATCAAGCTATTTTCTGGTACCATTGTCTTATATCCATACCACTTGTATTTCACTATCTATTCATCGAACTAGTGCACCTATACACCTGACAAGTGTATTGGGTGTGTTGGGGACACAAGAGACTTCTTGTATCTTGATTGCAGGGTTACTTGAGAGGGATATCTTTGACCACTTCCTCCCTGAGTTCGATAAACCTTGGGTGATCCACTTAAGGGAAACTTGTTGCTGTTCTACAAACCTCTGCACTTGGAGGCCCAACAACTTTCTACAAGAATAGAAGTGCGTAGACATCATGCTATTTTCTGGCGCCGTTGCCGGGGAGGTAAGGTAAAAGGTACTCACATCCTTCGGTGTGAGTTCTTGAAGTTATTTCCTTTAGATTCTGCAATTTTGTCTTTTTGTTTCTTCTTTTCACGAGTTAGGCTTAATGGAAAACAACAACAAAATTAGAGAGCTTTATAGTATTTATCTTGAGTTAGGACATGAAGTGTTTGAAGAGAAAATTTAAAAACCTATGGAACTTTATTTGCATGCTAATAGCAATATTGTTAGTATGAATTCTTTGGACACCATTATTGCTAATGCTATCGAAAAGTCTAAGCTTGGGGAAGCTAGTTTTGATGAAATGATCTTTTTAGTCCCCCATATTTAGAGGAGAAAAATTACTTTGATGATACTATGCCTCCAATATATGATGATTACAATGATGACTATGATATTTTCGGTCCACCTACTATTGAGGAGAAAATTAATTATGATTACAATATGCCTCCTATATTTGATGATTATGGTGATGATAATAATTATGATAGCTATTTTGTTGAATTTTCTCTCACTACGATTAATAAGAATGACTATGCTTATAGGGAGAGTAATAATTATTTTATGCATGTGGCTCATGATAAGAATGTTTAATGTGATAATTATATTGTTAATTTTATTCATGATGCTACTGAAAGTTATTATGAGAGAGGGAAACATGGTTTTATGCATCTCAATAATATTAAGCTTCCCCTCTTTATGTTGAAAGTCTTAAAGTTGCACTTGTTTTGCTTTCCTATGCTTGTTGCTTTGTGCTTTCATGACTTGTTTATTTACAAGATTCCTATGCATAGGAAGTGGGTTAGACTTAAATGTGTTTTGAATTTGCTTCCTGATGCTCTCTTTTACTTCAATTCATATTTTTTTATGTGAGCATCTTCTAAAACTATCAAGCCTAACTTAAAGGCGTTAAAGAAAAGTACTTATTGGGAGATAACCCAAAAGTTTTAGATGAGTCTTGGAAGTTATTACCTCTGTAATAACCTCTCCTTATCCTTTTATTTGCATTTTGTGACAAGAGTAACCTCTAATGAGAGAGAAGTAATGCTTTTGAAAGTTGCTGTCCCGAAACAGTTTTTTGTGCTTCGTTGTAAAAATTCGTGTAAAATATCTGTACGTCGGTTTGAGTTGTAATTTGTTGTGCTTCTGCCCCAGGTTGTTATAAAACTTTCATTAGTTCAACACTTTTCAAAAAATTAGTTTCTATCTGTTGGTCTATTTTGACAGATTTCTGCCATTATTTACATTTGCTTCTTGTTGATTCCTTTTTGGGTTCTCTTTGGTGAATTGAGATTTTTAAGGGAAGTGCTACAGTAGTTTGTGTTTTAATGGAAGTTTTATTGGTGATGAAACTGAACCCAAAGACTCATTATCTTGAATACACTAATGTTGCTAATGAAGATTATGTGAAGTTTTGTATGAAGGAAAAATTTCAGGTGTTAAGGAAAGAATGATGTAATCAGATGAAGAATGGACTAAAGCTCAAGCTTGGGGATTCTACCCCGTGTCACCCCAAGAAATATCCAAGAAGTACAAGCGTCAAATCTTGGGGATTCCCAAGGCATCCCCTTCTTCATCAATAAAAATCTCAGGTTCTTCCAAACACTTCATTTTTATTGTTTCATGCACAGTTGTGTTGTTCTTGGAGCTTCTTCGTTTTTGTTTTTCGTTTGCTTGGTTTGCTTGAATAAATTGGTTGGACCTCCTCTTTCATACATTAGTTTTCAAATAAGTGTGGTTTGGATTGGAAAATATTAGGAAAAATTCATGCTTAAGTGGTAAAGAGAGCTTGTTTTTGCTTGTGGCCTATGCTTTGTCATGCCATGCTTGATATTGTTTTGGCTTTATGCTTAGTGATCCTTTTTGTAGCATGACATGCTATAAACAACTGAGATTGCTTAATGTGCCTTGGAAGAATCATGCGTTGTTTTAGCATATTAAAGCATAGTATTGTGGTATTCTCCTTTGATGTTTTATTTGGGTTGACTTGGCACATGCTCACACCATGTTATTACTATCCCAAGTCACCATAGCCTTTATGATCCTTTAGTTTTCGACTTGTAGTATCACTTTATGCTTTGATTAATGATATTTTGTCGCTCTGCATGATTATGGCCATTATTGCTCTCTTAGTGGTCGCTCCCAGTCTTTTGCTAGCCTCCATAACCAAGTATGAGTTCCACTCATGCATCCAACTTCTAAAACCAAGTTATTCCAAAGAGTCCACCACACCTACCTATTAGCATTTGCTAATCCAAGTATATTCATGTTTTTATCTACCTTTCGAATTAAACTTTTTATGAGAAAACTAGTGATTAAAGCTCTCACGAACTTGATGGCACACTTTACTTTTCTTGCCCTTAATAAACTTGAACCATTGTGTCGTCTATGTTGTATATGCTTGCACTTATATGTTGGGGATTAGCAGAAACATGCTGTCATGGGGAACTCTTTCAACATTGCACTTGTACTTTGTACCTAGTTGATATCATGCTCTTTTGTCTATGGATGTCGTCGGTGTGAAATGAAAGGGGAGCTTGTAAGTCCATAGAGTTATTTATGTGTATTAGAGAAACTCCTAGGCCGCCAGTCTAATCCATGCTGTCATGGTGGAAACCTGCAGCGTAACCATAATGAGCTACCTATGAAGCATTCTTCTTATAAAAAGAGATACTGATTGATAAAAATGAGAAAAAAAAAAGATGAGAAAAGAGGAAAGAGAGAAAAAAGCACCATTTTCCCATGGTAAATAAGAAGATTTTCTGAGATGCTCGTTGTCTGCTTGCCTTGTCATTTTGATATGGGGATTCTTCTGTATCATCGGACAAGGGGTACCCCGTTGGCGGTTCTCTATGATACACATGTACTTAGTATGACAAGAACTTACCGGTAACTAAACTTGAGTAGCATGAGGAGCGGCCCTCGTATTCAAGGGACATAAGATTTCCAACTTATACTTTGTCAAGCATATACTCCATAGTTTGTTCACTTTAACCTTAATCACTTCAAGATGCTTATGATAGGGGAAATGAGAGCTGAAAGCTAATAAGCACCATAATTTTTGGAAGCTCTTTATGAGACTTGAATCCCTACTTCCTTCTATGAAGGCCTTTCTTTTACTTTTATGTTGATTCTCCATCTTCTATCCTTAGGCACCAATTAGGAGAGCATAGTTGTCATTCTTAGTTCTATGTGCATTTTCCCAAAACTTATTGATTGATTCATAACTGTGATATTGCTTGTTCTTAAATTATTTGTATCTAGTCACCCTTATGAACTTTGAAGGTGTCATATGCATTTATGTTTTGCTACTCCAAGTAAATTCTTGTTTTTATCTACCTTCCAAATTAAACTTGTTATGTCAAAATTAGTGATAAAAGCTCTCACGAACTTGATGGCACACTTTACTTTCTTGCACTTAATAAACTTGAACCATTGTGTCCATCTATGTTGCGTATATGCTTGCGATTTGTAAGTTGTGAATTAGCAGAACCATGTTGTCATGGGGAACGCTTTCAACAGTGCACTGGTACTTTGTACCTTGTTGATATCATGTTCTTTTGTCTATGGATGTCGTCGGTGTGAAATGAAAGGGGAGCTTGTAAGTTCATGGAGTTATGCATGTGTGTTAGAGAAACGCCTGGGCCACCAGTCTAATCCATGTTGTCATGGTGGAAACCTGCAGCGTAACCATAACGAGCATCTATGAAGCATTCTTCTTATAGAAAAAAGAGATAGAGATTGAGAAAAATAAAAAAAAAGATGAGAAAAGAGGAAATAGAGAAAAAAGCACCATATTCCCATAGTAAATAAGAAGATTGCTGAGATGCTTGTTATCTGCTTGCCTTGTCATTTTGATATGTGGATTCTTCCGTATCATCGGGCAAGGGGTACCCCGTTGGCGGTTCTCCGTGATACACATGTGCTTACGATGACAAGAACTTACCGGTGACTAAACTCGAGTAGCATGAGGAGCGGCCCTCGTATTCAAGGGACATGAGATTTTCAACTTACAACTTGTCAAGCTGATGACCCACAAGTATAGGGGGTGTATCGCAGCATTTTCGATAAGTAAGAGTGTCGAACCCAACGAGGAGCAGAAGGTACTGGCTAGTGGTATGGATCATGAATTCTCTGCAAATACTTAACAAATGGATTTTTAGGGGTTTTCGATAAAGCAAGTAAACAAAGTACGAGTAAATAAAAGATAGTAGGAATAAATGTAGCAAGTGGCCCAATCCTTTATGCAGCAAAGGACAAGCCGGTTGTATTTCTTAAGATGACCAAACGTTCTCGAGGACACATGGGAAGACTGTTAAGTGCTTTCGCTTCATATAGTCAATTAATCTTCTTTAGCTTGCTAAGTGTTGTCTGGGTGAACCTGTGCTAATGTACAGCCCCATCCAAGACTAATAAATACTTGTGATTATACCCCTTGCAAACATCCGTAAGTACAAGAAAGTAATTAAGGTAGAAACCTAACCACAGCTTTAAACTCAAAGACCCTTACATCCCATGTGCAATGGTTTCCTAACGGGGGTTCAGGTTTCTGTCACTCCGGCAACCCCTACGATTAGTAGCCAAATTCAGAATGCATTCCCCTAGGCCCTTATAGGTGAAGTGTCATGTAGTCGACGTTCACATGACACCACTAGAAGAAGTACACCACAACTTAAATAACAATCTATTGAATCTTTCTCAACGCAACTCCACTACTAACAACAAGACTTCTCCCATGTCCTCAAGAACAAAATGAACTACTCACAAGACATCATATGGATCATGATCAGAGATGGAATAATGATGTATAACAATATGAACATAACCAATAATTCAATGGTTCACTCAATAGCATCAACTACAAAGAGTAATCAACACCGGGAAAGTTTCCCCTATGAACTATGCAAGATTCAATGCAATTGTTACATCAATATGGAGATGGTGATGAGGGTGCTGATGGTGATGATGGTGGTGATGATGATGATCCCGATGAAGTCCAGCTTGATGGTGGTGTTGATGGCGACGATCTCCCCTCTTGTTGGGGGATACCCCGGGTAGGGTCACGCCGGGGTATAGAGGCCGAGTTAGCCGAGGTTCGGCAAGGCCAAAGCAGATGCTGGCCGGGTCACCTCAAGGCCGGCCGAATCACGGAGTGACCCGGACCATGGGGTGTTTGCCTGACTAAGTCTCAACCGACTTAAGCAGTAAGTCGGAAGTATATGTTTACTTGTATGCAGGAATAGGGATGCCCGGATCAGCTGTGATCCAGGTCATGTTTGGCTTCTAGGAGAAGGAAGGAATCTTGCTGGTCAAAAAGAGGGCCCTGTACGCACTGCATGAGCGAAGCAGACAAGAGCAGGACCACCGGGTCATGGCCGACAGGGGTGACGACGCCCATGTCGGCTGACGCGGGCGCCGCAGAGGCTCGCGTAGCAAAAGCAAGTGTGACGCGGGGGAAAAAGCACCCCGGTCGGCTTACCACTTTGGAATATGCCTCCACGTATGCCCTAGGCAGAAACCGAGCCTCCTCTATAAAAGGGGGCTAGGGCTTCTGTAGAAGGGGTTGGTCTTTCTACTATTCTGTTTGGGCTAGGGTTTCAGGTGTGATCTGTGGGTGAGAGTAAGAGAGCTCCTTCTTCCTCCTCTCGCCAATACAGCTCTAGGAGCACTTGTAATCTTAGAAAGAAATCAATACAAACTTCGGTGTGGAGAATCACTCCACTATCCCTCCCTGGATTCCCATAGCGTGTATTACTCCCCACGTTTAGCCTATCCATGGCATCTGCCGTGACACCACCACGACAGTTGGCGCCCACCGTGGGGCTAGCGGCGCTAGCAGGGGTCAAGATCCGGACGGGAAACATCATCGGCACCGGCGAACGCATCGTCTCCGGGCTCGTTCAGCGCTTTGGAGCGTTGGAATTCGTAAGCGATAATGTTGGCTGCTTCGGCACACGCCCTCTTCCGCGCAATGGCCTCTTCGTCAGGCTCGGCGCGCACAAGGTCTATGTTGTTGTGGACGTGTCAGGTGTTCATCCGCGTCACGTCGTCGACGCGGGGGAGCCTCCCCTCACCGTGGTCCCCGGGACGTGTACCGCTCGCTCCCCGGACCATGCAGAGGTGATGATGACTGCGCCAGGTGCGGGTGCGAGCAAGGATCCGGCGCCAGATCCGGAGGTAACGCCTAAGGCACCGAGGAAAGGTAGAGGTCCTCCACTGGAGAGGCCAGAGAACGTGTTGAGGGAAGCAATGGATAGCTTGGCAAACCCTATAGTAGCAGCTGTAGATCCGGCTCGAGCGTCGGCCGAGCTGGAAGAAACTAGGCAGAAAATCCTAGAGGGCACAAAAAAGATAGCCGCGACACAGTAGTCGTTGAATATGACGCTGCGCGAGTACGCAAAGGCGAACAAGGTTGACGTTGTAAAGGTGAAGGGGAGAAATTTCATGAGAGAGATGAACAAAGAGGGTGATACTGGAATTGAGGTATCAGAAAACGGTTTCTCCGTGGGGCTGCCGAGGTACAATACCCCGGCAAAGAACCTCGGAGCAGCGGATGCAGCTGCATCAGAGTTGGAGGGTCTAACAGGTGAAGCCCGGCAAAGACAACAAGATAGGGTTAATGAGCTGGTTCGGATTGTGAACAGGAAAAACGAGGAACTGCTCAGGGCTAACCCGGAGAGAGCTGGAGCCTCCAAGATCGTCCATTCGGCGGTGGGTAACCCGGAGAAATCCGCTGGAGCCGCATCGTCTCCACATGGTGGTCCAAGGAGAGAAGAGGTGGTAACCTCGGCCAGACGGAACAAACAGATCGTCCCGTATGACCCGACGCGGGCAGGGAAAGGAAAAGAAGCGCAGAAAAATGATGATCGACGGAGTGTGAGCCGAGGTGAAGCTGGCTGAGGTAACCGCGACCAAGGCAATGCCGGTCAAGGGAACGTTGTCAACGGCAATGCTGGACAACGAAACTCGGCTTGAGCAGGACAACCGCAGCAGCGGAATATACCAAGGCAAGAGCAAAGTGCCAGCCGAGGTATGCAACAGAAAGGCGCTCCAAGAGAGCAAGACAGGTATAATGATGGAGACTCGGAAATGGCAAACGCGGGATACCCAAGGACGGACTATCATGTGATAGGGTCAAGATTGGGGAGCAGGGATTTGATGCCGGATGATGCCAGGTTGAAACTGGATCGACTGTATAGGTCGGAACAAATTGAATGTCAAGGTCCACCGGGCCCAGCATGTTTTGCACCCCGGATCATGAAGGAGCCACCAGTACCGAACTTTCAGCTACCCAGGGGCACGAAGACGTATGACGGCAGTAGAAAGCCGGAGGATTGGCTGATAAATTATGCTACGGCTGTGAAAATTGCCACTGGGAACCTGAGATGGGCTATACGATATGTACCCCAGATGTTGGAAGGCCTAGCAAGGGTATGGCTGAACAACTTGCCACCAGAAGCATCAACTGCTGGATAGATTTCGAGGAGATGTTCATCAGCAATTTTTCGAGTACGTATCAGAGGCCAAATAGGCCACAGACCCTAGCTATGTGCAAGCAAAGGCCAAATGAGATGGATCGGGAGTTTTTAACCTGGTGGTGCATTGTGAGAAATTTGTGTGAGGGCGTGATTGAATCATAGGCCATAGCATGGTTTGCACAAGGGTGCAGGTATGGAAGCGAGCTGTGGATGAAGTTGCAAAGGAAAATGTCAACTACTTTGGCAGAGATGATCCAGATTGCAGATTCGTATGCTCTGGGTGATCCGACTCAACCTAGGCTCGTATCAAACAAGTCAAACGATGAGTACTATCAGAGAGATAGAGCCGGATCATCCCGAAGAAATGAATACAGAGGAAAAAGGAGAGATGATAGACCGGATCATAGATACGGTTCGCACCAAGTTGCAGCTGTGAGTCAAGATCAGCCCGGAGCAGGGGGCAGTCAACGCCAAAAAACTGGAGGGCAGTGGACTCCGAGAAATGATGGCAAGAAAACTTGGACACCAGAGCAAAAGAAGCAGTGGCAAGAAAGGAAAGACCGTCTGAGGTATACTTATGAGTCGATGTTGGACCAGCCGTGTAAGTTTCATACACCAAATCCGAACAACCCAGCGAGTCATACGACGAGGCAATGTGAGTGGATGTGCAAGATCGAACAAGGTGGTTCGGAGAATGCTCAGGCACCCCGGAATGATCAGCCTCGGCAGGAGTTACCCTGGCAGCAACTGCTCTCCGGAGCAAACACGCAGCAGCTAATGTTGCCTCCCCCTCCACCGAGGTATGATAACAATGAGAGAAGGGATGCAGTGCATCAGGTAGAAAATCAGCATCAGCCGGATCAGAGGTACCCCGGAAATGAGGGGAGAAACGAGTACAGGGAACACCATCAGAGCTATTGTGTGTTTACCACTGAGGAAACTGATAGAAAACGCTTGCAGTGTAGGCATATGGAGGTGAATGCAGTAATGCCTACAGTGATGAGGTACATGCCTTGGTCCGATCAGGAAATCACCTGGAGCATCAGGGATCATCCCAAGCTCATGCCAAGCCCTGGTTCGTATGCGTTGGTGTTGGATCCGACATTCATTGGACCTAGCATTAACGTAAGATTCTCAAAGGTGTTGATCGACAATGGCAGTAGCATTAATATCATGTATGCGGACACAATGCGCAAGTTGGGTATCTCGGAGAACATGCTCCAGTCCACGAGGACAACTTTCCATGGCATTGTACCCGGCATTTCTTGTGAGCCCATACGCAAGGTCTGGGTTGACGTCTTGTTTGGCACGAGGGATAACTGCCGAACCGAAAATTTGGAGTTCGAGGTGGTGAACTTGGAAAGTGCTTACCACGCATTACTCAGAAGGCCAGCCCTGAGCAAGTTCATGGCAAGCTGTCACGTTAGCTACTTGAAGATGAAGTTGCCCGGACCGAACGGAGTGATTACCATTGCTGGGGATTTCCGACGTTCCATGGAGTGTGCGTCGGCCGGGTCAAACTTAGCCAAGTCACTTGTGATTGCGTAGGAAAAAAGGAAAATTCAAGAGGTGGCGGCATTGGCTCAGTCCGCGCAGCAGTATATGCTGGCGCTAAGTAACCCGCATGGAAGTGTCTCTTTCCAGGCCACAAAAGATACCAAGAAGGTTCCTGTTGATGACATGTTCCCAGAGCGCACCATAACAATTGGTGCCGGGTTAAATGATAAATAGGAAAGCGAGCTCGTCAGCTTCCTCCCTGAGAATCGGGACATTTTTGCTTGGTCCACACAGGACTTGCAAGGTGTTCCGAGGGAGTTGGCCGAGCACTCTTTGAATGTGAGACCCGGAGCTAAGCCGGTGAAGCAACCTCTCCGCCGCTTCGCCGAAGATAGGAGGAAAGTCATCGGGGATGAGATAGCTCGGTTGCTAGCTGCAGGATTTATCATGGAGGTTCTTTACCCGGATTGGCTATCTAATCCGGTGCTGGTGGAAAAGAAGAAGGATGACCCGAACGTGGCAGTGGTTTGGCGCATGTGTATCGATTACACGAACCTGAACAAGGCGTGTCCAAAAGATCCATTTCTGCTGCCAAGAATAGATCAGGTCATAGACTCAACTGCTGGGTGTGAACTGTTGTCATTCATTGATGCATATTCTGGTTTCCACCAGATACCTCTGAATCCGGATGATCAAATAAAGACTGCATTTATTACCCCGTATGGGGCTTATTGCTATCACACCATGCCGTTTGGTTTACGTAATACAGGGGCAACGTACCAAAGATGTATGCAAAAATGTTTGCACGACCAAATAGGTCAAAATGTATAGGTGTACATGGATGATGTGGTTATCAAGACCAAGGAAAGCAAAACGCTCCTTGACGATATCAAACAAACGTTTGCAAACCTAAGGAGGTTCCGGATGAAACTTAACCCGGAAAAATGTACCTTTGGTATCCCGGCTGGGAAATTACTCGGTTTTCTTGTTTCCAGCTGAGGTATCGAGGTTAACCCAACCAAAATCCGGGCCATCGAACGAATGGAACTGCCAAAGTGTCTTAACGATGTCCAGAAGTTCACAGGTTGCCTGGCCTCATTAAGTCGGTTTGTATGTCGGTTGGGAGAAAAGGCGTTGCCTCTTTACCAACTCATGAAAAAGTCGGATAAGTTCGTTTGAACGCCACAGGCCGATGAAGCCTTTACCCACCTGAAGAAAATCTTAGCCACGGCACCAGTGCTAGCCTCACCGCTATCGAAGGAGCCAATGTTGCTCTATATAGCCACAACCAACCGAGTTGTAAGTGCAGTGATAGTGGTGGAGCGTGACGAGGAAGGTAAGTCGGTGCAAAGGCCAGTATATTACTTGAGCGAGGTGTTGTCAGCCTCAAAGCAGAACTATCCACATTATCAAAAGGTGGCATATGGCGTGTACATGGCCGCCAAGAAACTGAAGCACTACTTTGAGGAGCATCCTATCCGAGTCATATGTGAGGCCCCCATATCTGAGATAATGAGTAACAAGGATGCGAGTGGCAGAATTGCAAAATGGGCAATTGAGCTAGCTCCTTATGCGCCACAATATGACAGAAGAGAGGCCATCAAATCTCAAGCTGTGGCGGACTTTTTCGTGGATTGGGCCTAGGTACAATACGAACCGCCACTTCCAGATCCGAACTATTGGCGAATGCACTTTGCCGGATCAAAAACCAAAACCGGGCTAGGTGCCGGAGTTGTACTCACATCGCCAAAGAAGGACCAGTTGAAATATGTGCTGCCGATCCATTTCAACGCATCAAACAATGTCGCTGAGTATGAAGCACTTGTGCATGGGCTTAAGGTAGCAAAAGAAATTGGGATATGTCGGATCATATGCTTTGGCGACTCGGATTTGGTGGTGCAGCAACTGTCGGGAGTGTGGGACGCCCTTGATCCAAACATGGCACTATACAGATTTCATGTGCAGAAGATATCTGGTTACTTTGAGGGATGCGAATTTCACCATGTACCCCAGGTGGAAAATGAGGCTGCCGACATGCTGCCGAAGCTCGGGTCAACCCGACAAGCAATTCCACCGGGTGTAGCATTAGAGCACCTTAGGAAACCATCCATCAGGACATCCCTAGAATCCGAGTCAATCTATGTCCCGGAGGACACGGAATCCGGAGTTGTGCCCATGGACATTGACATGGGAAGTGGTGCATGAACCCCGGGGACTGCCTCGGCAAACCCGGGGACTACTTTAGTAAACCCGGGGACTACTCCGCAAGACCCGGGGACTGCTCAGCGTGATCTAGTTGAAGTTATGCCGGTGGATCAAATGGAGATTGATGAGGATGTATTCCCTGTGCGAACGATACCAGCTTGGGCATTACCTATATTTCAGTTCCTGAAGGACGGAACGTTACCCACTGAGGAAGTGCTGTCCAGGCAAACACAGAGGAGGGCAAAGGCTTACACGATCATCAATTCCGAACTATACAAAAGGAGTGTGACCAATGTCCTCCAGAGATGTGTTGACCCGGAAGAAGGGCTTGACATCCTCCGAGATATACATCAGGGGGAATGCAGGCATCATGCCTCATCCTGAGCCTTGGTAGCAAAAGCTTTCCGGCACGGATTCTACTGGCCAAACGCCTTAGAGCAAGCAGAAGATCTGGTGAGAAAATGTAATGGTTGTCAGAGGTACGCTACCAAGACACATATGCCAATGTCGGAACTCAAGACCATACCAATCACTTGGCCATTTGTCGTATGGTGCTTGGATATGGTTGGCCCGTTCAAACTAGCAAGGGGAAATATGACTCACATTCTGGTAATGGTGGACAAGTTTACGAAGTGGATTGAGGTAAAGCCTATAAGAAAATGTGATGGAGCTACGGCCGTAACGTTTCTCAAAGATATCATCTTGAGGTACGGTTATCCTCACAGTATCATAACTGACAATGGCACAAATTTTGCGGAAGGAGCATTTGCTCGTTTCTGCCGGGATAAGAGGATCTGGCTGGACGTAGCCTCGGTAGCCCACCCTGCATCGAATGGGAAAGTGGAAAGATCCAACGGATTAGTATTATCCGGGATAAAACCCCGGCTCATTGAGCCGCTGCAAAGATCAGCGGGGTGCTGGATAGAAGAACTACCAACGGTACTGTGGAGTTTAAGAACAACTCCGAATCGATCAACAGGCTATACGCCGTTCTTTCTGGTATATGGGGCAGAAGCTGTATTACCAGCCAACATAGAGCATGATTCGCCTAGGGTCACCCAATACACAGAAGCCGAAGTGCAAGAAGCCCGGCAAAATGATGTTGATCTGCTGGAAGAAGCGAGAGAACTGGCACTGTCCAGATCCGCCATATATTAGCAAAATCTCCGACGCTATCATAGCTGGAAAGTGTGCCCCCGGGTCTTTCGGGAAGGCAATTTGGTGCTCCGGTTGGTACAACGTACTACGGGCATGCATAAGTTATCCCCCCCTGGGGAAGGGTCGTTCATCGTGAGCAAAGCATTGCACAATGATTCTTACTATCTTATAGATGCAAAGCCACAGGAAAAGAACAAGGCGGACAGGTCCGGAGAGGAATCCAAGCGACCATGGAATATAGCTCTACTTCGTCCTTTCTACACTTAGCTAAGAAGTCTATGTATCCGAGTTATCTCATATGTCGGTATGTATGTCGGCAATGAGCTTATCAATGAAATGTTGGCACCTCGAGCAGTAACTCGGGGACTGCCTTAATAATATTTGTTGTTTTTTGCGCGTCAACTGGAATAAGTTATTCTACTTAACTCGGATTAGTAGTGTGCGAGCACCAAAAACCCAACTCTTCGACTTGCTGCTGTCCAACAAGAATTAGCTTCATGGCAAGCAAGAGAACAAGTTTGGAATTGCGTAGCACATGAAAAACGACTAAGGAGAAGAATTTATTCGACCCGACGTTTGTTTTTCGAACTAACCCTGCATTTATTTTCAAGTTATTATGCCGTTTTATTTTGGTGCTAAGTCTAAAAGTTTCCCAGTATTGTTAAGACAATTTTTGAAGCTCGGATTCGTAAGTCATAAAACCGAATCAAGGTAGACACGAACCGAGCCAAGAGATTGAACGAACAAGAAAAAGAAACTCGGGGACTATGCCCAAGTTAATTCGGCATAAGAACTTAGTAGCAAAATATCACATGTGTTTGGAATACAACTCCTCGCTGCCCTCAATATCAGAGGCATCATCTTCTCCTTCATCATCCGAGCCATCTTCACCGTGCTCAACCTCTTCGTCTCCAACAGCTTCCAGGAAGCTCGGCCCCTCAACCCATTCATGAATGGGAGCGTATTCAATGAGGCTATAAGCACAAGCCTTGCGCCGAGCTACCCACTCCGGGTCATTGGTCCATCTAGATCCTGTGCGCAGACGTGTCAGGAGGTTGAGATCAATTTTCTCGTACCACGTGAGTATGTGGTGAAGGATGGTATCAGCTGCGGCATGTCCAGCGGACTCTCTCCAGAGGTCAAGCTGAGTCTCGGTTTCCATTAACTTCTCAATGAGAAGTGCGGTGGTCTCCGGGGCTTCTTCGCCGGGCTAGAAAGTGTTAAAGATGTGAGCTGCAGCGCCGAGGATGTCCTTGCCATAATTCTTGATGAGCTCCACGCGAGATGATAAGCTGACCAACAGGTCCTCCAGGTCGTAAGGAATCCCTTCACTATCAGAAGTGACTGGAGTACCCCTTTGTCGGCGGAAGTTGGCAACTGTTGCGCTCGCGATAGGAGTGCCCTCTGGAAATTTTCCTGGAAACGAGACAAAGGAGAAAGGTCAAGAAAAGACATATGAAGTAACACGGAGAAGTAGGTCGAAAAGGGAAAGAAACTTACGTGATATATGACTGAGGATCCGGGTCAACTCCTTGGTGCAGTCATCATGTCTCTTATGGAGCTGCTCAAGCTCAGCGTTCGCCGACCCAAGCTGGATGCCGGACTCCTTGAGAAGATCCTGGTCCTTGGCGATCTGGAGGTTGAGGCGCTCACGCTCTTCTGTGAAATTCTGGCCAGCCTTTTGAAGTTCGGATTGGTGCTGGGCCTTCATCTTCTCCATCTTAGCCTTGAGCCTAGAAATCTCATCGTCCTTGGTCCGGAGGAGGGCGAGCTCGTCATCTTTCTTCTTAAGCTCGGCTTGGTGTTGCCCTGCTTGTTTGAGAAAATGCAGCATCATATCAGGCACGGGCACACTATCTTCAAGCGATGCTGAAATAGTGTGTTGGCCCGGCAGAGCCGAGGTATGAATGTTGGCCGAGCCAAGGAGAAAAGGGAATGGAAAGTACGGCAAAGTCAGACAGAAATGACTTACCCTTGATCTGCTCCAGATTTTTGCGCATAATGATGTTCTCAGCTTCCACCCCAGCTGCGGAAACCGAATGATGAGGTTAGTCCGGCAAAGGAAAATGAAGCAAAACGAAGAAGCGCTAAGGAAGAAATTTACCCCTCTTCTCGTATTCCGCAATAAGTGCAGCCTGCTTTGCGCGTAGCAGCTTGTGGGTATCCAGCAAGCGTTGAAATTCAGCACTTCGGTGATTGGTGGTCACCTAAAAAGGACAAACACAAGTTAGCTCGATGCATATTCGAAGTGTACTAAAATCCGGGCCAAGTGGAACTTAACCCGGCTCTAGGTGTGTGCGTATTCGAAGTGTACTAAAATCCGGACCAAGTGGAACTTAACCCGGCTCTAGGTGTGTGCATATTCGAAGTGTACTAAAATCCGGGCCAAGTGGAACTTAACCCGGCTCTAGGTGTGTGCATATTCGAAGTGTACTAAAATCCGGGCCAAGTGGAACTTAACCCGTCTCTAGGTGTGTGCATATTCGAAGTGTACTAAAATCTGGGCCAAGTGGAACTTAACCCGGCTCTAGGTGTGCGCATATTCGAAGTGTACTAAAATCCGGGCCAAGTGGAACTTAACCCGGCTCTAGGTGTGTGCATATTCGAAGTGTACTAAAATCCGGGCCAAGTGGAACTTAACCCGGCTCTAGGTGTGTGCATATTCGAAGTGTACTAAAATCCGGGCCAAGTGGAACTTAACCCGGCTCTAGGTGTGTGCATATTCGAAGTGTACTAAAATCCGAGCCAAGTGGAACTTAACCCGGCTCTAGGTGTGTGCATATTCGAAGTTCTCATGGAGCTACGTTAGTTTTCTAAAGAGCATCCGGCCGAGTAACGAGTTACTCCCCCGGAGGCTCGGGGACTAATGGTTACTATCTACAACTTGTAAAGGGGAAGCGACGTACCTCCATCATTCGCCCAGCGAGGTTAATTGCCTTTGCGGCTGTGTTCATCTGAGCGGAAAACTCGGCAGGGCCGAACTTCTCCGGAAGATCAGTATCTTGAACCACCTCTGCCTTATTCCAATTCATGACGAATTCAATTAAGCTCGGAGGGTACCGTTCACCGCTGGGCATATGGGGCGCCACCAAGCCCTTCGCATGCACTTCTTTCCTTTCGATCAAGGCAAGGGTTGGGCTGGTGTGCAGAATCATTTGTTGTGTGTCAGTTGGCTCGGCAGGCGCGTCCTTCACTGCTGGTGCTTTCTTGGGAAGCATTGACACGAGGGTACGCTGCCCGGCTTCAACGGATGGTGGCTTGGTAGTGTCCGGAGTCTTCTTTTCCTTGGCTTGCTGGGAAGAGGAAGCCGGCGCAGCGGTCTTTCCCTTAGGAGCGGCCGGAGTGGTTCCTCGCCGAGGTTGAGAAGACTCGGACGAGGTAGAGGAGCTATGCGTTGACGCTCTTGGGGCTGGACTTGGTGCTACTGCTGATGTTTTAGCAGACGGAGTTGGTGCTGATGCCGGAGTTGGTGTTGGTACGGGTCTGGTTGTTGGTACTGGTGCTGGAGCCGAAGTTGCTTCAGTGGATGCTGGTTGCGGCGATGCCGAAGTGGTGGATGCCGTCACCTCGGCCGGGCCGGTCTCCCGCTCCAAGGTTACCCCCCCTCTTGCCGAGGTGGAGCAGAACCCGGAGCGGCCGTAGAACCCTCTGGAATAGGGCTCAGCGGACGGGACTCGTCGTCGCGACGGGGAGAAGGGCTGGGTCGGAGAGGTGAAGAGATGCTCGATCTACTTTGAGGGACCTCCACTGGAGCCCTGCAAAAGAGAACAATGTTAGAAGAGAAATCACAATGATGCAAGGGGGAGCAAGTTACAGAAGGCAAAACAACTTACGCATCCGATGTTTGGGCCTCCTTGGGTTTCTGAGCCCTTCGTGCTGGGGCCTTGCCTGCTGGCTTGGAGGCAGTCTTGTCCCCGGCCTTCTTGCACCTTTTAGCAGGCTGAGAAGGTCTGGAGGATGAACTTGAAGCAGCCCCGCACTTCTTCTTCGGAGCCACCAGAACAGGTTCGCCCGTAGCGAGGGGAGGATCCTCGTGGATATGACCACCTGGTTGAGCTGATGGCGGAAAACCAAAAGAAAGGGGGACAGCCTCAATAGGTTCAATCACCTCGACATTCGAGTCATCTTCATCATCGGGCCAATCTCTAATGGAAGAGGATTTACCCGTGGGTCGTTTCGTGGCGTCGGTCATTGGGAGGAACATCTCCTGGTCCGGCTCCTCCTCATCCGGGTTCTCTCGGTCCGGCGCCCACTTAAGGGTCAGATCGGTGCCGTCCTCGATGGTCTGCTGAAGAAATTGCTGAGGAAAGGAATGAACGAAAGAGTCAAAAATGCAACAATAACTAACATCTAATTGGTCCGGAGTAAGTTCGCAACATGAAGCTTACCACGGGAGGAAGCCTATCGCGGCAGTAATACTCCATTCCCCAAGTCCACTCGGAGGAGAAGTCCTTGTGGGTGGTGAAAAGAGCCTTAACCCGGTGGTAGATCTCCGTGTTGCTCAGCTCGGAGGAGGAGGTCCGGTTGGGGTCGCGGCCGAAGCTCATGTGGCACACCTTGTGGGTGCGCTTCTGGAGGGGGAAATCCGGTTGCGCACGAAAGTGATCATGGCATCCTCGTTGCGCAGCCCGAGCTTCTTCAGCTCCGCGAACATCTTGTTGACTTGATTGGCCAGGGCAGTGGGCTTCTTGGGGATCTCATCCCACAAATCCGGGTTAGGTGGACCCGGAGTATAGGGGAGCAACCGGATCAAGTCTTCAGTGCCCATATTCTGGACATAGAGAAGGTCTGGGCCCATCCTTTGCAGGACTCTAACCCGGTGACCTGGGAGAAAACAGAAAACCTCCGGGGTGAAATGGAAGCCGCTCCGAATTGAGTGAGCTGTTTGTCCTCCGGGTCAGCGTGGATGTTGGGGATGACATTGCGACGAAGGCCGAAGAACCGGATCCATAGCTCCTTCATGGGCCACAGTCTGGCGTAGCCTTCGATCGTAGAAGCAAAGGTAGAGAGAGAAGTGATGGCGTTGGCTGGGAGATGGTGCGGCTGGAGCTGGTATGTACTGAGCCAGTCTCGGAAAAAATCGCTCACTGGCAACCCGAAGCCCCGTTGGAAGTGGGACAAAAAGACGACGAACTCACCCGGATTGGGTGAGGGGGCCAGTTCATTAGAAGGGAGACGAGCGGCGATGCCGGCGGGGATGCGCCTGGTTCGATAAAGCCAGTCAAGATCATCTTGACAGACCCATGACCCGGCCCACGCGCCACGGTCTGCCACCGCGGCGTCCTCCTCCATCTCCTGCTCAGCAACGATGAGTTCTTCTTCCGTCATCTGGTCCTCGAGGCCCTCGCTGGCGCTCGAGGCAGCGGAGGACAGTGGCCGGGATTGACGAGGACCCGTGGCGAGAGATTTGCGTCGCGGTGGCGGTGACGCAGAGGTGCGACGCAGAAGCGCGGCGGCGACGCTGCTATTTGGTATCACTGGCGGCGGCGCGGTCACGAGGAAGATGAAGAAAAAGGGCAACGGACAGAGGGGCGCGGAAGGAGAAAGACCCTAAGGGAAGCACCCCTCCGCTATTTAACCACTCCCACCAGCGGTGAGTGGGATCATATCCTGCAGACCCACCACACGCAGTGGCCATGTATCACCTGTCCGGACCAATCAGCGGGGAGCCACACGGAGGGCCACAGAGCGGAGAGAATCCTATGACGTGACACTATGATGCGAGAAACGAGGAGGCAGGCATGACGTGACCCGCGCACAGTGATTACTGACAATTACTGCGGCGGTTACTATGTAGGCCCTTAAAATAAGACGACATAATGATTACCCTTCACGTGGGTTAGCGTACGAGAGAAGCAAATAAGACCCGGATGAAACTGTGGTAACCCGGCCGGCAAGTGAAAACTTGGAATGTGCGAAGGGAACGTAAATCCATATAATCCGAGGTAAAGAGGTAACTCGGCAATAACGACCGGAGCATAGAATTGAACCTGATATGGCCTTAGTGGCCAAAGCAGCTAAGACCGCACCAGCTTCGGGGACTAATGTTGGGGAGATACCCCCGGGTAGGGTCACGCCGGGTATAAAGGCCAAGTTAGCTGAGGTTCGGCAAGGCCAAAGCAGATGCTGGCCCGATCACCTCAAGGCCGGCCGAATCACGGAGTGACCCGGACCATGGGGTGTTTGCCTAACTAAGTCTCAACCGACTTAAGCAGTAAGTCGGAAGTATATGTTTACTTGTATGCAGGAACAGGGATGCCCGGATCAGCTGTGATCCGGGTCATGTTTGGCTTCTAGGAGAAGGAAGGAATCTTGCTGGTCAAAAAGAGGGCCCTGTACGCACTGCATGAGCGAAGCAGACAAGAGCAGGACCACCGGGCCATGGCCGACAGGGGTGACGACGCCCATGTCGGCTGACGCGGGCGCCGCAGAGGCTCACATAGAAAAAGCAAGTGTGACGCGGGGGAAAAAGCACCCCGGTCGGCTTACCACTTTGGGAGGAGGCATATTCTTAGGAATATGCCTCCACGTATGCCCTAGGCAGAAACCGAGCCTCCTCTATAAAAGGGGGGCTGGGGCTTCTATAGAAGGGGTTGGTCTTTCTACTATTCTATTTGGGGTAGGGTTTCAGGTGTGATCTGTGGGTGAGAGTAAGAGAGCTCCTTCTTTCTCCTCTTGCCAATACAGCTCTAGGAGCACTTGTAATCTTGGAAAGAAATCAATACAAACTTCTGTGTGGAGAATCACTCCACTATCCCTCCCTAGATTCCCCTAGCGTGTATTAGTCCCCACATTTAGCCTATCCATGGCATCTGCCGTGACACCACCATGACACCTCTCCAGGAAGGAATTCCCCCGGCAGAAATCTGTCTGCCGGAGAGATATTTCTCTCTCGGTGTTTTCCGCCCCGCAGAGGCGGCAGAATCTTTCTGTGGTCGCTCGCCCAGTCTTAGGGTTTCGCGAGGATGATATACGCCAGAGGGAAGAGGGTGGAGTGGGCCAGGGCGGCCACACCACCTCCTGGCGTGGCCTAGGCCTGCCCGCACCATGGGGTGGTGTGGGCCCCCTATGGCCCACCTCCACTCCATCTTCTTGCATCCTTAGTCTTCTGGAAAAATAGGATTTTCCGTATATTTTCCCGGATTTTCTGATCTTCGCGAATTTTTCCTCCAAACAGCACCTTTTCCATCAGAATCCTGACTGTAGTGGTCCATGCTCCAAAAGTCATCAACCATGCAAAAATAGATGAAATAACATAAGTACCAACTCTCAATACGAAATATATCAATGAATAATAGTGAATTAAGACATAGAATAGTGATGCAAAATGGACATATCAACTCCCCCCAAGCTTAGACTTCGCTTGTCCCCAAGCGAAATTGAGCTCAATAAACATGGCCTTAGGTTTATGGAGTGAAGAGTCGATAAAAGAATACGGACAAGAAGCATCACATTCATCAAATACATAGATCATAATAGAAGACAACTCATTATTATATAACTTAACTTGCAATGAGTAAAGGAAACACAATAAAGATACATAAAGTGAATCATAATTGGTAATGGCAAACTTAGCTCTTGGTCAACGAATAGTTGATAATTTGCTGGAGTTCACAAATAGCTGGTTTTCAATGAAAGCTTTCAAAGTAGTAAACATCAAGATAAGAGCAATGTGCAAAACAAGGAACATAAGAGACATGAATGAATAAATCATCATATGAATGAATGAAACACATCAACTCAAAATAATTGCTGAGATAGAAGGGAATAGGTTTACTGACTCAACTACAAAGCAAAAGAAAAGGCCCTTCAAAGAGGGAAGCAAGGATTGCAAGTCTCATAAAGAGCTCCCAAAAATTATGATACTTACTAGCTTTCAGCTCTCATTGCCCCTATCATAGGCATCTTTAGGTGATTAAGGTTAAAGTGATCAAAAATGAGGATATGCATTGACAAGTTGTAAGTTGAGAATCTCATGTCCCTTGAATACGAGGGCCGCTCCTCATGCTACTCAAGTTTAGTCACCGGTAAGTTCTTGTCATCGTAAGCATATGTGTATCATAAAGAACCGCCAATGGGGTACCCCTTGCCCGATGATACGGAAGAATCCCCATATCAAAATGACAAGGCAAGCAGACAACAAGTATCTCGGCAATCTTCTTATTTACCATGGGAATCTGGTGCTTTTTTCTCTCTTTCCTCTTTTCATAATATCTCTTTTTTTCTTTTCTTTTTTCTCAATCTCTATCTTTTCTTATAAGAAGAATGCTCCATAGATACTCATTATGGTTACGCTGCAGGTTTCCACCATGTCAGCATGGATTAGACCAGCGGCCCAGGCGTTTCTCTAACACATATACATAACTCCATGGACTTACAAGCTCCCCTTTCATTTCACACCGACGACATCCATAGACAAAAGAACAAGATATCAACTTGGTACAAAGTACCAGTGCAATGTTGAAAGCGTTCCCCATAACAGCATGGTTCTGCTAATTCACGACTTACAAAGCGTAAGCATATACGCAACATAGGTGAGCACAATGGTTCAAGTTTATTAAATGCCAGAAAGTAAAGTGTGCCATCAAGTTCGTGAGAGCTTTAATCACTAATTTTCCCATAACAAGTTTAATTTGGGAGGTAGATAAAACAAGAATTTACTTGGAATAGCAATAATGCTACTAGGTAGGTATGGTGGACGCAAATGGCAAAGGTTTTGGTTTAAAGGAGGTGGATGCACGAGAAGAATACCCTCCTAGTACAGGTTTTTGGCTAGCAAGGCTGGGTAGCAACTACAAGAGTTGAAGGAAACAACCAAACATACAAGTGATAAAGACAAACATGCAATCTTCCTTGGAAGCACAAAAGATCTTAACTAGAGAATACTAAACTTATGAGAAAATCAAGAAAGAAAGATGATGAAATTATTTTTCTTTAGAGTACTTCTATCTTTTTCTTTTCAACTCTCAAAAAGGTGTTGCTACTGACCGAGCCAGGTTTGCCAAAACCAACTAAATTAACTCAATGATCCCAAAGTGATACCAATACTAACAATAAGATCAATCATATAACCACGAATTGAAAACTAACATAAGTTATGCAAAAGAGTAAATGATATAACTTCTCATTAATATTCCATAACGGAAACTCACACCAAGGGATACATATCTAACGAGAGAGGGGACACTTCCATAATGCAAACCATACTACATAATAACTCCTCTATTCATGATATGACTCTACTAAAAAGGTAAAAAGATAGAAGATAGTGATATGATACCGTGACACTCCCCCAAGCTTGGAACAAACCAAGAGGATGCCAAACCTGATGACGAGTTACTCCTTTGGTGGTGGTGGTATCCTCTTGATGAGCTCTTTGATCAATTTCCCAAAGTCCTCAATATCAAAGGTGAGAGTACGAATCAACTCCGAGTTGTGCTCAATACGGCCCATAATCATTTCAGTTTGTGGATCCCAGCTCTTGTGATTCTTTTTCCATTCTTCCCTCTTGGAGTCTTCTTTTCCTGCATGATTATGGATAAAGGTATGGAAGGGATTCTTGGTGTGTGGAGGAGGTGGCCTTGGAGCCAAACTGTGACGGGGAACTTTCCCCCCCAGTCTGCATCCGCGCAGTCCTTCTAACCCTGGCAGGTTTCGTCACCACTCCAATGCTTGCAATGGTAGTGCCGGTGTGCGGATGTTGGCCTTGCTCCTCTTCACCTTCACTCTTGATCTCCTTCTCCTTCCCGGGGTCTTGGAGGTCTTCCTCCATAGGCTCCTTCCCTTTATCCTTGGCGGACACCATTGTGATTCTAAGCTTTCAAAGAGTATGTCCTGGCAGAAACAGATCGAAATGAAAACACGACGAAAACACGATATACGAACCTCGGAAGATCCGGGGGTTTATATATTACGAAGTTTCACATCAAAAGGAAGGTACTGGGAGAAAACGAGTCAGAGGCGGAGTCCGGGGTGGACTCACCACCTGGTGGCGTGGCCAGGGGAGGGCCCGCGCCACAGGGTGGTGTGAGCCACCCTGGCTCCGTTTCCGTCCCTTTTTCGCTTCGTAGCTTTCCTTATTGACTGAAAACTGCAAAAATATAGTTGTATTGTATTTTTGCGGAACTTTTCTTACCAGAACCATTACCTAGTTGAAAACAGACTCTACGGGTCTCTGAATTTGGTCCTCAATGAATTTCTCTGGAGTTATAACTTGAAAGGCATCAACATCTTCATTGTAAGAATCTCCAGCAATATAGTGTTTGAGTCGCTGTCCATTCACTACTTGTGTAGTATTATCTTTTAGAGAAGAAATTTTTATTGCTCCTGAACGGTATACTTCTTCAATGATGAAAGGTCCTTCCCATTTTGATAGTAGCTTTCCTTCAAAAAATCTGAGACAAGACCTATACAATAGAACTTTCTAACCAACATGAAATTCTCTCTTAAGTATTCGCTTGTCATGCCATCTTTTAACTTTTTCCTTAAAGATCCTAGCATTCTCATAGGCTTCACTCCTCCATTCATCTAAAGAACTTAAGTCAAATAATCTTTTCTCACCAGCGAGCTTACAATCTCTATTTAGTTCTTTCACTACCCAGTAAGCTTTGTGTTCTAATTCTAAGGGTAGGTGGCAAGCTTTCCCATAAACCATTTTATAAGGAGACATTCCCATAGGATTTTTGTAAGCAGTTCTATAAGCCCATAAAGCATCATTCAACTTCTTAGCCTAGTTTTTCTAGACCTATTAACAGTCTTTTGCAAGATAGATTTAATTTCTCTATTTGATAACTCTCCTTGCCCGCTAGTTTGGGGTGATAAGCTGAAGCAATTCTATGATTAACATCATATTTAGCAAGGGTCTTCCTAAAACCACCATGAATGAAATGAGAACCTCCATCAGTCATGAGATACCTAGGCACCCCAAACCTAGGAAAGATAACATCCTTAAGCATTTTTAGAGAAGTCTCCCCGTCAGCACTCTTTGTAGGAATGGCTTCTACCCACTTAGTAACATAATCAACGGCAACAAGAATATGAGTGTAACCTTTTGAAGGAGGGAAAGGACCCATAAAGTCGAATCCCCAACAATCAAAAGGTTCAATAACTAGAGAGTAGTTCATAGGCATTTCATTGCATCTAGAAATATTACCAACACGCTGACATTCATCACAAGATAAAACAAATTTTCTTGCATCTTTAAAAAGGGTAGGCCAGTAGAAACCTGATTGTAGTACCTTTTGTGCAGTTCTATCTCCTGCATGATGTCCTCCATAGGCACTACCATGACATTTACGCAATATCTCCTTTTCTTCATATTCTGGAACACATCTTCGCATAATACCATCCACTCCTTCTTTGTATAAGTGTGGGTCATCCCAAAAATAATGCCTCAAATCATAGAAGCACTTTCTTCTTTGATGAGCTGTAAAAGTTGGAGGCAAATACTTGGAGACAATAATGTTAGCATAATCAGCATACCAAGGGCTTCCCCGCGAGCTCACCCCTACTGCAGCTAACTGTTCATTTGGGAAACTATCATTAACAGGCATAGGGTCAAAAGAGATGTTTTCCAAACGAGATAAATTATCAGCTACAGGGTTTTCAGCACCCTTCCTATCTACTATATGTAGATCAAACTCTTGTAAAAGAAGTACCCATCTAATAAGCCTAGGCTTAGCGTCCTTCTTCGTCATAAGATATTTAATAGCAGCATGATCAGTATGAATGGTTACTTTTGAGTCCACAATATAGGGCCTAAACTTATCACAGGCAAAAACAACAGCTAGAAATTCCTTTTCAGTAGTGGCATAATTCCTTTGAGCAGCGTCTAAAGTCTTACTAGCATAATGGATAACGTTTAACTTTTTATCAATACGTTGCCCAAGGATAGCCCCTACAGCAAAATCACTAGCATCACACATTATTTCAAAGGGCAAACTCCAATCAGGTGGTTGAACAATAGGGGCTATAGTTAAAGCCTTCTTAAGAGTTTCAAAAGCTTCCCTACAATCATCATCAAAAACGAAGGGTACATCTTTTTGAAGAAGATTAGTGAGAGGTTTTGATATCCTAGAGAAGTCTTTAATAAACCTCCTATAGAAACCAGCATGACCAAGGATACTACGAATACCTTTGATGTCTCTTGGACATGGCATCTTCTCAATTGCCTCAACCCTAGCTCTATCAACTTCTATGCCTCTTTCAGAAACTTTATGCCCAAGAACAATCCCTTCATTAACCATGAAGTGGCATTTCTCCCAATTAAGAACAAGATTAGTTTCTTCACATCTCTGCAGTGTAGACAATTATCAAAAGAAGTTCCATAGACAGAAAAGTCATCCATGAACACTTCTACAATTTCCTCACAAAAACCATGAAAGATAGCAGACATGCACCTTTGGAAAGTAGTAGGGGCATTACATAAACCAAAAGGCATACGTCTATAAGCATAAGTTCCATAAGGACAAGTAAAAGTAGTTTTTTCTTGATCTTGTTGTTTAACAGCAATTTGAGAGAAACCAGAATAACCATCAAGAAAACAAAAATGGGTCTTTTTAGACAACCTTTCCAACATTTGATCAATAAAAGGAAGCGGGTAGTGATCTTTCTTAGTAACCTTATTGACTTTCCTGAAATCGATGCACATCCTATAGCCTACCACTATTCTTTGAGGAATAAGCTCATCATTATCATTAGGGACAACGGTAATACCTCCCTTTTTAGGAACACAATGAACAGGACTAACCCATTCACTATCAGCAATAGGGTAAATAATACCAGCATCAAGGAGTTTCAATACCTCATTCCTTACCACTTCCTTCATCTTAGGATTTAAATGTCGTTGGTGTTCCACTACTAGCTTCGCATCTGGTTCTGTGTTGATAGAGTGTTGACATATAGTGGGTGAAATCCCTTTTAAATCATCCAGAGTATAGCCCATAGCTCCTCGGTGTTTCTTCAAAACCTCCAACAGCCTTTCTTCTTCCTTTCCTGAAAGTTTAGAGCTAATAATAACAAGGTAGATCTTTTTATCATCAATATAAGCATATTTAAGATCATCAGGGAGAGGTTTTAGATCGAAGACCGGGTCCTTTTTAGGTGGCAACGTGGTACCCAAGTCTTCTACAGGCAAGTCATGCTTAAGCAACCTGGGTTGACGACGGAGGATCTCGTCAATCTCATTCCTTTTTTCCATGAAGATCTCACTTTCGTGATCTTCCATAAATTGATGTAAAGCATTGTTAGGAGCAAGAGAGATAGAAGCAAGTTGTTCAACTCTAAAATCCTCATTATAGGTTTCCTCTTCGCAAGGTTCTTTAGTAAATTTCGAAAAATTAAATTCATAAGATTCCCCATCAAACTAAGTCAAGATTTACTCCCTCTTGCAATAAATAATAGCTCCACAAGTACTCAAGAAAGGTCTACCAAAAATGATAGGATAAGTTTTACTAGCAGCTGAACCAAGTACTAGAAAATCAGCAGGATACTTGATCTTACCACAAAGGACTTCCACGTCTCGTATGATACCAATTGGAGAGATGGTCTCTCTATTAGCAAGGTGAATAACCACATCAATTTCTTCCAACTCGCAGGGACTAATTTCATGCATAATTTCTCTGTAAAGCTCATAAGGAATAGCAATGGAACTTGCACCAATATCACATAAACCATAATAGCAATGATCGCCAATTCTAACAGAAAGCACAGGAACACTAGCCTTTTTAGTTCTATTAGGATGTGAAACAATATTAGAAGCATCCTCACAGAAGACTATGTGCCCATCTTCTACGCTTTTAGTGACAAGGTCTTTCACAATTGCTACAACAGGTTCAATGTTTATTTGTTCATCAGGTTTTACAGTTCTCTTTTCACTTTTAGTGATTACATTAGTTATCATAGGATGATCCTTTACCTTATCTGGGAAGGGAATCTTCTCGATATAAGGTTCAGGTAAGATATGATGAACAATGCAACACTCAGTGCTCCCAACAGGAACACGGTCAGCAATATCTTTGTAAGGTGCATGGTATTTGTTCCATCCCTTTTTGGAATTTCGATATAGGAAGCAGAAGCTCTAAAGCAATTCGTAATAACTTGCAAATCAAGACCATAAATATTACTAATATTTTGAAAGTCTTCAGTTCCCATAAAAGATTCAATGCATTCATAATCATAATTTATACCTGACTTTCTACCTTTGTCATTCTCCCAAGCTTCAGCATTGTCTTAAATACGGTCCAGAAGATCCCATTTAACTTCTTCTTCCATGCGAGTGAATGATCCAGCACAAGAAGCATCCAATAAATCTTTATCATGTAGAGGGAGCCTTGCCTAAAAGTTATTGATAATAATATTGTTGGGGAGCTCATGAATGGGACATTTGAGCATCAGTAACTTCAATCTCCCCCAAGCTTGAGCTGTACTCTCTCCATCAAGAGGCCAAAAGTTGTATATTTGATTTCGATCTTTATGAATCTCACTAGGAGGATAAAACTTTGAATAAAAGAGAGGCACTATTTCCTCCCATTCCAGAGCTTGACCATTCTGTTGGAGATATGCCCAAGAGGCAATAATAAAAGTGGTTATTATTATATCTTTATGTTTATGATAAATGTTTACATCCCATGCTATAATTGTACTATTAGGAAACACTAATACATGTGTGTTTTGTAAACATAAAAGAGTCCCTAGTAAGCCTCTTGTTAAACTAGCTTGTTGATTAATGGATGATCATGGTTTCCTGATCATGGAAATTGGATGTCGTTAATAACAAGATCATATCATTAGGAGAATGATGTGATGGACACACACCCATAGTAAGCGTAGCATAAGATCAAGTCATCAAGTTCGTATTGCTGTAAGCTTTTAAATGCATAGTAACCTAATCCTTCAACCATGAGGTTGTGTTAATCACCATCACCGGATGGGTACTTTGATGACATCAAACACCGCTTCGTAACTGGTTGGTCATAAAGGTGTCATTGGGTATTATGAAAGTATGTGTTGGAGCGCATGGACCAAGATTGGGATTTGTCCATCCATATGACGGATAGATATGCTCTAGGCCCTCTCGGTGGAATGTCATCTAGTTAGCTTGCAAGCATGTGACTAGGTCACAAGGGATGACACATCACGGAACGAGTAAAGAGTACTTATCAGTAACGAGGTAGAACTAGGTATGGAGATACCGACCATCAAACCTCGGATAAGTATAGTATCGTGAGACAAAGGGAATTGGTTTAGTATGTAAATGGTTCAATCGATCACGAAGTCATCGTTGAGTATGTGGGAGCCATTATGGATCTCCAGGTCCCGCTGATGGTTATTGATAAGAGATGTGTCTCTATCATGTCTACATATTCACGAACCGTAGGGTGACACACTTAAGGTTCGAAGTTGTTTTAAGTAGATATGGAATGTGCGTTGGAGACCGAATGTTGTTCGGAGTCTCGGAATGGATCCGGGACATCACGAGGAGATCCGGAATTGTCCGGAGAATAAGATTCATATATTGGGGATCATTTTCTAAGTTAGGAAATGTTCCGGAGTATTTGTATGGAGATTCTAGAAGGTTTCGGAATGTTCTGGAAGGTTCTAGAGGATTTCTTGGAGTTTTCTTGAAAACCAAGAAAGGATCAAAGGAGTCCTGGTGGGGCAAGACACGGATTCGTGGGGGAGGAGGACTCCTCCCCCCTTCCCACCGCCGGCCATAGGAGGGGAGTCCTACTATGACTCCCCCTCCCCAGGCGCGCCTCCCCCCTTAAATAGAAGGGCAGAGGCGCCCCCTCCTAGCTCTCTCCTACAACTCCAATCTCTGCCGCCTCTCTCCTCCACCTTTCTTCTGCACAGGCATAGGCGAAGCCCTGCAGAATTCTCTACTCCACCAACACCACCACATCGTCGTGCTGCTGGGATTCCGTGGAGAAGATCTACTACCTCCGCTGCTCACTGGAATGGGGAGAGGAAAGTCTGCTTCGACTCCGCACGTGTGACCGACTACGGAAGCGCTGCTGGAACGCGACGCCGGAAGGATCGTCCACACGATCTTGAGATCGGCAAGTGATCGACTACATCAACCACGAGGTCTAATCTCGTTAACGCTTTCGGATCTACGAGGGTTAGTTCCTATCTATCTCGTTGCTCATGTCTAATAGATTAGATCTTGGCTTTTATCTAGATTAGATTTGGGTTTTGTTCGTTCTTGCGGTAGAAAATTTTTGTTTTCCATGCTACGAACCCATCACATTCTTCAGCAGCTTATACCATTCCTCATCTCTTCCTTTCAGTGATAATGAGAATAACTTCTTCTTAACTTGATCTGTAGTAATACCTGCACACTAGAACAACCCGTATAATTCGTGTATAAAGAGTAAATGATCACCGGGATGGACAGTTCCATCCCCAACATAGTAGTTATCCATAACACGATCAATAATTCTTATAGGTATTTTGAAAACATCATTCTTAGCAGGTCGTGGCTTATCTACTACCATAGCAGTGGTAGTAGCATTACCAAATAAGAAACTCAGCAAATTATCCATAACGAAAATAAAGCAACTAGCAGAAGTAAACAATACTCACAGTAGATATTTCCTATACCAGTTCCACTCTCCAATAGCGCTTCACTCCCCGGCAACGGCGCCAGAAAATAGTCTTGATGACCCACAAGTATAGGGGGTGTATCGCAGTATTTTCGATAAGTAAGAGTGTCAAACCCAACGAGGAGCAGAAGGTGCTGGCTAGTGGTATGGATCAGGAATTCTCTGCAAATACTTAGCAAACAGATTTTTAGGGGTTTTCGATAAAGCAAGTAAACAAAGTACGAGTAAATAAAAGATAGTAGGAATAAATGCAGCAAGTGGCCCAATCCTTTATGTAGCAAAGGACAAGCCGGTTGTATTTCTTAAGATGACCAAACATTCTCTAGGACACATGGGAAGACTGTAAAGTGCTTTCGCTTCATATAGTCAATTAATCTTCTTTAGCTTGCTAAGTGTTGTGTGGGTGAACCTGTGCTAATGTACCGCCCCATCCAAGACTAATAAATACTTGTGATTATACCCCTTGCAAACATCCATAAGTACAAGAAAGTAATTAAGGTAGAAACCTAACCACAGCTTTAAACTCTAAGACCCTTACGTCCCTTGTGCACTCGTTTCCTAACGGGGGTTCAAGTTTCTGTCACTCCGGCAACCCCTACGATTAGTAGCCAAATACACAATGCATTCCCCTAGGCCCTTATAGGTGAAGTGTCATGTAGTCGACATTCACATGACACCACTAGAAGAAGTACACCACAACTTAAATAACAATCTATTGAATCTTTCTCAACGCAACTCCACTACTAACAACAAGATTTCTCCCATGTCCTCAAGAACAAAATGAAATACTCACAAGACATCATATGGATCATGATCAGATATGGAATAATGATGTATAACAATCTGAACATAAACAATAATTCAATGGTTCACTCAATAGCATCAACTACAAAGAGTAATCAACACCGGGAAAGTTTCCCCTATGAACTATGCAAGATTCAACGCAATTGTTATAGCAATATGGAGATGGTGATGAGGGTGCTAATGGTGATGATGGTGGTGATGATGATCCCGATGAAGTCTAGCTTGATGGTGGTGTTGATGGCGACGATCTCCCCTCTCCGGGAAGGAATTCCCCTGGCAGAAATCTGTCTACCGAAGAGGTCTTTCTCTCTCGGTGTTTTTCGCCCCGCAGAGGCGGCGGAATCTTTCTGTGGTCGCTCGCCCAGTCTTAGGGTTTCGGGAGGATGATATACGCTAGAGGGGAGAGGCTGGAGTGGGCCAGGGCGGCCACACCACCTCCTGGCACGGCCTAGGCATGCCTACGCCATGGGGTGGTGTGGGCCCCCTGTGGCCCACCTCCACTCCATCTTCTGGAATCCTTAGTCTTCTGGAAAAATAGGATTTTCCGTATATTTTCTCGGATTTTCTGATCTTCGCGAATTTTGCCTCCAAACAGCACCTTTTCCATCAGAATCCTGACTGCAGCGGTCCATGCTCCAAAAGTCATCAGCCATGCAAAAATAGATGAAATAACATAAGTATCACCTCTCAATACGAAATATATCAATGAATAATAGTGAATTAAGACATAGAATAGTGATGCATTATGGACGTATCACAAGCATATCCTCATATTTGATCACTTTAACCTTAACCACCTAAAGATGCCTATGATAGGGGCAATGAGAGCTGAAAGCTAATAAGTATCATAATTTTTGGGATCTCTTTATGAAACTTGAAATCCCTGCTTCCCTCTGCGAAGGGCCTTTCTTTTACTTTTTAGTTCAGTCAGTAAACCTATTCCCTTCTATCTCAGCAAGTATTTTGAGTTGTTGTGTTTCATTCATTCATATGATGATTTATTCGATCATGTTTATTATGTTCCTTGTTTTGCACATTGCTCTTATCTTGGTGTTTACTTTGAAAGCTATCATTGAAAATCAGTTATTTGTGAACTTCAGCAAATTTTCAACTATTCTTCGACCAAGAGCTAAGTTTGCCATTACCAATTATGATTCACTTTATGTATCTTTATTGTGTTTCCTTTACCTATTGCAAGTAAGTTATATAATAGTGAGTTGTCTTCTATTATGATCTCTGTATTGATGAATCTGATGCTTCTTGTCCGTATTCTTTTATCGACTCTTCACTCCATAAACCTAAGGCCATGTTTATTGAGCTCAGTTTCGCTTGGGGACAAGCGAAGTCTAAGCTTGGGGGGAGTTGATACGTCCATTTTGCATCACTATTCTATATCATAATTTACTGTTATTCATTGATATATTTCATATTAAGGGATGATACTTATGTTATTTCATCTGTTTTTGCGTGGTTGATGACTTTTGGAGCATGGACCGCTGTAGTTAGGATTCTGATGAAAAATGTGCTGTTTGGAGGAAAAATTCACGAAGATCAAAAAATCTGGGAAAATACATGGAAAATCCTATTTTTTCAGAAGACGAAGGAAGCCAGAAGGAGGAGTGGAGATGGGCCATAGGGGGCCCACACCACCCCCTGGCGTGGGCCAGCCTAGGCCGCGCCACCAGGTGGTGTGGCCGTCCTGGCCCACCTCCAGCTCTCCCCTCTGGCGTATATAATCCTCCTGAAACCCTAATACTCGGGGAGCGACCACAGAAAGATTTTGCCGCCTCTGCGGGGCGGAAAACACCGAGAGAGAAAGATCTCTCCGGCAGACAGAATTCTGTCGGGGGAATTCCTTCCCGGAGAGGGGAGATTGTCGCCATCAACACCACCATCAAGCTGGACTTCATCGTGATCATCATCATCACCACCACCACCATCATCACCATCTCCATATTGTTGTAACAATTGGGTTGAATCTTGCATAGTTTTTAGGGGAAACTTTCCCGGTGTTGATTAGTCTCTGTAGTTGATGCTATTGAGTGGAACCATTGAATTATTGTTTATGTTCAGATTGTTATACATCATTACTCCATCGCTGATCATGATCCATATGATGTCTTGTGAGTAGTTCGTTTTGTTCTTGAGGACATGGGAGAAGTCATGTTGTTAGTAGTGGAATTGTGTTGAGAAAGATTCAATAGTTTGATATTTAAGTTGTGGTGTACTTCTTCTAGTGGTGTCATGTGAACGCCGACTACATGACACTTCACCTATATGGGCCTAAGGGAATTCATTGTGTATTTGGCTACTAACCGTAGGGGTTTCCAGAGTGACATAAACCTAAACCCCCGTTAGGAAACCATTGCACAAGGGACGTAAGGGTCTTAGAGTTTAAAGCTGTGGTTAGGTTTCTACCTTAATTACTTTCTTGTACTTATGGATGTTTGCAAGGGGTATAATCACAAGTATGTATTAGTCTTGGATGGGGCGGTACATTATCACAGGTTCACCCACACAACACTTAGCAAGCTAAAGAAAATTAATTGACTATATGAAGCGAAAGCACTTGACAGTCTTCCCATGTGTCCTAGAGAACGTTTGGTCATCTTGAAGGACTTATGCCCTAGAGGCAAATAATAAAGTGTATTATTTGATATATCTCCTATATGTTCATAATACATTTTATATTGTGCTATAACTGTGTTAATACGAAACGTTAATACACGTGTGGTATGTAAACAAATTGTGTCTCTAGTTACCTCTAGTGAACTAGTTCATTAGTCATGAGGATGGTCTATGTTTCAAGATCATGGGCATTTATGCCAACAGACAATGAGGTCATGTTATTAGTTGAATAACATGATAGACAAACATCCGACCATTATATCTTAATGAGATCTAGTTACAAAGTTCGCCATTGATGATAAAACACAGAGAACCTCGCAACCTCATCCTTTGGCTGTGAGGTTATGCAAATCACCATTTCCAGAAGAAGCTTTGATGGTTATCAAGAATCATCTCGTAAAAGGGTGATCAAAAAGATGCCACTCGGGTTTTCCGAAGGGATGTGTTGAGGAGTACATATCAAGACCAGGATTTGTCTAGTCCATGTAACGGACAGATACATGTGGCCATCTTAGTGACGTTGCATTAATGAAGCTTGCAAGCATGTGAGTAGGTCACGGAATGCAACAACATGAGAACAAGAAAACAAGTTCATCAGTAACGAGATCGAACTAGGGTGTGGAGATACCGAAGATCAAGTCTCGGATGAATTAGGTATCGAATGACAAAGGGAATGGGGAACGACTATCTCACGGTTCGAGCGATTGTATTCGTGAAATGCACGGGGGTCACATGGCCATCCAGGTCCCTCTGTTGATCATTGATATGAGAGTGGTCTCTATCATGTCCGGAGTGTTTCCGAACCGAAGGATGTCACGCTTAAGGGTAGGGACGCTTAGGGTAGATGAGGTATCGTATGAGAAATAGAGAGAGAAACCGGAATAGTTTCGGTAACATCCGATGGAGATCGGAAGGGGTCCGGAAGTTTTTCCGGAGTGAAGAAATAATATAATATGTGTATTTGAATGTTAATTGTAGAATTAATATTAAATATATATTTTATTTTATTTTTAAAGGCTCCATATTGCTAATGGGCCTCACCCGAAGGGAGGCCCAAGAGGGCAAAGCGCCTAGGGAGTGGGGGCCGGCCGGCCTAGGGCTGGTGGACCACCCTAGTGGGGCCCACCTAGGGCTGGCGGCTGCCCCAAGGTGGCCGGCGGGTGTGGGGATTAGTCCCACACCGCCTGGCCCCTGGGTGGTGCCCCCCTCCCACTATATAAAGGGGTCCCCCTCCCCCTTTGGAATCACCCATTCCTCTCATTCTCTCTCTCATCTGCTGAGGACTACCCCATAATATTAGGGAGGACCTCGTAGTTGAGTTCTCCACCTTCACACTACCGTCGTGTGATCGGTGATCCGGCATCTACTTCTTCCGCTGCTCGGCTGGATCAGAGTCCGGTTGACGTCTCCTACACCGGACGTGTGATGAACTTTGGAGGCACCACACTTGGGGTGCTGCTCGTCTTCATCAATATACGACTTCCTACGTAAGGCGTGCCTCTGTCTACGAAGGTACGAATACCGTATTCCTTCTTCGTTAGTTATGTCTACATAGTATAGATCCTGGTTTTTGTGTTCGAGTAGATAGAAATTTTTTGTTTTCTGCTACGAAACCCTATAGTGGTATCAGAGCGGGTCTATGGGTAGACATGTTGTACAGATAGAACACATAGCAATATGTGGGCATTGATTCTCTAGTTTCTACCCTCTTTAGTGTTATTGTTCATATTGCGGCACTATTTGATGAAGCGGCCCCCAACCAACCTCACGTGGTGATTCACGAGACTGGTCCACAATTCAAAGTGGCTTAGGGGGTGTTTGTCTCTCTACAGTAGTTGATATGGCATTGATAGTGGAGGGCCCTGAAAAGGGAAGAAGAACGGCAATCATTGAATCCATGTTGTGGCTCGACGTTCGTAGGTGGGAAGGGGTTCTACTGTGAAAGCCCTAAAGCCGCGTAAAACATGCAATGGTTAATATAGAGGCGACTATCTTTATTATTGCATAGGGGCAAGTATTATAACATGGCATTGACAAGTTTGTGAAACTTTAAGGCTATTGATGGTGATCATAAAGCTATAACCATGTCATAACACTTTACTTTTGAAGTATTACTTATTGTGCTAGTATACTTACTAGCCGGGAGAATAATAAGATAATCCCTCATAGTATTCTAGTTATCGTATTCCCCTTGTGTGTGCACCAACAAGAAAGTTCTTCGATATGAGGCGATCCAGGGTTACAGGCCTGGGTGTCAGACATATCTACGTTTGCATACAGTGGGTGTAAGCCATGTTGCACTGTGAATACACACGACTTAGAACTAGCGAGCCTAGAACGTTAGAGAAATGTGGCCTCGGAATACAAGAGACCGAAAGGTCGAGCATGAATCACATGGTTGATGTGATCGACATTAGGGAATGTCCACCCTTGATACTGCACTGATGGCTGTGTTTAACCGGGGGAGGTGTAGAGGATGAGATCATGTGATCACTGAACGAGTAGAGGGATGTTCGTTTAAGTGGGAGTTCTTTTAGTTAAAACTTGAACTTATTATTATGAACATAGTCTAAACACTTTGCAAATCCTTTGTAGATGTCTCGCCCACCCACTTTCAACCTTAGCACTTTCCTCGAGAAGGACGAGCTGAAAACTGATGGAACCAACTTCACCGCATGGTTCCGCAATCTTAGGGTCCTCCTAGTCCCCTACAAGCTGAATTATGTCATCGAGGCTGAGCTTCTGGCTAAGCCTGCAGATTCCGCCTCCCATGATGAAAAGAATGTCTGGTAGTCCAAGGCGGACGATTTCTCCCTCATCTAGAGTGGAATGCTCTATGCCATGGAGCCGGAGCTTCAAAAGCGTTTTGAAAAGATGAATGCTTTTGAGATCATTGAGGATCTCAAGGCTGTCTTTGCTCCACAGGATCGTGTAGAGAGGTATGATGCTTCCGATCTCTTCTTCTCTACTAAAATGGAAGAGCACAACAGTATTAGTGAACACGTGGTCAAAATGTCTGGCTACGTTAAGCGCTTAAACGCCCTAGATTGCAAAATCCCGGAGGAGCTCGCTATAGATAGGGTGCTGCACTCGCTGCCCCCTAGCTATAAGAGTTTTGTGATGAACTACAACATGCAAGGGATGACTAAGACCCTTGCTGAGGTGTTCGCCATGCTCAAAACTGCTGAGGTTGAAATCAAGAAGGAGCACACGGTGCTAATGGTCAACAAGACCACCAACTTTAAGAAACCGGGGCAAAAGGGAAAAGGTAAGGGTAAGAAGTCTAAGAGGGATGGTAGATTTGCTTCCAACACCTCAAAGACTGCCAAGCCTGACCCTAAGCCTGGCACTTCGTGCTTCTACTGCAAACGGGATGGGCACTGGAAACGCAACTGCCCCAAGTACCTTGAAGATAAACGAGATGGCAAGATAGCCATTCCAGACAAAGGTATATATGATATACATGTTATTGATGTATTCCTTACGAGCGCCAGGAGTAACACCTGGGTATTTGATACCAGATCTGTTGCTCACATTTGTAACTCTCAGCAGAATCTGCAGAGTAGGAGGCGCCTGAGGAAGGACGAGGTGACGATGCACGTCGGCAATGGTTCGAGAGTCGAAGTGATGGCCGTCGGCACCCTGCATCTTCGTCTGCCGTCAGGATTATTATTGGTTTTAAATAAATGCTATTATGTACCCACATTGAGTATGAATATTGTGAGTGGGTCTTGCTTGTTGCAAGACCATTATTCGTTTAAATCAGGAACAAATGGTTGTTCAATTTATATGAATGATGTTTTCTATGTTCATGCTCCTGTATGTGATGGTTTATTCTTACTTGATCTTTATTGTGATACACACATCCATAGTGTTGATGCTAAACGTTGTAAGCACAGTGACGATAATTCCATGTACATATGGCATTGCCGTCTTGGTCATCTTGGCATAAAGCACATGAAGAAGCTTCATTCAGAAGGGCTTCTTGGATCATTGGATTTTGAATCCCTTGATACATGTGAGCCATGCCTCATGGTCAAGATGACCAGGACACCATTCTCTAGAATAGTGGAGAGAGCTGTAGACCTACTTGGGATCATACATACAGATGTATGTGGACCAATGAGTGTCTCAACACGCAATGGTTATCGTTACTTTGTTACCTTTACTGACGACTTAAGCAGATATGGATATATCTACTTGATGAAGCACAAATATGAAACCTTTGAAAAGTTCAAGGAATTTCAGAAAGAGGTAGAGAATCAACTTCACAAGAAAATCAAGCACCTTCGATCGGATCAAGGAGGTGAGTATTTGAGTTATGAGTTTAACATGCACTTGAAGGACTATGGGATTATCCCACAGCTTACGCCAGCCAAAACACCATAGCGTAATGGTGTATCGGAACGTCGTAACCGAACCCTATTGGATAGTGTACGGTCCATGATATCTTTAACTGATTTGTCTGTGTCTTTTTGGGGATACGCGTTAGAAACTATCGCTTTTATTTTAAACCGAGCACCATCCAAATCCGTAGAGATAACCCCATATGAGATATGGCATGGCAAGAAGCCATTGTTGTCATTTCTGAAAGTTTGGGGTTGTGAGGCTTACGTTAAGAAACTACAGCCTAACAAACTCGAATCCAAATCGGAAAAATGTACCTTTGTAGGATATCCAAGGGAAACCGCTGGGTATACTTTCTACAACCAAGCCGAAGGCAAAACGTTTGTCGCAAGAAACGGCACCTTTCTCGAGAAAGAGTTTCTTGCAAAAGGAGTGAGTGGAAGGAAAATTGAATTAGATGAAATTGTTGACCCTTCTCTCCAAATTCCGAGTAGCGCAACGGAAGCTGTTCCGAAACCGCTCTCCAACATGGAGGAAGAGCCAGTTGATGATGATCAAAACAATGACATCGAGACTCCTGAGGTTCGCAGGTCTACAAGGGTTCGTGCCACTCCTGATTGGTACAGTAGCCTTGTGATGTCTGACATCCTAGATGAATAGGAAGAACCTGCAAACTACAAAGAAGCTATGGATAGTGCTGACTCCGAGAAATGGCTAGAAGCCATGAAATCCGAAATAGGATCCATGCATGAAAACCAAGTTTGGACCTTGGTGGATCTTCCAGAAGGCCGCAAGGACGTGGAAAATAAATGGATCTTTAAGAAAAAGACAGATGTGAATGGTAATGTGACCATTCACAAAGCTCGACTTGCCGCAAATGGTTTTCGACAAATCCAAGGAGTTGACTACGACGAGACTTACTCTCCCGTAGTAATGCTTAAGGCTGTCAGGATTTTAATAGCAATTGCTGCACATTTCGACTATGAAATCTGGCAGATGGATGTCAAGACCGCATTCCTCAATGGTCACATTGATGAAGAGATGTATATGATGCAAATTGAAGGTTTTGTTGATCCTAAGGATGCTGGAAAGGTATGCAAGCTTCAACGGTCCATTTATGGATTGAAGCAAGCATCTCAGAGCTGGAACCAATGTTTTGATCAAGTGATCAAAAGTTTTGGATTTGTCCAAAACCAACAAGAGTTCCGTGTTTACAAGAAAGCAAGTGGGAGCTCGGTTGTTTTCTTAGTAGTATATGTGGATGACATATTACTCATGGGAAACGATGTGGATCTTATGAAAAGCGTGAAAGCATATTTGAGCAACCAATTTTCCATGAAGGATCTAGGTGAAGCTGCATACATATTAGGAATCAGGATCTATAGAGATAGATCAAGGCGCCTAATAGCATTGAGTCAAAGTACTTACATAGAAAAGATTTTGAAGAGGTTCAAAATGGAGAACACCAAAAAGGGTTTCACTCCCATGTGAAGAATTGCAAATTGAGTATGACTCAATGTCCTGTAACGGACAATGATAGAAATAAGATGGCCTTCACACTTTATGCCTTAGCCATAGGGTCTATCATGTATGCAATGTTAAGTACGTGACCCGATGTGGCATTGGCTCTTAGTTTGACGAGCCGATACCAAAGTAATCCAGGACCGGATCACTGGACAACTGTCAAGAATATCCTGAAGTATCTGAAAAGCACAAAGGATATGTTCCTAATCTATGGAGGAAGTGATGAAGCTCTAAACGTAACGGGTTACGTGGATGCAAGCTGGAACTCAGATCATGATGACTCAAAGTCTCAAACAGGATTTGTGTTCCTGGTGAATGGTGGAGCGGTAAGCTGGAAGAGCAAGAAGCAACTGGTGGTGGCACAATCTTCAATGGAGTCTGAATATATTGTTGTGGCTGATGTAGCAAATGAAGCTATTTGGATGAGGAATTTCATCATCGAACTGGGAGTGTTTCCCAATGCGCAAGACCCTGTGACGGTCTATTGTGATAACACGGGTGCTATTGCAAACGCAAGGGAACCAAGAACTCATTCCACAGCCAAACACATCAAGCTAAGATTTCACGTCATCCGGCAGAATGTTGACGAAGGTGAAGTCAAGATTTTCAAAGTAGATACAGAACTGAATGTAGCAGATCCTTTGGCTAAAGCTCTCCATCAGGAAAAGCACGAACAACACCGAGATTCCATCGGTGTTAGGTTCCTGCCTATAGTAAACTAGTTTTGTTTATACTCTAGTGCAAGTGGCAGACTGAAGGAGTTATGCCCTAGAGGCAAATAATAAAGTGTATTATTTGATATATATCCTATATGTTCATAATACATTTCATACTGTGCAATAACTGTGTTAATACAAAACGTTAATACATGTGTGGTATGTAAACAAACTGTGTCTCTAGTTACCTCTACTGAACTAGTTCATTGGTCATGAGGATGGTCTGTGTTTCAAGATCATGGGCATTTATGCCAACTGACAATGAGGTCATGTTATTAGTTGAATAACATGATAGACAAACATCCGACCGTTATATCTTAATGAGATCTAGTTACAAAGTTCACCATTGATGATAAAACACAGAGAACCTCGCAACCTGATCCTTTGATTGTGAGGTAATGCAAATCACCATTTCCGGAAGAAGCTTTGATGGTTATCAAGAATCATATCGTAAAAGGGTGATCAAAAAGATGCCACTCAGGTTTTCCAAAGGGAAGTGTTGAGGAGTACATATCAAGACCAGGATTTGTCTAGTCCATGTAACGGACAGATACATGTGGCCATCGCGGTGACGTTGCATTAATGAAGCTTGCAAGCATGTGACTAGGTCACGGAATGCAACGACATGAGAACGAGAAAACAAGTTCATCAGTAATGAGATCGAACTAAGGTATGGAGATACAAGAAGATCAAGTCTCAGATGAATTAGGTATCGAATGACAAAGGGAATGGGGAACGCCTATCTCGAGGTTCGAGCGATTGTATTCATGAAACGCACGGGGGTCACATGGCCATCCAGGTCCCTCTGTTGATCATTGATATGAGAGTGGTCTCTATCATGTCCGGAGTGTTTCCGAACCGAAGGATGTCACGCTTAAGGGTAGGGACGCTTAGGGTAGATGAGGTATCGTATGAGAAATAGAGAGAGAGAAACCGGAATAGTTTCGGTAAAATCCGATGGAGATCGGAAGGGGTCCGGAAGTTGTTCCGGAGTGAAGAAATAATATAATATGTGTATTTGAATGTTAATTGGAGAATTAATATTAAATATATATTTTATTTTATTTTTGAAGGCTCCATATTGCTAATGGGCCTCACCCGAAGGGAGGCCCAAGAGGGCAAGGCGCCTAGGGAGTGGGGGTCGGCCGGCCTAGGGCTGGTGGGCCGCCCCAGTGGGGCCCACCTAGGGCCAGCGGCTGCCCCAAGGTGGCCGGCGGGTGTGGGGATTAGTCCCACACCGCCTGGCCCCTGGGTGGTGCCCCCCTCCCACTATATAAAGGGGTCCCCCTCCCCCTTTGGAATCACCCATTCCTCTCATTTTCTCTCTCTCATCTGCTGAAGACTTCCCTGTAATATTGGGGAGGACCTCGTAGTTGAGTTCTCCACCTTCACACTACCGTCGTGTGATCAGCGATCCGGCATCTACTTCTTCCGCTGCTCGGCTGGATTGGAGTCCGGTTGACGTCTCCTACACCGAACGTGTGACGAACTTCGGAGGTACCACACTTGGGGTGCTGCTCGTCTTCATCAATATACGCCTTCCTGCGTAAGGCGTGCCTCTGTCTATGAAGGTACGAATACTGTATTCCTTCTCGGTTACTTATGTCTACATAGTATATATCCTGGTTTTAGTGTTCAAGTAGATAGAAAAAAATTCTGCTATGGAACCTTACAAATCTTAAGTAATAAAACCGACTTGTCCTTTGCTGAATAAAGGATTGGGCCACTTGATTCATTTATTCTTATTGTCTTTTATTTACTCGTACTTTATTTACTTGCATTATCAAAAACCCCTAAAAATCTGTTTGCTAAGTATTTGCAGAGAATTCCTGATCCATACCACTAGCCAGCACATTCTTCTCCTTGTTGGGTTCGACACTCTTACTTATCGAAAATACTGCGATACACCCCCTATAATTGTGGGTCATCAAGACTATTTTCTGGCGTTGTTGCCGGGGAGTGAAGCGCTATTGGAGAGTGGAACTGGTAAAGGAAACTTCTACTGTGAGTATTGTTTACTTCTGTTAGTTGCTTTATTTTCGTTATGGATAATTCGCTGAGTTTCTTATTTCGTAATGCTACTACCACTGCTAAGGTAGTAGATGAACCACCACCTGCTGAGAATGATACTTCTAAAATACCTACGAGAATTATTGATCGTGTTATGGATAACTACTATGTTGGGGATGGAACTGTCCATCCCGGTGATCATTTACTCTTTATACACGAATTATGCGGGTTGTTCAAGTGTGCAGGTATTACTATAGATCATGTTAAGAAGAAGTTATTCTCATTATTACTGAAAAGAAGAGCTGAGGAATGGTATAAGCTGCTGAAGAATGGTCAAGCTCTTGAATGGGAGGAAATAGTACCTCTCTTTTATGCAAAGTTTTATCCTCCTAGTGAGATTCATAAAGATCGAAATCAAATATACAACTTTTGGCCTCTTGATGGAGAGAGTACAACTCAAGCTTGGGGGAGATTGAAGTTACTAATGCTCAAATGTCCCATTCATGAGCTCCCCAACAATATTATTATCTATAACTTTTATGCAAGGATTTCTCTTCATGATAAGGATTTATTGGATGCTTCTTGTGCTGGATCATTCACTCACATGGAAGAAGAAGCTAAATGGGATCTTCTGGACCGTATTCAAGATAATGCTGAAGCTTGGGAGAATGACAAAGGTAGATAGTCAGGTATAAATTATGATTATGAATGCATTGAATATTTTATGGGAACTGGTGACTTTCAAAATATTAGTATTGCTCATGGTCTTGATTTACAAGTTATTACAAATTGTTTTAAGGCTTTTGCTTCTTATATTGAAATCCCAAAAAGGGGATGGAGCAAGTACCATGCACCTTACAAAGATATTGTTGATTGTGTTCCTGTTGGGGGTACTTAGTATTGCACTATTGATCACATCTTACCTGAACCTTATATCGAGAAGATACCCTTCCCAGATAAGGTAAAGGATCATCCTATGATAACTAGTGTAATCACTAAAAGTGAAAAGAGAACTGTAAAACCTGATGAACAAATAAACATTGAACCTATTGTAGCAATTGTTAAGGATCTTGTCACTAAAAGTATAGAATATGGGCACATAGTATTTTGTGAGGACGCTTCTAATGTTGTCTCACATCCTAATAGAACTAAAAAGGCAAATGTCCCTGTGCTTTCTGTTAGAATTGGTGATCATTGCTATTATGGTTTGTGTGATATTGGTGCAAGTTCAAGTGCTATTCCTTATGAGCTTTATAAAGAAATTATGCATGAAACCAGTCCCTGCGAGTTGGAAGAGATTGATGTGATTATTCACCTTGCTAATAGAGAAACCATCTCTCCAATTGGTATTGTGTGGGATGTAGAAGTTCTTTGTGGTAAGATTAAATATCCTGCTGATTTTCTAGTACTTGGTTCAGCTGCTAGTAAAACTTATCCCATCATTTTTGGTAGACCTTTCTTGAGTACTTGTGGATCTATTATAGATTGCAAGAGGGAGAAAATCTTAACTAAGTTTGATGGGGAATCTTATGAGTTTAACTTTTCAAAATTTACTAAAGAACCTTGTGAAAATGAAACCCATAATGAGGATTTTTTTTAGTTGAACAAGTTGCATCTATTTCTCTTGCTCCTTGTAATGGTGGTGGCACGGCAGATGCCATGGATAGGCTAAAGATGGAGCCAATGAGTGCTAGGGGAATCCAGGGAGGGAAAGTGTGGTGATTCCACGCACGGAAGTTCTTGTATATTCTCTATCAATGGTATTTACAAGTGCTCCTGAGGCTCTCAACAAGAAGGCGACGATGTCTCTTACTCCCTGTTCACTAGCCGAGTTCTACCTTAGACAGACAATGATTGGTCTATCGGTCGTCTCCCTCTCTATGGAGGCCTCGATGCTCCTTATATAGGGGAGCCCGGGTTACGATTCTAGGGCACAGGTGGCATCATATTCTTCGAATATGCTCTTCCTAAAGCAGATGCTTCTTTATTCCTCTTTAACAGCTCGTGTGAGCTTTGGACGTAACTCGCAGCGTCATCCTCGTCTTTTTGCGTCACCAGACACGGGCTACATCATCCGGCTTTTCCCGTGTCACCTTGGTCGCCCCTGACCCGCTGGTCCTCATCTTTACTTTACTTTGCTCACGCTACAGCTAATAAAGCCACCTTTTGACCAGCGGGGAATTCCTTCTCTTGGAAGCTAAAATAACCTAGCTAGCTTATAGCTAATCTGGCTTACCCATTTACCTGCAAAACAGATAAACATGGCCGGCATAAATCTTATACCGGCCGGGCCATTGTCTAGGAGATGCCCCATGGGCAGGGTCACACTGTGATTCGGCCAGCCTTGAGGTGACCCGGTCAGCACATTGCTTTGACCGCGTCGTACCCCGGCTAACTCGGCCCTTATACCCCGGTGTTACCCTACCCGGGGGTATCCCCCCAACATTAGTCCCTGAAGCTGGTGTGGTCTTTGCAACTTTTAGTTGTTAAGGCCACAGCAGGTTCCCATGTCTGGATCTTTTGCTCCTTAGGCTGAGTTATCTCGTAGCCCAGAGTTTCTCTTCTTGCAACCCTTTTGCTCTTTCCGAGTCATTCCTCGTTAGCTAGGTCTTTCGCCTGCTTATCCGTGTTACCTTTCCTTCTCTCGTACGCTTCTCCACATCCTACGTGGAGGGTAATCATCATTTGCCTCATTTTAAGGGCCATGCGCATTTACCGCGTCGGTTACTGTCGCTGCGTCAGGCATAACTGCTGTAAACGTCCCATCACTGCAGCGCCTCGTTAACTGTAACACCGTGTCATGTCATGGGATCGCTTGCTCCCGTGGCCCCTCCTATGGCCTTGTTCTGATTGGCTGCTCGTGCCGCATACACGCTCGTTGCGTGCGGCACCTCACCCATAAAGGATCCCACGACGCGCGTGCGGCACGGTTAAGTAGGGGGTGTGGGGCACTCCCAGGGGAAGTTCCCCCATTTGTGCCGCGCTCCATTGCTCTTTCTCTCATTCACAGCGACTCCGCCGCCGCCGCCAGTTTTCTGCTTCTCGAGCGCCACCGCGACCGCAACCACTCACATCCGCTCCGCCATCCCCATTCACAGTTTCCATCACGGGGACTTGCGCTTCCCGCTTTCCTTCCTCCAGCTATTTCTATTCTGATTATCCCATCAAAAGCTTCGAATCCACCATGTCTGAGGCGGAGGCAGTGGTGGCGCGGCAGGAAGAAGGAGTGGAGGGCCACGAGTGCGGTTGCTTGGACGGCTCCACCGTCCGCGAGGAGGACTTGGCTTGGATCCACGCCTCCCGTCGCATTCCCGCCGGCGTCGCCTGCCATCTCGCCGCTGGTGAAATTTCACCTTCCCCCAGGGAGGGGGAATATGTTGTGTTTCTTTCCCATTTCCAGCGCGGCTTCGGCCTCCCCACTTCTGATTTTTTCTTCAATTTCATTTCCGGTTACAAGCTGCAACAGCATCACCTACTCGCAAACGCTATCACCTCTCTGTCTTCCTTTGCCGCCGTATTGAGGGATACATTGGCCTCTGGCCAACCAAAGAACTTTGGATTAAGTTCTTTGGTCTGCAGAGGAACGTGGTTCTGGATAAGGAGCTTGCCCCGGAGGACAAGCACCTGACCCAATGCGGTGCTGCCTCCATCTCTCCGCGCAAGCAGTCCGTGTTTCCCCGAGTCACCGGGCTCGAATCCTGCAAGGGCTAGGCCCGGACCTTCTTCTATGTCCGGAACACCACCAAGGAAGACTAGATCCGGCTGCTCCCTTTCAGGCTTGGCCCTCCAGATGCCTCTCTTTGGGAAAGCATTCCCAAGCGCGCCACGGCCCTGGCGAATCAAGTGGCACGCCGGATCATGGAGAAGCTCAAGGAGCGTCTCTGGTGGGAGGATATTATAATTACTTTTATCCGCAGCCAGGTCACCCCCCTCCAGAAGTGAGCCCACAAGATCTGCTACCTTAGCGGCCCTCTCGATCCTCACCAGACTTCTTCCTTTGAGTTGGATAACTCGGCGGTCTACCGCCAGGTTAAGTCCATATTTAACGTGAAGAAGGAGTTCTCCGAGGACTGGGAGTGGCCACTTGAGCCCTTCACCCGTGTCAACCCCCCTCCAAAGGTGAATCACCCTTTTCTGTTTTCCAAATATTCCTTGTATGTTATTTTCTTTTTGTAACTCGGCAATTATCGTCTCAGAAATTTCTTCAGCAACCATTGGAGGATGGCGAGGTGCTGGCGGCCAAATGGTTGGAGGACCGCACCGAGGAGGATGAGGTTGAGCCTGATCCGGAGGCCTTCCTGCCTATCCCGAACGTCGTCAAGCGCAGCGCTGGTAAGGCCTCTTCTTTAAGGGATTGGCCAGACGATGATGATTATGACATTGAAGTCCTTGAGATACTTGATCCGGTTCTCATCTCTTACTTGCACCTGGCTCATGTTCGAATGTTCAGCTAACCCGGACAATCAGGTCCATGAGGTTCCTCCCCTTGCCACCGGTGGCCCGGCCCCGACCCCTTCCCAGAAGCACGCAGCTACCTCGGCCACAGCTTCGGAGGTGCCGCCGCCCAAGAAGAGGCAAAAGAAGTCCAGGGTTAAACCCTTGGCCTAGCCTGCCACAAAGAGCACAGTTCGGAGGGCACCCAAACCTCGGGCTCCTCCTACCGCAGACGATTAAGTCCTTTTAGCATTGCTACTTTGGATTTTTTCCTGTGCTTGCCTTTCTGGTTGGTTCTCTCTTTTTGACTCGTTGTCCTTCCTTTCTTCTTAGAGCTCCTAAGGATATTTCTCAGAGCGGTTCCGGCATAGCCTCCCCACTCCGGAGCAGTCCCTCTCCCCCTCGCGATGATGATTATCGCCCGCTCAGCCCTATTCAAGAGGGTTCTGCGGTTGCGCTTGACTAGAGCCTACCTCGCCAAGAGGAGGGCAACATCGGCGTGAGGGATAGTGGGACAGCTCGGGATACGGCGATGCCGGATCTTCCCAGCTCCTCGGCCTCTGTGCCCAATGTTGAGGTGTCAGTTTCATCGGCGCCGCCCCAAGCATCTCTAGTACCAGTACTAGTACCAGTACTAGCACCAGCAGCAACACCAGCAACACCACCAGCACCAGCACCAGCAACAACAACACCAGCAGGACCATCAACATCAGCACCAGCAGCAAGAGCCTCCAAGCCTCCCAAGGGCAAAGCTCCTTCGGCTCCCACTAGGTCTACTCCTTCAATCGCTGATATCTTTCAACAAGCTCCTCAATCCTCATCCGGCAAAGCCAAGAAGACCTCCGGGTCAGCCAAAGATACTTCTTCCGGATCTGCTCCCTCTGGATCAGAGGGCGGCCAGCAGCTGGTTTTGCATACCAGCCCTGCTGCAGCTCAATCCGACAGGCGGGAGGCCCACGTGAAGGGCCTTGTGGCGAGCTATACTCCGAGCGGCAAAAGTTACAGTCCACAACTCCTTGAGTATGTGAAGAACTGGAACGACGCCGAATTCGTCGATCCTCAAGACGATTTGCCGAAGAAGTTCGGCCCCGCCGAGTTTAGCGCCCAGATGAGCTATGCTACTAAGGCTATCTCCCTGGCTGGCCGGATTATGGAGGTAATTCTTTTTCTCTGCCGTTGATGTTTTATGCAATTGGACGCTTGTAGATATAGCCCCTAGTCCCCGAGCCTCCAAGGGAATAACTTGTTATTCGGTCGGATGCTTCTCGTAGAGCTTAGTTTTTGTTCATAATGACATTAATTTGCAATAAATTTTGGGCCAGGTCTAGTTCCCTTGGCCCGTATCTTATGTACTTCGAATATCCACACACCTAGAACCGGGTTAAGTTCCACTTGGCCCGGGTCTTGTAGACTTCAAATATCCACACACCTAGAGCCGGGTTAAGTTCCACTTGGCTCGGGTCTTGTAGACTTCGAATATCCACACACCTAGAGCCGAGTTAAGTTCCACTTGGCCCGGATCTTGTAGACTTGGAATTATTTCTACTTTGCCCCTGAACTTTTGTCTCTTCCTTGCTTATTTCAGATTACCACTAATCGCCGAACCGCTGAGTTCCAGCGCCTGCTGGACTCCTACAAAGACATTCGCAGGCGTTATGGTAAACTCCTGGTGGAGTACCAAAAGAGGGGTTAGTTTCCATTCCTTTTCTTCCTTGTTCATTCAAACTTCTTAGGATTTATATGAATGTCTTGTCCGAATCATGCAGCCGAGGTTGAAGCTGAGAATAAAATCGTGAGGAAGAACCTTGCATAAATCAAAGGTAAACTCATCCCTTTCATATAATCATTGTACTTTCCTTGCCTCATCCGGTGGACACTCATACTTTGGGTCCTCCGGATCATGTTGCAGTTGCTCTCGATGATAGTGTCACCATGCCTAAACTGATGACCCACTGCCTCGAACAAGCAGGTAACTATGAAGATAAACTAAAAAAGAAAGATGAGGAAATATCTCGACTCAGGCAACAGGACTAGGAAATCACTCGGCTGAACGCCAAAATTCAAAAGCTTAAGAGCTCCCATCAGTCCGTGCTGGAGAAGGCCGACCAAGAGTTTGCCGAGGATAAAGAGTGTGTAACCACGCAAATCTCCAAGGACAAGAACCTACTAGAGGAAGCCGACATCAAACTTATGTCGGTGACCACCGAATACGAAAAACTCTGGGTCCACAATGCCAATGTTGATTCTGAGATACAGCGACTTCTCTTACAGATTGCACGTAAGTTTTCTGCCCTTGCCTGATCTGCTATCATTTGGATTTGGTCCTTTTGCTCATTATTTTTCTTCTCGGCCTTAGGCAAATTTCTAGAGAGCGATACGCTCGCTGCCTCTGCCGTACGCCAGTCCCACGAACAGTGTGGAATTCCTACTGGCCCTGATGTCGAGCCAATCCCTTATACCACAGAGGATCTCCTGGAGAGTCTCACGGCTCGTCTTGAGGTAGTAAAGAATCATGGCGCGGATATCATCCCGGAGGCAACACGGATGTTCAGCTGCCTCTGGCCTAGTGAAACCATTCCCAAGAAAGCCTTGGCTTTCATAGCCAAGTTAATGGAGTGTGACACGCAGCTGCATCTGTGGCGCGAGTCTGCCGCACGGGCTAGGGCCGACATTGTTCTGAAATTTGCGCTCTCATGGTATGAAGGAATTGACTTGGCATTGCTCAATCGCATGCGCACCGGGTCAAAGTGGTGCGAGGATCTGGAATGGATCGCGCGCCGCCAAGCCTATGCGAACAATCTCATCCAGTACTCCTTCTGCCATGCCTGGAATGAGGAGCCGAGTTATCTTGATGTCGCTGATGACAAGCTTATCTTTGGAGCCGAAGATGAAGGAAGTGAGAGCGAGGGCTCCAAACTAGGCGACGAGGTTGAGGATCCGGAGAAAGGTGAGGTTAACCCGGAAGATGAAGCCGAACCTAGCGCTCCTCCCCCGCACTCCGGAGTACCTCCCTCCTCGACTGATGATTCCTCTGCTGCTCCTTCTCCTTGAGAAACACTTATCAAATTTATCAGATCCCCGGAATGCCGGGCGTAGATGTATTTAAATACTTCGGCTTGGTTGTGCTACAACTATGTGTTCTGAATTAAGTTTTACTGCCGGATTATCGTGGGCGAAGTCCCCGAGTTTCATTTTCTTGTTCCCCCAATATTTGACTTGGCTCGCGTCTACCTTGATTCGGTTTTTTGACTTACGAGTCCGAGGTTCAAAAAATTTGCTTAACAATACTTAAAACCTTGAGATTAGCTCAAAATGATTCGGTATTTTAGTGAATACAACAAAAATAAAGGTTAGTCCAAAAGCCTATGTCGGCCCGCTTAAGTTCTTTCCCTTAGTCATTTTTCATGTGCTTTGCCATTCCAAACTTGTTCTCTTGCTTGCCATGAAGCCAATTCTTGTTGGACAGCAGCAAAGTCGAAGAGTTAGGTTTTTGGTGCTCACACATTACTAATCAAACTAAGGTATAAGTGACTTAACCCAGTCAACCTAAAAATATGAACACGAAAGATAACTAAAATTGCAGTACCCGAGTCTTTGCCCGGGGTGGAGAAATTTTTATTGATAAGCGTGCCGACATACATACCGACATACGAGTAGTTCGGATACATTCACCTCTTAGGTGTAAGGATGAAGCAGTGCTACGTTCCATGGTATTTTGGATTCTTCTCCGGACATGTCCACCTTGTTCTTCTGCTGGGGCTGAGCATCAATAAGATAGTAGGAATCATTGCGCAAAGCTTTGCTCACAATGAAGGGTCCTTCCCATGGAGGGGATAACTTATGCATGCTCGCAGAGCGCTGTATTAGACTTAGCACCAAATCACCTTCCCGAAAAACTCGGGGGTTTACTTTCTGGCTATGATAGCGTCAGAGATTTTGCTGATATATGGTGGATCTGGACAAGGCCAGTTCTCTTGCTTCTTCCAGCAGATCAACATCATTTTGCCGGGCTTCACGCACTTCGGCCTCTGTGTGTTGGGTGACCCTTGGCGAATCATGCTCTATGTCGGCTGGTAATACAGCTTCTGCCCCATATACCAGAAAGAACGGCGGATAGCATGTTGATCGATTTGGAGTTGTTCTTAAACTCCATAGTACCGCTGGTAGTTCTTCTATCCAGCACCCCGCTGATCTTTGCAGTGGCTCTATGAGCCAGGGTTTTATCCCGGACAACACCAGTCCGTTGGATCTTTCCACTTGGCCATTTGACGCGGGGTGGGCGACTGAGGCGACATCTAACCAGATCTTCTTTTCCTGGCAGAATCTCGCAAATGCTCCTTCAGCGAAATTTGTTCCGTTATCAATTATGATGCTATGGGGGTAGCCATACCTTAGGATTATATCCTTGAGGAATCTTATTGTTGTTTCCCCATCACATTTCCTAATCGGTTTCACTTCAATCCATTTGGTGAACTTGTCAACCATGACCAGAATATGGGCCATCCCTCCTTTGGTCGGCTTAAATGGTCCTACCATTTCTAGGCACCATACAACAAATGGCCATGTAATGGGGATAGTTTTCAGCTCCGACATTGGTAGGTGAGTTTTCATGGCGTATCTTTGATAACCATTACACTTTCTCACCAAGTCCTCTGCCTGCTCCAAAGCACTGGGCCAATAAAATCCATGCCGGAAAGCTTTTGCTACTACGGCCCTTGAGGAGGCATGGTGGCCACATTCCCCTTGGTGAATATCCCAGAGTATGTCAAGTCCTTCCTCTGGATCAACACACTGTTGTAGTACCGCAGTCACACTTCTTTTATATAGTCCGGAGTTGATAATTGTATAGGCCTTTGCCCTTCTCTGAATTTTCCTTGAACTTATTTCATCATCTGGCAAGATTCCCTCTTTCAAGAAATCAAAAATCGGCTTGGCCCAAGATGGCACAGCCCGGATGGGGAATGGTTCCTCATCCACTTCCATTGCATCCACCAAAATAACTCCCGCCGGATCAAGCTGTATAGTCCCCAGATTTGCTGAAGCAGTCCCCGGGTTCGCCGAAGTAGTCCCCGGGTTTGCTGAAGCAGTCCCCAGATTTGCGGAGGTGTTTCCCCATTCTATCTCCATAGTTGCAGCTCCTGATCCGGGAAGTGATGGGATATAAATTGAATCTGATTCGGGTGATGGTGTGATAGATGGTTTTCTCAAGTGCTCCAAAGCCACGTTTGGCGGAATGGGTTGCCGGGATGAGCCCAGCTTGGACAGTGTATCTGCTGCCTCGTTTTCGATCCGAGGTACATGATGGAACTCACACCCTTCGAAGAACTCGCTTATTTTCTGAACATGGAACATATACAAGGGCATGTTAGCATCCAGAGCATCCCAATTTCCAGACACCTGCTGCACCACCAAATCCGAATCTCCAAAGCATTGTATCCGACGTATCCCCACTTCCTTTGCCACTTTGAAACCATGTACCAATGCTTCGTACTCCACCACATTATTCGAGGCATTGAAGTGGATTTGAAGGACATACTTCAGTTGATCTTTCTTGGGCAAGGTAAGCACTACTCCGGCGCTTAACCCGTCTTTTAGCTTCAATCCGTCGAAGTGCATTTGCCAGTAATTGGAGTTCGGTAGGGGTGGCTCGTATTGCATTTCAGCCTAGTCCACAAAGAATTCCACCACTGCTTGTGACTTGATCACATCCCTTCTGTCAAACTGTGGTGCATAGGGAGCTAACTCGATTGCCCACTTTGCTATCCGGCCACTTGCATCTTTATTACTCATGATCTCTGAAATGGGTGCCTCACATATCACCTTGATGGGGTGTTCCTCGGAATAGTGTTTGAGCTTCTTTGCCGACATGTATACGTCGTACGCCATCTTCTGATAGTGAGGATAATTTTGCTTCGAGGCTGAGAATACTTCACTCAGATAATACACCGGCCTTTGCACCGACTTTCCTTCCTCCTCGCGCTCCACTACGATCACTGCACTTACGACTCGGTTGGTCGCGGCTATGTAGAGCAACATTGGCTCCTTAGGTAGTGGTGCAGCTAGGATTGGCGCGGTAGATAACTTCTTTTTCAATTCTCGAAATGCAAGATCCGCCTGTGGCGTCCACGTGAACTTGTCTGCCTTTTTCATTAGCTGATAAAGGGGCAAGGCCTTCTCTCCTAACCGGCATACGAACTGACTTAGCAATGCCAGGCAACCAGTGAACTTTTGCACATCGTTAAGACACTTTGGCAGTTCCATTCTTTCTATGGCCTGGATTTTTGTCGAGTTAGCTTCAATGCCACGGCTAGATACCAGAAAACCTAGTAATTTTTCAGCGGGTACACCAAAAGTACATTTCTCTAGGTTCAACTTCATTCGGAACCTTCTTAAGTTTGCGAATGTCTGCCAGATATCCTCAAGGAGCATATTGCTTTCCTTGGTATTTATTACCACATCATCCACGTAAACTTGCACATTCCGACCTATCTGATCATGTAAGCATTTCTGCATGCATCTCTGGTACGTTGCTCCTGCATTACATAACCCAAACGGCATAGTTCAATAGCAATAAGCCTCATACGGGGTAATAAATGCAGTCTTTATTTGATCATCCGGATTTAGGGGTATCTGAGGGAAACCAGACTACGCATCAATGAATGACAGTAGCTCACATACGCCCATTGAGTCTATGACCTGATCTATTCTAGGGAGTGGGAATGGATCTTTTAGACACGCCTTATTCAGGTCCGTGTAGTCGATACACATGCGCCATACCACAACCACGTTCGGATCATCTTTCTTTTTCTCCACCAGCACTGGATTAGAGAGCCAATCTGGATAGAGTACCTCCATGATAAACCCGGCCGCTAGTAATCTTGATATCTCGTCTCCAATAACTTTCCTTCTATCTTCTGCGAAGCGCCTGAGAGGCTGCTTTACCGGCTTACCCTCGGGTCTTACATTCAATGATTGCTCAGCCAACTCCCTTGGTACACCTTGCAGATCTTGCGTAGACCAAGCAAAGATATCCCGATTCTCACGGAGGAAATTGACGAGCAAGCTTTCCTATTTGCTGCTTAACCTGGCACCAATGGTGACATTGTACTCTGGGAACTGATCATCGATTGGCACTTTCTTCGTGTCCTTAGTTGCTTGGAACGATACGCTCCCGTGCGGGTTGGTCAGGGCCGACATATGTTGTTGCACGGATTAAGCCAATGCCACCACTTCTAGTATCTTCCTTTTCTCTTGAGCTATCACAAGTGACTCGGCTAAATTGGATCCGGCTAAGGCGCACTCGATCAAATGCCGGAAGTCCCCTGATATAGTTATCACGCCCCTTGGTCCAGGCAACTTCATCTTAAGGTAACTGACGTGGGTAGTTGCCATGAATTTTCTCAGCGCTGGCCTACCGAGTAACGCGTGATAACCGCTTTCTAGATTCACCACCTCGAATTCCAAGTTCTCAGTGCGGCAGTTGTCTCTTGTGCCGAATAACACGTCACCCGGACCTTACCAATTGGTTCACAAGAAATACCGAGCACAATGCCATGAAAGGTGGTCCTTGTTGCTTGCAACATTTTCTCTGTTATCCTCAACTTGTGCATGGTATCTTTGTACATAATGTTGATACTGCTACCATTGTCAATCAACACCTTGGAAAATCTCACATTGAGATTCGGCCCGATGAACGTCGGATCCAGGACCATAGCGTAGGTTCTTGGGCTTGGCATGATTTTTGGGTGATCCTTGACACTCCATGTAATCTCCTGATCCGCCCAAGGCATATACCTCACCACCGCTGGCATTACTGTGTTTACCTCCATATGTCGGCGCTGCAAGCTTTTCCGGTCATTCTCTTCTGTGGTGAACACACAGTAGCTTTGATGATGTTCCATGTACTCATTGCATCCCTCATTTTCGTTGTAACCTTGGCCTTGTTGTTGGTTATTACCCACTTGATGTACCGCATCCCTTCTTTCCGGATTCTCATACCTTGGCGGAGGTGGTGGCAGCATTAGTTGCTATCCATTTCCCCCTGTTAGTAACGGTGGCCAGGGTGTTTCATTTCTAGGTGCTTCGTTCCGAGGTGCCTGAGCATTCCCTGAACTCCCATGTTCTAATTTCCTCATCCATTCACACTGCCGGGTCGTATGATTCGCTGGACTGTTCGGACTTGGCGTATGAAATTTGCAAGGTTGATCTAGCATAGACTCGAATGTACACCTCGGCCTCTCCTTTCGTTCCTGCCATTGCTTTTTTCTGCTCCAGGGTCCAAGGCTTTCTCCCTTCATTTTCTGTTGCCAGCTTTGCCCTCTAGTTTTTTGGCGTTGACTGGCTCCGGCATTGGGTTGATCCTGGTCCACTGCTGTGACTTGCTGCGAGTTATACCGATAATCCGGGCGCTCATCCCTTCTTTTTTCTCGGAAATCATTCCTCCTTGATGATTCGGGGCCATCCCGGCCGTAATACTCTTCATTTGCTTCGCTAGACATTAACCGGGGTTGCGTTGGATCTCCCAAGGCATATGAATCTGCGATCCGGATCGTCTCAGCCAAAGTAGTTGGCATATCTCGCTGTAACCTTTGCCACAGCATACTTCCATATATGCAACCCTGAGCGAACCACGCAATAGCTTGTGATTCAATCACTCCTTCGCACGAATTTCTCACATTGCACCACCGAGTCAGGAAATCTCTATCTGACTCATTCGGTTTCTGCCGGCACAACGCAAGGGTTTGCGGTCTGTTGGGTCTCTTGTAAGTGCTTGAGAAATTGCTAACGAACAGCTCCTAGAAATCCAACCAGCAGTTAACGCTTCCTGGTGGCAAATTGTTCAACCAAACTCGCGTTGGTCCTTCCAACATCTGCGGTACATACCTCACCGCCCATCTCAAATTTCCTGTTGCGATCTTGACCGCTGTGGCATAATCGATCAGCCAATCCTCCGGCCTGGTACTACCATCATAAGTTCGGGTTCCTCTAGCCAGCTAAAAGTTCGGCACTGGTGGCTCATTCATGATCCGTAGCCCGAAACATGTTGGACCTGGTGGACCTTGTTACTCGATTTGCTCCGACCTTTAAATCCTATCCAACTTTAACCTCGCATCATCTGGCTGCAAGTTCTTGCTTCCCAACCGTGATCCAATTATGTGGTGATCTGGTCTGCGTATCCATCGTTGACCATAGCCGAATACCCTTCATTGTACCTTTCCTGATCCGGATGTGCATGATGCTGTTGTGCCGCTTGTCCCGCAGTTCCTTCTTGCCGAGGTACGCGTTGTTGCTGTGTCCGAGGTACATTTTGCCCCGCTCTCACAGGATCGCTTTGTCCGGTATTGCTGTTGGCAGCATTTCTTTGACCGGCATTGCCTTGGTCACGGTTACCTCGGGTAGCCACCTTGGCTGGTATTGTGTCAGTCCTCATCAACTTGCACCACTTTGCCTTTTCTAGCCATTACCGGGTCATAAGGGACCATTTGATTGTCTCTTCTCCCGGAGTCCACTACCTCTTCTCTCCTGGGATCATGACCCGAAGACGAAGCGGCTCCTCTGGATCTTGCCGGGTTATTTCTGGCCGAATGTACCACTTGTGAGGCCCCTGGTGGTGTTGGGTTAGCCTTATTTATTTCTTCATTCTCTTGGCATGCAACTCTCAACAGGTGATTTACCCTCTCTTGCTGCCTTTGTCGGGCCTCTCCGGTTAAACCTTATAACTCGGACGCGGCCGCATTTGCTGCTCTGAGGTTCTTTGCTGGGGTACTGTACCGATCCAACCCTCCTGTTACTATCGTAGCTGTCTGACCCAGCCTAGGCTCGTATTCCTTGTCAATCTCGCTGATTAGGTTCCTGCCCCGGATTTTTACTCCATTGATACTATTTGCCTTTGCATACTCTCTCAAGTTGATGTTCAGCGACTGATGCAACTCTGCTACTTTCTTTGCTCCGGCTAACATTTTCTGCCTTGTTTCCTCTAACTCAACTTGTGCTTGAGCCGGATCTACCACAGGTGCTATTGGCATTGCTAAGCTATCTATCGCTTGTTGGAGCACATTCTCTGGCTTCTCTAGAGGAGGAAACCTAGATCTGGTATGTTTTGGCGTTACCTCTGGCTCTAGTGCCGGATATTTGCTCGGTCCCGCGTCTGGCACTGTCATCAGGACCTCAACGATGCTTGTGGGGCGAGCGATACGCACTCCACGAGCTGCGCTGAGAGGTGGCTCACCTCCCTCGACGACGTGCCGCGGGTGGACACATGATTCATCCACCCCGACATAGATCTTGTGCGCCCCAAGCTTGAGGAAGATGTCGTTGCGCAGTGGAGGGTGCCTACCGAAGCTTCCCGCGTTGTCGCTGACATAGTCCAGCGTTCCAAAGCGCTGAACCAAGCCTGAGACGATACACTCGCCGGTGCTTGAGAAGTTTCCCATTTGGATTTTCACCCCTGCTAGCACCGCTTGCCCCACGGTGGGCACGAACTGTCGTGGTGGTGGCACGGCAGATGCCATGGATAGGCTAAAGATGGGGCCAATGAGTGCTAGGGGAATCCAGGGAGGGAAAGTGTGGTGATTCCACGCATGGAAGTTCTTGTATATTCTCTATCAATGGTGTTTACAAGTGCTCCTAAGGCTCTCAACAAGAAGGAGACAATGTCTCTTACTCCCTGTTCACTAGCCCTAGAGTTCTACCTTAGACGGAGAATGATTGATCTGCGGCCGTCTCCCTCTCTATGGAGGCCCTGGTGCTCCTTATATAGGGGAGCCCGGGTTACAATTCTAGGGCACAGGTGGCAGCATATTCTTCGAATATGCTCCTTTCCTAAAGCAGATGCTTCTTTATTCCTCTTTAACGGCTCGTCCGAGCTTTGGACGTAACCCGTGGCATCATCCTCGTATTTTTGCGTCACCAGACACGGGCTACGTCATCCAGCTTTGCCCGCGTCACCTTGGTCGCCCCTGACCCGCTGGTCCTCTTCTTTACTTTACTTAGCTCACGCTACAGCTAATAAAGCCACCTTTTGACCAGCGGGGAATTCCTTCTCTTGGAAGCTAAAATAACTCGACTAGCATATAACTAATCCGGCTTACCCATTTACCTGCAAAACAGATAAATATGGCCAGCATAAATCTTATACCGGCCGG